>JANUYF010000002.1:401092546-401692546 GCA_026167975.1 Phrynosoma blainvillii
ACTTGACGCCCCCTCCTCACCCTTAATTGAAGAATTAATTAAAATTGGAAGGTTAAAATTGAAAGAAGAGTCCCTCCTCCTCCTCCAGAGCAACTTCTGAGGTTGGGGATTAGGGGTACTGCAGTCCGCTCACTTGTGGATGCTGGGTGTTGCAGTTCAAAAAGTTATTATTATTATTATTATTATTTATTTCCCTCCCTCTCCTCCACATATAGGCTGTCCCTGGGATTTTAAAGCAATGCAAACACAGAAAAAAGTAACTTTTGTCAAGCAGGTTGAGGGCTTTTAGCCATTGCAGTACCAAAGTTACTTTTTTTCCCCAAGGTAGCTGAAGGATTTTAGTCATTGCAATGAAAAAAGTTACTTTTTCCAAATAGGCGGAGTCCATCCATTTTAAGAACTGGAATTTCCAAAAAGTTATTTTTTCCAAGCTGGCTGAAGGATTTTAGGCAGTGAAATACAAAAAGTTACTTTTTTCCCAAGCTGGCTGAGGAATTTTAGGCATTTGCAATAGAGAAAAAAAGGTAACTTTTCCTAGCTGCCTGAAGGATTGATTTTAAGCCTTGCAATAGAGAAAAGGTAACTTTTCCTAGCTGGCTGAGATATTTTAGGTACTGCAAAAGTTACTTTTTCCAAGCTGGCTGAGGGATTTTAAGCATTGCAATACAAAAAGTTACTTTTCTTTTCCCCAAACTGGCTGACTGAGGCATTTTAGGCATTTGCAAAACAGGGAGGGAAAAGTAACTTTTCCCAGCTGTCTCAGGGATTTCAAGGACAGTACTTCAATACAGAAAGTTACTTTTTCTAAACTGGATGAGGAGACAGAAAAGTTAATTTTCTTTTCAAGCTGATTTCTCAAGGGGTTTTTAGCCATTGCAATTCCAAAAAAGAAAGGAAAAAGTAACTTCTCTAAGCCCTGCCCCCCCCTTTCCAATTGCATTTGCACCCTCCCCCCAAAAGCCCCCCTCCTTTGCCATTGCCAACCCCAACCCCCTCCCCACCGGAAGTGGGGTGCTTTTTTCCCAGAATCCCCCATGCCACCTGTGACCAGGGCCAGAGTGCCCCCCAGCCTCAGAGCCATGGCTTGGCTGGCAGCGAGCAGGAGGACGATAGAGAGCGAGGGGCAGAGGGGACACCGGAAGTGGGAGGGGAGGCCATGGAGGTGGAGGGCCAGAACGGCCAGGACGCTCTGGACAGCCCCCTCTATGGTCCTCCCCCTCCGGTCCTCCAGGATTCTGGTTGCACCATCCACTCTGCAGAACTAAAAGCAGACAAAGTAAAGGCAATGACTCCATGCTGCGGAAAGGCCTGGGATCTGTAGTTTGGTGGGCTACAGGCAATGCCGCGGAAAGGCCTGGGATCTGTAGTTTGGTGGGCTACAGGCAATGCCGCGGAAAGGCCTGGGATCTGTAGTTTGGTGGGCTACAGGCAATGCCGCGGAAAGGCCTGGGATCTGTAGTTTGGTGGGCTACAGGCAATGCCGCGGAAAGGCCTGGGATCTGTAGTTTGGTGGGCTACAGGCAATGCCGCGGAAAGGCCTGGGATCTGTAGTTTGGTGGGCTACAGGCAATGCCGTGGAAAGGCCTGGGATCTGTAGTTTGGTGGGCTATAGGCAATGCCGCGGAAAGGCCCGGGATCTGTAGTTTGGTGGGCTACAGGCAATGCCGCGGAAAGGCCTGGGATCTGTAGTTTGGTGGGCTACAGGCAATGCCGTGGAAAGGCCTGGGATCAGTAGTTTGGTGGGCTACAGGCAATGCTGCGGAAATGCCTGGGATCTGTAGTTTGGTGGGCTACAGGCAATGCCGCGGAAAGGCCTGGGATCTGTAGTTTGGTGGGCTATAGGCCTTGCTGCAGAAGGTCCAGGATCTGTAGTTTGGTGGGCTACAGGCAATGCTGTGGAAAGGCCTGGGATCTGTAGTTTGTTGGTCTCGCTCTCTGTGACACACCCTCTGCAAACTACAAATCCCAGGATTCCCCCAAAGTGTTACTGCTTTTAATTCTGCATCGTGTGGCTACAACCCCTGGAATCTGGATGGTCTCCTTTCCTTCTTGGAAGGAATTTGTTTTAGCAATAAAAGTAAAAGTTACTTTTTCCCCAGCTTGGCTGGCTGAGGGATATTGCCCACTGCGATACAAAAAAGGTAACTTTTCCGAGTTATCGGAGGGATTTCGGACATTGCAATAGAGGGGCTGACTGCTGGGAATGCTGCATGCCCCCCCTCGCTCAGGGCTGCGTTCCGACTGCAACTCCTATCATTCCCCTCCAAGATAAGCGGCCATGAGCTTTCCCTTCCCTGGAGCATTGGGAAAAAGCAAAAGGCTGCACAGTGCTGCAAGGCATGGCTTTGACTGTCCAGCCGGGCATTTACTTGACCCTCTAGCCAGGCCTTTGACTGTCCAGCCGGGCATTTACTTGACCGTCCAGCCAGGTGTGTCCTTGACCCCTGTGACCCCAAACTGACCGGAGGGAGGAATGAAAAGACAGCGCCACACTCGGGTCCTTTGGACGCAGGATCCTTTTATTCTGGCCTTGGGGCTGACTGACCCCTGGCCCTACAATGGCCCCAACACCAGCCCCCCGTTAATCCGGCCCTCCCAATTCTCATCGCCACTAACGAAGAAATCTCCTTTGGAAAAAAATAATAATTAATTTTTATGATTAATCCAAGCCTCGGGGTCCCCCCCCCTTCCAGGGCGCTTGGCTCGCCCAGAGAAAAGAGATTGCGCCGACCCGACCAGAAACAAATGAAACCAAATGTAATGTGCCTCCTCCTACTTGGTCCACGCAGACTACGGCTCCCATCGTCCCCAGTCAACTTTTGAGGGGACGATGGGAGTCGCAGTCCAAAACTCCAGGAGCCAGGTTAGAATCCAGGTAGTAATTTGGTTGAATGGTCAAAAAGGTCCCCTTCCACCCCGGGGTCTCTACTGCCCCCCGCTGCCCAGCAAAGGAATGACAAGTGAATTATTTCTCATTTTTTATTCCTATTTTTCCTACTTTTCACCCATTTCCCGTCCATTGATATCCCCTATAATGTTCTACAAAAGATCCCCGCTCAAAAATCACGTAAATATATATGTATAAAAAGGAAGTGTACACATGAACTAAGCCCTCCTGATGTGTCTTAAGAGTACTGAAATGAAGAGGCGTCCTACCCTGCAAGGCTGGCGGTAGGGATGGAGTCTCCTCTCCCGCCTGCCTTCATCTGGAGTAACATTTAGAGCAGCAGAAAAGACTCATCAGAAAAAAGGGGGTCCCTTTGCTATCTTCTATCTTTTGGTGGCATGTTGGGGACGAGGGGGACTAAAGGTCCCATCATCCTCATCACAAAGCTTGGAAACCACCAACTAAAAACTAACCTCAACCCCACCTTCCACCATTATATACATTCTGGAGCCATGATTTCCAAGAAACTCCCCAGCCCAAATCCAGTGCTTGGGTAGGGAAAAACAAAACAAAACCAGACACTCTTTTTGGATCACAACACCCAGAATCCCCCTGGCAGGGGAATTCTGGGGGGCGCAGTCGGCAAAAGACACTCTTCCTGATCTCTGTCCAGCATTGCATTTTTATCACTCGGAAAATCTAGTCCACCAAATTTACAGTTGTTTTGGTCCCGTTCTCCCGGCCCCATAGCGAGGGGTCGGAAGGGGGTCCCTTTGGCCCCTAAAACCGAAGGAAAGACCATCGTCCCCTTGCTCCAGACCCCCCGTTTCTTTTGCATCCCTTAGAAGCAGAGCGATTCCCATCATCTTCCATCCGGGAGTGGAGTCGGGACAGTAGAGTTGGCCCTCTGGAGAGCCAGACTGGCTTCTTCGGCTGGGTCCTCACAGCGCCCTCTGGAGGCCGGGAAGAGCATGGCCGGGGGGCAGGAAATCCTGGATTTTCCGGTGACAAAATTTCGGATCCTCTTCTTAGGAGGCTCCCGGGAAGTGCGGTGGGCGTCACGTGACTGCCTCCGTTTCCTCTCATGGAACGCCGTGGGGGACCCGGTGCCTGGCTACTCATACTGGGCAATGAAGACCATCATGGCCACGCCGCCCATCAGCCCCAGGACCTCCAGCAGGGACTGGACGGGCCCCGACTCCTGGAGCAGCTCCGGGATGACCGAGACGGTGGCCACGTAGATGAAGCCCCCGGCCGTGAAGGGCAGGATCCAGGCGGTGGCCGCCTCGCCCACCCCTTCGGCCAGCAGGGAGCAGACCGTCCCCGCCAGCGCCCCCAGCGCCGTCACCAGCTGCAGCTTCATGGCCTGCAGGAAGGAGAAAGAGGGAGGCACCAGTCAGCTCCGGGGGCATCCGCACTGCACAATTACCCTATATACTCAACGACGCTCGTCCCTCCACATTTGCGGCTTTGACTTTGGGGGATTCGGTTATTCACAGATTATTCATATGCTCTCTCTAGGAATCTACAGGCCCTCCAGCGCAACTCTATGGTCAACTTTAACCAAAAGTCGCGCCGAAGGACCTAGATTCCTAGGGAGAAGCCTCCTCTAGGCATCTGTAGCTCCTGCCGCGCAATTCCATGGTCAATGCCTGGCTGATGTTGACCACAGAGTTGCACTGGAGGACCTAGAGATTCCTAGAAAGAACACTTTTCTAGGCATTTATAAGTCATCCAGCACAATTCTATGGTCAATGTCTGGCAGATGTTGACCACAGAGTTGCCCTGGAGGACTTAGAGATTCCTAGAGAGGTATCCTCAGGTTTTTCCACATTCACGGGGGTCCTGTGCCCCTCACCCCAGCAAATGTGGAGGGATGAGTGTATCAGCCGATGGCGTCTATACGTTGAGGACAGGTTTTGGTGCCAAAATTAGGGACTTTGATACGACCCAAGGATAAGTCGAGCGTATCCCTTCCTCCCCCTCTGCAGCAGCTGTCCCTTTGGAGGGCATCCGGAGGACAGCCAAGATGAGGAAGGAGGGGAAGCAAACATTTCCCTCCCAAGCCAGTCCTTCCTCAGGGAGACACCCAGGCTGCGCAAGGTGCTCACCCCGTGTATAGGTCGACCCATGTTTTTGGGGTCACTTTGGGGGCATACATTTTCTCAACTTATAGTCGCGTATATACATACGGGGACACACTTTGACGCTGCTTTTAACCGCCACGCAAGAGTTGCAAAAGCGCTCTGTAGATGCCCTGAATGCAGAGGTAGCTAGAGAGCCCCTTTCCCTTTGAGGAGAAGAAACTCGAACTCCCTTCTCTGCTGCCAACCCAAGGGCTCCCTCAAACCCCTCTCAACCTCTTTTCTCACTGCGCCGAGCCATGCGTTGAGGACAATAGACCTTTGAAGAGGGGCCAGGCGGGCGCGTGCGCAAGGCCTTACCTTCCTCTTGCTGCACCCGGACTGGACGAGGATGGCGAAGTCTCCCACCTCGTGGGGCACTTCGTGGAGCAGGACGGTCAGGGTGGTGACGGCGCCCACCGTGGTCCCCGCCAGGAAGGAGGCCCCCAGCGCCAGGCCGTCCGTGAAGTTGTGGGCAAAGTCCGCCGCCAGGTTCAGGTAGCCGGCCACGCGCATGGCTGGAGGGTGAGGAGGAAGAGGAAGAAGAGGAGGAAGAGAAGAAGAGAAGAAGGAGGAGAAAGAGTAGGAACAGAAGAACGAGAAGAGGAGGAGAAAGGAGACGAAGAAAGAGGAGGAAGAGGAAAGAGAATAGGACGAGGAGGAAGAGAAGAACAAGAAGCGGATGATGAAGGAAGAAGAGAAAAAAGAAGAAGCAAGAAGAGGAAGAAGATAGGGGAGAGAAGGAGGAAGGAGGATGAGACAGGAAGGGAAAAAGAAGAGGAGGAAGGGAAAGGAAGAAAGGAAAGAAGAGGAGGATGAAAAAGGAAAAGAAAAGGAAGGAAGAGGAGGAGGAGAAAGAAGAAAAGCAAAAGGAAGAGGAGCAGGAGGGAGAAGAGGAGGAGGAAGGAAGAAGGAAAAGAGGAGGAGGACGAATGCAAGAGGAGGAGGAAAAAGGAGGAAGAGGAGAAAGAAGAAAAGGAAAAGGAAAAGGAAGGGAGAAGAAAAAGGGAGGAGGAGAAGAGGAGGAGGAAAAAGGAGGAAGAGGAGAAAGAAGAAAAGGAAAAGGAAAAAGAAGAGAGAAGAAAAAGGGAGGAGGAGAAGAGGAGGAGGAAAAAGGAGGAAGAGGAGAAAGAAGAAAAGGAAAAGGAAAAAGAGGGAGAAGAAAAAGAGGAGGAGGAGGAGGAGGAAAGGAGGAGGAAAAAGAGGAGGGGGAGGGGGAGGTAAAAGGAAGAGGAGGAGGAGAAGAGGATAAAAAAAGAAGAGAATGAAGAATGTGAGGAGGGAGAAGGAGGAAGAGGAAGAAAAAGGGGAAGAGGTGAGGAAGAGAAGAAGAGGAATAAGAGGAAGAGGAGGAAGAACAGAATGAGGAGGAGGAAGGGTAAGAAGGAGGAGGAGGAGAGGAAGAAGAAGAGGAGGAGGAAGATAACAGGAGGAAGAGGAGGAGGAGGAGGAGAGAAAGGAAAGGAGGAGGAAGAGGCAGGTGGTGAGTCAGGGGCTCTAAAGCCCTGGCATTGAGAGGCCAAGGAGCGGACCCCACTTCCCTCCCCACCCACCCCTTCCCAGTATCCCCCCCCTGAGTTCTTACTGGTCCCAGGGGTCCCCTCCTTCTCTTTCCTCTTGGGGGCTGCCTTCTCCGCTGGGCCCTTCTGGGCAGTGGCCGGCTCTTGCTCTTGCTCTTGCTCTTGCTCTGCCTCATCGTCGCTGCTCTTGGCCTTGGCGGCTGCGGAGGAATGTGGGGGGGGGGTCATGGGCGAGAGAAGGAGAGGATCAGGAGGGGCCCCAGACCCCCAGCTCTGACTCCCCCCCCCCCCCGGCCACTTCTGCAACCCAGCCGGACCCAGAACGCTTTGGACTACAGTCGGCCCTCCACATTGGCGGCTTTGACTTCTGCACATTTGGTTATTTGCGGGCTTGATGTTCACTCTAGGAATCTCAGGGTCCTCCAGTGCAACTCTATGGTCAATGTGGGCCAGAGGTCACGCTGGAGGACCTCTAGAGACTCCCAGAGAAAACACTTCTCTAGGCATTTGTAGGTTCTCCAGCGCAATTTTATGGTCAACGTCCAGCTGATTCTGACCACAGAGTCACGCAGGAGGACCTAGAGATTCCTAGAGAGGTGCCCTCTCAGCTTTTTATTTGCCGTTTTCCCACTTTCCAAGGGGTCCTGCGCCCCTAAACCCAGCGAACACGGAGGGCCCTCTGTCCTCATTACAACTTTTAAAGAATAAAACCCATTACATAAATCACAACAGATAATGATGATAATAATAATAATAATACTTTTGCTGTAGCTCCATCCTATGGAATCCTGAGTTGTGTAGTTTTGCAAGGTCTTCAGCCCTTCCCTGACAAAGAGCCCTGGTGCCTCACAAAACTACAGATCCCAGGGCCCTGTAAAATGCAGCCGTGGCAGTTAAAGTGGTACCAAACTGCATTCTTTCCAACGTCTAAAAGCAGCAGATTCGGAAGGGATCCAGAGGCCAGTATTGGTTGTGCGCACTTTCTCCGCGCCTCGGGAAGCCCGCCCTTGCAGAGGAAAGGAAAGGAGGGGGGGGGTTCTGGCTAGTACCCAGAGCGTACTCACCGTGGCTGTGTCCGTGGCCGTGGCCGTGGCCGTGTCCCCCCTTGACGTGCCGGACAAACTTTTCCACCACCAGGAAGGCCACGATGCCCCCCAGGACCCAGAGACCGACGGACATCATGTGCTGGTGCTCAGGACCTGCAGGCGGCGGACAGAGAGAAGAGAGCGAGAAGAGAGGGGTCTTCCATCTATTCCAGGGGTAGGCAACCTTTTTTCCCCTTGAAGGGCCAAGGAGGGACTTCAGCTCCCAGAATCCCCGGAGCTATTGGCCAACATGGCTGAGGCTTCTGGGAGCTGAAGTCCCTCCTTGGCCCTTCAAGGGGAACAAAGGTTGCCTCCCCTGATCTATTCCCTTGGGTCCCTATATTGGGAAAAAGGCAGGCTCTGGGACCCCCCCCCCCCATGGACACCAAAATCAGCTCAAGGCCCATCAAATGCAACAGTCTAATACAGGGGTAGGCAACCTTTTTTCCCCTTGAAGGGCCGAGGGACTTCAGCTCCCAGAATCCCCGGAGCTATTATAGGCCAACATGGCTGAGGCTTCTGGGAGCTGAAGTCCCTCCTTGGCCCTTCAAGGGGAAAAAAGGTTGCCTACCCCTGGTCTAATAAAACGGTGTCCCTTATATAAGATGCCAAAATCAAGGTCTGCTTCCTGGAGTTTATGCATCTTAAAAACATTTTCCAGCCGTGGATGTTTGAATCCGTGGACTCAAAACCCATAGATACGGAGGGCAGGCTGTAAATAAAATAAGTCCTTCGCATTCACAGCTTTGACTTTTGCAGATGTCATTATGTGCGGTTTTGATGAATACGTTCTCGCTAGGACTCTCTGGGTCCTCCAAAGCCAACTCTGGCAGAAGGTGACCATAGAGTTGCGCCGGAGGACCTAGATGTTCCTAGAGAAAACACCTCTCTAGGCATTTGTAGGTCCTCCAGCATGAGTCTATGATCAACTTCTGGCAGATGTTGACCATATGGAGATTCCTAGAGAAGTGTTCTCTTCGGTGACAGAATTTTTAATTTGGGTTTTTTCTACATTCACGGGAGTCCTTCACTCCTAACCCCAGCAAAGAATGTGGAGGGACCACTGTATTCTATTATTATTCTTCTTATTCTTATTATTCTTCTTATTATGCCCCTCACGCTTTTCAAGGCCAGAATTTCCAACTCCACCACAGCTAAAAAAGGTCTCTAGGATATACGTGGATTTATTGTCCTCCAGCTTTGGAAAGAGACCAGCCTCATTGCTGTTTGTTTCTGCCTTAGGAAAAGAGAGGGTTTGTTTGGTTCTTCTGAGGCTGAGAGTGTGTGGCTTGCCCAAGGGGATTCGAAGCCTAGTCTCAGGGAATCCTTAGTCCCACTCTCAGACCATGACACCATGCCGACTCCGGTGACCCCCTCCTCGAGTTTTCTTGGCAAGATTTGGAGTTCTCCATTGTCTTCCTCTGAGGCTGAGAGAGTGTGGCTTGTCCAAGTGCAACTGGGGTTTTTCCAGGCTTGGGTGGGGACTCGAACTCTGATCTCCCAGAGTCCTAGTCCAACATTCAGACCACATGGTGATGCTCTCTTGGGCTGCAGCTGCACTGCAGAAATAACCCAGTTTGGTGCCACTTTAACTGCCATGGCTCAATGCTATGGAATTCTGAGAACTATAGTTTTGTGAGAGATGGAGGTCCCAAACATACTGCACAAATAATCCAGTTTGAGACCGCTTTAACTTCCCTGGCTCAATGCTAGAGAATTCTGGGAACTGTAGTTCTGTGAGACATTAAGCCTTCTCGGTCAGAGCTCTGGTGCCACAATAAACTACAATTCCCAGGGTTCCCTAGCACTGAGCCAGGGCAGTTAAAGTGGTCCCAAACTGGATGATTTCTGTAGGATGTTTTGGACCTTAGCCTCCTCTGTCGGAGAGCTCTGGTGGCAAAGTAAACTACAAATCCCAGGATCCCATAGGGTACAGCCATGGCAGTTAAAGTAGTGTCAAATTATTTGTGGATTATTTCTGCAGTGTGGATGCAAGTCCAACGCTCCACCCATGACACCAGGCTGCCTCTATTGCAGGGCCAACCGGACATGAAGCAACCCACCACATAAGATGTAAATGTATCCACAAGGAAGGACTCCAAATCCCATCTGCCTGGTGACATCCACTGCACTGACCCTGACCTTACCCTGATGGGTCACTGAGTGGGTTTTTAGGCCTGAGTGGGGATTCAAACCCAGGTCTCCCAGGATCCTAGTCCAGCACTGAACTACAACCCTCTCCTTGAATTTTCTTGGCACGGTTTCTTCAGAGGGGGTTTCCATTGCCTTCCCCTGAGGCTGAGAGAGTGGGACTTGCCTCGGTTCACCCAACGGGTTTCCTAAGCCGAGCAAAGATTCGAATCCTGGTCTCTCTTGTCCAATGCTCCAACCATGACACCATACTGGTTCTATAGCAGGGCCAACTGGACACGAAACAACCTCCTCCATGCCACTGGGTAAGCTGCAAGGGTTCAGGAAGAAGGACTACCCATCCCATCTGCCTCAGAGGTGGCCCCACTTACCCTGGTGGGAATGGCCGTGGCCGGGCGCCTTGGCGTGGTGGTGGGCATGGCCGTCTCCGTCTCTGTCCCCGTGGTGGGCGTGCGGTTCTGCGGGAGGAGAACGTCAAGAGGGTGAGCGCAGGGGGGGACCCCGTGAATCGGGATTTGGGGGCCCAGGGGTCGGGGCCACGCTTACCCAAGGCGTGGGGTATGAGGTGGAGGAAGGCGTCCCCCAGGAGGCCGCCCGAGGCAAAGCTGAGCAGGAGCTTGAGGAGGGACTGGTGCTGGGCCGTATTGGACTCCACCGGGATGAGGAAGAGGATGAAGTAGGGGGCGGCGCTGATCAGGAGCGTGGCCCCGATGGCCTGCGGGAGAAAGGACCACATCAGGGAGCCAAAAGCCACGACAACCCCAACACCGAGAGATAGATAGACAGACAGAGACCTCTTGGCCTACCTCACAGGAGTGTCGCGAAGACTCAGAGAGGGAGCTAGGCAGTCGGCCCTCCGCATTGGCCTCTTTGGTTCTTCACGGATTGGAGGAATATGCTAGTCCTAGGAATCTCTGGGTCTCCCAGCACAACTGTGTCAGAAATTGACCATAGAGTTGCGCTGGAGGACCTAGAGATTCCTAGAGAGAACATTCCTCTAGGCATTTCTAGGTCCTCCAGTATGGTCCTATGGTCGGCTTCTGGCAGATTGTGACCAGAGTTGCACTGGAGGACCTAGAGATTCCTAGAGAGAACGCTTCTCTAGGCATATGTAAGCCCTCCAGCGCGACTCTATGGTCAATTTCCGGCAGCCATTGTGCTGGCGGGCCAAGAGATTCCTAGACAGGAGGAAACAAGTGATTCCCCCCCCCCCCATTTGCCGTTTTCCCACTTCCATGGGGTTCCTGTGCCCCTAACCCCCGTGAACGTGGAGGGCCCACCGCACACACTATGACCTCTGCATTTCTGGAGGAAACCTTCAGACGCTGACCATAGAGTTGCGCTGGAGGGCCTCCAATTTTTCCCCGGAGGCAGGTTCCTGGATCTGCAGATACGGGGGTTGGACCGCACACTTCGTGAACCCAGGAAGGCAAATGCATGGAGCCACTCCGGTCCCAGCCTCTTCGGTGGGTCACGGCCCCCCAGAAAACACAAACGTTTTCAATTCCCTCTGCGGTCCCTCTCACAATGGGGACAGGAAATGACAGTCATAGAGTTGGAAGGGACTCCCAGGGGTCATCCAGTCCAACCCCCTTCTTCTGCCAAGGAAGAATACATAGGATCCTAGAGTGGGAAGGAACCTCCAAGGATCATCCAATCCAGCCCCCTTCTTCTGACATACAGGAATACATAGGACCCTAGAGTTGGAAGGGGCCCCAAGGGCCATCCAGTCCAACCCTCTTCTTCTGCCATGGAGGAATACATAGGGTCCTAGAGTTGGAAGGGACTCCAAGGGCCATCCAGTCCAATCCCTTCTTCTGCCATGGAGGAATACATAGGATCCTAGAGTTGGAAGGGACCCCTAAGGGCCATCCGGTCCAACCACCTTCTTCTTCCATAGACAAATACATAGGATCCTAGAGTTGGGAGGGACCCCCAAGGGCCATCCAGTCCAGCCCCCTTCTTCTGCCATGGAGGAATATATAGGACCCTAGTATTAGGAGGGACCCCCAAGGGACATCTAGTCCAACCTGCTTCTTCTGCCAAGGAGGAATATATAGGACCCTAGACTTGGAAGAGACCCCCAAGGTCCATCTGGTCCAACCACCTTCTTCTTCTATAGACAAATACATATGATCCTAGAGTTGGAAGGGACCCCCAAGGGCCATCCAGTCCATCCCCCTTCTTCTGCCAAGGAGGAATACATAGGACCCTAGAGTTGGAAGGGACCCCCAAGGGCCTTCCAGTCCATCCTCCTTTTTCTGCCATGCATACAGAGAATACAGTAGTTAACAGAAAGCAAAGTGTCAGGATTCTATGCTTCCCATCATAGGAATCTGACCACCGAGGGGGGATGCACCAAGGCAATGGCCGATGGGCACTGTAAAGAGTAGATGGGACACTGAGGCACGTTTATGGCTGGGAGGAAAGCTTGCCTTCCGATCCCAGGAGATGGACCTGGAAGAACTAAACTTCAAAGATCCTTCCTTTGATCTGGACAACCGGAGCATTGGGGAGGGGAAAGAAAGAAAGAAAGAAAGAAAGAAAGAAAGAAAGAAAGAAAGGGGGATTGGGCAGAGGGCTTTAAAGTACGGCTTTGGCGGGAAAGACTCAGAGTGGTTTCTAAAAGGATTGCTATGGTGCAGTGTCTTGATTCTGGAATAAAGCTAGAGTGAATTTACACTTAAAAATGTTTTCCTGGTTTTCCAAGTTTCTTGCTACCAAGCCTGACACAAAGCATCCGTGTGAGGGAGCTACGAAACCTCTGCTTAAAACCCTCCAAGACAGGAAGGCAGGGAAGATCCTCTCTAGTCTTGTGCAAAGCCTGGTGACCCAGTTTGGGCCCAATGGTGCACCCCTCCCTCTCAGCCCCAGAGACTCACATAGGCCCACAAACGCAGAGGCGCCAACTTCTCCCTCCGGAGCGGCTCCTTTTCGTGGCCAGGGAAGGACTCGGCTCGGCTGGGGCCACCGACGTGACCCTCGTGCGAATGGCTGTGAAGATGACTGTGGGCTTCCTTGTGCGCGTGGCTGTGCCAGTGGTGCAAGTCCTCGTGCGCATGGCCGTGGGGATGCTCCTCGTGAGCGTGGCTGTGCCCGTGCCAGATCTGCTCGTGCGTGTGGCCGTGGTGCAAGTCCTCATGCGCGTGGCCGTGGGGATGGTCCTCGTGAGCGTGGCCGTGCCAGATCTGCTCGTGCGTGTGGCCATGCCGCATGTCTCCATGGCCGTGGGGATGGTCCTCGTGAGCGTGGCCGTGCCAGATATGCTCGTGCGTGTGTCCGTGGTGCAAGTCCTCGTGTGCATGGCCGTGGAAGCCTTCGTGCTGCCCGGATGCAGCCCCCAACAGCAGCACGGAGCAGATTGTCAGGAGGGCAACTACGTCTCCCAACAGGGTCATCCACAACCGCCTGCAGGCTGCCATCCCCACGGCTCCCTGTTGGCGGAGAGGAGAGGAGGAAGAGCGTTAAGGGGGACGCGTCTGTGCAAAATGGTGGCGGCTTCTTCAGAAGGGGCATCCACACTGCAGGATTAACACAGTTTGGCACCACTTTAAACTGTCACGGCTCCACTTATCCTACAGAACACTGGGATTTGTAGTTTTACAAGGTCTTGAGCCTTCTCTGGGTGCATCAATACTGCAAAATAATGCAAATTGACATGCTGCAGCTCCACCCTACAGAAATCCTAGGATTTGTAGTTTTGCAAGGTCTTTATAGTCTTTTCTGGGTGCATCTATGGCTGCTGTAGAAATGAGACAGTTTGACCCTGCTTTACCTGCCCTGGCTCCATCCTACAAATACCCTGGGATCTGTAGTTTTTGTGAGACCCACCAGCCTTCTTGGGTAGAGAAGACCTTGTAAAACTGCAGATCCCATGATTCCATGGGATGGAGCCATAGCACTTAAAAGTGGTGTCAAGCTCAGGGTGATTAGAGGTCCTCCATTTCCAGGACATGTCCTCCATTTCAACCTTCTGTCTATGAGGGATTCCAAAATGGCTCAGCTTCCTCCTCGGAAGAAATCTTGCCAAGAAAACTGTATGATAGGTTTGCCTTAGAGTTGCCATAAGTTGGAAATGACTTGAAGACACACAACACAGATATATATATATATATATATACACACACACACACACACACACACACATATGTATAGGTACTATGTGACCTCAAGTCATTTCCAACCCTAAGGCAAAACTATATATCACACACACAATATACATACACACAGGCACATATATATTTGTATACAATACACAAACACGCACATATACCAGCCCACAAGTTTTGCCTTTCTGTTAATTCTCATAGATAAAAGGCCATTATTATTATGTATTGTTATTAAATATTATGCTGCAACTTCTTTTGCAACTAAACACCCCACAGCCAGGTGATAAAGGTTATTATTATTATTATTGTTATTATTAATTATTCTTATTAAATATTATTCTGCAACTTCTTTTGCAACTTGACACTCCACAGCCGGGTGATAAAGGTCCTCTTATTCTTTTATTCTTATTAAATATTATTATTCTTTTGCAACTTGGCAACCCCAGCCAGGTGTTGAAGGTCGATTGCGTGACAGAGGGGCGGGAAATAAATAAAATTTATTATTATTATTATTATTATTATTCGGCCACTTCTTTTGCAATTTGGCACCCTGCAGCCAGGTGATGAAGGCCCTCCTCCTCCTCCTCCATATTATGTATTATCATTCTTCAATATGATGCTGCAAACCTCAAAGAAGCCACAAGATCCCCTTTTGCAAACTGAGCTTAGGGAAGTTACTTTTTCTTTTCTTAAAATAAATCTACCCCTCTCTTAGGGGGTAAAAATGGTGTGGGGGGGGGGAAGGTTTGCTAAGCCTTGGTGTTGCTGTTTTGTAAATTAGTAATTAATTTTATCTCTATATGAAAAACCCAGCCATTCTGCAAAGCCCTGATTTTGGGGCTGGGTGGGGGCACAGTCCTCCAGGGCCATAGAGTTTTTTGGGGGGAAGGAGAGTCCCCCCGGCTCCTCCACTGGCCCTCCCATCATCCCCACTTCCGCCCTCTCCGGGGCCCTCTCTGCCCCCCATTTCCCTTCCCTTTGCTCCCCCTGCGCAGGATTCTCACCCAGCTCTTCCAGGTCCGTTAGCTCCTGGCTTAAAACCTGACGTGGCATCCCAGCCCCGCCCCCGCCCCCACAAAACCTCGCGGGAACTCCAAAACCTTTCTCCCCCCCCCCCTTCCTTTTTAAAAAATTTCCTAGCCTTCTAGCCCGCCCCCATTTATTTAATTCCCTTTTGCCCTTTTACAAAATGGCGCCGGAGAGAACAAATGCCCTCAAGAAAGATGGCCGCCGCCCGCTACGGAAAGCCCTTAGAGACCAGCAAATAATCTGCCCTCAATAAAGATGGCGAACTAGGGCGTGGTAATAATAGTAATAGGACTCTTGCCCTTAACAAAGGTGGCGTCCGCTTGTCTCTGTGGGAAGCTGTACAGACCAGCGAAGGGGGAAAATGGCCGCCTAAGAAGCGTTGTCCTCAACAAAGATGGCGAATCAAGGAGGGAAAATGAATAGCTGAAGGATTGTTGCCCTCAACAAAGATGGAGACCATGAGTCTTTTTAGGAAGCTGTATAGAGACAAGCGAAGGGGGAAATGGCCACCGCATAATCGTTGCCCTCAAGAAAAATGGCGAAACAGGGAGGGCGAACAGTAGTCAAGGGAGCGTTGCCCTCAACAAAGATGGCGACCGCTGGTCTCTCTGGGAAGCCGTATGGCGAAACAGCCGTATGGGGAAAATGGCCGCCGAAGGACCTTTGCCCTCAATAAAGATGGCGCCTCGATTAACAAAAGGCACACCTATAATGGGACTAAGCACTCGCCGCCGCCATCTTTGTTGAGGGCAAAGTAAAACTAATGTGAGGCTATTTCTTTCCTTCCGTAGCCTAGGTCCCTCCCGCGATGCATTCTGGGAGCCGCCATCTTTCCTCATGGCAAATTAAAATCCTGAGGAGATTTAATAATAAAAGGAGTGGATTAGTCCCCCCTCCCTCTCGTCATCTCACCGCGGGGCATGCCGGGTACAAGAGGAGGAGGAGGAGGAGGAGGAGGCCCCTCCCTTATCCCCAGTGCATTGTGGGAATAAGCTGGAGCGGAGAGGACAGGCCGCCAACGCGCGCGCAGTGCCTGGTGGGTAAAAAAAGGAAAAGAAAAGCACATAAACAAGCCGACGTCGGGGTCGCTACGTCGCCGTCCCCCTTGTTATTATTATTATTATTGTCATTGTTATCGTTGTTATCTGTTTTACCTCCCGTGGCGCGGGGCATGCTGGGAGCGCGGCCCAGGAGGCCTGAGGGGGCGGCCGCGGTGCCTTGTGGGTAGAGAGAGGCTAAGGCTGAGGCCGAGGCGCGGTGCCTTGTGGGAAGAAGGCCCGGCCCAAAGGAGCCCCGGAGGCCAAGGTGGGTCCGGGGCCCAGGCCCGGCAGGGTCCTCCTCGTCCTCCATTCCCTCTGGCCGCCGCCATGGGAGACTCTGGACGGGCCGGAGCAGGTAAGGGCAGAGGGGGGTCCCCCAAAACGTCAGGCCCAGCACCCCAACGGAGGGGGCCAAGACAGAGCCCCCAGCCCCATCTCTCCCTCCGTCTCTCCAGAGGGGCCCCCATTCACCCCTATGGCAGAGGGAGTTGCCCCCCCCCAAAAATAAGGACATAAAGTGGGGAAGGAAGAGGGAGGTCGACCCCCCCCACACACACATACATCGCCCCATAGGGAGCAGTGAGGAGGGGAAAGGGGGGGTAGAGAGCCCCCCCTTGCAGTGGGGAGTCCTCCAAGACCATAGAGAGGGTTGTGGGGGTATGATTTGGGAGGGGGAGGGTTTAGGATCACCAAAGGGTCAAGATCTATCCCTTCTACTGCCCCCCCCCAAAAGGAGAGAGTTGGGGGGCAGGAGGGAGAGAGAAAGGGGGAGGGGAGGATGGTGCACCCCCCCCCCCAAAAAAATCCATGGAAACTATGAATCCCGATGAGGAAGGACTTAGGGAGCTGGGGATGTTTAGCCTGGAGAAGAGAAGGCTGAGAGGTGATATGATAGCCGTGTTTAAATATTTGAAGGGATGTCATATTGAGGAGGGAATAAGCTTGTTTTCTGCTGCTCCAGAGACTAGGACCCGAAACAATGGATGCAAGCTGCAAGAAAAGAGATTCCAGCTCAACATTAGGAGGACCTTCCTGGGAATACGAGATGTAGATGTTGGAAGACAGTCCCTCAGTGGAGAGTGTGGAGTCTCCATCTTTGGAGGTCTTTAAACAGAGGCTGGATGGCCATTTTTCTGGGGTGCTTTGCTTGTGAATTCCTGCATGGCAGAATGGAGTTGGACTGGTTGGCCCTTGGGGGGGTCTCTTCCAACTCTATGGTTCTATGATTCTGTGAAAATAGGGGCATAGAAAAGGGTCTAGATGCCTCTTCCGCAAGTGAAAGAGAGGGGAGATAAAGCGGGGAATGAACCCACTATTGGAACCATCTAAAGCCTGCTGTGACGCTTTTAATGACTTTTTCATAGGTAAAATCTCTCAGATAAGGGCTGATCTGGATGCGGGCATTGCAACAGAACCAATAAGAGAGATGTCCAGGGACTCTGTGGACTGTATTAAACTGGATCTATTTGCGTTTGTAAATACCGATGAAGTAGACAAGCTCCTTGGATGTCTTCGGTTAGGAGGACAACCTGTCCTCTCGATCCGTGCCCTTCATGGTTAACCGGATGTCCAGGGAGGGGATGTAGTGAAACTGTTGCTACAACGAATTATTAATACATCTTTCAGGGAGGGCAAATTCCCATCATGTTTAAAGCAAGTGGTAGTAAAACCGCTCCTGAAAAAGCCCTCCCTGGACCCCCTGGTAAAAACCAATTCCAGACCGGTTTCGTTATTACCATTTCTGGGCAAAGTGATCGAGAGAGCAGTCGCCTTCCAGCTCCAAGCAGTCTTGGATGAAGCCGATTATCTGGACCAGGGGTAGGCGTCCTTTCCCCTTTAAGGGCCGAGGGACTTCAGCTCCCAGAAGCCTCAGCCATGTTGGCCAATAGCTCCTGGGATAAAGGTTGCCTACCCCTGATCTGGACCCATTTCAAACCGGCTTCAGGGCAGCATACGGGGTTGAGACTGCCATGGTCGCCTTAGTCGATGACCTCCGTCTCAGTATCGACAGGGGAAGTGTGACCCTGTTGGTGCTCTTGGATATCTCAGCGGCATTCGATACCATAGACCATGGTATCCATCTGAAAACGCCTGAGGGAGTTAGATATTGGGGGCACTGCGCTTCAGTGGCTCCGGTCCTACCTCTCGGGCAGATCCCAGATGGTGAAGCTGGGGGATGGTGGCTCTTCGAAAAGAGAGCTGATATCTGGCGTCCCTCAGGGTGCCATTTTATCCCCCATGCTGTTTAACATTTACATGAAGCCTCTGGGAGAGATCATCCAGAGACATGGGGTGCAATGTTATCAGTACGCTGATGACACCCAACTTTACTTCTCTATGTCTCCGTCTGCTGCAGTGACTAAGGATGGTATTGCTCCTCTGGATGCCTGTCTTGAATGGGTAATGGGCTGGATGAGGGAAAACAAACTCAAGCTGAATCCAGAGACAACAGAGGTACTCATGATAGGTACCCCAAGTCCAGGAAAGGAGTTTTGTCCTCCAGTCCTGGACGGGGTCACACTTCCCCTAAAGGACAAAGTACGCAGCTTGGGAGTCCTGGACGCATCGCTACAGTTGACATCTCAAGTGGATGCGATGGCCAGGAGTGCTTGGAATCAGCTTCGGCTTCCCCCAACATGACCCCATTGGTTCAAGACCTCCCCCTCTACTTATTCAATTGGGGTTTCATCAACAATCCCCCCCCCTTAAAGGAGGCAGGTGAGTGGAGGGCAGAAGGAGGAGGTGATCCCTTTACATTTGCTGGGATTTGGGGTGAATGTGGGAGAACCACAAACAAAAATCCCACTATGCTTTTTCCCTAAGAGAGCACCTCTCTAGGAACTCCAGGTCCTCCAGCGCAACTCTCTGGTCAACATCTGCCAGAAGTTGATGATAAATAACATTTTTTCTAGGAACCAGTCTAGGTCCTCCAGCACAACTCTGTGCTCAACTTCTGGCAGAGTTACACTGAAGGACCTAGAGATTGCTAGAGAGGAAATACGAATCAAAACCACAAGTAATCAAATCCGCAAAAGTCAATGCCGCAAATGTAGAGGGCCACGTTTGTACTGAGGAAGGCTCCCTCTAAATGGCACACGTGAAAGGTCTAGGTCCCCCTCCCCAAGTGACGCACCCACCCACCCACCCATAGGGTCAAGGTCCACCCCCCTCCACTCCTTTTATTGGGGGAGCTTGGAGAGAGACAGGAGGGGGTCAAGAGAGGAATAAAGGTTGTGGGGAGGGGAAGAGAAGGAAGAAGAGGCTGACACACACACACACCCACACCCACAAACCATGGATGCGTGGAAGGCCGAGTCCCCCCCCCCACCCACCCCATTTTTGTGGGGTGGAGGTGTTGTTCTTATGACCCCCTGTCCCCCCAACAGAGGCAGAAGAGTAGGGCACAGTTAGACAGGGAGACAGATTGTCAATGGGAATGAGAGAAGGGGGCAGAGGGGGCTGTTGTTCTTCTTCTTAGCTGCCTTTGAGTCAGCTTGGACCCACGGCAGGCAGCTCCATGGATGAGACGTACCCAAGATCTCTTGTCCTCAGCCGTTCTGCATAATTCCTTCGGGCTTGGAGCCGTGGCCTCCTTGGCTGAGTCTAACCATCTGGCATGCGGTCTTTTCTTCCTTTCCAAGCATTATCGTCTTTTCTTCATCGTCTTGGCTTCAAGGGAGAGGTCTGGCTTGTTCTGCTCAAGGGCCCATTTGTTTCTCCTTTTGGCTGTCCAGGACACCCTCAGCACTCTTCTCCAGCACCACGGCATCTCCAATGAATTGGTCTTCTTCCTATCTTCTTTCCTCATGGTAATAGGGCTTGTATGATTCTGACTTTTGTGCTGAGTTGTCTATCTTTCCTCTTTAGGATCTTGTCTAGTTCTTACAGGGCTGCCCTTCCCATTCCTAGTCTTCCCATTTCTTGGCCGCAGTCTCCGCTCTGATCAATATTTGATCCAAGGTATGGGAAATCTTTTAACTATTTTGATTTCCTCTAGTCATGGAACAGATTTATCTAGGCTGAATTTATGTACGTCCTCCATGGTCATTATTTGTGTTTTATGCTGAAGGTTATGTTTAACATTAGCCCTGGCTTTGCTCTTTCTTCTTTGACTTTCTGTAGTGATTGTTCCAAGTCTGTGATTCTTTCTGCTGGTATTTTATTTATATTCATTCATTCATGCATTTATTTGGAGTGTTTATACCTCACTCTTCAGCCACAAAGGCTCTCGGAGCACTTACAAATTGTTAATTAGACAGTTCCCTGTCCTCAGGCTTCCAATCTAACAAATACCTGACACAAAAGGAGGAGGGAACGGCGGTGGGGAAGAGGACCAAGTCCAGCAGTTCTTCTCTCCTTCTGAGGCCAGGGCCATGGCAGAGGGACTGGAGGGAGTCCCATTGAATCCCATTGTGGGAGGAAGGTGGGATATAAATCCTTGAAATAAATAATAAAGAGGGGAGGGCTTCGTCGTTCTTCTGGCTGGACTGGTGGAACTGGGCCTGCCCTTCTCTCCCTCTGAGGCCTGGGCCATGACAGAGGGACTAGTAGTATGGTGTCGTCTGCATATCTTAGATTGTTCATAGAATCTTAGAGTTGAAAGAGACCCCAAGTGCCATCCAATCCAACCCCCCCTGCCATGCAGGAACTCACAATCAAAGCACCCCCAACAGATGGCCATCTGGCCTCTGTTTAAAGACTTCCAAAGAAGAGGACACCACCAAAATCTCAGAGGGAGCGTCTTCCATTGTCAAACAGCTCTTACTCTCAGGAGGTTCTTTCTAATGTTGAGGTGGAATCTCTTTTCCTGTAGCTTACATCCATTGAGGCTCCATTGGGTCCTATTCTCTGGAGCAGCAGAAAACAAGCTTGCTCCCTCCTCAATATGACATCCCTTCAAATATTTAAACACGACTATCATATCACCTCTCAGCCTTCTCTTCTCCAGGCTAAACATCCCCAGCTCCCTAAGTCGTTCCTCAGAGGGATTCTTGGTTTCCTGAGCCTTCACCATTTTAGTTGCCCTCCTTTGGACACGCTCCAGTTTCTCCACATCCTTTTTGAATTGTGGTGCCCAGAACTGGACCCAGGATTATTCCAGGTGAGGCCTGACCAAAGCAGAATAGAGTGGCACTATTACTTCTCTTGATCTAGACACTATACTTCTATTGGTGCAGCCTAAAATCGCATTGGCCTTTTTAGCTGCGGCATGTTCCTTCCTCCTATCTTCACTCCTCCTTCTTCCATGTCTAAACCTGATCTACATATTATATTTTCTGGCTACAAGTTGATCCGAGGCTGGCTGCCCCAAAATGCTCACATAAAAGGTCCAGAATGATGTCCCTCCCTTCTCCCCAAGTCATATACTGACTCAAAACACACTGCAGAAATAATCCAGCTGCAGTGTGGTTTGGACCATTGTAGGGAAGGGAGATTGAGGAGGCGGTATTATTAGGGTTAGGGTTATTTAGAGAAGGGGAAAGAGATTTTAGAGAGAGGGGGCTCTTATTATTTAGAAAGGGGGAAAGAGATTTTAGAGACAAGGGGCTTATTAATGGAGGAAAGTGTGCCTATGGGGTGGTTGTGATGGGGTTTGCTGGTGTCTAGATGCCTCACTCTTGTTGGGTTCCTCTTTCCAGTAAAGTGGATGCAGGTGTTAAGGAATATGGCAGGTGTTTCCTCGCCCCCAGATTCTGTTTTGTTCCTGTTTGGGTTCCTTTTTATGTCCATCCCTCCGATGTGGAAAGGGTTTCTCTGCATAACGCCGCACACGAAAGCCAGAAATCCAACCAGGTGGAGCTTAAAAACCTGTTTTCTCCGGAGAGACACGATTCACAGATGGCTTTCAAGAGGCAAATTTATTTAAGATTTCAAAGGTTTGTTGGATGTGAGAGGCATCTGTGGGAAGCATGCCTCCGTCCCGTGCGGCGGTTGTCTGCAGGAGATGTGTGGGTGGTTTGCTGTTGTGCTCATGCCTTCCTCAGGCATCTGGTTGCGCCTCCGTGGGAACGAAATTCTGGGCCACAGAGCCCCTTGGTCTGATAAAGCAAGCCTGTTCCTGCTTGCATTATCAGATTTAAGCCTTGGGAAGAGAAGATTAAGAGGGGCGAGAAGCTTAAGGGGGGACCAAAATGGTCTGGAAAGGTCTGGAAATTATAAAGCCCTCTGAGGAAGAGACTTAGGGAGCTGGGTTTGTTTAGCCTGGAGAAGAGAAGGCCAAGAGGTGAGATGAGAGCCCTGTATACCGATTTGAATGGGTGTCATATTGAGGATGGAGAAATCTTGTGTTCTGCTGCTCCAGAGAATAGGACACAGATCAATGGATTGCAAAAAAAAGCCCTCCATTCTTTTTGTGCAAAGGAATCCTTGTTTTTGTATAAATGGCAGTACAGTTGCCCCTCTATTCTTGCAGACTTGAGACCCGCGTCCTTCGCCTATCTGCGGGCGGCAAATGGAGGGGCACAAAATGGGGGGGGGTGCCCGCAGTGTATCCCGCGCACACCCACAGGCGCACACCTCCATTCAAGCCTATGGGGCTTGAATATATGGAACAGATCCCTCGCAAGAACGGAGAGTCGATTGTACAGTATTCCACACAGAAGGCAGTTTCATATGCATGCAAAAGGACTGGTTTCATGCAAAAGGGATTTTATTTGTGCGTAGCAAGCAAGGTTTTCTTCCCTCCCATGAATAAATTTTAGGCTGAAAAAAGCCCTGAAATATTGCTGGAAAATGTGCATGTTTGTACTGGATGCTGGTCCCAGGATCCCTTGACCATTTGAGTTCTCTTAACTTGAGTTGCTCAGTGATTATGGAGGGATTCCTTCCTGGATGAAGCTGATGGAAGATGGACACCTAAAGGTTTTATGCACAGGAAGGTGCTGTAGATTTCGACTGGGTAGCAGAACGAATTCTTGACAGTGAGAGCAGTTCAATAATGCAACCAGTTTTCTGGCAAAGTGGTGAGGTTTTCCTCTCAGGACATCTTCATGAAGCTCTCAGGACATCTTCCACACTCCTTGCTGCCAGGGACGATGGAGCTTGTGATCCCACCCTGAGCAGTGGGTTGGACTGGCTGGCCTTTGGGGGACTCTTCCAATTCTATGATCCCATACTGCAGAAAAAAACCGAGAAAATCAAAATGTGCAAATGCAACTATTCTTCCTCCCTCCACAGGAGAACTGTTAAGGTTTTTCATTCCATTAGTTTTTTCCCATCCTCAGGCTGCAAAGCCGATGCAACACGATACCCGGCAAGCTAAAAAGGACTCCAAATCCCATCTGCCAGCCCTGTTAGCTATGGCACTTGGGGAGGCGAGGGCTTGGGGAATGGCTCTTGGGGAACTCAGCGGGATTTTGGCCGTGGAGCTGGAGGTCTTGCTCAAGAGGGTTAGTCATCCCCAAAACAGCGGAAGGAGGGCTCTTGTCACACGGAGGACGGCGGAGGCGGGTTTGATTCCTGCTGCAAGTGGGGATTCAAGCAACAAGAAAGGAGGAAAGGTCAGGGAGAGATTTCCTGATGGTAAGAGCTGCTGGACTGGAACTGTTTAAGGATCTGCAATGGATAGACGGTCGTCTCTCGCATGTGTTTTCGTTGTGGACGTTTAAGGTTGGAGTCAGTGGCCCTTGGGGGTCCTTTCTGGTTCTGTCTGTCTCCTGAAAGATGGAGGATGGTGGAGAAACAGAGTCCCCAAATTTGTAACCACCCTCTTCCTTGTCTGAGTAATTTTGCCTCCTTTAGAATAAAGTGGATAGATGATGGAAAAGCAGCTCTCTGGATAGCAACACCCAGAATCCCCCAGCTACACAGCGCCTGGGTGGCTGGGGATTCTGGGTTTTGTCAGCAACAGCAACAAAAAGAGTTACTATTCCGTAATAATGGAATAATTTACTTGTCAACTACCCAGCCTTGTGGGGTTTGAACTCCCATCAGTGTGGATTTTGTGACATTCAGCAGCAGAGGGAGATGTGGAAAAGGGCTGGGGCATTGGCTGGGGAAGGAGAGGAAAAGTATTGAGTCAGCCTTGTTTAAATATTTAAAGGGATGTCATATCGAGGAGGGAGCAAGCTTGTTTTCTGCTGCTCCAGAGAATAGGACCCAATGGAGCCTCAATGGATGTAAGCTCCAGGAAAAGAGATTCCACCTCAACATTAGGAGGAACTTCTTGGCAATAAGAGCTGTTCACCTGTGGAATATGGACTGCCTCAGAGGATGGTGGAGTCTCCCATCGTTGGAGGACTTTAACCAGAGCTTGGAGGGGCATCTTTCAGGAGAGCTGTAATTATGTTTATATATGGCGGGGGGGGGGGTTAGTCTAGAGGACCCTTCCAGTCCCCTCCAACTCAAGTGTTTCTAGGCTACTCAGTGATAACATAACAGTCTTTAAAACACCTGAAGGGATGTCATATGGAAGAAGGTGCAAGATTTTTTTTCTTGCTACTCAGAGTCTCGGAGCAATGGATTCAAGTGAGAGGAAAAGAGATTCCACCTAAACCTGGAGAAGGACGTCCTGACTAAGAGCTGGTCAACAGTAGAAGACGCTCCCTCGGAGAGTGCTGGAGTCTCCTTTGGAGATTTTTAAACAGGCTGGAAGGCCATCTGTCACAGGGAAGGATTAGATGGTGTCTTCTTGCATGGCAGAAGGGGGTTGGACTGGATCCCCTTCAGCTCTAGGATCCTATGTATTTGTGCATGGCAGGAGAAGGGGGTCGGACTGGATGGCCCTTGGGGGTCCCCTCCAACTCTAGGGTTCTATGTATTCCTTCATGCCAGAAGAAGGGGTTAGACTGGATGTCCCTTGGGGGTCCCTTCCAACTCTAGGATCCTATGTATTCCTCCATGGCAGAAGAAGGAGGTTGGACTGGATGGCCCTTGGGGGTCCCTTCCAACTCTAGGATCCTATGTATTCCTCCATGGCAGAAGAAGGGGGTCGGACTGGATGGGCCTTGGGGGTCCCTTCCAACTCTAGGATCCTATGTATTCGTGCATGGCAGGAGAAAGGGGTTGGACTGGATGTCCCTTGGGGGTCCCTTGCAGCTCTAGGATCCTATGTATTCCTGCGTGGCAGAAGGGGGTCGGACTGGATGGCCCTTGGGGGTCCCTTCCAACTCTCGGATTCCAGCAGGGCTGCCTGTGCCCGAAGGGGAAGGCATCCTCTTGTGAGGCTAAGAGTCTTTTTGAGTGGAGGCTGAAGCGATTCCAGGGAAGGAAGGAAGGGGTGGCTTTCCTCTGCTGCCCCTCCCCAAGTGTGACGCAGTGGGGACTCCTTCCCTCCCTTCGCTGGTTCCCACTTCCTTCCTTTGGAGGAAAGCTCTGGTCAGACTGTGGTTCACAGAGACCAGTGCCACTCTCTGCCACTGTTGTCCTCCTGGGGTAAGGATCATCCAGGAAGGAAGAGAGGGTATCCATCCTGGTGCAACTCTAACTTAGTAAGTCCCTGGAGTGTCTTTCTCACTGCTTTCCTCTGCCTTGTCCAGTCTTTTCTTGGGAGATCTGCTGTTGTTAGAGATCCTGCATTGAGCAAGGGGTTAGACTGGATGGCCTCTGAGGGACCCTTCTGACTCTTTTTCTGTGATTGTATCTGCACATCTCCTGCCAGAGGAAAGGGAACATTGATGGAGCATGGCTCAGGGTCGTGTGCCATTCTTGGCAGCGCTGGTGCATTGAAAGGGCCAAAGCTCTTCCTGGGGCCAAAAGGGAATCTTCTGGACCGCAGGACTCGCATCTTGTTCTCCAGGTGACCTCCCAGATTGGGAATGTGTCCTGTAGCCATCGATGTTATAGCTGTTCCTCCACATTTGCTGGGGTTTGGGGCAAAGGACCCCCGTGAATGTGGAAAAATCGCAGATAACAAAAGCACAATTCTTTTTACCTGAGAGAACACCTCTCTAGGAATCTCCAGGTGCAACTCTATGGTCAGCATCTGCCAAAAGACGATCATAGAATTGTTCTGGAGGCCCTACAGATACCTAGAGAAGCGTTCTCTCTAGGAATCTAGGTCCTCCAGTGTGATTTCTGCAGACATTGCCCATAGAGTTGAGCTGGAGGACCTAGAGATTCCTAGAGAGGACATATTAATCCAATCCACAAAAGCCAAATCCACAAATGTACTTCTATCCCAGAAAGATTAGCAAGGAGAAACTAGCAATGTAATGAACTATTATCACAAAAATGATCATATATTTATTTATATGTATGTAGTAGCCACATTGCAGTAATACTATAAAGCACTGAATAGACGGTCCAAAGTGCTCTAGTGTTATCCCAAACTATATCTCCGTGCTTTGCTTCCTCTGGTCCTGACAATCTCGGTGCAGTAAAAGGATTTCCACAAACAGTAGATGGCAAATTGTTCCACAAAAGGTAGCAGGCGAAAGCGGAATGTGCTCTCTCTGATCTTCACAATATATTTCCACAAGCCACAGATAATAGTCCGTGCATTAATGGTTGCAGCAATACAGCAAAGAAATTGTGGAAACCAGATAGTAAATGGATAGCAACGGTAACGGAATGACGACTACCTCCAGAGTTTTTTGAAGCCGTTTTGATATTTCATAGAATCGTAGAGTTGGAAGGGACCCCAAGGGCCATCCAGTCCAACCCTATTCTGCCATGCAGGAACTCAAAAACTATTTCTTCATCACTGGTAGTAAACCCAACTAAGTATCGATTCTAAAATTCAATATCCAAGATAAAAGTTTTTCCAAACTGCTGGAACCATTATCTCAATTTTTGGACTCATTTTTGGCCCCTTTTGTTGTGAAGACACCTTCCTACATTAAAGTCGCATGTCACTCTATTCAGCGTACGGAGGATTCGTCTACCTGTCTAATCGCTTTAGTTGTAAATTCCTTGTATACATCCATACCTCATTCGGAAGCTGGAGACATCATTGGAAACAATTTACAGTCTCGGTTCAGTTCAGAAACTATCTACACGTGTGGGTTTTTTTTTGTTGGTTGTTTTAGATGTCATTTTGGAAAAGAATTACTTTAGATTTGATACTCAGTTTTTTCCTCCAAATCAAGGGAGTAGCGGTGGTGGTTGGTGTTCTGTGGTGATTGTTGAGCTTTATTTCGTGATAGTCATGCTTTATTTCTTTATTTCTATTCATTGTTAAAGAAGAAGCGCTTCTTCTAATTGCGAGGGAGATCAGTTGGGAGGCAGGACTTTTCTCCTTCGGTCCCTATATTGGGAGAAAGGTGGGATATGAATAATAATAATAATAATAATAATAGGGGGGGCGCCTTCCCTCCTCCCCTGGCTTCCCCCAGAGCTGAAGGAGGGCATCCAGGAAACCGCCTTGGGCTCACGTGTTTCCTGGTGGTTTTGCAAAATATCCGGAGAGGAAATGAAGGGTGTCCGGGGTGGGTGGGGGTTTCTGGGAAACGCAGGCAGGGTGGGGAGATCCCTCCAATCATTTGGGGAGCCTTAGTGACCCCACTTTTATTTCGTAGCACTTTAACCACCCTCTGTCTTCTCTTCCTCCCTTCCTTCCCCTTTTTCTTCCTCCTCTTTTAAAGACTGCAGGAGTCCGGACAGCTCTTCCCTGAGCTCTTCTCCCCCGCTGAGAGGCACCGGGACGTCCCCGCCGCCTGAGCCCTCGGCTCCCCTGCACCCTTCCATGATCGGGTCGGCCATGACCACCTCCATCGGAGGGCTGGGGTCACCCTTTCCGGTCATCAGCTCCTCCATGGGATCCCCCGGCCTCCCTGCGACACCCTCCATTGGATACGGTCCTGTCAGTAGCCCTCAGGTGAGTGGCCAGGTCTCTGCACCTGGGGTGGGCTTGTATGGAGGGGAAGGGGGCCAGATACTCCCGTTTTGGAATGGGGGGGCGGTTAGAGGCATTGGTCAAGACCACTCTCTTCTCCTGCCCTCCCAGATCAACTCCACAGTCAACCTCTCCGGCCTCCATTCGGTTAGCAGCTCGGACGACGTGAAGCCCCCGCTGGGCATGAGGGTGGTCCCCAGCCACCCTCACGGAGGCATGATGCCCGGGAAGCGCCTCTGTGCCATCTGCGGAGACCGGTCGTCAGGTGTGCGGGAAGCCCCTGAGTTGTTGTTGTCTGTGGGGATGGGGGATGCTGTGGGTTATCTGACGTGTGGTTGTGGGTGGGTAGATTTGGGGCAGGATGGGGGGATTTTATTCACTTATTTCATTTGTATGCCACCTTTCTTCCAAAGTGTGATTGCTAGGCAGCTTCCAGAAAAAGTAACTAAAACACCAGAACAATAAAATTTAAAAACAAACAGACCACACAATTAAAATCAAAATGCACAACAATATAAAATTATTTAAAAACTGCAGTGGGTCCTTCATATTCACTGGGGTTGGGGATGCAGCCCCTCTCCCGTGAAAGTGGAAAAACTGCAAATAAAAGCCTGCTATTTTTTAAGAACACCTCTCTAGGAATTTCAGTGTCCTCCAGCGTGACTCTGTGGTCAACATCTACTGGACATTGACCATAGAATTGTGCTGGAGGACCTACAAATGCCTAGAGAAGTGTTTTCTCTAGGAGTCTCAAGGTCCTCCAATGGGACTCTATGGTCAATTTCTGGCAGAGCGCTGCTGGAGGACCTAGAGATTTCTAGCGATAACATTAATCAATTAGAGATTAGAGATTAATCAAACCCATGAATAATCAAATCTTCAGAAATTAAAGCCACAAATGTGTAAGGATGACTGCATACAAAGCTTAAAAAGAAAAAGAAAACATCCCAATTAAAAAAGCTTCCTTGGTTACGCATTAAAACCCTGTTTAAGCTCTTTGAATCATGTCTGGAAACAAACCAGTGGCCAATGAAGCTCTTTTAACAAGGGAGGTACCGTATATGTTCCCTATAATTGAATGGTGATGGTGCTACAGATAGACTTTTTGAGTCTCTTCTATCCAAAACGCTTGGGACCAGAATGGGATTTTGGATTTTTTTTTTTTAATTTATTTTGGAATATATCCATATCCATAATGATCTATCTTAGAGATGGAGCCTAAGTCTAAACATGAAATTCATTTACGTTTCATAGATAGTTAGTCCTCCATATTTGCTGGGGGTAGAGGTGTAGGACCCCTGTGAAAGTGGAAAGCCCCCAAATAAAATAACACTATTCTTTTTTAATTATTACTTGAGAGAACGCCTCTCTCAAAATCTGTAGGCCCTAGCACAACTCTATGGTCAGCGTCAAGTGGAAGTTGATCCTAGAATTTAGCTGGAGGACCTGCAAATGCCTAGAGAAATGTTTTCTTCAGGAATCTCTATGGCAACTTCTGGCAGGGTTGCACTGGAGGACCTAGAGATTCCTAGAGAGAACATATTAATCAAATCCGCAAATAATCAAATCCACAAAAGTCAAAGCCACAAGTGTGGAGGGCTGACTGTACACGTAGCCTGAAGGTCAATTTTACGCATAATATTTTTAATACTTTTGTGCATAAAACAAAGTTTGTGTATGCAGAACCATCAGACGATAAAAGTGCCACTGTCTCAGCCACCCATGTGGACGATTTGGGATTTTGGAATATTTTGAATTTTGGAATCCTAGGTAAGGGCGATTCAACCTGCATAGATAAAGACTAACGTTTGGATTATAGCCATGGCAGTCCTTAGGGAGAACAGAATTGAAGATGGATGGTGCCCAGACCTACAAGTGGAGATACAGCCCCTTAGAGGAAATCAAACATCCAGGGGGCCGGGCGGGGCGAGAGGTCCTCTGGAAGCAAATCCTAAATTTTTGGACAGAATCGAATTCTTTGGAGATCCCAAACTCCAGTCGGTAACACTGAGGGGACGGCTCTAGGAAATGGAAAACGATGGGGCCTGTTCCAGGAAAGGTGCCTTTCTTTGTGATTGCGCTGCTGGGTTCCTCTTTGTGATGGTCTGGAACAGACCACATTGTCCGATGATTCTTCCCTGATTCTGAGATTGCTGGACAGAATGTGAATCACCGGTGGCCCAGAATCCGAATCAGTCACATCGGGTACACAGCGAAACTACAGTCCTCCAGCACAATTCTAGAAATCTAGGTCCTCCAGCACAACACTGTGGTCAACTTCCAGTGAAGGGTGACCATGGAGTCACACTTGAGGACCTAGGGATTCCTAGAAGGAACACTTCTCTAGGCATCTGTAGGTCCTCCAACGTGATTCTGTGGCCAACCTGAGGCAGGTCTAGATGTAGACATTCCTAGAAAGGTGTTCTCTCAGGTTAAAAAATAGTGATTTTTATATTTGCGGTTTTTCCACTTTCACGGGGATCCTGCACACCTAACCTCAGTGAACGTGGAGGGTCCACTATATAGTGAAACTCTTGTTTGTTATGAACCATAATGATGACATAGCCACAGCATGGCTTGTGATGGAGTGTTAGACTAGGAGTGTGGGAGATCATGGCTCGGATCTCCCATTTGGTCATGAAAACCTCCTGGGTGACCTTGGGCAGGTCCCACTCTCTCTCAGCCTCACAGGAAGCCCATGGAGGCAAGGCTCTGAATCAGTCTAGTGAAGAAGACTCTGGGTTTTAGAGTCAGTGTTGTGTTTTGGTTTGAGTGTTGGAGACCAGGATTCGAATCTCTGGTCAACCCTGGAAACCTATGGGTTGACCATGGGCATAAGTTACATAGCCTCAGAGGAAGGCAGTGGCAAACCTCCCCTGAAGAAATCTTGAGAGATAGCATTGCATATTCCTTTGAGTGTTGGACCAAGGGACCAAGGTTTGAATCCCTGCTCAGCTGTGGAAACCCACTGGGTGACCTTGCGCAAGTCACAGTCTCTCAGCCTCAGAGGAAGGTGAGGGCAGCAAACCCCTTCCAAACCAAAATTGCCAAGAAAACTCTGTGATAGTGTTGCCTCAAGGTTGCTATAAATCAAAAATGACTTGAAGGCAAACAACAACAACATGATAATAATTTCTTACCCACTCCTTCCTATGGAGGGAAGCGGGAGAAAAGAGGAAATCAACAATGCACAACATTGGTTAAAAACACATTACAGCTGGCCACGTTTGCAGCTTTGACTTTGCGGCTTTGATTATTTGTGGTTTTCATTACGATGTCCTCTCTAGAAATATCTAGCTCCTCCAACGCAATTCAGCTGGAAGTTGACCATAGAGTTGTGCTGCAGAATCTAGACGTTCCTAGAGGAAACCCTTCTCTAGGCATTTGTAGGTCCTCCAGCATGATTCTAGGATCAACCTCTGGCAGATGTTGATCAGAGAGTTGCACTGGAGGTTCTTAGAGAGGTGCTCTCTTAGGTTAAAAAGAATAGTGTTGGGGTTTTTTATTTGCAGTTTTTCTACATTCACGGGGGTCCTTCACCCCGAACTCCAGCAAATGTAGAGGCACCACTGTAATTAAAACATACAACTGTTTAAAAGGACAAATAAGACATGCACTTTTAAAAACAATCCTCATTTAAAATTTGCAATTTTAAAATCATCTGGAGAGGCCTGCTGGAATAGATGGGTCTTTAATTTGGGCAGCGTATTCAGCTGTCCAATCTCTCCTGGCAGGTCATTCCACGGTCTGTGGGCGGCTGAAGAAAACGTCCTCTGGCTGACAGTTGCCAACCTAGTAATGGGAAGCCTGGGAGTTGGGTGCCAGGCTGTGGCAATTGGGATGGATGGTTGACGGAATGGGGAGAAGGAGTGGCACAGGGTGCAGATGGAGGGGGAGATGGGGAGGGGGAGTGAGGAAGGAGCCCCGCAGCCTCCGGGATGGGAAGGGAGGGAGGGAGGGAGGGGCAGAGCTGACCCGAGACTCAGTCCCCGCCTTCCTCCTCCTTCCGGCGCCCCCCGGCCCCCCACCAGGGAAGCACTACGGGGTGTACAGCTGCGAGGGCTGCAAGGGCTTCTTCAAGCGCACCATCCGGAAGGACCTGACCTACACCTGCCGCGACAACAAGGACTGCATCGTGGACAAGCGCCAGCGCAACCGCTGCCAGTACTGCCGCTACCAGAAATGCCTGGCCACCGGCATGAAGCGCGAAGGTAGCGGGGAGGGGGGCAGGCCCCAAAGGGGTGTCGGGGAGCAGACACTGGGAGGGGTGGCGGTGGAGGGGGAGGTTGAGAGACAGCTAGCCAGGCCGGCCATGGGATAGGAAGGGTGCAGAGGGGTGGCGCTTGTGAGCTGAACTTCCCTGGTGCTGCTGCTGCCTTGGTGGCCTCTGTGTGGCATTTTCCTCATGGAGGTGGGGAAGGGGGACAGGTGGAGCACAGGGGGTGTTGGTGGAAGGGTCTCAGAAGCCCTCTGGGAGCTGGTCCTGCATGCCAGGGGGAGGGAAGTGGACCGGCCTTCACGGCCCCGTGGCCAGTCTTGGTGGGACCCAGGACGTCCCTGCTGTGGCAGCCCCTCCCAGTTGGCAATGCGGTGCCGCTTTCCATCCACAGGGCCCCAGTCTTTGGGGGCTGGGGTGACTCTAGCTGAGTCTGAGGGGTGCCGCCCATCAGAATCACCCTCTGTGGCTCTTACGGATGTGGGGCTGGGGGTGTCTGGCTCCATGGAAGGGCAGCGCCAATGGTTGGGTTCTCCTAGAGCAGTGGCAGCGGTTGATCTCTGTGTTCGTCCTCCCCACACAGCAGGGGGTCCCCGCCACGGCTTCCTTGAGTTTGGGGGAAGCCTTGGCGGTGGTTCCCTTGCCAGTGCTAGGCCGGGCAGCATCGGGCACTATGCTCGGTCCTCCTCCTGCCTCCTTGGACAGGAAGGGGACTGTGCTTGCTGTCCGTGCAGCCTGGCCTGGCGGTGGTCAGTCCCCTTATTCCCTCTGCCCCCCTCCCTCCTCCTCTCTGACCCCCAAAGGAGAGGGACACGAAGGAGGAGAATTGTGACAAAGTTGGCGCTTGGATCCTGACAGGGGATGTCAATGAAAAGCTTCCGACAGTACGCCCCATCTCGTTTTTGCCCTATGGGGGTTGATTGTGGGGGGAGGCTAGGAGCCCTTCTGGATTGTCTCTCTGACCCCCATCTCTTTCCACGCCTGTCCCCCACCTGCCCTCCCGCCCAGCCGTGCAAGAGGAGCGCCAGCGTGGCAAGGACAAGGACGGGGAGGGGGATCTGGTCGGGGGTGGCGCCAACGAGGACATGCCTGTGGAGAAGATCCTGGAAGCCGAGCTGGCCGTCGAGCAGAAGTCAGACCAAAGCGTCGACGGATCCGGCACGGGGGGCAGCTCGGTGAGTTGGCGGGGGGCAGCGGGATCGGGACGCTCGCCCCAGACGTTTGACGCCAGCGAGGTAAATACCGGCAAGGTTCACAGAGATTAGGCTACCAGGGACGGTGGGAGAGTTGGGTGGGAGAGTCCCACATGGGGAGGGGGGTGTGTGTGTAAGGGGTCTAGTTTAAGGCTCCCTGGGGGTCCCAAAAGGAGGTTTGTGAACAGATCGGTTGAGGGAAGCGGAAGAAGTGTTGGGACTTTGTGGGTTGGATGGAGGGCTGGCTATTTACTTCAAGAAAGAGGTACTGAGTTAGTGCTGGGGGGGGCTGAAGTGGGGACGGGGCTGTTTGCAACATCCACCCCCCTTTGCAAAGCCCCCCACCCACCCTCCTTGTCTCTCCTCTTCCTCCTTGTCCTCTTCCTCGGCTCTCGCAGCCCAACGACCCTGTGACCAATATCTGCCAGGCGGCCGACAAGCAGCTCTTCACGCTGGTGGAGTGGGCCAAGCGTATCCCCCACTTCTCCGAGCTGCCCCTCGACGACCAGGTCATCCTGCTGCGGGCAGGTGAGTGAGGGGGCAGCCCCAGAGAAGGGCTGGTGGGGCGTCCGTGGGGCTCAGCTTGATACTCTCTATGCCACCTTTGAACAGCACCCCCTTCCTCTAGCTGGGAAGCCCCCATCTGTCCACCTTAGAGGCTGTGGAGACCCTGCCTGCTGGCGAAGGGGGACGGGGGGAACCTGGGTCCAGTCCAGTTGGGTTTAGTCCCCCAAGGTGTGTGTTGGAGATCTATAGGGCTGGTTTGGCCTCCCATCCACTAACTCTCCCTTTCTCTGCTGCCTTGGGTCCCTGTACTGGGGGAAAAGGGGGGTCTAAGTAAATAAAAATAATAATAATCATACTCCCTGGCAGGCTGGAATGAGCTGCTGATCGCCTCCTTCTCGCACCGCTCCATTTCGGTGAAAGACGGGATTCTGCTGGCCACGGGCCTCCATGTCCACCGCAACAGTGCCCACAGCGCCGGCGTGGGAGCCATCTTTGACAGGTGCTCCTGAGGGATGGCAGGACGGCCGGGTGTGGGTGGGCAAAAGGGGTGGAAGGGGCTTCTCTCTCTCTAGCTGGTTGCCCCCTTCAAAAAGCATTACAGCCTGTTGACCATACAAAGTCCAGCCCACTGGGCCTTTTTAACCCATCCACCCCCCAGAATGGTTAAGCAAGTCACACACTCTCAGTCTTAGAGGATAGCAATGGCAACCCCCCTGCGAACATACTTGCCAAGCTGTGTGATATATGTTCGCCTTAGGGTTGCCGTAAATCAGAAATGACTTGGGAGCACACAACAACAACAACAATGAGCTCCTCTTTGGCGGTGGGTTTCCAGGAGGAGAAAGAAGCCATCATAGCCAAAGGTACATACATTGTACCAGTCCTTGGCTAACCTTACTTCTCGTGCTGTTTGGCCTCAGTGGAGACAGAATAAGGTTTTCCTGCCCCAGTTTCTTTGACAAACCTTAGAGTTGGAAGGGAGCCCTAAGGGTCATCTAATCCAACCCTCGGGAATGCAGCAATCCACAACTAAAGCGCCCCTGAGAAATGGCCATCCTCCAACATCTCTAAAAGATCTCCACCATCCTTCGAGGCTGTTGATATTCCACTGCTGAACAGCTCTTGAAAGTCAAGAAATTCTGCCTAATGTTTAGGTAGAATCTCTGTACTTGTAATTTGAATCCATTGCTTTGTGTTTCGGTCTCTGGAGCACCTCCATCTTCCATGTGACCTCCCTTCAGACATTTAAAGATGGCTCTTATCATGTCCCCTCTGCCTCTTCTCTTAACAAAGCACACCCAGCTTCCTAACCTATCTCAGCAGTTCCCAAACTTTAGCCCACCAGGTTGCCTCTGGGAGTTCAAGTCCAAAACCTTTGGAGAACCAGAGTTTGGGAAGCACTGCTCAGAGAGGTTTGCAGACCTTGAAACATCTAAGTCCTCTTCTCCCAACATATTCCTGCTTGAATATTGAATGTTCAAAGGATGCTTGCCTTTGTGTTCCTCTAGCCATCCCACACACGCAGCCCAACTGACCCATTCCTCCTCTCCCTTCTTCCCATCTTTCTTTCCGTCCTCCGCAGGGTGCTGACCGAACTGGTGTCGAAGATGCGCGACATGCGGATGGACAAGACAGAACTGGGGTGCCTCCGAGCCATTATCCTCTTCAACCCAGGTCAGTTGGGGGGGGGGCGGTTGTGAGAGTCAGCGCCGGCCTATTTTGTGTCCCTCACAGACCCAAAACGGCTTTGTGTATGTGTAGGAGATAGATAGACAGAGAGACAAAGGACTCAGCCCCCTATCTGCCTGGGGCTGGTGGGGCTCTTGTCCGTTAGTTTATGATGTTTCTCTCTTCTTCTAGTTTAATAGTAGTAGTAGTAGTAGTAGTAGTAGTAGGTATTTCTTACCTGCCTCTCCTCATGAATCGAGGCAGGGGGCAACAACAATTAACAGATATGTATCATCAGTTAAAAACACATCAGTTAAAACATACCCTCCACATTCTCTGGCATTAGGACCCCTCTCTGAAAGTGGATTTTTTTTTTATTTACCCGAGAGAGTACCTCTCTAGGAATCTCTAGGTTCTCCAGGTCAAGATCTGCCAGAGGTTGATCATGAAATTCTGCTGGAGGACCTACAAATGCCTAGTGAAGTGTTCTCTCTAGGAATCTCTAGAACCTCCAACGCAACTCTGTGGTCAATTTCCAGCAGAAATTCTCAGAAGGACCTGGAGATTCCTAGAGAGAACGTGTCGATCAAATGTGGAAATAATCAAAACTGCAAAAGTCAAAGCTGCAAATGTGGAGGGCCAACTGTAGTAGTAGTAGTAGTAGAAGAAGAAGATAATATTCTTCTAATTGATAATTCTTCTAGGGCCTTTGCAGACTGCCAGAAATAGTGGACATTAAATTGAGGCACTGCCCTGGCTCAGTGCTAGGGAATCATGGGAATTGTATTTTTTTCTGAGACATTGAGCCTTCTCTGTCAGAGAGTTCTGGTGCCACAATAGATTACAGTTCCCATGATTCCTTAGCACTGAGCCAGGGCAGTGCCTCAGTTTAATGTGCACTATTTCTGGCGGTCTGCAAAGGCTACTAGTTAATAATAATAATAGTAGTGGTAGTACTAATAACAATAACAACAAATGTTGTTCGCCACATCAATCCATGGGGAGAGGTGGGTAAGAAATAATAATAATTCTTACCACCTCTCCTCATGAATCAAGATGTGGAACAACAACAATTAACAAATACATATTGTTAAAAACACATTAGTTTAAAAAAACATAAATCAGTTTAAAAGGAGTAATCAGATGTCCACATAGTGAAACAATCCACATTTAAAATTCATTATTTAACATTCGCAGTTTAAAAATCACCTGGTTAAGCCTGCCGGAAGAGACTGGTCTTTAATGATGTTATAAATTCAGTCAATGCCAGGATCGGGGAATGTGGAAAAACCACAAATAAAAAACACACTGTTTGTTTTACATGAGAGAACACCTCTCTAGGAATCTCTAGGTCCTCCAGGGCAACTGTATGGTTACATCTGCCAGAAGTCGATCATAGACTCATGCTGGAGGACCTACAAATGCCTAGGAGCCCTGGTGGCACACTGGTTCAATGCCTGTACAGCAGCCGCTCACTCTCAAACCACAGGGTTGTGAGTTCAGTTCCAGCTAGGGCTCAGGCTCAACTCAGGCGTACATCCTTCCGAGGTTGCTAAAATGAGTCCCCAGGTTGTTGGGGGCCGCTTAGAGACTGCATAGCGTGGTATGAAGTGGAATGTAAATGAAGCTGCTATTGGTATTGATTGGGAAGTGTTTTCTCTAGGAACGTCTAGGTTCCCCATCAGCACAACTCTGTGGTCAACTTCCAGCAGAATTGCTCTGGAGATTTAACATATTAATCAGAACGGCAAATAATCAAATCCGCAAAAGTCAGGGCTGCAAATGTGGAGGGACGTGTGTGTGCGTGTGTGTGTGAGTGAGGGTGTTCCCAAATACGTTTTCCTTTGTCGGTTTGGTTGTGTGTAGTGCAGGGGTAGGCAACCTTTCCCCTTTAAGGGCCGAGGGACTTCAGCTCCCAGAAGCCTCAGCCATGTTGGCCAATAGTCCCATGTTGGCCTATAATAGCTCCGGGGATTCTGGGAGCTGAAGTCCCTCCTTGGCCCTTAAAGGGGAAAGGTTGCCTACCCCTGGTATAGTGTGTGTCTCCTTTGTGGGGTGTGCTGATTCTCCCATTGTTTCTTCTTTCCCATGCCACCTTCCAGATGCCAAAGGACTCTCTAACCCTGGTGAGGTGGAGCTGCTGCGAGAGAAGGTCTATGCCTCCCTGGAGTCCTACTGCAAACAGAAGTACCCCGAACAGCAGGGCAGGTATGGGCAGCGGGAACGGGGGGGGGCACATTGGAGGACGACCCCATGGACTTCACACAGGGTTTTCCTAGGCAAGGGATCCTCAGAGGTGCTTTTACCAGTTTCTTCCTCTGGAATGGAGCCTCCAGCACCTTTTATATCCCATGGCGGTCTCCCATCCAAGCAATAGCCAGGGCTGGCTCTGCTTAGCTTCCAAGATCAGACAGGAATCTGACATTTTAAGGGTATTTAGGCTATTATTATTATCAAGGAATCTCTGAGGAGGTTTTGCCAGTTGCTTCCTCTGAAATAGAGCCTCCAGCACCAAGTATTCATTGGCGGTCTCTCTCTCTTCTAAAGACTAACCAGGCTGACCCTGCTTAGCTTCTAAGATCAGATGAGATCTGGTGCCTTTAGGGGAGGCCATTATTATCCTCATCTTCAAGGAATCACAGAGGAGGTTTTAAACAGTTCATTCCTCTGAAACAGATGCTCTAGCACCAGGGATTCCTTGGTGCTCTCCCATCCAAGGGCTAACCAGGGCTGACTTTGCTTAGCTTCCAAGATCAGATCGGATGTGATGGTGCCTTTTGGGCATTTAGTCCTGGGGAGGGAGGCAAGCCAGTGTGGCATAGTGGCTTGAGCGATGGACAAGGACTGTGGAGACCAGGGTTTGTATCCCCGCTCGGCCATGGAAACCCACTGGGTGAGCTTGGGCGAGTCACACACTCTCAGCCTCCCAGAAAACCCAGTGATAGGGTTGCTTTAGGGTTGCCATAAGTTGGAAAGAACTTCAAGGCACACAACAACAGGGACTTTTAATTTCATGGATACTGGGATGAGAGAGGTATGAGGGATTGTAGAGTAATACTAATTGGGACGGACCAATAAAACACACCAAACTGTGTGTGAAGACCCCCGAAGAAGGACCCTCCGAGGCAGTCTGTCCCACTCTCACGCAGCTCTTGCACTCAAGAAACGCTTCCTACGGTTGAGCTGGAATCTCTTTCCTTGGAGTTTGAACGCCTGGGTTCATGTTCTGGTCTCTGGAGCAGCAGAAATCAAGCTTGCACCTCAGAGATTTCAAAAATGGCTCTCATTGTGTCTGTCCCCTGTTTTAGAAGAGCTGGCGGGGCAGTGTTTAAATGCCGGTGCTGCAGCTGCTCACTCACAGTCGCAAGGTTGTGAGTTCGATCCCAGGCAGAGAGGGCTCCAGGGTCCACTCAGCCTGGCATCCTTCCGTAGGTCACTCCCATGAGTCCCCCCCCGGGTGGTTGGGGGCAAAGAGCTTACACATGGGAGAGCCCTTGCAGGGGTAGGCCACCTTTCCCCTTGAAGGGCCAAGGAGGGACTTCAGCTCCCAGAATCCCAGGAGCTATTATAGGCCAATAGGGGACTATTATAGGCCAACATGGCTGAGGCTTCTGGGAGCTGAAGTCCCTTGGCCCTTAAAGGGGAAAGGTGGCCTACCCCTGCCTTAGAGAGTGCTAGTTCACTGCTAGGCGGTATAGACATGGACTTGCTATTGCTGTATTGCTATTAACAGGGAAATGGACAGCGTTGGAGGGTGGTGGGCTTCCCTCCTGGGAGGCCTTTGAAACAAGGTTCGACGGTCATCCTTTGTGAGGGCTTTGGACTGGATGGCCCTTGGGGGTCCCTTCCAACTCTAGGATCCTATGTTTTCCTTTATGACAGCAGAAGAGGGTTGGACTGGATGGCCCTTGGGGGTCCCTTCCAACTCTAGGATCCTATGTTTTCTTGCATGGCAGAAGAAGGGGGTTGGAATGAATGGGCCTTGGGGGTCCCTTTCAACTAGAATCCTATAAGGGGGCTGGACTGGATGTCCCTTGGGGGTCCCTTCCAACTCTAGGATCCTATGTATCCCTGCATGGCAAAAGGGGGTTGGACTGGATGTCCCTCAGCAGGGGTCTCTCCAAGTCTAAATGCCCTCCCGCCCTTTGCAGGTTCGCCAAGCTCCTGCTCCGCCTGCCGGCGCTGCGTTCGATCGGCCTGAAGTGCCTGGAGCACCTCTTCTTCTTCAAGCTGATCGGGGACACCCCCATTGACACCTTCCTGATGGAGATGCTGGAGGCCCCCCACCAGATGTCCTGACCGGACCCCCAAAGAAGGAAGCACTCCGGGGAGGAGGAGGAGGAGGAGGAGGAGTGGAGGGAAGGGCCAGGGGAGAGCCAGCCCTTCATGGACAGCGGCGGGACAGACACATTGCGCCAGACCCTTGCGCCCCCAGGACCCCCCTGGCCCCCCATCCTTTCATGCCTCCCTCCTGCCACCAGGCCTGGATTTTCAGGGCCCTCTTTGGAGCAGGGATATTGGGGGGGGGCATGCTTTGGCTTAGCCTTCCTTCCCTATCTTTTGGGGGGCAGGGGGCTCTTCCTCTTTGTCGGGGCCCCCCTCTGTCTCTGTGCGTGGCCACGGACGCTGCTCAGAATCAGGTTTCAGGTCAAGGTACTCCACAATGGATGGGGCCGCTCTGGCTCCATTGCGGGGGGGGGGGGGGCACTGCCACCCCTCTTAATGCTTTTGGGGGTGCAGGGGGGGGTGCTGGGGTGGGGGGAGTCTTGTCCCTAAACATCCCCCCCCCTTCTTTCTTTAGATCTGTGTGACAACCTTTGCTTTTTTGGACTGGGAAGACGTGAGTAGTTGGGGTCTGTTTCTTAGTGGTTTTGTTGGGGTGCAGATTGGGGGGTGGTCCTGCGTTGGGTCCCCCCACGGCACGACAGACCCCCCCTCCCCACAACACCCCAAGAATGGGATTATTAGTTTTAATCCCCAGCCCCTGATTTTAAGCCTTTGGGAAGGGGAAAGGGGGCCTAGGAGGGGAAGCAGGGGGGCCCCCACTTTTTCTTCTCTTTGAGCCTCACTAACGGTTCTCCAATGGTTCCTGTTAGATTTATTTTCTTCTTCTTTCCCCCCCCCCCAAAAAAAGTGAAATGTCCCCAAGGACTGTACAAACCCCTTCTCTCGCCCCCCAAGCCCCCCCGAACTAGATTTCCCACTCCCCCCATACCCCTGCAAAATACGAGCTTCTCTGCACTTTTGCCCTCATCTATGCAAGGAGGGGTGGGATTTGGGGGGGGAGGGAAAGGGGGCCATTTGGGGCGGGGGGGCGGGGGTCCCCCACTTGCTCCTGACTCTTCTGAGGGGTGTGCAAGCGCCCCCAGCCCCTGAGGGTCAAGATTGGACTCCCCCCCCCCTTCTTCCTCTGAACTCTGGGGACCCTGGATCGTGTGGGCAAGGAATCGGAAATCGGGGGGTGTCAGTGATGCATTGTTTGGGGGCGCTTAGGGTGTGTGTGTGTGTGTGTGTGTGTGTGTGCGCACATGCGCCTGCCATTTTTGCCCCCCCCCCATGGGTCCGGGGCATGCTCCTCAGTGCCCCCCTTGTACATGTCAGATCATTTCCCCCAAATTTTCCTAGTTTCTGGGGGGGGGGGCAAGATTCAGGCGGACTGAACATGGGGTGCATTTTTGGGGGGGGACAAGGAGCCCCTTCCAGGCCCACCACTCTCTTTCTAATCTAAACCATCACCCCCCCCCCCCCCCGTCCCCATTTTGCCCCAGCATGCCTGGCTTCATTCATTCATTCATTCCCCCCCAACCGCCCCCCCCCCCCACAAATTTATTTCCATTTTGTTAGTCCATCTCTTCTGCGCACTGCGTTCCCTGGATAAACAGCGGGGGGGGGAGGTTTTTTTGGGGGGGGGATGAAGAAAATGTCGATTTAATAAAAAGCTGCTCTTTCCAGAGGACCCCCCCTCATTGCTCCTGTCCCTCCTTTCCCTTTTTATTGGGGGTCTTTGGGGGGGATTTAGCTGAGTCTGTGCAAAATCAGTCACAGTGTCTCTCGGTGTGTGCAAAGTGCCAGGCTTAATTTGAACCCAGGACTGGCCAAATATTTAAATACTACACTTGAAGGTGTAAAAGGAGGGGGGGGGCTTCAGTGTTAAGATCCCTCCCTTAGAAATGGGTGTCTTCCTATCCCTTCCAGGGCTGGGATGGATGGTGGCTCTCTATGCTGTAGAATCCCTGGGATTTATAGTTTGTTTGTTATGTGGCACCAGTGCTGTTTCTGGCTCTATGGATAGGGCAATGGCACCCTCTTGTGGCCAGAGGAGGAAGTGCATGAAGAAAGACCATGCATTTCCTCCTCTGGCCACAAGAGGGTGCCATTGCCTCATCCATAATGCCAGATATTGGGGGGCACCTTCAGATCTCTCTAATTATACTCTGTACCCCCATTTTAAACACTGTGTCCCCCCCCCAAAAAACCCTTCAAACACTCCAAAATATTCCCGATGGCCCCAGACACCCACAAATCCCGAGGGGCTCCATCTTGTGGTCCTTTTTCTTCCATGGGGTGGGTGAGTTGGGGGGCCTCCGTGGCACCCCAAAACTTTGGAAGAATAAAACTTAAAAACCTCTCTCTCCCTTTCTTTGGTTCCCCCCAGCTATGAGTTTATCCTGGCAGGGGTCTGGCCCTTAGGGCTGCATCCACACTGCAGAATTAACCCACTTTGATGACACCACTTTAATGGCCGTGGCTCTGCGCTGTGGAGTCCCTGGGACTTATAGTTTGCTTTGAGGCACCGGTGCCGTCTCTGAAAGAGAACATCTAAAAATATCTTGCAAAACGACAAATCCCAGGGGTGCCAGAGCACTGAGCCGTCCGTGGCAGTTGAAGCGGCGTCAAACTGGGTTAAGTTTCTGCAGTGCGGATGCAGCCTAGGTTCTGGGGGATCAGGCCCACTGGGGTTCGTTCATTTTCTTGAAGGTCTCAGAGTGGCGTACAATAAAACCAGTCTAACCAGTATGGCATGTTGGTTTGAGCGTTGGGCTCCGACTCTGGAGACCAGGGTGCGAATCTTGGGTGACCTTGGGTAAGTCACACTCTCTCAGCCTCGGAGGATGGCAAAAGGCAGCAACCCTTCTCCGAACCAGTTCTGCCAAGATAAGTTCCCCATACGACGGAAATGACACACAACAAATTTGAGTGTTTATAAATTTTTTTTTTAAAGTTGGTTTTTTTTAAAAAAAAATTGAAATTTTTAAAATTCAGATTTGGAAATTTTAAAATTTAAAGTTGAAATTTTGAAAAAATGTAAATTTCAGAATTTTAAAAACTTGATTTTTAAAAGCTGTAGTTGCGTTAACAGATTTTGCAAGTGTTAAAATAGTGTCGAAATGAATGACACCCCTGTGCATGGGAGGGTTGTGTCAATTAAGTCCTCCAAGCCTATTTGTAGCGACCCATGGGACATAGAGTACCTTTCCAGAAGACCTAAAGCCTTGAGTGTGCGCCTACATGGAAGGGCGTGCCTTCAGGTATTGCGTTCACAGCTTTAAATAACACCACTGGAACCTCGAACCCGGGACAGAAATGGGACTGGTACCCGGTGCCATTCCTTTGAAACCAATGTGGGCACACTCTCTCAGCTCCAGGAAACCCTGTCATCGGTCTGCCTTAAGTTGGACACTAATTCTGGAAGACCAGGATTCGATTTCCTCCTTGGCCTCGGGAGACATTGGGTGAGTCACACTCTCTCAGCCTCAGATGCAAAGTCAACAACCCATCTCTGAGCAAATCTTGCCAAGAAGACTGGCACAGTGGTTTGAGCGCTGGATTACAACTCTGGAGGCCAGAGTTCGATTCCCAGCTTGGCCATCAAACCAACTGGGTGGCCACACTCTCTCAGCCTCAGGGGACGGCAGGGGCAAATCCTCTCAACACGCCTTGTCAAGAAAACCCTAAAACAGGTTGGCCTTAGGCTCTCCATTGGGGAAATGGAGGCACGCAACAACAGCGGTGGTCCTTGGGGTTGGCGTACGTTGGTGCACAACCACCTGAGCATGTACAGAGTGCCTTCCTGTGGAACTGCAAAGAGAGAAAGGGTTGGCTCGGCAACTGCTAACTCCAGGGTTTTATTGGCGTTGTGTGTGTGTGTTTTGTGGGCCCCTTAAAGGTCCAAAGCACCCCCTCTCTGCAAAAAGGGAAAGGTGGAAGGGTGCAATTCGCACCCGTGGCCCTGGAAATTCTTTGCATGCCATAACAGACACACACCCCTACAGCTACAAAAAGGGCCCTCATTGCAACTAAGTCAGGAAAAGCACACTTTGGGGTTTCGTCCTGGGCTGACCTGCTCCCGGGCCTGGCTCTGTGTGCGAACCTCACACCAACACACACACAAAGGTTGTGTCTCTCTCTGTCTGTACTACTAAGAAGAGCTCTTCCCTGCTGGCCATGAATGGGCCTCAGTCCCTCTCTGGGTGTGCGTGTGTGTGTGTGTGTGTGTGTGTGCAAATGGGTGTGTTTTCACAGGCCGGCTTCCTCCCCGCTGCCCCAAGGGCACAAAGGGGTTTTTGTAGCCCCCCATCAATGGGGCCTTGTCTTGCCCCTCACCTGGCGGCCCTGGCACCCCCACAGACCCTGGCAGGCCCAGAGCCAAGGCAAGGAAAGGAGAGGGCTCCCGCTTCCAAGAGGGACAGGCAGCCAGGCAGGGGACCCTAGGGGAGGAAGGGACCCCAAGGGCCATCCAGTCTGACCCCTTCCTTCTGCCAGGCAGGAAGACAGGATCCTAGAGTGGGAAGGGACCCATGGAGGAAGACATAGGATCCTAGAGTAGGAAGGGACCCCAAGGGCCATCCAGTCTGACCCCTTCCTTCTGCCAGGCAGGAAGACATAGGATCCTAGAGTGGGAAGGGACCCCAAGGGCCATCCAGTCTGACCCCCTCCTTCTGCCAGGCAGGAAGATGTAGGATCCTAGAGTAGGAAGGGACCCATGGAGGAAGACATAGGATCCTAGAGTAGGAAGGGACCCCAAGGGCCATCCAGTCTGACCCCCTCCTTCTGCCAGGCAGGAAGATGTAGGATCCTAGAGTAGGAAGGGAGCCATGGAGGAAGACATAGGATCCTAGAGTAGGAAGGGACCCCAAAGGTCATCCAGTCTGACCCCTTCCTTCTGCCAGGCAGGAAGACATAGGATCCTAGAGTTGGAAGGGACCCCCAAGGGCCATCCAGTCCATCCCCTTCTTCTGCCATGGAGGAATACATAGGATCCTGGAGTTGGAAGGGATCCCCAAGGGCCATCCAGTCCAACCCCCTTCTTCTGCCATGCAGGAAGACATAGGACTCTAGAGTTGGAAGGGACCCCCAAGGGCCATCCAGTCTGACCCCCTCCTTCTGCCATGGAGGAATACATAGGATTCTAGAGTGGGAAAGGTGTTTCAGGAGGGATGGATGAGGGCCAGGGCCAGTCCCAGGGTCCTCTGGGCCCCCAATCTCCTCTTTCTTTCTTTCTTTCTTTCTCTTTCTCTGATGCTTCTCCTTAGAGCCTCTCCTCTTCCTCCTCTTCCTTGGCTCACTTTCTTCTGCTTCTTCTTTGTGGCCTTCTTTGTGGGTCCTGCCTGGTGCCCAGAATAGAGCGGGTGTTTCTCTTTGGCTGCCTCCCAAAAACACATTCCTTCTGCCTCCCTCCTTCTCCTGGCTTGGCCATCCTGGACTCCACCCTGGCCCTGAAAGAGAGACATAGAGCGCTGAAAGCACCAGGGCAAGGGGGGGGGATGGAGGGAGAGGTGGGTCCCCAAAAGGCCGAAGAGAAGGGGACTGCCAATGCCTGGGTCATTAAACCCCCCCAACAAATGCCCCAGTCAGCAAGGCCTGGGTGGGAAATCCGGGAAAGCAATCAGTGCATGCTCAGGAGCACTGGATGGCCTTGGGCAAGGCACACACTCTCAGCCTCAGAAACCCCATGAGGACAGGTCACCTGGAATAAGAGTGATGGAGTCTCCTTCTTTGGAGGTCTTTAAAGAGAGGCTGGATAGCCACCTGTCTTGGGTGCTTTGATTGGGAGTTCCTGCATGGCAGAAATGGGGTTGGACTGGATGGCCTTTGGGGTCTCTTCCATCTACGATTCTAGATCAGTCAGTCCATGCTGCTTTGCATCCAGAAGGCCTCCTGGTTTCAGGGCCTGGGGCTGCTATTCCCAAAATGGCTGGAGGGGGTTTCTGGTCACTGCAGTCCAGAAAAGGAACTCAGGGCCTGGTTCAGACCCCCCCCAAAAAAAAGTCTGCAAAGCCAAGCCCCACAAGAGTGGGTGATTCGCATTTTCCTGGGCAGCACCAGATCAGAAAGAGGAGGAGGAGGAGATCCGTGGCCCAGTTCACGTTCCCAGAGTCCTGGATCTGGAAAGGGCCCCCCAAAGGCCATCCAGTCCAACTGGGCCCCCTGCAAGCCCTCTCCAGCCTCTGCTTGAGAGCCTCCAAGGAAGGAGACGCTCTGCTTGACCACAAGGGCCTGGTCCACCCCACCCTGGCATTGGCCAGCTGTGCAAACAGCAGCAAAAGGGAAAACACAGCAAGGCCTGTTGGCCGCCCACTTGGCCGGCCTCTCTCTCTCTCTCTCTCTGTGCCATGGAGAGAGAAGAAGGAGAAGAGCACATCTCTGCAGGCCGGATCCAGGCGGCCCTCAAGGCCTGGCAGGCTGCAATTCGCACCCGGGACCCAGCCAGGGCAAGGGCAAGGGCAAGGGCAGGCCTCCAAGTCACAAAAGCCAGGGCTGGGCCTGGGAGGCCAGAGAGAAAGACCCAGAAAGCCCCTTCCCAGCCTGCAAAGGGTCTCCCTTACTTTGGGTGGTTCTAGCATGGCCAGAGCGAGGCTCTGACTACAATGTCCATCCATCCATCCATTCATCCACCCATCCATCCCTCCCTCTACTCATCCCTCCATCCTTCCAGCCAGCCAGCCAGCTGTCCATCCATCTGTCCACTCATCCATCCAGCCATTGATTTGTCCATCCATCCATCCATCCATCCTTCCTTCCTTCCATCCATCCTTCCATCCCTCCATCTCTCTACTCATTCATCCATCCTTCCAGCCATCTAGCCAACCATCCGTCCATCCCTCTGTCCACTCATCCATCCATCCATCCACCCATCCATTCATCCAATCTTCCATTCAGCCATCTGTTTGTCCCTCCATCACTCCACTCATCTATCCCTCCATCCATCTCTCCACTCATCTGCTCATCCCTCCATCCATCCATCCATCCATCAGCCCAACCATCCCTCCATCTCTCCATCCATCCATCCCTCCTTCTCTTTGTCTCTCTGGTCAAGCAGAAGACCTCCTCCACCTTGAGCTACTTCGTTTTTTTATTTGGCCTCAGGCGCCCCAACGCCTCGGTCGGCTTTTCCCCTTGGCTTCAGGATATTGGAGGCTCTGTGTCAGGCAGCAAAATGTCTTGGGTCAGCCCCAGGAACCCAGCAAAGGCCTTCAGACTGTGTCTCTCCCTCCACCAGATACCAGTCATGCCCCCTCCCTGATGAAACTCTCCTTCCCAGCATTTGCAGAAAATGGGGGCATTGGAAATCCCTCCTTCCCTTACCCCTAAGTGGCTTTTTGTGCAAAATGGGGGCTCGTGTGGTCATCCATCCTGACCCAAACCCCTTCTTTTCTGGCAAACCAAAAGTGAATTACACCGCTTTAACTATAATTGCATGATCCATCGAAGAAACGAGGGGCAAGGACCTCAACATTAGGAAGAACCTATTGACTGAAAGAGCTGTTTCAGTGTGAAATATAGACTCTCCTTCTTTGAGGGTTTCAATGCCAAGGTTGGAAGGCCCACCTTGCAGGGATGGTTTGGCTGCGCATCTCCCTCATTGGCACTAAAGGGTTGGACTACATGACCTTTGGGGGTCCCTTCCAACCATGAGGTTCTCCAACAGAGATTATTGGGTGCTCTCCTTTCGTAAGTGGCTTTGCTGGGTTGGTCTGGGTGGCCTTTGGGTGCCCCTTAGGGGTTGCTCAAAAATCAGTGGACCTGCTTTAGAAAAATAGAATCATAGACCCATAGAGTTGGAAGAGACCCCAAGAAGGGCCACCCAGTCCAACCCCATTCTGCCATGCAGGAACTCTCCTCAGAGGGATTCATAGTTTCCAGACCCTTCACCATTTTGCTTGCCCTCCTTTGGACCCATTCCAGCTTATTGTATTTATTGACTGATTAAATCTTTATATCCTGCACCATAGCCCAGGATCTCACTGCATTTCATGCAAGAGGTACCATATGCCTCAAAGCCCCCCCCAATAATAATAATAATAATAATAATAATAATAATAATTCTATTTATTTATATCTCACCTTCCTTGAGGCATAGGGACCGAAAGCGGCTATCAAATTTAAAACAGTCCCAAGTTGTTGTTTTTAAATATATATATATATATTTATTTATTTCAAGGATTGACATGAACAATACGAAACATTGAAAATGCAAAGTTTGGGGGGCGGAGAACAATCCCAAAAGGTTAAGAAATTACATTATTAAAAATTTAAAATGTTAAAAACTATTTAAAAAAACACAAACCACCCTCATACAGCAACCCATGTCAATTTGAGAATAAAAATGTTATCATCTGCCGCCGAAAAGAAAGCAGGGAAAGGGCGGCAACCCTATTATTATTATCATTATTATTATTATTATTATTATTATTATTATTATTATTATTATTCAGAGTATTTATTCCCGGCTCTTCAGCCAAAAGGCTATCGATGACTTTGCTGCTTCCGGTTGTGCAAATTCAGCGCGTTCATCCTTGCACTTTTTCCTCCGACCGTTGTGTTTCAGCCCTAACCCTGATCCCAAATGCCTCCCTTTTTTCTTGCCCCCAAATCCCTTTTCCCATAATAATAATCATAATAATAATAATAATAATATTGGGGTCTCTTCCCACTCTCTCTGTCCTATGCTTATACTGTATGGATCCCATGTGGCCTTCAGCCCTGGCCTGGTCTCCGGAGAGGAAGCCAGGGAGCGTCTAATGACAGGCTTTCCCCTAATTATAGCTCCCTTTTGGGACCAGGAGGGAGGACCAGGCTAAAATGGGCCCCGAGTGCCAATCCTGCCTGCGGCCAGCGGCTCATGCAAGAAAGACTCCAATGTTCAGATGGAGCAACCGAGAACAGCACATTGATAATAGGCCTCAATGGGGTGGCCCTCTGTCCCGGAAAACCTGGAAAATCCTGGATTGAAGGGATTTTATTTTTTAAAAAAGGAGCTCTTAGTTTGGGTTAGGGTCAGGGTTGGAATACAATGGCAGCAGGAAAAGTGCAAGGATTAACGTGCTGAATTTTCGCAATCGGAATCGGCAATTTTATAATAGACATAAATAGGGTGGCCCTCTGTCCCGGAAAACCTGGAAAATCCTGGATTGAAGGGATTTTAGAAAATTAGGTTTTAGTTTGGGTTAGGGTCAGGGTTGGAATACAATGGTAAGGGGGAAAAGTGCAAGGATTAACGTGCTGAATTTTCACAATCGGGATTGGCAAGTTGATAATAGGCGTAAATAGAGTAGGCCTCTGTCCCAGAAAACCTGGAAAATCCCGGATTAAAGGGATTTTTCCCCCCTAAAAAGGGGCTTTTAGGAGATTCTCAGACGGAGATAAGAAACAGGAGAGGAAGAGAATGCTCCTAGCCATTATTGTTGGTTATGAACGGGAGAAGAAGGACGGGACGCCGTGGGACAATCTTTGCGCAGTTGCGTGATTGCGATGGGAACGTTCCGGTTCTCTCCCGCTTCTTATCCCTGTGTAGGAGCTGGGTATGTTTCGCCCGGAGAAAAGGGGACATGAGAGCTCTCTTTAAATATTGGAAGGGATGCCCTATTGAGGATGGAGCTTGCTTTCTGCTGCGCCAGAGAATAGGAAAATGGAGGAATGGATGGAAGCTCCAGGGAAAGAGATTCCAACCTTGAATCATATTTGCCTTCCTGTGTTACGAGTTCAAGTTCATCTCATTCCCAAGCTCTGTGAAGCTTGAGGAGGGAGCAAGCTTATATTCTGCTGCTCCAGAGAATAGGAAAATGGAGGAATGGATGGAAGCTCCAGGAAAAGAGATTCCAACATGAAATCCTATTTGCCTTCCTGTGTTACGAGTTCAAGTTCATCTCATTCCCAAGCTCTGTGAAGCTTGAGGAGGGAGCAAGCTTATATTCTGCTGCTCCAGAGAATAGGAAAATGGAGGAATGGATGGAAGCTCCAGGAAAAGAGATTCCAACATGAAATCCTATTTGCCTTCCTGTGTTACGAGTTCAAGTTCATCTCATTCCCAAGCTCTGTGAAGCTTGAGGAGGGAGCAAGCTTATATTCTGCTGCTCCAGAGAATAGGAAAATGGAGGAATGGATGGAAGCTCCAGGAAAAGAGATTCCAACATGAAATCCTATTTGCCTTCCTGTGTTACGAGTTCAAGTTCATCTCATTCCCAAGCTCTGTGAAGCTTGAGGAGGGAGCAAGCTTATATTCTGCTGCTCCAGAGAATAGGAAAATGGAGGAATGGATGGAAGCTCCAGGAAAAGAGATTCCAACATGAAATCCTATTTGCCTTCCTGTGTTACGAGTTCAAGTTCATCTCATTCCCAAGCTCTGTGAAGCTTGAGGAGGGAGCAGGCTTGTTTTCTGCTGCTCCAGAGAATAGGACACAATAGAGCAATGGATGCAAGAGACAAGAAAAGGGATTCCAGCTCAACATTAGGAGGAACTTCTTGACAGTGAGGGCTGTTCGAAAGTCGAACACACTCCCTCAATGGAGATTTTGGTGGCGTCTTCTTCCTTGGAGGCTGTCTTTAAACAGAGGCTGGATGGCCATCTGTCAAAGGGGGTGCTTTGATTGAGATTTCCTGCATGGCAGAATGGGGCTGGACTGGATGGCCCTTCTTGGGGTCCCTTCCAACTCTAGGATTCTATGACTCTATGTAGGAATTAGGAAATTAGTGTTGAAACACAACAGTAGGGGGAAAAGTGTAAGGATTCATGCGCAGATTGTCACAGAATCCGAGGGTTGGAAGAGAGTTGCACAACTGGAATCAGGCGATGAATAATAGGCCTCAATGGGGTGGCCCTCTGCCCCGGAAAACCTGGAAAATCCTGGATTGAGGGGATTGTATTTTTTAAAACAGGAGCTCTTAGTTTGGGTTAGGGTCAGGGTTGGAATATAATGGTAAGGGGGGAAAGTGCAAGGATTAACGTGCCGAATTTGCACAGTCAGAATCAGCAGATATTCATAATGATATAACAATTTGCCTAATATGAAAAGCGAGATCTATCCTTGTAATGCTGTTCCTTGTAATGTTCAGCCCAAATCTGCCCTCCTCCTCGACATGAAGAGCGTCAGAGGCTGCTCCTCTCCTCTGGGGCAGCCAGACCCTAGAAGGGTCTTGGAAGAGGGCCATCATGCCGCCCCTCCATCTTCTCTCCTTCAGCATCTCCTCCAAGGTTTTGTCCTTGTTGCCCTTCTATGAACGTGTCTACATCCTACGTCCAGATTGGAACCCAGGACTCCAGATGAGGCCTGACCGTGCAGAATATACTGGGGCTGTTGTTCCCCCCCCAACTTGGAAATATGCATCGATTAATGCAAGCTATAATAGCATTTGCCTTCTTTGCTGCAGCGTCACACTGCTGGCTCGTGTTCGACTTATGGTCAACGATAACCCCAAGGTCCTTTCCCCATATTGTACTGCTAGGCCAATCATCCCCCATCCTACACCTCTGCATACAGATGAGCCATGTATTTATTTAGTCATTCATTCATTCATTCTATCTATTTATATGCTGCCTTGCTCCTTCTTTAGGACCCAAAGTGCCACAAAAAGCATCACTTTAGAATAACATGTTAAAAAACCAAGATAGCCTTGATGATGTCTTCCTGCATGGCAGAAACAGGGCTGGACTGGATGGCCCTTGGGGGCCCCTTCCGACTCTAGGATCCTATGCATTCCTCCATGACAGAAGAAGGGGGTTGGACTGGATGGCCCTTGGGGGTCCCTTCCAACTCTAGGATCCTATGTATTCCTCCATGGCAGAAGAAGGGGATGGACTGGATGGCCCTTGGGGGCCCCTTCCGACTCTAGGATCCTATGCATTCCTCCATGACAGAAGAAGGGGGTTGGACTGGATGGCCCTTGGGGGTCCATTCCCTCTCTAGGATCCTATGTATTCCTCCATGGCAGAAGAAGGGGGATGGACTGGATGGCCTTTGGGGGTCCCTTCCAACTCTGGGATCCTATGTATTCCAGTCATGGTAGTAGTAAATAATTCACATTCAGTCTCCCTTATCTGGAATTCAAAAAATGTGAAATACTCCAAAAAAAAAAAATCTATGGGGGGATTGCGGATCCCAAGCACTTCTGGTCCAGCGTATTTTGGATCCTAAGGGATCTTAACCTGACGCAACAAATGGATCGATGGTTGATGATCCCGCAGTGGCCTTAAGGATGCTGCTGCCTGCCAGCGGTCCCTGCGGCGGCCTACCTGGCCTGGCTGTTGTGTCTCGATGGGAGGTGGAGGAGTCCTGACTATTTGGGCCCAGGGACAGAGCATTGAGCCTCCCTTTTATTGCTATGGAGGAAAGGACTGATCTGGGGGGGAAATGGGGGGGGGGGTGTTCGGACCACAATCCGGAGAGGACTGCGCAGGGATCCCTCTGGGAGGGGTGGGCTCCCTTTCTCTCTCTCTCTCTCTCTCTCTCTCTCTGGGGGGGGGGGTCTAGGGATATACCTGGGGAGGGGGCTTTGGAATATATTTGGATAAAGGGGCTTGCAATATATCTGGGGAGGGGGCTTGGCGATGTATTTGCAGAGAGGGCTTGCAATATACCTGGGGAAGGGGCTTTGCAGTATATCTGGGGAAGGGGCTTTGCAATGCATCTGGGGAAGGGGCTTTATAGTGTATCTGGGGAGGGGTCTTGGAAGTATATCTGAGGAAGGGGGGCTTTCCAATGCATCTGAGGAAGGGGGTCTTTGCAGTGCATCTGGGGAGGGGAGGGGAGGGGTCTTGCAGTCTCCCTGGGGATCGCTGTCCCTGTCTCTCTGGGCCTGGGTCCAACCTCTCCCTCCCTCCCTCCCTCCCCCCCCTTTTTGGGGGGGGGCGTGGTGTGTCTGGGGGGGGGCGAGGGAGGGGCCAGGGCCAGGCTTCGCAGTCCTTCAGAGCCAGAGGAGCCTCGGAGGCTGCTCTCCTTCTCCTGCGCTTCCATCCTCCAGGGTCGACCCCCGGGACTTTGCCGCCTGAGGCTGCCTCCGCATGGGCCCCTGAAGGCGAAGGAGACCCAAGAAGAAGAAGAAGAAGGAGCATGGAGCCCCGGAGCTCCCCCTTCCTTGCCCTCCTCCTCCTCCTCCTCTCCTGCCCTCCTCCTTCTTCTTCTCAGGGGGCTCCAGGTAAAGCAACTCCCATCATCCTTGGAATTTTTTGGGGGGGGGGTCCCTTTATGGCCGGAGGGTTTGACCAGGGGAGATTCTCTGGGGATGGAAAGACGGCGGATGATGGGTTAGGTGGTGGAGAGCAAAAGGAGAACCCCCCCATCCAATTTTCAAGGGGGGGGGGCAGAAAGCAAGTACACCCCATTTTTATGGGGGGGCAAAAGTGAACCCCCTTTTTGGAAACGGGGCAGTAGGGGAATGAGGGCCTCCCAAAAGTGGGGAGCAGCTCTAAATGGGGGGACCCCCTTTTATGAAAGGAAATGGAGAGGCCCCCCCGAATATAGGGGTACCCTGTCCCCCGTTTTTATGGGGGGCGAAGAGACACTCTTAAGAGCCCCCCCCTTTTTGTCTTTGGGGTTTGGAGGGGCTTTCTGGGGGGGCCTAGGATGATTCTCCCCCCCTTCTTCTCTATTAGTAGTGATCATGTGGATCTTGGGGGGATGTCCATTTCGGGGGGGGGGAGGGCGACCCCTGAAATCCCCCCCCACAAGAACCCCCTCCTTTGCTCAGAAAAGGTCCCAAGAAAGAAAGAAAGAAAGAGAGAAACCCAGAGAGCAGCCCCAGGAGAGAGATGGGGAGGCTTTTTTTGGGGGGGGAGGATGGGGGTGTCTTTTTCTGGGGGGGCACCCAAGGGGAGGGCTCTCAGGGGAGGCAGGGGGCGATAGAAGGGCCTCCCCTTTGGGGGAGTTTTATTTTGGGGGGAAGAGCAGGGCTTTCTGGGGCTCTGGAGGGGAGGGGAGGGGAGGGGCCCCCCATGGGGTGTTTTCCTCTTTTGGGGGGTGGGGGTCTCCCCCTTCCTTCCTTCCTTCCTTCCTCCCCCCGGGACCCCCAAAGTCCCCCCCTTTCTCCCTCTGGCCTTGCCTGGGGCCCCCCTTCTCTTAGTGGCTCCCCCCTTGAGCCCCCCTCCCTTGATGGAGGCCCCCCCTTTCTCCTGGCCAGGGGTCCCCCCTTAGAGCCCCTTCTTAAGGTGGGTGCCCCCCCTTTTATCTCCCCTTATCTTCCCCCCCCCGCTTTGATCTCAGTGGGTCCCCTCTTTCCCCCCCCCGTTTCCAAGTGGGGTGCCCCCTTTCTCCCTCTTGATGGGGGGGGGGTCCTTACCCATTCTTCCAGGTGAGTTCCTTACCTGCTCCCCCCTTGATTCCCCTTCTCCAGGTGGGGCTCCCCTTGACTGGGTTTTTTTCCTCCCCTGGCCCCCCATGACCTGGATGCCCCCCCTTTATCCCTCTTTCTCCATGGGGGGGCTTTCTTACCTGGTCTCCCCTTTATCCCAGTGAGCCCCCCTTTTATTCCCTTCTGATTGAGGTGGGCCCCCCTTTCTCCAGATCAGCCCCCCCTTTGTCCCCCATGATCAAGGGAGGGCCCCCCTTTACTAAGGGGCTTCCTCACCTGGTTTCCCCCCCATTGTCTTAGTGGGTCCCCCTCTTTACTGAAGCGCCCCCCTTTCTTAGCACCTGGTCCCCCTTTTATTGAGGTGGGTCCCCCTTTCTCTCCCAAAGGGAGGAGTCCCCTTTATCAAGGGGGGGGTCCCCCTCTTTCCTAGGTGGCTTCCTCACCTGGTGCCCCCCTTTTTTGTTTTCCTGGGTGGGTTCAGCCTCCAGCCTCTCCCCCCCCCCACTTCCCCCCCCCAAAAAAAACCCAACCCCTGAAGGCTGAGGAAGGCCTTGGCAGGGGATGATGGAAGGGCCTCCTTGGGGGTCTCTGCCTAGACCAGCCCCAGTCTTCTTCCAGGCAGGAACCCAGAGAACGAAGTGCATTCCCAAAATCTGGCCTAAAATCCTAAAGAGTTGAAAGGGATCCCTAAAGAGTGGGAAGGGACCCCTAAGGGTCATCTAGACCAACCCCATTCCTCCATGCAGGAACCCAGAGAACTAAGAACATTCCTAAAATCTGGCCACCAAAAGACCTCCGAAGAAGGAGAGTCCACGTACAACACACAGACACACACAGAGCCCTTGTAGATGCTGGCCCAAAATCCTAAAGAGTTGAAAGGGACCCCTAAGGGTCATCTAGACCAACCCCATTCCTCCACGCAGGAACCCAGAGAACTAAGAACATTCCCAAAATTTGGAGCTGTGTTTAAAGAACGCCCCCAAATAGGAGAGTCCTGTGCCTTCCCAGACAGATCAGAGAGTGGGAAAGTACCACCCTCCCCCCATTTTCTTTATAGACTGCAGCTCCCAGCATCCCCTAACCAGCATGACCAGTGTTTCAGGGAGGGGAAGTCTGCAGCTGTAACCCCCTTCGACCGGTCACTGGCCCAGCTTTCTTTGCCAGAGTCTTTGCTTCTCTTCTCTCATCATGTGGGACAACATGACCTGTTGGGCTTCTGCCTGTGGGCTAATGGGATCACAAGGAGCGCGACTTGTGCAAAGGATCACAAGGAGCGCGACTTGTGCAAGGGACCCCAAGGAGTGCAGCTCACCCAATTCCCAAGGATGGAGGTCTGCACCGGTTGGATTTCTGCCTGTTGTGAAGGAATAGGATCCCTGTGCCTTCCTCACCCCCCATTTCCCCTCTTTCCTTTGGGGGGGGCTGCGGAGGGACTCTGGGGCAGGAAAAATAGGCTCGGGGGGGGGGGATGAACTGGGGTGCATCTCCTTTGACCCAAAATATTTTGGGATTTATAACTTATTTATTCTGCAAGCTTTCGGGCTCTGCAGGTCTCTTCATCCGGCAGGACCCCCCCCCCCCCAACTCCTTCCCCCTTGCACCCCTTTGCAAACAATGGGGGGGCTTCCAAAACAAATCTTCTCCCCCCCTTTTTTCCTGCCTCCTTCCACTGCTTTTTATAGCATCTTGGCCTGAGAGGAAGAAGAACTCTGTGGCTCCTGAAAGCTTGCACAGTTTGGTGGGATTGAAAATGCATCATAACAAGAACAACAACAACAACAAATCATTTAATGCATTGTTTTTTTATAACAGTTTTGGGACTTGTGTTAACGGCCAGTGGGTTCATTGGCTAAAATATCTTGTGTTGTCTGCTTGTCACCAGTTCAGATTGCTGTCTTGATAATGCCCCCATTTTTAGCAGGGGGGGACGATGGGCTTTGCAGTCCTAACTGGCTAAAGATAGTAGGGTAAAAAAGTGAGTTGTTGGAAATGCAAGATTTTTGTATATAGGAGCCAGTTGATCTCTTGTGTCCAATGAAGATCTCTGTGCAGTGCCTGGCCACTTCCTTCCTTCCTTCCTTCCTTCCTTCCTTCCTTCCTTCCTTCCTTCCTCTTTCTTTCTTTCTTTCCTTCCTTCCTTCCTTCCTTTTCCTTCTTTCCTTCCCTTCATCCCTCCTTCACTCCTTTTTCTTTCCTTCCTCCCCTCCCTCCTTTTTTCCTTCCTTCCCTCCTTCCCTCTCTTCCTTCCTTCCTTCCTTCCTTCCTTCCTTCCTTCCTTCCTTCCTTCCTTCCTTCCTTTCTCTTTCCTTCCTTTCTTCTTCCTTCCTTCCTTCCTTCCTTCCTTCCTTCCTTCCTTCCTTTCTTCCTCTTTCTTTCCTTCCTTCCTTCCTTTTCCTTCTTTCCTTCCCTTCATCCGTTCATCCCTCCCTTACTCCTTTTTCTTTCCTTCCTCCCCTCCCTCCTTTTTTCCTTCCTTCCTTCCTTCCCTCCTTCCCTCTCTCCCTTCCTTCCTTCCTTCCTTCCTTCCTTCCTTCCATCCTTCCTTGTCCTTCCTTCCTTTCTTTCTCCTTCCTTCCTTCCTTCCTTCCTTCCTTCCTTCCTTTCTCTTTCCTTCCTTTCTTCCTCTTCCTTCCTTCCTTCCTTCCTTCCTTTCTCTTTCCTTCCTTCTTTCCTTCCTTTTCCTTCTTTCCTTCACTTCATCCCTCCCTCACTCCTTTTTCCTTCCTTCCTTCCTTCCTTCCTTCCTTCCTTCCTTCACCCTTCCTTCTCTCCTTTTTTCTTTCTTTCTTTCTTTCTTTCTTTCTTCCTCCCTCCCTTCCTTTTCTTCTTTCCTTCCTTCATCCTTCTTTTCCTCCCGCCCACCTTTTTCTTTTTTCTTTCTTTCTTTCTTCCTCCCCTTTTTTTCCTTCTTTCCTTCCTCCCTCCCCTCCCTACTTTTTTCCTTCCTCTTTCTTTCTTTCTTTCTTTCTCCTTCCTTCCTTCCTTCCTTCCTTCCTTCCTTCTTTCCTTGCTAATAAATAGTTAAATTGGATTCTCTCCCCACCCTCCAGCCATTGCCTTCAATCCCTTGATTGGGAGAAATGGGGGATGCAAAATAATAATAATTAATAATAATAATAATAATAATAATAATAATAATAATAATAATTTTTGCAAGAGGGAGCAGTTCTGGAGAAGCCTATGGAACTCACTGCCACATGATAATGAGAGTTTGGAAATGTGGGTTGATCTTTCCACATTTTTATTAATAAAAAAATTTCCATGATTTCCTTAGCCGACATTCAGGGAGTCAGAATCCAAAAAAAGGGTATATTTCTCCAAGCAGCGGAGCTTTGAAGATTCAAATTCTTCCTAATTTTTTTGGAGGAGTATATTGGCTGTTTGAAAGTGGAACAGATTTTCTCAGAGAGTGATGGACTCTCCTTCGTTGGAAGCCTTTAAAAAGAGGTTGGATGGGCATCTTTTGGGAGGGCTTGAGTTGTGTATTCCTTCATGGCAGAAGAAGGGGGTTGGACTGGATGACCCTTGGGGATCCCTTCGAACTCTAGGATCCTATGTTTTCTGCATGGCAGAAGAAGGGGGATGGACTGGATGGCCCTTGGGGGTCCCTTCCAACTCTAGGATCCTATGTATTCCTCCATGGCAGAAGAAGGGGTTGGACTGGATGGCCCTTGGGGATCCCTTCCAACTATAGGATCCTATGTATTCCTCCATGGCAGAAGGTTGGACTGGATGGCCCTTGGGGGTCCCTTCCAACTCTAGGATCCTATGTATTCCTCCATGGCAGAAAAAGAGGGTTGGACTGGATGGCCCTTGGGGGTCCCTTCCAACTCTAGGATGCTATGTATTCCTCCATGGCAGAAGAAGGGGGTTGGACTGGATGGCCCTTGGGGGTCCCTTCCAACTCTAGGATGCTATGTATTCCTCCATGGCAGAAGAAGGGGGTTGGACTGGGTGGCCCTTGGGGGTCCCTTCCAACTCTAGGATCCTATGTATTCCTCCATGGCAGAAGAAGGGGGTTGGACTGGATGGCCCTTGGGGTCCCTTCCAACTCTAGGATGCTATGTATTCCTCCATGGCAGAAGAAGGGGGTTGGACTGGGTGGCCCTTGGGGGTCCCTTCCAACTCTAGGATCCTATGTATTCCTCCATGGCAGAAGAAGGGGTCAGACTGGATGTCTCTTGGGGTCCCTTCCCACTCTCGGATCCTATGTATTCCTTCATGGCAGAAGAAAGGGGCTGCACTGGATGGCCCTTGGGGGTCCCTTCCAACTCTAGGATGCTATGTATTCCTCCATGGCAGAAGAAGGGGGTTGGACTGGATGGCCCTTGGGGGTCCCTTCCAACCTTAAGATCTGCATAATCCTTATGCGAGTTAAAACAGATTTTTTTCGGGGGGGGAGAGAACAGAGAGAGGTATTGCCTGGGTTGTTGTAGTCAGTAGCTGAAATAACATCCATCCGTATTCTAAAAGGAGAACCATAGAGTCAAGAAGGACCCTTAGAGGTCATCTAGCTTACCCCCAGCATGCTATTTCTCTGACCTAATTGTGGAGACTGGCAGATGTTGCTAGACTATAAAACTCCTCTGTAGAGATGTGGCTGGGGCTGCTGGGATTTGTAGTGCATCCGCAAAAACATAGCAGACCCTGTTAAAGGACCCTTCTGCTAAAAGGGCCAAAGGCTTTCCTGAATCATAGAATCCTAGAGTTGGAATCATAGAATCCTGCCTGCCCCACTTTCATTAACTTTATGAACTTAACGCTTTGCCACCCTTGCCTTCCTCCAAGGCTGAGAGAGTGTGACCAGCCCTAGGTCATCCAATTGGGGTTTTTCACGGCTGGGCGGGGATTCGAACCCTGGTCTCCCAGAGTCCCATCACCGAAACCACTACACCACACTGTCTCTCCTATTTCAGAGTGCATGGAAAGGCTTGACCTGTTGGGTTTCTTCCTGCTCATCTTTGGTTGAACCAAAGGGGCTCATCTTCCTTAGGCCTTTAATCAATCAATCAATCAATCAATCTGATGGCTTAATGAGAAGCAGGCTTGAGAGGAGAAAGGCCTTCCTTGGCTGGGAAAGCCTCACCTGTTGGATTTCTGCCTGCTGCGGTGAAGTCACAAGGAGCCTTTCTGTCTGGATTAGCCATATATATATATATATATATATATATATATATATATAAAAGGGCCTTTTTTCTCTTTCTTTATTGCAACCTTCGGAGCTAACACTGGGCTCTTTGTCAGCAAAGGACGAAAGATGTTTTCCACCGGATGCAAAGCCTGGAAGTTTAAGGCCGAGGGAGTGTCAAGAGGGGGGAAAATGTAAAATCCCAAATTTGGGAGGGGGACCCAGAGGTCATCTACTCTGACCCCCATGCCGGTCTGGGCCTGCTTTTGCAACTGGCTCCTTTAAAGCGACCCGCATCGTTTGCTGTTTCGTTGACCATTTTCTAGAGGACAGATATGAGAGACCTGGGTTGGAGATTGGAAAATTTCCTTTATTATTATTATTATTATTATTATTATTTTGGACTGCACTTCCCAGCATTCTCAACCAAAGTGGATTCTGGGAGTTGCAATATATCTCTAGCTACATGTATAAACCATTTCCCTGCTCTGTCCCTTTCCCATGGAGCTAAGAAACTACTAGAGTAGTTGCCATTCTCTTTTTATTGGACTTCAGTTCCCAGCATTTCTCAGCCAAAATGGATTCTGGGAGTTGCAGTGTATACACATATACTATACTATATATATATATATATATTCCCTTGCTCTGTCCCTCTCCCATGGGCCTTACAAACTACTAGAGTAGCTGCCATTCTCTTTTTTTTTCCGACGGCAGTTCCCAGCATTTCTCAGTTAAAGTGGATTCTGGGAGTTGCAGTACACACTATATATATATATATATATATATATATATATATTCCCCATTGCTGTGTCTGGCTCTGCCATGGGCCTTAGAAACTCCTGGAGTGAACTAAGAGAGGCGCAGAAGCGAAGAGGAGGAATACTTTTTAAATTCCACTTATTTTGGCTTTGCTCCCGAAAAGAGAAATAGAGAGTCGCTTTTGCTCTGATCTGAATTTCCAAAGCAGGCTTCCTGCCTGAGTTTTTGTGCGTTTTAAAAAGAATGAATAAACCACCTTTGACTTTCCCTTCGGCTCCTGAGACACACTTGAATTCCTCCTCTGCTGCAGGAAACAGGGACTTTGGGAAACTATGTCTCCCAATTCCCCCCCCCCCCCCCCCCCCCCCGTCCCAGCTTCCAAGGCTCTCTTGCCAGGTGCCCAGCCAGAAAGTGTAAGAATGTACCATTGCTATTTGGATTACAACTTCGAATCAGGGAATCCTAGGGCTGGAAGGGACCCCTAAGGGCCACGTAGACCAACCCCATTCTGCCATGCAGGAATGCCTTTGTTGAGTCATGGGGGGGACCCCATAAATTTTAGAGGGTTTTCTTAGGCACCCCTGGTTTTGCCAGTTCCTTCTCCTAAAATAGAGCCTTCAGCACTGGGGATTCCTTGGCAGTCTCCCATCCAAGGACTATACAGGGCAGACCCTGCTTAGCTTCCAAGACCAGAAGGGCCCAGAGCTGGATGCAGTATTATTCCAAGTGATGCCTGACCAAAGCAGAATAGAGTGGCACTATCACTTCCCTAGCACTATTCTTCTATTGATGCAGCCTAGAATCGCATTGGCTCTTTTAGCCGCAGCATCACGCTCTTGGCTCATGTTTCGCTTTGTGGCCCGCTAAGAGACCAACAATCTCCCGAAATCCAGCATGGTGCAGTGCTTTGAATGTAGGACTTTGGAGGACCAGGTCCACTCAGTAACCCATTAGATGCCCTTCGACTAGGTCCACTCTCTCTGCCTCAATGACACTCCTCCTTCAGTAAATCTTGCTACAAAAAGACCAAGGATATGTATATTTTAAGCATCAGAACCAGTGCAGCTTGTCTCTTGGACTAGGGACTTTAGGAGACCAGGGTTCAAATTCCTGCTCATCCACAGAAATCCACTGGGTGAGTCACACTCTCTCAACCTCAGAGGAAGGCAGTAGTGGCAAACTTTCTAAACTCTCATCCCTAAATCCTTTTCAGGTGCCAAGTTTGGCACATCTTTTCTTTTTGTACCCTCATGGTATAAATTCCTACAATCTGGGCCCTGTATCCATTCATTGTGATATACAATTTGCAATACACTGTCAATAACAATTAAGGAATTTTTTTGGGGGGGGGAACCATTGACAATGCTGTCGATTTGAATCTGGACCAACCAAGTGGCATACCCTCCAACTTTCCCAGTTTTCCAATCTTAATTAATCCTCTGCCTTCCCACTTTCTCAGCTTTTCTTTGAAATGTCCCGGTTTCTCCCTCTTCCTCTGCCTTCCTCCTCAGTTTGAGTCCTTTGCTGCAAATAATTGCAAAACCTGTTTGAACCAAGTTAACTCAGCCGAGGGGAAAAGAGAGAGAAAAGGAGAGAGAAAAAGGCAAATGCAAACAGCTGCCGCCTCTCTTATTTCTTGTGCGTTGCTGTTGTTGTGTTGTTGTTGTGTGCCTTCAAGTCCTTTCCAATTTACAGGTTTTTTTGGGGGGGTGTCTGTGTCTCAGTAATGCTCCCCATTCAGTCCTGTGTACTTCTGTCCTGGTTTTGTGGAAGAGAATGATGGCAACCCCACCATGGATGTCCCAAGGGGGGGAGACGGGGGGTGGATACTGAGCCCTTGTATTGCATATACAGTGGTCCCTCCCCATTCGCTGGGGTTTGGGGGGTGAAGGACCCCCGTGAATGTGGGAAACCCACCAATAACCCCCCCCCTCCAATTCTTTTTACCTGAGAGAAGACCTCTCTAGGAATCTCCAGGTCCTCCAGTGCAACTCTATGGTCAACATCTGCCAGATTTTGATTATAGAGTCACGCTGGAGGACCTACAAATGCCTAGAGAGGTGTTTTCTCTAGGGATCTCCAGATCCTCCAATGCACCTCTATGGTCAACATCTGCCACAGGTTGGTCATAGAGTCACGCTGAAGGACCTACAAATGCCTAGAGAGGTGTTTTCTCTAGGACTCTCTATGTCCTCCAGTGCAACTCTATGGTCAAATCTGCCAGAACTTGACCACAGACCCATAATGGAGGACCCACAAATGCCTAGAGGGGTGTTTTCTCTTGGTCTTCTAGGTCCTCCAGGCATCACTCTATGGTCAGAGTTGCGCTGGAGGACCTAGAGATTCCTAGAGAGGACATATGAACCAAAGCCACAGATAATCAAATCCACAAAACAGAGGCTGGATGGCCATCTTTTGGGGTGCTTTGATTGTGATTTCCTGCATGGCAGAATGGGGTTGGACTGGATGACCCTTGGGGGTACCTTCCAACAATGTGAGTCTGTATAAAGAAACAGAACGCTGATGATGATGATGATGATGATGATGATGATGATGATGATGATGAGGCTGATAGTGTCCCTGGTTCCTCCTTCCAGGAAATGTTCTCTTCTGGAAAACTCATCTTTGGCTCCGAAGGCCAGACTGGGATTGTTTTGATCTCTGGGCCGAGGCTTCGGAGGCGATTTGGACACTCTCTCGTCCAAGACGCGACCGCCTTTGCAAATGAGTTCCCCAGGCCTTGCTTGGCATTATTGCCTTGAGGAGAGGAGAGGAGAGGAGAGAAAGGGAGTTGCAGCACGCGGCGGCGGCGGCGCGTTTGGGTCTCGGCGCCTGCATTTGCGTCCTTTGGCCGGCTTCTGGGAAAAGGCCCTTTCTGCAAATGGTCTTTGCCAAGGGAGGGGGGGCAGCAGCTGTTCCTATGGCAGAAGAAGCAGGGGATGATGGGATGTGGGGCTGGGGGCCTTCTGAAAGGAAGAAATGCGCGCACCGCGTCACGTGCGAATGTGGACGACATTTTAATTCTGCAGAGAAAAAACACGCCCAGGTGAACCGAAACCTGGCATGAAAACTATTTTGCTACTAGACTCATCCCTCCCCCTTCGCTGGGGTTAGGGGCACAGGACCCCCACGAACGTGGGAAAGCCACCCTCTCTAGGAATCTCTAGGTCCTCCAGGGCAACTCTGTGGTCAACCTATGCCAATCATTGATCATAGAGTTGCGCCGGAGGAGCTACAAATGCCCAGTGGAGTGTTCTTTCTAGGAATCTCTAGGTCCTTCAGGGTGACTTTTGGTTAAAGTTGACCATCGAGTTGCACTGGAGGACCTAGAAATTCCTAGAGAGAACATCATGTTAATAAAATCTGTGAATAATCAAAGCCACAAATATGGAGGGATGAGTGTATTTCCTATTTTGCCATTATTTTCCTTCCTGGTTGCCCACTCTGCCTCTACAGCTGGCCCTCCACTTTTGCGGCTTTGACTTTCGTGGGTCTGGTTATTTGCGGTTTTGAGTAATATCGCCTCTCTAGGAATCTCTAGGTCCTCCAGCGCAATTCTGCGGGAGGCTGACCATAGAGTTGTGCTAATAGAGAACCTAGAGGTTCCTAGAAAAGACACCTCTCTAGGCATTTGTAGGTCCTCCAGCATGACTCTATGATCAACCTCTGGCAGACGTTGACCATAGAGTTGCACTGGAGGACCTGGAGATTCCTAGAGAGGTCAAAAGAATAGTGGGGCTTTTATTTGTGGTTTTTCCACATCCATGGGGGTCCTTCATTCACCCCCAACCCAGCAAATGGGGAGGGACCACTCTATTTTTACTTATTTCATTTCATTTCATTTCATTGCTATGCCGCCCTTCTTCCCAAGAGAAACCTTTGACTGCCCATTTATTGCTAGCTGGAAAGCCTTGCAACGCCAGGGGTGAACTTTGCGCATGCTCAGGAGCACTATTCCTTTGACTCTGCTCCTGATGGCTTTGAAAGCACCCAAAGGTGTTGCTCCAGCCACCTCCACCATGGGCCATAAGCAGCATTGGGAGGGCCCTGGATTCGAGGGTTCCCATGGGTGGGGCGCATTAATAAATGGAGTTGGAAGGGATCCCCAAAGGCCATCCAGTCCAGCCCCTTCTGCCATGCGGGAATACATTTGTCTGGGGTTGGAAAAAAGTAACTTCTCTTGGCTTTTGCTCCATGGGGGTGAAGAAGAAATGGGCGGGGGGGGCAGAGTCGGCCAAAGGGCAAGCCCCCTCCTTTGCCGAGGGGGCCCAGCTGGATATCCTTTGGGGGTCCCACCCCAAGACACACAATTGCGCAGGGGGTTGGGGGGGTGACTGTGGGGTGCAGGGGATTTTGGGGGGAGAAAAGGGGAGGGGAAGGGGTCCTTTGCACCTCTTGCCCCCCAAACCCTGATCCAGGGGGTCAGACCCAGGACCCCCATCTGCCCCTTGTTGCCCCGGGGGTCCCCTTTGGAGAGCTTTTGGCTCCCCTCAGAGTCCTCTTGCCTCTCTTTGGGGGGCACACACACACACGCACACACACACGCGTGTGTGTGTGTGCAAGGCGTGCGAGCCGTGCAAGGCCTGCCTGCGCACTTGGGAGTGCAAAGGTGGTCTTCCTAGCCTTGGAAAGCAAAGAAAGAAGGCCTCCTGCTTTCCTCTGAGAGAGTGTGTGTGTGTGTGTGTGTGTGATGGTGTGACTTGTGAGTGTGCTTGTGAGCGTGCAAGCGTGTGCTGCCCAGGATTCGAACAAAGGGCCTTTTCATCCTGAGGATGGCAGATGGAGGAGGGAAAGAGAGGTGGAAGGAAGGCTGCCTCCTTCTCTTGCAAGGAGAGGCCAGATTGCAAGATAGCTGGAAAGGGAGATGCTGGCACCCTCCCCTCCTCCAAGTTTGCCATTGCCTTCCCCTGAGGCTGAGAGAGTGTGACTTTTGCCCTCCCCTGGTCACCCACTGGGTTTCCATGGCCAAGCCAGAATTCAAACCCTGGTCTCTAGAGTTGTAGTCCAACTACAATGACCCTATGGCGGGGTTTCCTGGGGCTGAGAGACTGTGACTTTTGCCCCTGGTCACCCACTGGGTTTCCATGGCTGAGCCAGGATTTGAACCCTGGTCTCTGGAGTCCTAATTCAACACTCAAAGCACGCTGTCACCATGAGCCTGAAACAATTTGAAGGAAACAAAGGTTCACCTACAACAGCTGTCTGAAATTCTGTGTGGTTTGAGCATTATTTGATTCTGAAAACCAGGGTTCGAATCTCCACTCGGCTATGGAAGCCCACTGGGTGACCTTGGGCAATAAGTCACACTCTCTCAGCCTCAGAAGAAGGCAATGGTAACACTCCTCTGAACAACTCCTGCCAAGAAAACCCTGTTATAGAGGCACCGTAAATCAAAAACAACTTGAAGGCACACAACCGCAAACGACAACCTTTCTTGGTCATTTGGCCCATTTTGGATATTATAATAATAATAATAATAATAATAATAATAATAATAATAGATACCCCCTCTGCCTTCAAGGGGGTTGTTTTCAGAGGGGCTTCCTCAGCAGTGGGGTATTATTATTATTATTATTATTATCATCGTCATCATCATTTATTTATATAGCACCATGCATGCACTCGGCATTTTACAAACAGTTGCAGGATTATATATATTCTGAATATAATATATATATATATATATATATATATATATTATATTGCAGAATGTATATATACTATATGCATATATGTAAGCTACTATGTAAAATACAAAGTTTTGCTAAATATACTAAATATACTAAAATACATTATGAAAATACAATGAGGGGAACCCACCAAACGCAATCTGTTCGGATGCAAAAATAAAGCCAAAATAGACATTACAGATGATGAAATATACGAAAGATATACTGCCTTTTTCTTTCCAGTTTGATTTTTTGGGAGGTTTTTTCTGGAGGCGTTTCTCGGGTTTCAGAGCCCAGCTTTGATTGTAATCTCTTTGGATTTGCTTCGCCTTTAAAACCAAGATCCCAATAATAGTGGGAAAGCAGCAGCAGCAGGTGATTTGTTGGCATCGCGCTTTAAAAATGGCGTGTTTCGAACTCTGGTTCTTGGATGGGTGGCCGGCCGGCTGGCAGGGCTGCCATCTTTTCAACCAGACCTGGCTTCTCTGCCGTTTTGCAGCCATTTTGTTGGCCCTGGCATGACATACCTCCCATCATCATCATCATCATCATCACCATCATCATTATTATTACCATAATAATTCCTTCCCCCGTTTTGCAGAGTGTGGTCAGGACAACAAAAGTTACGGATGATGAGGAAGAACAGAAAAACTAGGAGAAGCTGCAGCAGTTTGCTTTTGCCCAAGCCGACTGGGAAGGAAAAGCCTCCTCTTCTTGTTTCCCTGCTGAGTTAATGCAAACAACTTTTGCACTCAGAGATCAAGTTTGCAGCATTTGAAGGAAACAGAAGAGAAAAGTGGAAAAGCGGGAGGAGGAGGAGAGAGAAACCGGGACATTTCAAGAACAGCTGAGAAAGTGGGAAGGGAGAGGATTAACTGGGACTGTCCCTGCCAAATCTAGAGAGTTGGAGGGTTTGCAGTGGAAGTAAGCTGAGGACAAAGGAGGGAAGGAAGAGAGAGAGAAACTGGGACATTTCAAAAGCAGCTGAGAAAGTGGGATGGCATAGGATTAATCAGGACTCTCCCTGACAAACCCAGACAGTTGAAGGGTTTGCAGTGGGAGTAAGCTGAGGACAAAGGAGGAAAAAAGAGAAACCGGGATATTTTAAAAGCAACTGGAATAGTGGGATGGCAGAGGATTAATTGAGACAGTCCCTGCCAAATTAGGGCACTTGGAGGATATTGCAGTCTAAGTGAGCTGAGGACAAAGCAGAAGGAGGAAAGAGAAAGGGAATGAAATGGAAGTAAGCTGAGGACGAAGGAAGAGAAGAAGAGAGAAACCGGGACATTTTAAAAGCAGCTGAGAAAGTGGGATGGCAGAGGATTAATCAGGAACCTCCCTGCCAAATCCAGAGAGTTGGAGGGTATGCAGTGAGAGCCCTTCCATCAGCAAAGTTGCACAGCTGCCAAGATACAGAGATGGCAGAAGGTCAGAGGAGCATTAGTGGCTACCAGTGGTCACTTCTTCCAGGATCAAAGGCCTTTTAGGACTGCTGGAGACTGTCTGAGGTGGAGGGTACACTCGCACTCATGTCCTGCGTCTGGGCTGCCAAGTTGGGCAACTGGTTGGCCACTGAGTGAACTCAAAAGTGGGCTAGAAAGGTCTCCTTCGGTCTGGGAAGCTTGAATTGTGGATCCTTGCATGATTAAAGGGGCTCAGCTAGATGACCACTGGAGTTCCCTTCCTAACAGTTCTATGATTGTATAACCAAACATGGCTTCTTACGTTCTTCTTCATACGTCTGCGCTTGGAGGCTGGACAGCTGTCTGTTGCAGATGATTTTAGCCATGTCCTCCATTGCAAACCTAATGTTGAAGGAGGGGGTCAGACTACATGTCCTCTGAGGTCCCCTTCTAAATTGATAATAGGATGCTTCTATGGAGGATTGGAGGATTTTGAAGGATTGGTCATGGTGGTGGTGATGGTATTTTGGGGTGGGGGGGCAGAGGTTTAATTTGCAGGAACCCCCCCCTCCCATATTTAACACCTTCCTCTCTGTTTCTCTCTTTGTCCCCCCAAACTACCCCAGGAGACCCAGTTGATGTCCTCAAAGTCCTCCAGTTCCAGAACCAGCCTGAAGGCGTGCGCAAGACGACCGGATTCTGTCCCAAGCGGCGAGGTGGATCGGGCCCAGACGTGGCATACCGGATCTCCCGGCAGGCCCAGATCAGTGCTCCCACACGCCAGCTCTTCCCAGGTGGGTCGCATCGGGGACCCCAAAGCTGGGGCGAGGGTCCGTGTTTGCCAGCTTTGGCCCCGTGGGACTCCTTGGGAGTGACACCGACTCCAAGTCCACATTATACTTTTAATTACACTTGGAGAAAGGTGGACCTTATTGTTGACCATAAGTAGAGCAGGAGCCAGGAGTGTGATGCTGCAGCAAAGAAGGCAAATGCCACCTTAGCCTGGATTAATAGAATGGCAGTTTCCAAGTTGAGGGAAGTCATAGCCCCCATATTCTATGCAGATTAAATGCAAAAAGGACTTTGAGATTATAGTTGATCATAAATTGAATATGAGCCAGTAGTGTGATGCTGCAGCAATAAAGGCAAATGTTATCTTAGCTTGCAATACTAGAATTGTGGTTTTCAGGATGAGGGAAGTCATAGTACCCCTATATTCTATGCAGATTAAATACGAAAAGGACTTTGGGATTATGGTTGATCATAAATTGAATACAAACCAGTAGTGTGATGCTGCAGCAAAGATGGCAAATGCTACCTTAATCTGCATTAATAAAACTGTAGTTTCCAAAATGAAGGTAATCATAGTCCCCCTATATTCTAAGGTGATCAAACCAAACACACAGGTCTAGGATGGGGATGCTTGGTTTAGCAGTACTACATGAAAAAGGACCTTGGGATTAGGAGCCAGCAGTGTGATGCTGCAGCAAAGAAGGCAAATGCCATTTTAGCCTGTATTAATAGAATGGCAGTTTCCAGGATAGGGGAAGTCATGGTCCTCCTATGATATTCTATGCAGATTAATTGCAAAAAGGACCTTGGGAATTGAACACAAGCCAGTAGTGTGATGCTGCAGCAAAGAAGGCAAATGCTATTTTAGCCTGGATTAATACAACTTTAGTTTCCAAGAAGAGACAAATCATAATTCCCCTATATTCTGTGCAGATTAAATGCGAAAAGGTCTTTGGGATTACGGTTGATCATAAATTGAACACGAGCCAGTAGTGTGATGCTGCAGCAAAGAAGGCAAATGCTATCATAGTCTGCATTAACAGAACTGTAGTTTCCAAAATGAGGGAAATCATAATCCCTCTTTATTCTATGGTGATCAAACCAAACGCAAAGGTCACGGAAGGACCTTGGGGTTAGGAGCCAGCAGTGTGATGCTGCAGCAAATAAGGCAAATGCAGTCTTGGCCTGCATTCATAGAACTGTAGTTTCCAAGATGAGGGAAGTCATAGTCCCCCCGTATTCTGGGCAGATGAAATGTGAAAAGGACATGATGGTTGATCATAAATTGGACATGAACCAGTAGTGTGATGCTGCAGCAAAGAAGGCAAATGTTTCCAGGGTGAAGGAAGTAACAGTAAGGATATAATATATATTACAGTTGACCATTAAGAAAACAAAAATACGTACCTCAGAGGATTTGCATCACTGCTGCATCTGCATTGCAGAATTAATGCAGTTTAACACCGCTTTGACCATTTGAACCCACTGGGTGCGCTTCGGCAAGTCACACTCTCTCAGCCTCTGGGTAACGCAATGGGAAACCCTCTCTGAACAAATCTGGCTGAGAAAACCCCGCAATAGGGTCGCCTTAGGGTCGGAAAAAGCCTTGAAGGCACAGAGCAATAACTGCCATGGCTCCAGTCCTGGGATTTGTAGTTTTCTGAGCTGTCTGTCTGGTGCCTCAGCAAACTACAAATCCCGGGGCAGCAGCCTTTGAGACTCACTATTGGAGTGAGGAAGGGACACCGACTTTTGAGAAGCAGGATATTTTATTCCAGGACTGGGAAGAGTTCCTCTTTTTGGATGACAAATCCCAGAATCCCCCACCGTTCAAGAGCATTATGGGACACGTAGTCCCAAAGGTTAGAGGCACCAGCCACAGGGGTTCAGCTGACAGGACTGTGGTTTCTAGTTTCCTGGGGCACTAGAGCTCTCCAACAGAGAGGAGGCTGAATATCTCACGAAACTATACATCCCAAAGTTCCATAGCACGGAGCCATGGCTATTAAATCGGTGCCTAAATGCATTAGTTCTTCAGTGCGGATGCAGCCTTTGGCAAAGAAGTGTTTGAATAATATTGTATTTTATTGTCATTTCCTTCGTGGAGGAGACACTCAAAGGACATCTAGTTCAACCCTGGCAGTTCTAGAAGCGGGATTTGTAGAGCGCTTAGGGAAGTTACTTTTTTGTTATTGGCATGTATTGTTCCTTTCGTCCTTCCAGGCAAATTCCCAGAGGATTTCTCCATCATGGCGCTGGTGAAGCCCAAGTCTGGCTTACAGGCCTTCCTGCTCTCCATCTACAACCAACATGGCATCCAGCAGTTGGGACTCGAACTCGGACGCTCCCCGGTCTTCCTCTACGAGGATCAGAGCGGACGCCCGGCCCCCGAGGACTACCCCATCTTCAAGGGGGTCAACCTGGCCGACGGCAAGTGAGTGCCTCCTATCCCTCAATCTCACGGGATCCTAGAGTGGAAGGGACCCCCAAGGGCCATCCAGTCTGACCCCCTTATTCTGCCATGCAGGAAGACATAGGACCCTAGAGTTGGAAGGCACCCCCAAGGGCCATCCAGTCCAGCCCCCTTCTTCTGCCATGGAGGAATACATAGGATCCTAGAGTTGGAAGGCACCCCCAAGGGCCATCCAGTCCAGCCCCCTTCTTCTGCCATGCAGGAAGACATAGGATCCTAAAGTTGGAAGGGACCCCCAAGGGCCATCCACTCCAGCCCCCTTTTTCTGCCATGCAGGAATACATAGGATCCTAGACTTGGAAGGGACCTCCAAGTGACATCCAGTCTAGACCCAACCTCTGTTTAAAGGCCTCTAAAGAAGGAGGGAATCCACCACCATCATAGAACTGACATCCTAAAGGCAGTAGGGCAGATTCCTTGAAGTGGGTCAGACTAGATCTCCTAGGGTCTCCTTCTTTAGAGGTCTTTAAACAGAGGCTGGGTGGCCATCTTTCAGCTTTGATTGTGATTTCCTGCATGGCAGAATGGGGTTGGACTGGATGACCCTTGAGGGTCCCTTCCAACAATGTGAGTCTGTAATTCTAGATGGTCCCTTCTCTCTCTCTCTGGGATTCTGGGACTCTTTCCTTTCCAATTGCCTGCGTGGGTGTCTTTCTTCCCCCATCCTCCTCCTCCTTGTTGTTGTTGTTGTTGTTGTTGTTGTGACTTTTGGGTGTGTTTTTGTGTTCCTCGATCCCTGAAAGACCTCATTTGTTGTTCCTGGAAAGTGTATGTTTGGGGAAAACATTGCAAGGGGCAAAACACTGCAAAAAGGAAACTGCAGGGATTTCTTCTGGGTGGGAAGGAGTGGGCTTGACCGCCGGCTCCTGCAGTGACCCTTTACCGGTCGGTCAGTCGGTCAGTCGGTCGGTCGGTCAGTGGGTCTTCCTTGGAGTCCCTTTGGGAACGAAGGCGTGAAGGGACCCAAAGGGGCCAGAGAAAACCCAGCACTTCTCCTTCTGGGCACTGGAGTCATTTGCAGGCACCGGGGGCAGAGAATCCGCCTTTCTGGCTCAGGCCTCCACTCTCAGCGGCACACGCCGGAAAAGGCTCTCTCTCGGTTGTTGTCCACTGTGAATTCGATCTCGAAATATGGTGCCCTTCTGAATGGCAGGGGATTGGACTGGATGGCCTTTGGGGGTCCCCTCCAGCTCTATTATTCTATGTCTTCCTGCAAGGCAGAAGAAGGGGGCTGGACTGGATGGCCCTTGGGGATCCCTTCCAACTCTAGGATCCTATGTATTCCTGCATGGGAGAAGAAGAGGGTTGGACTGGATGGCCCTTGGGGGTCCCTTCCAACTCTAGGGTCCTATGTCTTCCTTCATGGCAGAAGAAGAGGGTTGGACTGGATGGCTCTTGGGGGTCCCTTCCAACTCTAGGATCCTATGTATTCCTCCATGGCAGAAGAAGGGAGATGGACTGGATGGCCCTTGGGGGTCCCTTCCAACTCTAGGATCCTATATATTCCTCCATGGTAGAAGAGGGTTGGACTGGATGGTCCTTGGAGGTCTCTTCCAACTCTAGGGTCCTATGCATTCCTCTATGGCAGAAGAAGAGGGTTGGACTGGATGGCCCTTGGGGGTCCCTTCCAATTCTAGGATCCTATGTCCTCCATGGCAGAAGAAGGAGCTCGGATTGGATGGCCCTTGGGGGTCTCTTCCAACTCTAGGATTCATGTTCCATCTCTAATAAATCCTAACTCCTGATTGTTTTTGAGGTACGATGGTCACCATTTAGTTCCTCTGCCTTCTGGGAAGGGTCTGGCCTGGCCTGGCTCTCCTCCTTGCTGCGTTTCTGCTGCTCAGGTCTTGCAAAACCAGGGGACCCCCAAGGGCCATCCAGTCCAACCCCTTCTTTTGCCTGCCTTGGGGCAGCCTCTCCTCCATAATCCGGAAGGGAGGGCTCCAGTTGTCCTTCCTTCCTTCCAGCTGCCCAAGCCCCGTTCTTCTTCTGTGCTTTGGCCTGGTCAGCCTTGACCGCTGGGTGGCCTTGGGCCAGCCTTGCCTGGAGGCCAGCCTCTTCCATCTCTTCTGGACCTCAGCTTGGCTGACAGTCAGGAATGATGGGAGCTGAAGTCTAAAATCAGACGGAGGACCAAAAGTTGGGGGAACCACTGCTCCAGATAGAAAGCGGGACCCTTGTGTGGACAAGGAACCTCAAAATGTGGTCAAGATGGCAACGGTTACGAGGACGAAGAACGCCAAAAGGAGGACAGAGGGCCGGACACACTTTGCTTTTGCCTGAGCTGACAGAGAAGGGCAAGATTTCATCCTTCCTTTCCTCTCCCTCCGATGAATTAATAGAGAGCTGACTGCTTTGGGCAGTCTAAATTCATTTTGCAGCAATTGAAGTCACCTGGAGGGCACAGGGGGGAAAGGAGGAGAGGGAAACCGGGACATTTTAACAGCAGCTGAGAAAGTGGGACAGCAGAAGACTCATATTTGAATTCAGTTTGCAGCAATTGAAGAAAGCTGAGAACAAAGGGGGGAAATGAGAAGAGGAGGAGAGAGAAACCAGAATATTCTGAAAGCAGCTGAGAAAGTGGGAAGGCAGAGGATTGGTCTTTGAATGCAGTTTTCAGGAGTTGAAGAGAGCTGCGGATGAAGGGGGGAGGATGAGAGGGAAACCAGGACATTTTAATAGCAGCCGAGAAAGTGGGATGGCAAAGATTCTTCTTTGAATACAGTTTGTAGCAATTGAAAAAATGCTGTGGGCAAAGAGGGGAACAGAGGAGGAGAGAGAAACCAGGATATTCTAACAGCAGCTGAGAAAATGGGACAGCGGAGTATTCATTTTTGAATTCAGGTCTGCAGCAATTGAAGAAAGTTGTGGACGAAGGGAGAAGGTGCGAGGAGGATGAGAGAGAAACCAGGACATTTTAACAGCCGCTGAGAAAGTGGGACAGCAGAGGATTCATCTTTGAATGCAATTAGCAGCCCTTGAAGAGAGTTGAGGACAAAGGGGGAAGGTGGGAGGAGGATGAGAGAGAAACTGGGACATTTTAACAGCGGCTGAGAAAGTGGGACAGCAGAGGAGTTGTCTTTGAATGCAGTTTGCAGCCATTGAAGAGAGATGAGGACAAAGGGGGAAGTTGGGAGGAGAAGGAGGAGGATGAGAAAGAAACCGGGACATTTTAACAGCGGCTGAGAAAGTGGGACGGCAGAGGATTAATTGAAACTCTCCCTTCTAAATCCGGACACTCAGAGGGTGTGAATAACCACGTATTTCCATGCAAAATGGCCCCCCAAAGCACCCCGGGATCATCTTCAAAGGCAAGGAGGAGAAGGACATCACGGCGACGGCTCTGTCATTCATCCTGAAAAGGTTTCCAGACAGTCGGGAAACTGTAAACACATGAAGCCGGATATTCTTTCCATCTTTGCTCTGGGTTTCTGGAGAGTCCCGAGAGAGATGCGTCAGAGCCTTCCCTGCCCTCCTCTTTTTTTGGCAGGAGGCACAATGTCTCCTGGCGAGAGCCAAGGCGCACGTTTGCCCAGCCGATGCATCCCTTCTGAGAAGCAACCAAATTCCTAAACCTTTTGGCTGTCTAAAAAATTGCAAAGTGGAAATCTGGTTTTGCACCCGAGTGCCTCCAGATACACATCTCCGGAGTGGAGATGTTCGTCTTTCCTTGGCTCTGCCTTTGGGGTTTCCTTGGCACAGAAATGTCAGTTTTTCCTTTTCTGTGTGCATCCATTTATTTATTTGAAGAGGTCCTTCCCTGCTCTCGAACTCGGCACTTCCTTCCTCTCCTACCTTCGCAATTGTTCCTGCATCTTCCTCCCAAAAACGTGCAGCTCTTTGCTCATTACCAGTATCTTCCTTAGATTTTGGTTTGCCTTGGCTCCCTCTCTTTTCCAATTTTACAACTTGCGTCTGGCGATGGATTGTGGCTTCTGTGCAGAGTGACCTTAAGAGATTGGAGAGCTGGGCCAAAGCTAACAAAACGAGTTTCAACATGGAGAAATGTAAGGTACTGCACTTAGGGAGGAAAAAATAATAATGAAATGCATAGATATAGGATGGGGGACACCTGGCTTAACATGTGAAAGGGATCTAGGAGTCCTAGTAGACCACAGGTTGAACAAGAGCCAACAGTGGGATGCAGCAGCGAAAAAGGCCAATGCGATCCTAGGCTGCAACAACAGAAGTATAGTATCTAGATCAAGGGAAGTAATAGTGCCACTCTATTCTGCTTTGGACAGCACCTTTGGAGATTTTGGTGGAGTCTCCTTTTTTTGGAGGTCTTTAAGCAGAGGCTGGATGGCCGTCTGTTGGGGATGCTTTGATTGAGAGTTCCTGCATGGCAGAAGAAGGGGGTTGGACTGGATGGCCCTTGGGGGTCTCTTCCAACTTTAGGACTCTATGGATGGCCACTGCAGTACGAAATGGCTGAACCTGTACTGGAGGCTAGGCTTTGGCATCTAGGCAATCGTTTAAGTTCAGACTAAAACCCGGAGCAGATTCGCCCTCCGTAGGTCCTTTGGGGATCCCTCGGGGTGAAGCTACTTGGATTCTTCCTGGCAAAGTGATTTTTTCGCCCTCCAGTCCCTAAATTTCTAGCAACGCAGAGCTGAGAGACCAAAAACCGTCCACATCTGGAATTCCTCTTTGCATTCCTTTTGTCCTTTTCCTTCGGAGGCTGAAAGTATTTTTCCTAAAGACTCCACTGACATTTCAAGTTCCTGCAAGAGGCCAGAAATGTGGGGAAATGTTGGTTTGGAGCGGGTGGGGAGAGCATCGAGGGATCTACTTATTCATTTCTAGGGGTAGGAAGAAGGCCAGATGTTGTTGGACTGCAAGACCCATCGTCCCCAGTGCTAGGGGCTGCAGTCCAGATGACATGGGCTGCTGGCTTTATTATTTTTTACTGGAGTCCAATGGGAGCGGGTCTTTGGCCTCCTCTTTAGTTCCTCGTAGTAACTAATTCCTTTGGCCCAGGTGGCACCGGGTGGCCCTCAGCGTCAGCAAGAAGCAAGTGACCCTGGTGCTGGACTGCAAGAAGAAGGCCACCCGGCCCCTGCCCCGCGGGAACCAGCCAAACATCGACACCCGCGGCATCACCGTCTTTGGAACCCGCCTCCTGGATGAAGAGGTCTTTCAGGTAGGACTCTCCAGGGGAAAAGGAGGGGAAGCCATGAGGACAAGCTGGGAAACCTGGCTAGTATCGCCTTCTAAACCTGGCTAGCTTCCCCTTTTAAACCTGGCTAGTATATCCTTCTAAACCTGGCTAGTATCGCCTTCCAAACCTGGCTAGCTTCCCCTTTTAAACCTGGCTAGTATATCCTTCTAAACCTGGCTAGTATCGCCTTCTAAACCTGGCTAGCTTCCCCTTTTAAACCTGGCTAGTATCGCCTTCTAAACCTGTTAGTATATCCTTCTAAACTTGGCCAGCCTCCCCTTATAAACTTATAAGAAGATGCTAGCCAGGTTTAGCAGGGGATGCTAGCCAGCTTTATAAGGATATACTAGCCAGGTTTATAAGGGGATTCTAGCCAGGTTTAGAAGGGGATGCTAGCCAGGTTTATAAGGGGAGGCTAGCCAGGTTTAGAAGGGGATTCTAGCCAAGTTTAGAAGGGGATTCTAGCCAGGTTTAGAAGGTGATGCTAGCCAGCTTTATAAGGATATACTAGCCAGGTTTATAAGGGGATGCTAACCAGGTTTATAAGGGGATGCTAACCAGGTTTAGAAGGGGAGGCTAGCCAGGTTTAGAAGGGGATGCTAGCCAGGTTTAAAAGGATATATAAAGATGTATAAACCTGGCTAGTGTCCCCTTGTAAACCTGGCTAGTGTCTAGTATCCCCTTCTAAACCTTATTAGCATCCCTTTTTAAACCTGGCTACCCTCTTCTTCTAAACCTGGCTAGCTTCCCCTTATAAACCTGGCTAGTATTTCCTTATAAACCTTGTTAGCATCCCCTTTTAAACCTGGCTAGCCTCCCCTTATAAACTTGGTTAGTATCCCTTTACTACCAGGCTAGCATCCCCTTTTTAAACCTGGCTATTATCCCTTGAGCACTAGCTCTCCCAAGTAGCAGGGAATTCCAAGTCCCTCTGCAGAAAAACTGCACATCCCAAGATTCTTCTTTGGGTCGAAGCGCTAGGGCCCTCTCAGGGTCAGTCTAGATCTCCCGGGGTCTCTTTCCTCTCCCTGCAGGGAGACATCCAGCAGCTGCTCATCTCCTCCAGTCCCCAGGCGGCCTACGACTACTGTGAGCATTACAGTCCCGAGTGCGAGGGAGCGACGACCCAGAAGCCCCAAGCCCAGGAAGCCCAGCAGAGACCCACCAGGCCGCAGGTGAGAGCGGGGGACCCCCCAACCCCCCAAACGGTGCGGGAATTGGGGTTTCTCCCCTCAGTGGCTTGCCATAGGTTTGTTTGGTTCCTATTTGTTTGGGATTTGTAGACCGCTCTGCAGGGAAATGGTTTGCCGACCCCAAAACAGTCTTTTATAATTAAAAATGAGAATCAGGGGTGCATCTACAAGGCAGAAACAATGCAGTTTCAACACCGCTATAACTACCAGGGCTCTGTCCTACAGAATCCTGGGATTTGTAGTTTTTATGCGGCACTTTATGTGGCAGAGAAGGCTAAAAAAGACCTGGCAAAACTACAAATCTCAGGATCCCACCAGACAGCGCTACAGCCACCTTGAGTCCCTATACTGGGAGAAATGCGGGATATAAATAAATAAAATAATGAATAATTAATAATGCAGCATTTAACAGTGGTGTCAATCTGCATTTTTTATACGCTGTGGATGCACCCGGAAACATCTTTTGCATGTTTTCTATGTTAACTTATATTGTTTTAAATAGATAATTTTAATTTTGAGAAGTTCTTGATTTTGTTTTTATCTTGTAAGCCGCCTTGGGTCCCTTCCTGGGAGAAAGGCGGCATAGAAAATGAAATAAAGAAACAGAAATAGGTCTTCTTCAGAGGGATTGGTGCAATCCTATCAGCCCTCCTCCTCCTCCTCCGTAGTTTCTAGAAGGCCCTCCGATCGGTTCCTGGAACTCGGTTCCCGGTTTTGATCCGGTTGGCTGATCCGCACTGAGTTTATTTTTCTTGTTTTGCTGGAGTCTGTCATTCAAAGCGTTCGCTTTCTTTCTTTCCCAAGAAAGAAAAAAAGGAGAAATCACCTCTTTTCCTCTCCTTCAGTATTCTGATGAGGAGGATGTGGAAGAGGACGATGGGAACTCGGACTATTATGGTCCCGGGAAGGACGGGGCAGGCGCTTTCTCCTCCTGGCCACTAGGGGGAGACAGGGAGCAGGTAAGGGGAGGGGCATGGCAGGCTCCTCCCCCTCCAAGACACGTGTCTCTCTGTCCCTCCATTTGTCTGTCCTCGTATCCGGGGCTCTCGTCCTTGTTTTGTGGGTCCGGGACCCACCCGTTTGTCCGTCCACGTCCTTCCGTCCATCTGTCCATCCATGTCCATCTGTCTCTTGCGCAGCGGCGCAGCTGGAATGGGAACAGAAGTCCTCCCCCCAATGGCAGAAAGGGCCACACGTTGGGGGTCATGACGCTCCCGTCCAGATGCTCTTGGATTGCAGGTCCCATCAGCCCTTCCTAGCCACCAGGGGGTCATGGGAAGTGTAAACAAGAGAAGAAAGCCTGTGGAGATCATACAGTGGAGCATCCGCATTGGCTGGGCTTACGGGAAACCCGCCGATACAAAACCCACTACCCAGAGAACACCTCTCTAGGAATCTCTGGGTCCTCCAGGGCAACTCTATGGTCAGTGTCAGCCAGACCTTGATCATTGAATCACATTGGAGAATAAATAATAATAATAATAATAATAATTACAAGTGCCTAGAGGAGTGTTCTGTCTAGGAATGTCTAGGTCCTCCAGCACAACTCTATGGTCAACCTCTGGCAGAGTTGCGCTGAAGGACCCAGAGATTCCTAGAGAGAACAGATGACCCAAATCCATGGATAATGAAATCCGCAAAAGTCAAAACCGCGAATGTTGAGGGGCGACTATAGAGAAAGCAGACGTGGTCCATCGTTGCGTCTACTCTGAGCGCTGGTGTAACACTTGAGAGGGTCCCTGTCTGCGCATGCGCTCACATTCCCACTGCGTCATATCCTACGTAGTCTGGATCTCAGAGTCTATGATACAGAGCGACTCTGTTTGCACAGGATATGTTCCCAGATTTACCACGGAAATGTAATAACAGAGAACCCTATTGAGATGAATGACTTCTGATGGAAGTTCACCATAGAGTTGTGCTGGAGATTCCTAGGGAGAACACCTCTCTAGGCATTTCTAGGTCCTCCAGTGGAACTCTATGGTCAACCTCCATGGGAAGCATACCACAGAATTGTGATGGAGGACCTAGAAAATGCCGAGAGAGAGCATTTTTTTTTGGTCAGACGTGGGTTCTAGTCCCATGGATAAAGGGATCGTACTATATTCCTGCATGGCAGGGGGCTGGACTAGCTGGCCCTTTGGGATCCCTTCTGACTTAAAAATTTGCTGGAAAGCAAAGTGTTTTCTCTTTTCTCACACAGAGAGACCTCACATAGAATCATAAAATCATAGACTTGGTAGAGACCCCAAGGGCCATCCAGTCCAGCCCCATTCTGCCATGCAGGAACTCCCAATTAAAGCATCCCTGACAGATGGCCATCCAGCCTCTGCTTAAAGACAGCCTCCAAAGAAGGAGACTCCACCACAATCTCCATTGAGGGAGTGTGTTCCTGAACTCCCTTCTCTTTTAGTATTCCTGTCCATGGGATCACCCCCAGTATTTCTCTAAGTTTAGTAAAATCAGCTTTCCTAAAGTCTAGAATGCGTGTCTGACTATGCCTGGCTTCTCCTTTCCACTGTATAATAAACTCCAGGAGGACATGATCACTCCCGCCTAAGGATCCAACCACTTGCACCCCATTAACTAGGTCTTCCCTGTTAGTTAGGATCAGATCCAAAATAGCTGACTCCCTCGTTGCCTCTTCCACCTTTTGGACAATGAAATTGTCTTTGAGGCAAGTGAGGAATTTGCTAGACCTTGAGGATTTTGCCGAGTTTGACTTCCAGCAAATATCCGGATAGTTGAAGTCACGCATCACTACTATATTTCTCCTTTCTGAGTGTGTAGTCATCTGTTCTAGAAAGGCATCGTCCAATTCTTCTGCTTGAGTTGGGGGTCTGTAGTAGACTCCCACAATAACATCCCTGTTGTTTCTTTCCCCTTTAATTTTTATCCAGATCCTCTCCACCTGGCTTCCAGGATTGTTGTCCTGGATTTCTTCACTGGTGTAAATATCCCTGACATATAATGCTATTCCTCCTCCTCTCCTGTTTGGCCTGTTTCTCTTGAAGAGGTTATACCCCTGTATTTTTACATTCCAATCATGAGACTCATCCCACCAGGTTTCAGTGATGCCTATTATATCATATTTGCTTTGTTGTGCTAGGAGTTCGAGTTCATCTTATTTATTTCCCATGCTCTGTGCATTAGTGTAGAGACATCTAAGAGCATGGGTCTTCCCCACTTGCTGCATGAATGAGGTTTTTTTCCTCCCACTGTTGGACCCTTGCATCATTTGCCTTGTTCCCTCTATAACACTTGGACTATTATTACTATTATTTTATTATAATAGTATATTATTAATATTATTATTATTATTACTATTATCTCCAGCCCATGATGGACTCCTGCCTTCCAAGGTACCTTCCAAGACACTGTCTCCCTCCCCAACATGCCCCAGTTCAACTGGTGTGAGATGCAGCCCGTCTCTTGCTAGAAATCCACCTTCATGGAACCGCAGCCTGTGATCCAAGAATCCAAATCGTATTAGGATTCATATTAGGAAGATTTTCAGAAAATGATTTCCCTGGTTTCCCCCCAAATTGTTTCCCAACTGGGAAATAGTCACTGGTGTGGGTTTGACGTTTTTCGAGGAACCAATACGCCGGCGCCTCCCAGGCCAAATCTGCTCCGGATTTTAGTCCAAACTTTAAAAGAGCTGTCCAAAGTGCTGGACGTTATCCTCAGACTATGTTCAGCGCAGTTGGATAGATCCTTTAAAAGTTCAGACCAAAACCCAGAGCGGATTCACTGTCCCACATGGGGGACTCCTTGGCTCACCTCTGATGAAATCTGAAGGGTCAAGCAAGAAGCCATGTTAAAATCTCATTAATGCAGCTAGCAGAGTTTGCAGTGGACCCAAGAACCCGTCTTAGGACTGAAGGGAGAGGCCATCAGTGCCAGGATTTGAACCTGGGACCTGCCATCTTTTCTAGAGCAGGAGCTATATTGGAAAACGCTCTTTCCCCTTTGCACTGGACTACACTCCTTGCCGCAGATTTGATTATTCACAGATTTGAGTTAATGTGTCCTCTCTAGGAATCTCTAGTTCCTCCAGTGCAACTCTGCCAGAGGTTGACCATAGAGTGGTCAACTCATGGTGGATGTTGACCATAGAGTTGCACTGGAGGATCCTAGATATCCGTAAAGAAAACACTTCTCTAGGCATTTGTGGGTCCTCCAGCACAATTCTATGGTCAACCTAGTGGTTGATGTTGACCATAGAGTTGCACTGGAGGCTCTAAGGATGCGTAGAGAAAACACTTCTTTATCACACGGGAGGGAATTGGCCAAATCCTGTCCAGAAATGGGATTTTAATCCACAAAAGCGGGATCATTTTCAGACGCACTGAGCATTAATCCGACATTAACCCACACAGAAAGCGGACAAAATCGGCCGCTTTTTACTTTCAGGGTTTTCCGATTTTGTCCGCTTTCTGTGCGGTTCTATGGTCAATTTAAGGTGGATGTTGACCATAGAGTTGCACTGGAGGACCTCAAGATTCCTAGAGAGGTGTTATCCATATTTTTTCATTTGCAGTTTCTCTACTTCCCTGAGGTTCCTGCGCCCCTAACTCTAGCAGAGGGCCCACTGTATTCCACTTTAACTCCCATGGCAACATCCTGTGGAGTCCTGGGATTTGTAGTTCAGGGAGGTCCAAGAATTTGCAATCTCGTTGTGAATTCTCAGTGCCCCCCCCAACTGCAAATCCCAGGATCCCTTAGGGCAGGGGTAGGCATCCTTTCCCCTTTAAGGGCCAAGGAGGGACTTCAGCTCCCAGAAGCCTCAGCCATGTTAGCCAATAGTCCCATGTTGGCCAATAGCTCCGGGGATTCTGGGAGCTGAAGTCCCTCGGCCCTTAAAGGGGAAAGGTTGCCTAGCCCTGCCTTAGGGGTTTAGGGTTAGTAGTAGCACCTTTGAAACTAATTGGGAAGAGGAAATTTCTAGCCGAAGCTTCTCTTTGGACCCTGATCCACTTCGTCAGATGTGAGAACGCCAAAATTCGGAAACGTTTTTGCTCTGCGCTATGACTTTCAGACACCCCCCCCCCCCCAAACAGCCTTTTCTTGGGAGCTGTAGTTGTAGTGCAAAGCAAATGAGTTTTGCAAAGCCCCATATTTTTCTATCTTTGACACACAACCCAGATTTCCCGCAGGGTCCCTTCATGAATGGAGGGTGTGTTTTTCGCCCGTCGGATTTCGCGCCGGCCGCCTTGGCTCGGGAATCGGCCGCTCGCTCGTTCGCTCGTTCATCACGCCTTTTACGTGCAGTGACTAATTTCAACACTATTTCTTTCAGGTTTGAAAACAGGATTTTGTGTTCACAGTTTCTTCTATTTGCAGCCAGAGCAGGAATGTTCCGTTATTTCATATATATATATATATATATATATATATTTAGAAAAAGCAAAATCGGCGCCATCGTTTTGACTGCCCCTCTGTGGCCTTTTGGCTGGCAATTGCTGGCTTGTTTGGACGCACAGCAAGGAATGTCAGGAAGAGATTCCTCTCCACACAACCACAATGGGGCACACAACTGTGGGAGGGCAACTAGGAAAGCACACACGCACATAGAGAGAGATGGCCTGTGGCTGATGCAAACACTGCAGCTCATCCTTTATCAATGGTTTGGATGAAGGAACCAGGGGCATGCTTCTCAAATGTGCAGATGACACCAAATTAGGAGGAAGAGCTGATACCCCAGAGCTCAGGATGAAAATTCAAAATGACTTTAATAGAATAGAAAGCTGGGTCAAAGTTAACAAAATGAAATTCAACACGGAGAAATGTAAGGTACTGCACTTAGGGCAAAAAAAATGAAATGCATAGATATAAGATGGGGGACACCTGGTCTAACAAGACTTATACGTGTGAAAGGGATCTAGGAATCCTAGTAGACCACAAGTTGAACATGAGTCAACAGTGCGATGCAGCAGCTATAAAGGCCAATGCAATTTTAGGCTGCATTAATAGAAGTATAGTATCTAGATCAGGGGAAGTACTAGTGCCACTCTATTCTGCTTTGGTCAGGTCTCACCTGGAATAATCCTGTGTCCAGTTCTGGGCACCAAAAATCAAAAAGGATGTGGAGAAACTGGAGTGTGTCCAAAGGAGGGCAACTAAAGTGGTGAAGGGTCTGGAAACCATGAATCCCTATGAGGAACGACTTAGGGAGCTGGGGATGTTTAGCCTGGAGAAGAGAAGGCTGAGAGGTGATATGATAGCCCTCTTTAAATATTTGAAGGGATGTCATATTGAGGAGAGAACAAGCTTGTTTTCTGCTGCTTCAGAGACTAGGACCCGAAACAATGGATGCAAGCTGCAGGAAAAGAGATTCCAGCTCAACATTAGGAGGAACTTCCTGACAGTAAGGGCGGTTCGACAGTGGAACACACTCCCTCAATGGAGATTTTGGTGGAGTCTCCTTCCTTGGAGGTCTTTAAGCAGAGGCTGGATGGCCACCTGTTAGGGATGCTTTGATTGGGAGTTCCTGCATGGCAGGGGGTTGGACTGGATGGCCCTTGTGGTCTCTTCCAACTCTATGAGTCTATGATTCTATGAACTAAAATGGTGAAGGGTCTGGAAACCATGAATCCCTATGAGGAATGACTTAGGGAGCTGGGGATGTTTAGCCTGGAGAAGAGAAGGCTGAGAGGTGATATGATAGCCGTGTTTAAATATTTAAAGGGATGTCTTCATATCGAGGAGGGAACAAGCTTGTCTTCTGCTGTTCCAGAGAATAGGACCCAATGGAGCAATGGATGCAAGCTGCAAGAAAAGAGATTCCCGTTCAACATTAGGGGGAACTTCCTGACAGTAAGGGCTGTTCGACAGTGGAACACACTCCCTCAATGGAGATTTTGGTGGAGTCTTCTTCCTTAGAGGTCTTTAAGCAGAGGCTGGATGGCCAACTGTTGGGGATGCTTTGATTGGGAGTTCCTGCATGGCAGGGGGGTTGGACTGGATGGCCCTTGGGGGCCTCTTCCAACTCTATGATTCTATGATTCTAATTCTGTGTAGTGACTTTTTAGGCTTTTAGCACATTAAACTGTTCCAAAATAAGAGGATGAGGAATGGGGAGGGATGGAGAGCAAACAGGAAGATGGTCCTTAATTTGGAAGCCACCACCCGCCAGGCCCCGTTCGCTGCCGTGGTTCAGGGTGACCAGATGTCATTGTTGCAAGGGAGGACAAGGCACCATGAAATGTAGGATGTTCAGGAAAAATGGAAGGCATTGAAAAATAAAAGCTAACAACACTCCTATTAAATACGGTCGGCCCTCCACATCTGTGGTTCTGACTTCTGCGGATTTGGTTAATACGTTCTTTGCTTGGTCCTCCAGTGCAACTCGGCTGGAAGTTGACCATAGAGTTGCACTGAATCTATTGTCAAAGTCTATTCTATCGTCAAAATCTGGCAGAAGTTGACCATAGAGTTGCGCTGGAGGACCTAGAGATTCCTAGAGAGAAAACTACCGTACTCTATGCATTTGTAGGTCCTCTAGCATGATTCTGTTGTCAGAGTCTGGCAGAGGTTGACCATAGAGTTGCACTGGAGGACCTAAAGATTCCTAGAGAGAAAACTATTCTACGCATTTGTAGGTCCTCTAGGATGATTCTATTGTCAAAGCCTGGCAGAAGTTGACCATAGAGTTGTGCTGGAGGACCTAGAGATTCCTAGAGAGGTATTCTCTCAGCTTAAAAAAAGTAGGTTTTTCTTATTGGGGTTTTTCCCACTTTCACGGGGGCCCTGTGGCCCTAAACCCAGCGAATGTGGAGGGCCTACTGTATAAACTCCTGCTTAGTCCTGCTCAAAATGGAGGGCGTTTTGGAATTCCTCCTGGACAGAAGGTTGAAATGTAGGACGTGTCTTGGGAAAGGAGGGCCTCTGGCCACCCTGCCGTTGTTGCAATCATGCCTTTGTTTGTCTTTGCTTCCTGTGTCGTTGTCGTTCTCGTCGCGTCGCTCCGTTGTTGCTGCCGCTTCTTCATCTCCATCGCCATCTTCATCTCCATCTTCATCCTCACCACCGCTAGAAGCCAACCAAGGCCAAGACCCCCGCCAAACCCAAACCCAAACCCAAGCAGCCCCAGAAGCGCCAACTGATGGCCACGGCGGCGCCCAGCTATGCCAAGACTGGCGCCAAAAACGGGAAACAACCCAACCGTGGGAAGCCCTCCTCCGCCTCGGCCAACGGGAAGCCCTACAATGGCGGTGGCGGTGGCGGCAGTGCCAAGGCGGCATCCCAATCCTCCGCCACGAAAAACTCCCGGGGCCGATCCGGGGCCCACGCGCAGGCCGGCGTTGGCGCATCTCGGCCACGCGGGAACAGCTACCAGCAGGTAGAGCAAGAGGGAAGGATGCAGGTTTGTGGGGTCACAACCTGGGATCCCCCCCCGAAGGGGTCAGAGGGCACATGACCTTGGTCCCCCCCAAAAAAGACTCCCTCCATCACCCCTCATCAGTCTGCGTCTCTATGTGTGTAACCACGTCTTTGTTGCATCCGTGCGTAACCGTGTCTCTGTCGTCGTGCGTAACCGTGTGTCTTTGTCCTCGCGATGCATGTTATCCCTCCCCGAAAAACGTGGGCCGTGGGGCAGGTGTCCCGGTCAAGGGAAACAGCCCCAAAACCTCCAAAGGTGGCCGTATTGAAGTTGGGGGGCCAGATGGGATTCCGTGTCCCCCGCCGGGAAGGGGAAGGGGAACTGGAACTCCCTCGGACCCCCACGCGTCCCCCTTCTACGTTTTGGCCCTGCGTTTCCCTTGAACCTCCTTCCCCTCAAATGGAGGTGGTGGCCTTCTCCCCCAGGGAGAACCTAACCCTGGCGAGGCTGAGATTCTGTCCCCCAAGATCACTTTGCCCCCCCAGAATGGAGGACATGATCTGGGATGAGGAATCCTTCTCTTCGAGGCACGAGAGGAGAAGACGCTTGGACTGACTAACGGTGTTGCCTTCTCTCTTTTTGGCTCCCTTCCTTCCATCCGCTTGTCTTTTCTCTGAATTCTTCCATCCATCCATCCATCCATCCTATGCCCCCTTCTGTTCGATCCTCAATTTTTTTGTGCCCATCCTCCTTTACCACCCTTTCACACTCCCCCCTTCCTTCCATTTCTCTTCTCTTCTTCCATCAATCTATTCTTGCTTTAACACACTCTTGGTCTTTTCTCTGTAAATTTATTCATCCTTCTTCCCATCCCCTATTCTTGTTCCCCACTCTTCACCTTCTTTTCTTTCTTCCTCTCCCCCCTTCCTGCCTCCTCTCCTCTGATCTCTTCTCCCTTTTCTCTTTCTTTCTTTTCTTTCCTTCTCTCCTCCTTGCATTGTTTCTCCTGGCTTCTCCACTCTTGCCATTTCTTCCCTCTTCTCTCATTTTTTCTCCTTTATTCTCCTCCTCATCTCCTCTCTCCCCCCCCCCACTTCTCTTCTCCCTCCACTGCTTCTCTCCTCTCTTCCTCTGTTTTCTTCCCTTCCCTTCCCTTCCTCTCTTCAATCTCCCTTCTTCTCCATTGTCTCCATCTTCTCTTCTCCACTCCTTTTTTCTCCTTTCTTCTCCCATTTCCTCTCTTTTTTTCCTCTCCTTTTCACTCCCCTTCTTCTCTTCTTGCACTGCTTTTCTCTTCTCTTCTCCTCTCCTTCTCACTTCTTTTCTATCATTCTATTTTCTTTCCTTCCCTTTTCCTTCCCTTCCCCTCACCTCCCTTCCCTTTAATCCTCTCCACTCCTTTCTTCTGTCTCACTCTTATCCTTCTCATCTCCTCTTTTCTCCCCTCCCCTACTCACTTCTTTTCTCCTCTTCTGTTGCCCCTCTTCTGTTGCTTCTCCCACTCCTTCTCTTCTTCTCTCCTCTCTTTTTTTATCTTCTTGCTTCTCTTCTCCTGTTTCCTTCCCTTTTTCCTGCTCTCTCCTCAATCCTCTTCTCTTCCATCTCTTCCTCTCTGCCCTTCTCCCCTCCTCTTTTCTCCTTTCCCTTTCCCTTTCTCTCTCCTCTCCTCTCCTCCTCTCCTCTCTCTCTTCTCTTGTCTTCCCTTCTTTTCTGTTTTCTTCTCTTCCCTTTACTTCCTCAACTCCCTTCTCTTCAATCCTCTCTTCTCCCATCTTTTCCCCTCCCCTCTTCTCCCTCCTTTTTATCTTCTTTTCTCCTCACTTGTCTTCCCTTCTTTGTTCTCTTCCTTTCTCTCCTCCCTCCTCAACCCTATTCCATTCTTTCTTCCACCCTCTTCTTTTCTCTTTCCATTTCCATTTCCTTTCCCTTTCTCCTCGCCTCTCCTCTTCTCTCCTCTCCTCTCCTCTTTCTTTCTTCTCTCCTTTTCGCCTTTTCTTTTCTTCTCTTTCCTTCTCTTCTTGTTCCTTCTCCTCTCCTCTCCTTTTTTCTTCTCTTCTCTTCTCCTCTCCTCTCCTCTTCTCTTTCCTTCTCCTCTTTTCTCCCCTCTTCTTCTCTTCTTCGTTTTTCTCTCCCTCCTTCCACCAATCCATCCTTTCCTCAACCCACCAACCACACTCCCTCTCTTTTCCTCAAATGCACTCATTGGTGCCCTCTGCTTTTTCCTGCCCCGTTGCCTCCTTCTTCCCTGACCCGCGAAGGATGTGGGTCTACCCCCCACGGAGGAGCCCTGGGGGTCCCAGCATGAATACCTCGACTACACCCTCCCTCCGGATGCGGATGCGGATGCAACCTACTGGGAAGAGAGCCCCACAGGGGAAGGGTCACCCCCGGCCCCCTCAGTGCCACGGGGAGAGGTAAATGGCCCCCCATCCCCAAATTACAACAGGATAGCCAAAACTGGGGGAATTGAAGAGTGAGTTGGACTACAGTTCATAAAAAAACCCATCAGCTGGGACTTGTAGTCCAAATAAGCACCAGCAAGTGGAGAAGTCTACTCCATGGCCTGTTCCCCGCTTGTTGTGGGGAAAATGGGGAATAACTAGGCAAAGGGACATCTCTAGGAAGGGGGTCCCCTGTGGGATTAAACGCAGACTCTGGACACCTGGGTTCCAGCCTCTGGGATCAGTCGGGCACTGAATCTGCTCCTGGCTTGAGTCCGAACATTATGGTGCTGAAAGTAAGGCCTCGTCTCCTTGGAGACTCCTGTACAGTTCGGACTCAAGCCCAGAGCTGTCCTGTTTTGCCCTTGGAAAGCTTAGCCAGACTCCCAGCATCTTGTGAAGGTTTTAAGCAGAGAGAGGGGAGAGAGAGAAAGTCCAAGCTCACCAAGGGGTCAGTTGAAAAGTGGAGGTCATCTGGTCTGGTCCAGGGCCTTCACAAGACAGTGTCCAGTCCAGGAAGGCCGTCCAAAGGATAATCCAAAAAAGAATCTAGTCAGAATCCAGGCAGAGTTCAAGGCAATCAATCAAAAGGACAAGGCACCAGCCTGGCTTTCTCCTTCCCAAGGAGGAAGGATGGTTGTCAGCCATGCTGGACCAAGGGACATTTATGGTGCTCCTTATTCCCAGCATGCTTCTTATTGAAAGGCGCAAAGCACCACTGTCTTCCCCTTTCCCAGCGCCTCTCTGCAGGGTGGGCACTGGTCGGTCTGGCTCTTCGGCCAAGGGCTGTGGCTGCTGGGAACTCTGCTCCTGTGGCTGCTGGGAACTCTATTCCTTTGGCTGCTGGGAACTCTGCTCCTGTGGCTACTGGGAACTCTATTCCTTTGGCTGCTGGGAACTCAGATCCTGTGGCTGCTGGGAATACTGCCCCTGTGGTTGCTGGAAACTCTGCTCCTGTGGCTACTGGGAACTCTGCTCCTTTGGCTGCTGGGAACTCTGCTCCTGTGGCTACTGGGAACTAATCTTTAGCTGCAGAATAAATTCAGGACCCTGAATAGATTGTTCCACATTGGCGGCTCCTGTGTCAGGAGAGCTGTAACTCCCCTCTGGGTTTCACTCCGAACTTTGAGGTCTCCTCAAATCTCCTGGAGGACCAAAGTCTGGGAACCACTGGATTGGATCATTTAAAGTTCGGACTAAAACCCAAGGAAGATTCCTATCCTGCAGCTGATATCCCATTGGGTTTTCTGTGAGCACCTCCCAACCGCCCCCCCCCGGTAGAGTCCCTGCGACAGAGATGGGTCAGATGAGGGCCTGGACATGGGGGGGGGGGTGAGCCCCACTTCCCTCCTCTAATGTCTTGTTGGGTTCTCACCCTGCTTGGGGGTCAGGAGGAAGTGCCCGGCCTACACCCCACAGCGGCAGCAGCGGCGGGGGCGGTGGAGGAAGTGGTCTTTGCGGAAGAAGAGGGGCCTGGCGTGGGCCCCGAGTACGAATACGCCTCTAGGACCCATGGCGAGGGGGAGGAGCCGTCGGAGCTGGGCCCTATGAGCCCGGCCGAGACCCCCCACAGCGGAGGCGTAAGTGGGGCGCACAAGAGGCCTTTCTCCTCTGTCCTCCTTTCTGTTACGTCATAGAGTCATTGCAACTTCCTGTCTTGTGGGGCCACTTCCTGTCGCTTTTGTCAGTGTTGCGCAGTGATGTCACTTCCTCCTGGCTGCTGGCTGGATTTTGGGTTAGAGTCATAAAATTCTTCCTCCTCTGTCTTCCCTTATGTTACATCATGGTGTCACTACCACTTCCTGTCTTGTGAGTCTACTTCCTGTCAGTTGCACTTTTGTCTGCGTTGTGCGGTGGTGTCACTTCCTCCTGGCTGCTGATTGGCTTCTGGGTTATATCATAGAATTGTTCCTCCTCTGTCTTCCTTTATGTTACATTGTGGTGTTGTTACCACTTCCTGTCAGTTGCACTTTTGTCTGCGTTGCGCAGTGATGTCACTTCCTCCTAGCTGCTGGTTGGCTTCTGGATTACAATCACAGAATACTTCCTCCTCTGTCCTCCCTTCTGTTACGTCATGGTGTCGCTACTACTTCCTGTCTTGTGAGTCCACTTCCTGTCAGCTGCACTTTTGTCTGTTTTGCGCAGTGATGTCACTTCCTCCTGGCTGCTGATTGGCTTCTGACAATCGCAGAATACTTCCTCCTCTGTCCTCCCTTCTGTTACGTCATGGTGTCGCTACCACTTCCTGTCTTGTGAGTCCACTTCCTGTCAGCTACACTTTTGTCTGTGTTGCGCAGTGATGTCACTTCCTCCTGGCTGCTGATTGGCTTCTGGGTTGTAGTGCAACCACGACTCTTCTTTCAGCAACACTCTATTTATGGGTTACTTCCTGCTGCCTTCTCCTAAGGCGTTTGCTACTGTTGTGTCGCATTGTGTTGTGTTAACTTTGCTTGTGGTATATAGTTGTCCTTGCTCTCTATCTGCTTTGTGTCATGTGGCTGTGGATCATGGCTGGTTGTTGTCACTTCCTGTTCGTCATCGCTGACGGTTTCCTTCAGCTCTACGTGTCACTTCCTGCGCAGAAGGCGTCACTTCCTCCTGCCTTTGCAACCACCCACCACTGTGTGGCAGCACTTTGTCCTTTTCCGTGTGAAAACGGCTTGTTTATTGTCATTATTATTCTCTCTGTCCGTCTCATGACATCATTTCCTGCTTCGGTCATCCTCTGTTTCTAATAATTGTTCTGTTTTGACGTGTGTCTTTTTCCCGACTCCTTCCTGCGACCTTCCCTCTTTGGTGATCTCACTTCCTATGATGTCATTTCCTGCCTTTCCTTAACTTTGTCGCGTTTTCTCAAAATGGCGGTTTGCTTAGAAATGGGTTGCCGTGGCCCCGGCAACAGGAAGGTCATCTATGAGCTTCCTCCTTGTTCTGTGATGTCATCACATGACGCTATGATGTCATCATGCAACACTGATGTCATCACGCGACATTATGATGTCATCGCTCTACAGGGCCATCTCCGCAGACCGACCCTCCCCAAAAACTACCGATAGGACTCAAATTACCGATTTGGGTAGCGGGAAAGGCGGAAGCCCTCTCCCCAAAAACGGGACACGGTAATTTATGCTCCTGGCGGCCATTTTGGGATGTTGCTTCTAAGCCCCACCCCTTTTGGTCCTCTTCCTTCCTTCCCTCCTCCTCCACCTCACGAGTAGACCATTGCTTCCAGACTTTGGGCGCGTCTACACTGTAGAATTAATGCAGTTTGACACTGTTTTAACTTCCAAGGCACCATGTGTCCTATGAAATCCTGGGATTTGGTGGCAAAGACCATGCGAAACTACAAATCCCAGGGTTCCACTGGATGGAGCTATAACACTCAATTTTTACTATATTATTATTATTATTATTATTATTATTATATTTATATCCCACTTTTCCCCCAAAGCAGGAATTCAAAGAGGCTTACAATTTAAAATAAATAAATAAATAAAATTTTACAATTAAAAATTGGTGTCAAATTGCATTATTATTTCTAAATAATAATAATAATAATAATAATAATTGTTATTTATTAAATTTAATTTATTAAATATTAAATGCATTGTTATAATACATTTTATTCCCTTCCCGGCCGAAGGCTCAAGGCGGGATACAATATGTTAAAATGCAAAACACAATTAAAAAAGAGAATGCAGAAAACCAACCATTAAAATACAATACTATAAAACCATTAAAATATACTCATATAATTTTACATTCTGTAAAATATACCAATTTAAAAAGTCACGATTTACAGTGTAGACGCACCCTTTGGAGGATTTGTGAAATTTACGGATTCTTCTTTGGGGTTGTTTGAATGAAATTAAAAATTCAGGTTACGAGAAAATTTCCAGAATTCCAAAAAAAAGGGATTTTGCAGGTGAAATTCCATCCCAAACTTTGGAGAGACGTAAATCCCTAAATTCTGTGTTATTGTGGGAAACATTTTCTTTACTTTTTTTAACAAAAGGAAAAGAGAGGATAAATTTTTAAAGGAATTTTAAATTTCAAATTTTAATTTTAATGAAGTTCAAGGAAAACAGGATAAAAATTTAAAGGAATTTTAAAATTTAAAGGAATTTTAAAATTTAAAATGTTTAAAGAAAAATGAGAAAATTTAAAATTGATATTTTTTTTAAAGAACAGGATAAAGTTTTAAAGGAATTTTAACTTTTAACTTTTAACTTTTTGAAAGAAAAGCCAGATAAAATGTTAAAGGAATTTTAAATATTAAAAATTCCAAAGGAAAACAAGATAAAATTTTAAATTTAATTTTTTAAAGGAAAACAGGATAAAATTTTAAAGGAATTTTAAATTTTAAAAATTTAAAGGAAAATAGAGGATAATATAAAAATTTTAATTTTTTAAAAGGAAAACAGGATAACATTTTAAAGAAATTTAAATTTATTTTTTTTAATTTAAAGGAAAATAGAGGATAAAAATCAAGATTTTTGATAAAATTCTGTTTTAAATTGGAAGAAATCTTAAGACCATCCTTCTTAAACTCTAGAACATTTCAAATATGAAAACTGGGGCCCAGATGTGGCCGCGATGCAAAGTTATTAATGAGGAAGGACCCACAGATGAGAAAAGGCTGCAGCAGTTTGCTTTTGCCTGAGCCAGCTGGGAAGAGTGAGAGGCCTTCATCCCCTCTGCTGAATTAATAGCCTGCAAACCCCTTTTGTACTTGGAAATCAGCTTGCAGCAATTGGAGTAAGCTGCGGACGAAGGAGGAGGAAAAGAGAAGAAACCGAGATGTTTTAAAAGCAGCGGAGAAAGTGGGAAGGCAGAGGATTAATTGAACATTTTCCTTTCCAAATCTTGGACGGTTTTAGACAGTGCCATCTTTGATTCAGAAAGTTAGACCGAAGATATTTGTAAGGGATGCAAATGGATATTTGCAATAGTCAGAATTTCTTCTCATTTTACCTTTTAAGAGTATTTTGACTATCATTGTTATTATCATCATCAAGGAATCCTCAGAGGTGCTTTTGCCAGTTCCTTTTTCTGAAACTGAGCCTCCAGCACTGGGTCTTCGTTGATAGTCTCCCATCCAAGGACTATCCAGGGCTGACCCTGCTTAGCTTCCAAGATCAGACCAGTTCAGGTACCTTTTAAGGGTGTTTAGGCCATTGGAGTCTCAGAGGAGATTGAAATAGAGCCTCTAGCCCTGGGGATTCATTGGCGGTCTCCCATCCAAGGACTATCCAGGGCTGACCCTGCTTAGCTTCCAAGGTCAGACCAGATCTAGTGCCTTTTAAGAGTATTTAGGCTATTATTATTATCATTTGCGGAATCTCAGAGGAGGTTCTACTAATTCTTTCCTCCGAAATAGAGCCTCCTGCAACAGGTGTTCCTTGGCGGTCTCCCATCCAAGGACTATCCAGGGCGGACCCTGCTTAGCTTCCAAGATCAGAGGGGAAATGGTACGATTTAAAATATTCTGTGTGCTGTCAAATGAATGCAGTTTGACACCGCTTTCGTGTGGCTGAACAAGGCAAGGGGGGTCCTGGGATTTGTAGTTTGGTGTGACATTTAGCCTTCTTTGAGAGCTCTGGTGCCGCAGCAAACTACAAGTCCCAGGAATTCCACAACGTGGAGTTAAAGCCTTTAAAGCGGCATCAAACTGCATTAATTCTGCAGTGTAGACGCAGCCTCCTTTCCCTTGAGTCCTGCCAAAATATCTTACCGGAGATTTGCTTTGAATTTTAGTACCGTTTGTACTTGGGTGTGTGTTATTTTCTTTTTTTTGGCTGGGAAAGCTAGTTCCTCAGTCCATTTTGGACACAAGCGCCCTTTTGTTTCTTGCACCCGTCTCCCCTCCGCCTTTGCCTGGCTTTTACAAAAAGGGCCTAAATAAAAAGCTCCCTCTTTCCATTTGCAAGCCAAAGAAAGCAACCTTTTTCCATTTGGATATTATTATTATTATTATTATTATTATTATTATTATTATTATTATTATTTCTGTTTTGGGGCTCCCAGTTCTCTGTTTTGGGATTAATTCCTAACTATATGATGACTTAAGTACCCTAAAAGGCGCGCCATCAGATTCCCGTCTGATCTCGGAAGCTAAGCAGGGTCAGCCCTGGTTGGTCTTTGGATGGGAGACCGCCAAGTAAATACCTGTTTGCTGGAGTTTCTATTTCCGAGGAAGGAGCTGGCAGGCAGAACCTCCTCTGAGGATTCCTTGATGATAATAATAATAATAATGGCCTAAATAACCAAAAGGTGACAGATCCCATCTGATCTTGGATGCTAAGCAGGGTCAGCCTTGGATTGTCTTTGGATGGGAGACCACTGGTGCTGGAGGCTCAGCTTCAGAAGAAGGGACTGGCAAAACAACCTTTGAGGATTCCTTGATGGTAATAATAATGACCTAAATATCCAAAAGGCGCCAGATCCCCTCTGATCTCGGAAGCTAAGCAGGGTCAGCCCTGGATAGTCCTTGGATGGGAGACCACCAATGACTTCCTAGTGCTGGAGGCTCTATTTCAACCTCCTCTGAGATTCCAATGGCCTAAATACCCTTAAAAGGTACCTGATCTGGTCTGATCTCAGATGCTAAGCAGGGTCAGCCCTGGATAGTCCTTGGATGAGAGACCTCTAAGGATTACCCAGTGCTGGAGGCTCTGTTTCAGAGGAAGAATGAGACAGCCATGTCCCCCCAACCGCATCCTTCCAAAATTTGGGGTCTATCCCAGTATCCTGCACCCCAAAATGGAGGCTGGGGAATTGGGGGACAGATTGTGTGTGTGTGTGTGTGTGTGTGTGTGATGGTTGTGTTATATATACTGACTCTGTCCCCTTCCTTTGCGGCTACATGTCTGTGACCCACAGGTCATCCACGGACCCAGAGGCCTGAAAGGAGACAAAGGGGAGCCGGCCGTCTTCGAACCGGTGAGTTCTTGCACAAGGTCACACTCTCTCGGCCACAGAATAGTCAAGTCACGCTCTCTCAGCCGCAGCCAGGAAAGCCCTAGTAGTAGGAGAGGCAGCGTGTGGAGTGGTGGTGTTTTCAATTTTGGACGGGGAAGTCCGGGAGACCAGAGTTCGAATCCCAGACCTGGAGAACCACTGGGTGACTCTCTCTCAGCCTCGGAGGCAGCAAACCTCCTCTGCTCAAATCTGTCCAAGACAAAAATTTTGGGATAGTAAGCCAGAATTCATTGAAGGCTCACAACAACAAAGTTTGGGGTGTAGTTTGTGCTTTATGGTGCTCTGAATGTTACACTTAGGGAGACCCGGGTTCAAATCTTTGTTCACCCGAGGGGCAAAGCAGACACTCTCTCAGCCTCGGGGGAAGAATAAGAAGAGAAAAGTGGATATAAGTCATTTTGAGGGGATGGTTTAGTTTAGCGGTTGGAGCATTGGACTAGGACTCTGGGAGGCCAGGGTTCGAATCCCCTTTGCTCAGCCATGGAAACCCACTGTGTGACCCTCTCAAGTCACACTCTCTCAGCCTCAGAGGAAGGCAAGGGCAAACCCTGCCCGGACAAATCTTGCAGAGAAAGATTGGAAACGGTCGCAAGCGACTCGAAGACACACAGCAAACAACAAATGACGCTTTTCTCTGGGTGTGTGTTTGAGTGTCTGGTTTGTGGTTATCCCAAAATAGCCCTAAAATCACAGGCTCTCTGTTTTCGGGGGCGTAAACTATAACTCCTTTCACGTAGGGCGCCTTCTTCCCTCGCCAGCGCAGGATGAGGAAGAGGCTGCCGCAATTATAGGACTGTGGTTCCACTTTAAACGCCGTGGCTGCATCCTGTGGCATCCTGGGATTTGTAGTTTAGGGGGAAGCTCTTTGGCTAAGATTCTTCCAAACCCTTTTTCATTCCAGTAGCTCCATTACACTTTGACCATCGTTGGATCGGCCCTTTGGGATCCTGGGATTTGTAGTTTGGGGGAGGCACAAGGGGAGCTCTCTGGCCACTTTTCGTTATAGTAGTTCATTTGGCTTGGAAAGGCGGGATTTGTAGTTTTTAATTACGGTATGTCAGTTTCACTTTGACCACCATTGGCTGGGAACTGTGGGATTTGTAGTTTTTTATTACAGTACTTCGACTGCACTTTTAACCATGCCTTTCATTATGTTAGTTCACTTGCCCTTTAACCATCATTGGCTCGGTGCCGTGAGGTCCTGGGATGTGTAGTTTGGAAGACACACTGGGAGAGCTAAGCACTCTAAGCACCTAGAACTGCACATCCCATGATCCCATTGGCTTGGCTCTCTCTCTCTCAGCCTCCTGGGATCTGTAGTTTTGGGGAGGTCCAGTGGGCCCTCAGTATCCATTGGGGTTGGTCCCAGGACCCTCTGTGGATGCTCAAGTCCCATAAATACACTGGTACCTTTTATATAAAATAGCAAAACTAAGGCTTTTTTGGGAATATTTCCAAGCCGTGGATGATGGAATACAAAGGACCGAATGTACTTAGAATACTATAGTTCTGTACAGGCCATTCCCAGGATCCCGTGACTTGCAAAGTGGCATCAAGCTGCCACAACTCTGTAGTGCAGATGGCACTCCAGCTCTGGTTCTGTCCTGGGATTTGCAGTTTCGGGGAGGCACTAGAGCTCTCTGGCAACCATCCCTTCCTTTGCATCCATTTTTGTCTTCTTTCTTCCTCTGCAGGGAATGCTGGTGGAGGGACCCCCTGGACCTGAAGGACCCCCGGTAAGACCCCCAGGATGTGGGGATGATGGGATTGCAAGGGTCCGGGTGCGAGGGAATACCCTCCGTCCCTTGCCCCCTTCTTTCTTGGCGCAGGAATGGCTTCAGACCTCAGTTGTGTCTCCTTCTTCCCCCTGCAGGGCATAAGTGGGCCACGAGGCACCCAGGGACCCCCCGGACCCCCTGGTGACTCTGGAGAGAGGGTGAGTAAAGAGCAAGGGGGGCCTCTGCCAGGCAGGGAGACGTAGGATCCTAGGGCTGACATCCAGTCCACCCCCCCTTCTTCTGCCATGGAGGAATACATAGGATCCTAGGGTTGGAAGGGACCCCCAAGGGCCATCCAGTCCAACCCTCTTCTTTTGCCATGGAGGAATACATAGGATCCTAGAGTTGGAAGGGAACCCCAAGGGCCATCCAGTCCAACCCTCTTCTTCTGCCATGGAGGAATACATAGGATCCTAGAGTTGGAAGGGACCCCCAAGGGCCATCCAGTCCAACCCTCTTCTTTTGCCATGGAGGAATACATAGGATCCTAGAGTGGGAAGGGACCCCCAAGGGCCATCCAGTCCAACCCCTTCTTCTGCCATGGAGGAATACATAGGATCCTAGAGTTGGAAGGGACCCCCAAGGGCCATCCAGTCCAACCCTCTTCTTTTGCCATGGAGGAATACATAGGATCCTAGAGTTGGAAGGGACCCCCAAGAGCCATCCAGTCCAGCCCCCGTCTTCTGCCATGCAGGAATACATAGGATCCTAGAGTTCAAAGGGGTCCCCAAGGGTCATCCAATCCAACTGTCTTCTACCATGCAGGAATACATAGGATCCTAGAGTTGGAAGGGAACCCCAAGGGCCATCCAGTCCAGTCCCCTTCTTCTGCCATGAAGGAATACATAGGATCCTAGAATTGGAAGGGAACCCCAAGGGCCATCCAGTCCACCCCCTTCTCCTGCCATGAAGGAATACATAGGATCCTAGAGTTGGAAGGGACCCCCAAGGGCCATCTAGTCCAGCCCCTTCTTCTGCCACGGAGGAATACATCGGATCCTAGAGTTGGAAGGGACCTCCAAGGGACATCCAGTCCAACTCTTCTTCTGCCATGATGGAATACGTAGGATCCTAGAGTTGGAAGGGACCCGCAAGGGTCATCCAATCCAAGCCCCTTCTTCTGCCATGGAGGAATACATAGGATCCTAGAGTTGGAAGGGATCCCCAAGGGCCATCCAGTCCATCCCCCTTCTTCTGACATGCAGAAAACATAGGATCCTAGAGTTCGAAGGGATCCCCAAGGGTCATCCAGTCCAACCCCCTTCTTCTGCCATGCAGGAAGACATAGGATCCTAGAGTTGGAAGGAATCCCCAAGAGTCATCCAATCCAACCTCCTTCTGCCATGCAGGAATGCATAGGATCCAAGAGTTGGAAAGGACCCCCAGGGGCCACCCAGTCCAACCCCCTTCTGACATGAAGGAGGACCACTATCAAAGTACTCTGTATTCCTGCATAGATCCTCAGCACTCTGCTCTCTCTCGCAGGGTCCTCCAGGACGACCCGGTCTCCCTGGATCAGACGGCAGACCCGGACCTCCCGGCACCTCCATGATGCTCCCGGTGAGTCAGGAAGGGGAGGGGAGGGGAAGGCAGAATGAGGCCCAAGGGGTCCCCTGGTCTTGGGGTGTTGAGAAGGAGGAGGGTCCACACAATATTTGGCAACGAGGGGGAATTCATACCAGATGGATCCCCATCAGGGCTGAGTGGCTGCGTCCAGAAGTGACCAAACGCTTCCAGCACACAAGTGCAGCGAATTATCTGCAGGTTTTATTCCTTGCAGAGCTGATCAATAGCCGAGCGAGCATCAGGGAAGCACCAAGATGGTGTCTGCATGAGCCAGAATACTCCGGGGGCACTCTAGGGGTATCCTGGCCTCGGAGCAGCACCCAAATCTCCCCAATACATGGCATTCCCGTTGAGACGCCGTGCGGCTATTTGCATGCATGTCCCAGAGTGCCAACCAGCACTGCTCCCGTGGCACGTCACCCACTTTGAGATCAGAACGAGGCCCACTCTTGGTCATTCTTACCTCAGAGCGAGCAACTTGCTGCCACTGTGCTGGACAACATAACGGGATGCATTGTATACAGCAACCCAGCATTGCAACGGAGGGCTCCAGATCTTCCAGGAAGATCCAGAGCAAAAGGCGAGTTTTTAAAATTCATTGTAATGGGGGTATATCTTGGGTTTGGTGCGTAACTTAAATTGTCAACGTTCCTCCAGTTTTGAGCACTTTTCCCTCAACTTCAAATCCATGGGATGATACCATCCTCTTGGTGGACAAATGCAGGGCCCACACCCCGCTTCTGCGGGGTGTGGGCCCTGCATTTGTCCACCGAGAGGATGGTATCATCCCATGAATTTGAAGTTGACATCCCATGGATTTGAAGTTGAGGGCAAAGTGCTCGAAACTGGAGGAACGTCGACAATGTAAGCTATGCAGATGACACCGTACTGCTAGCAGGAAAGAGCAAACAGCTGTATCATGCCATGCAGACAGTGGGCAGATCTTGGAAGATGAACAAGTGGGCCTCAAAGAAGACATCTAAGAAATTTGTCCAGCCAGGGAGGACTGCGCGGCGAGAAAAATCAAGAAAAGTCCTCAAGACGGAAAGGTTCTGGAAACGTCTGGAGGACGGCGAGCGATCCTGGATTTTGCAACCCTCTTCAGTCATAATCCAAAGTGGCCCAGTGCCAAGACTGATGCCATTCCTTGGCCAGAATGGCCTTGGACAGCAGAAAGGATGTAAAATGCAGGACGGGGTGCCGAAGGTCTGTCGTGACTCTCTGTTTTTTCCTTTTTCAGTTCCGTTTTGGGAGCAGCGGAGGCGGCAAGGGGCCAGTGGTGGCCGCCCAAGAAGCCCAAGCGCAAGCCTTCCTGCAGCAAGCCCGCGTGAGTCTGCATTGAAGCCAAAGGGGGGGATTGTGTGTGCGCATGCGTTTGTGTGTGTGCAGAAAGGCGGAAAGGGGTTGGAATCCCACTGGTGACTTAGATGATGGGTGGGGGGAATGCTGGGAGGGGTGGCCAATATTATTTATTAGATTTATTAGATTAATTTGTGTCCCACTTTTTCCTGGGGATCTGGATGAATGAGAAAAATAAATTAAATCCAATAGTGTGGCAAGGGCATGGGAGGAGGCCTTCTGGGTCGCTGCTCCCTGGCTTTGGATCGTCCTCCAAGGAACGATCGATCCGCTCTCCTCCCTGTTCCCTTTTGTCGGCATGAGAAAACCTTCTTGTTTAAGCAGGCGGAGTGATGTGTAAATAGGTGTGCTTTTTAAATAGGTATTTTAAATGTTTTCGTTGTTCACAATCTTGCGGCTGCGGTTGTATAAAAGATAATTCTGCCATTTTAAAAAAAAATCTAACTGGTACTTCACACTTTTTAAACTACAGTCAGCCCTCCACGTTTGCAGCTTTGATTTTTGCGGACCTGATTATTCACAGATTTGATTAATATGTTCTCTCTAGAAATCTATGGGTCCTCCAGCGTGACTCTATGGTCAATGTCTGCCAGAGGTCATGTTGGAGGACCTACAGATTCCTAGAGAGAACACTTCTCTAGGTAGTTGTAGGTCCTCCAGCGCAACTCTGTGGTCAATATCTGCCAGAGATCATGCTGGAGGACCTACAGATTCCTAGAGAAAACATTTCTCTAGGTAGTTGTAGGTCCTGCAGCACAACTCTATGGTCAATGTCCGCCAGAGATCATGCTGGAGGACCTACAGATTCCTAGACAGAACACTTGTCTAGATAGTTGTAGGTCCTCTAATGCAACTCTGTGGTCCATGTCCTCCAGAGGTCATGCTGGAGGACCTACAGATTCCTAGAGAGAACACTTCTCTAGGTAGTTGTAGGTCCTGCAGCGCAACTCTATGGTCTATGTCCGCCAGAGATCATGCTGGAGGACCTACAGATTCCTAGACAGAACACTTCTCTAGATAGTTGTAGGTCCTCTAATGCAACTCTGTGGTCCATGTCCTCCAGAGGTCATGCTGGAGGACCTACAGATTCCTAGAGAGAACACTTCTCTAGGTAGTTGTAGGTCCTCCAGCGCAACTCTATGGTCTATGTCCGCCAGAGATCATGCTGGAGGACCGACAGATTCCTAGAGAGAACACTTCTCTAGGTAGTTGTAGGTCCTCCAGTGCAACTCTATGGTAAACTTTCACCAGATGTTGACCATAGAGTTGCACTGGAGGAACTAGAGATTCCTAGAGAGATGTTCTGTTAAAAAAGTAGTGTTTTATTATTTGTGGTTTTTCTACTTTCACAGGGGTCCTGTTCCCCTATCCCCAGCGAATATGGAGGGTCCATTGTACTCAGTTTTAATTTGTGCTGTAAGATGCTATGAATCCCATTTTGGGATGAAAACGAGTCAGTAAATAAGTAGATATATTCCATTAAGTGAGTCCGTCTGCAGAGTCTGGATTAATTTGGGGGTAGCATGGAATATTCTGGCCCCGGAGTTGCCCCATTTTCTGGTGCTCTCTGTTACAATACCACGCAGCATTCGCACAGGCATCCCATTGTGCCACCAATGCAAGTCGCTCAGTCTGAGATCAGAATGAGGTGCCTGGCATTGCAATGGAGGGCTCCGGATCAGACCCGGAGCAAAAGATGATTTATTTTAACCCATGTTAAGGGTGATATACCTCGGGTTCAGTGCTGAATTGCCCGTATCATCCGGACATTTTGCACCAGAACCAGGGATTGTCTGGACTGCTTGCCGAGACGGACTCGGCCTGAGGGCGCATCCAGACTAACAGGAAAATCTTAGATTTTGTTCTGATTTTATACTGCTTTTAACACCACTTTAACTGCTGCAGTTCCATCCTACGGAATCCTGGGATTTATTTGCAGTTTGGCACCAGTCTGTTTTGGCAGAGAAGACCTTGCAAAACTACAGATCCTAGGTCCCCATGGAGTGGAGCTACCGCACTTAAAGTGGGGTCAAATGGTATTATTTCTACAGTGTAGACGCACATCAAATTCTGCTTCCTCAGGTGCATGGAGGAAGTAAAACTCATGCTACAATTTCTTTCGCTCACTTAGTCTCAAAGGTGCTACAAATTGCAAACTGATATTCTGGTTTAATGCGGTGAGGTCTCTGAATTCTACCACTGTCTCTTGTAGGATCCTGGGATTTGTAGTTTGGTTGGAGTTTGGTACTTAGAGCCCTCTGCCCAAAGGGAGAGGACAGCAGATTTTGTCCTCCACCAAACTACAAATCCCAGGGATCCAGGGCAATCTTTTGCATTCTTCTACAAAAATGTCATATACACACACCCCACACATTTTATTTCTGGTGCCCTTTTTGGGTTCTCCCTGTGGCTTTGCAGAGGTTTAACCCCCCCAATTCTTTTCCCCTTGCCCCACAGATGGCCTTGCGTGGCCCCCCAGGACCCATGGGATACACCGGCCGGCCGGGGATCTTGGTGGGTATTTGGGCCTTTGGCGGCTAAAGAAGAACTAAAAGAAAGGCTCTGGTTTTATCGGGCTCAGAGTTTGCTCTGTCTCTGTGTGTGTGTGTGTGTGTGTGTGTTTTAGGCATGCAAAGAATCCTTGCAAATTTTCCTTTTGCATCGAAGAAAATGCTTGATGGTTGCACACACAACCGCACATCCCAAAGATGTCAGTTTTGCTTCTTTCATTCTGCAGAAGGGGAAAAGCGCGTCAAAATTTTCCACTCTCCATTGGGCAAGACGACCAGAAGTTTTCTGTATTTTTGAATAATTTTTCGCATTTCAGGGCTTTTTTGTGTGAAAATTCCTTTTGTACAAACAAATATTATTTATGTACAGTATCTGTGTGTATATATACATATACATATATATATACTTTAACATGTATGTGTGTGTGTGTGTGTGTATGTTTACATGTTTCTCTCTCTGCGCGTATATGTTTGTGTGAATAATATTTCTTTGTGCAAAAGGAATTTTCACACACAAAAAAGCCCTGAAATATTTGTAGATACAGAAGTAGCATTTAGAGTTTTGCAAGGACATGGTTTTCACAAAAGAGCCCCCAAATTTGAAATAAAAAAAATCATGTAAGACAATCCTTTAAAATTCTGGTGATAATTTCATTCCGTGGAGACAAAAAATTCTGATTTTCCCCCCCCCGTGGGTCTCATCTACACTGCAGAATTAATGCATTTTGACACCACTTTGACTGCCACAGTTCCATCCTACAGAATCCTGTGATTTGTAGTTTGTCAGAATTGGCTGAAGGCCGTGCAAAACTACAAACCCCAGGATTCCATAGGATGGAGCAACAGCACTTAAAGTGGTGTCAAATTGCATTATCTCAACACTGTAGATGCACCCTTTTACATATGTACACACACACACACGCACACACATACACTCTCTCCCCGGTCCACCTCCAAAGGCCAGCTGACCACTACTTCTTTCTCTTCCAGGGTCAACCCGGCAGCCCCGGCGTGAAGGGGGAGCCAGGAGACTTCGGCTTCCAGGTAAGGTGACCTTTGACCACAGGTAAAGATTTTTTGGGGGGGAGGGAGACATGCCTCCCAGATTCCCTGGTTGCACCCCCAGGACCTCCGTCTTTCAAAGCGCCTCCTCTTTAGCTCTCCTTTGGCCCCAAATGGAGGCACCCCAAGACCTTGGTCTGCTAGCTCCACTGGAGCAAGAAGGCAGCCGATCAGCAGCCAATCAACAGTCAATTAGCAACGATCAACAGCCGATCAGCAGCCAATCAGCAGCTGATCAGCAGCTGATTAACAGCCGATCAGCAGCCGATCAACAACCGATCAGCAGCCGATCAACAGCCGATTAATAGCCGATCAGCAGCCGATCAACAGCCAATCAACAGCCGATCAGCAGCCGATTAACAGCCGATCAGCAGCCGATCTGCAGCCGATCAGAGCTAAGATCTCTTCCTTGGTGCTCCCAGGGTTTTTTTGGGGGAAGTCCACCTGCCCTGCAGGAAGGCATTGTGTTGTGTCACAATGGAAAATCTGTCCCCCCCCCCCGCCAGAACAACCACCCCCTTGCGTTCCCTACAACCAAATGTTTAAAGAGCTCCGGTTAATGCCCAAAGAGACCCTTTCTTGTGTCTGGTGCGTGTTGTGTTTGTGCAGTCGTGTGTGTGCGGAGAGTGTCTGTGTCTCACAGGAGGTGGGCATGAGACAATAGGTGAAGGTGTGTATATAAATGTAAGGGTCTGGAATATGTCAAATATGCAATAATGTATGTATGTGTGAGAGAAAAAAATGTGTGGAAGAGAATGTATGTCCCGTAGAAGAGACGTGTGTGAGAGAATATGTGAGTGTGCGTGAAGCAGAATGGCTGTGAGGGTGTATGTTTATAAATGTGTGTGTGTGTGTGTGTGTGTGTGTGTGTGTAAGAGAGAGAATGTGTACAAGATTTTGTGGCTTTTCGATGTTATTGTACATGTGTCTCCCGTATCCGGAATTCCAAAACCCGAAATACTCCAAAGTCCCAAACTTTTTTCATGGGAGGCTGAGATAGAGTGACCCCTTTGCTTTCTGATGGTTCAGTGGTCACAAACCATGTTTCATGGACAAATTTATATCTAAAATATTGTGTATAAAGTTACCTTCAGGCTGTGTGTGTAAGGCTTACACGAAACATAAATAAAGTTAATGTTTAGACGTGGAGCCCATCTCCAAGATGTCTTGTTACGTAGATGCAAATACCCCAAAAATTCAGAATGGTCCACAAGGTCTGCTGAGATATAGGGACACCTTTGCTTTCTGATAGTTCTGTGTGTACAAACGTCGTTCCATGTACAAAATGATTAAAAATATTGTACATAAAATTGCCATTGGGGTACACGTGTATACAAAACATAAATGAATTTTGTGCTTGGACTTGGGTCCCGTCTCCAAGATATCTAATGATGTATGCATGCAAATGCTCCAAAATCTGGAATCCAAAACATTGCTGGTCCCGAGCATTTTGGATAATAAAGGAGACGCAACCTGTACAACTCCTGAATATGTATAAGAGAGAGTATGCGTGTACGGACAGGAGGTGCGTGTGAGACAATACTCACCCTTGAGTGTAAATGTGTGCAATCTACAAGCGTGTGAGGAGAAAAGGGGTGTGCGAGGACACCCCCATCAGGGTTCCCCCTGCAGCCCTCGTCCAGTCCCCCTTGCATTCCCTTCCGAACGGAGACCCTCCTTGACCAGGCAACCCATGATGTGCTTTTTTTTCCTCTCTAGGGGCCGCGGGGACCGCAGGGCTTGACCGGCCCCCCAGGGAAGCCCGGACGTCGAGTAAGTTCCTCCCTCCCTTGCCTTTTTTGAACTGATTTTTTTCCTATAAAAACAATCCAGGAAAGTAGCTTTCCAAAAAACACTAATGGGACAGTAAGAGCGAGGATAGTCATTTTCACAGCGAGAGCCTCTTTAATGGTGTGTGTGTGTGTGTGTGTGTGTGTGTGTGTCGATATCTAATGTTGTGCCTTCCCTCTTTCTAATTTTTCAAGGCACAGTTGGCCCTCCACATTCACTGAGGTTGGAGGAAAGTGGGGAAAGCGCAAATAAAAACCCTCTATTTGTTTTTTAACCTGAGAGAACACCTCTCTAGGAATCTCTAGCTCCTCAGGCTCAACTCTATGGTCAACATGTGCTGGAAACTGACCATAGAATTGCACTGGAGGGTCTACAAATGCCTAGAGAAGTGTTCTCTCTCGGAATGTCTAGGTCCTCCAGCTCAACTCTCTGGTCAATATATGCCAGACGTTTGTACTGGAGGACCTATAAATGTCTAGAGAAGTCTAAGAATCTCAAGGTCCTCCAGCAGAACTCTGTGGTCAACATGCGCCAGACGTTGACCACAGAATTGCGTTGGAGGACCTACAGATGCTGAGAAGTCTAGGAATCTCTAGGTTCTCCAGCACAACTCTGTGGTCAACATGTGCTGGAAATTGGCCATAGAATTGTGCTGGAGGACCTACAAATCTCTAGGGACTTCAGTGCAACTCTGTGGTCAAACATGTGCTGGAGACTGACCATAGAATTGCTCTGGAAGTCTAGCCATCTCTAGATTCTCCAGCACAATTCTGTGGTCAACATGTGCTTGATGTTGACCATAGAATCTGTAGGTCCTCCAGCATGACCTCTGGAGGACATTAACCATAGAGTTGCACTGGAGGACCTACAACTACCTAGAGAAGTGTTCTCTCTAGGAATCTGTAGGTCCTCCAGCGTGACTTTTTGTGGACATTGACCGTAGAGTTGCTCTGGAGGACCTACAGATTCCTAGGGAGAACATATTAATCAAATCCATGAATAATCAAATATGTAAAAGTCAAAACCACAAATGCCGAGGGATGTCTGTATTGAAATTCTTCAGAAACCTGTGGCTTTTACTGGTTTTGAAAAGATTCTACTGTGTTATAACAGATTGGTATTTAACCAGTATCACTTTTTAACATTTTGTGCGGCGGGATACCTTAACTCCAATATGGGAAGAAAGGTGAGATTTTTTTAAAAATGCAAATAAATAACAAAATAAGTAAATAAAAATTTAAAAATAGCAAAAAGGAGGAGGAGGAGGAGGAGGAGGAGGAGGAGGAGGAGGAGGAGGAGGAGGAGGAGAAAAAGTTGTTTTTAGAAAATTGGGGATGATGACAAGCAGGCTTGCGGCCAAGGCAAACACCAAGATATTTGCGCAACAAATACCTGCCAACTTTCCAGAATATTCCAGAGATGTGGGAGTAACCCTGTTCATGCTGTCGCACGTTTCTCTGGTCTTTTCCGCAGGGTCGTGCCGGTGCCGATGGTGCGCGGGGGATGCCCGGGGAGTCTGGTGCCAAGGTAAGATGGCATCCGAAAGCGTTTCCTCTGCTCCTGAATTGCGTAGTGGGGCCTTTGCGCCATCCGGGTTTGGAAATTATCACATGAAGTCAAATTCCATGACAATTGCGCTATTGGAAGATAACGGGACGGGACAACAGTGCTCCACCGATAGATATTTTCACGCAGTCACGAAACTGCGCAATAATGATGATACAAAAACGGCAGAGAAACGCAGTTGCGTTGTGCATGCATCCGGAGGTGCTCAGAAAGTGTCCTTTTGGCGCTACTGCGCATGTCTGAGAATCATGGTTCTATCCCAAACAGAACAAAATAAATTATTTTATTTTACACCATTTTTATCCAGTTGAAACAACATCATGCCCTACAATTCAAAATAAGAGAGAACGCCACTCCAAAAGGCAATGAGAACGAATTGCTTATACCATCGTGGATTTGCTCCGCCATAGCACAAACGAAACGCTATTGGCTTCCGCACCTTCGCGATAGTGCTTCATTTGCGCTATCGGGTTTCCCCGTTAATAAGAAGTTCCAGGACCATTACAGTTTATTCACGGGCGGAAGTACGGGATGAGCGCAAAGTTGCGCAAAAGCATTTTGCGCAGTTGTGCAGTAATGATGGGAGCGTTAATAATAATAATAATAATAATAATAATAATAATAATAATAATTTTTATTTATAACCTGCCCCTCTGCGTGGCAATCGGAGCGGGGTACAACAGTTTGAAAACAAAACAAGACTATGGGATAATCTCCATAGTCTCTGTTTGAGGTCCACCATCTCTGGTCAAGAACTCAGGGGATCGGGTCTTTCTTTTCTCTCTGCAGGGCGAACGTGGGTTCGACGGACTCCCAGGCCTCCCAGGGGAGAAAGGACACAGGGTAAGCATATTAGAAGAAGAAGGTGTACTGCCTAGTGTTCACAGCGGAAGGGTGGGGCCATGATGGTGTGCTTGTTCCCAAGGATCTCCATCAGGGCTCCCAAATTCATCTCTCTTGCTCCATGCTGGCTTGAGCCATGGGTCAGAATGGATGGCCACTGGGGGCTAGTGGCGTCTCTAGGGTTGGCGTCACCCGGAGTGGGAACTCTCCCATTGACCGCATCCTCTTCCTCCGATTTCACACAATACAGAATCATTCGTCATTTTTTTTTTTTGCACTAATGTTACTCGTAAATCGTAATTCCCGTACATACCACTGACTCATAGAATCATAGAGTTGGAAGAGACCACAAGGGACATCCAGTCCAATGGTGAAGTGTCTGGAAACTATAAAGCCCTATGAGGTTCTGCCATGCAAGAACTCTCAATCAAAGCATCCCCGTCAGATGGCCATCGAGCCTCTGTTTAAAAACCTCCAAAGAAAGAGACTCCATTACCCTCCGAGGGAGCAATGTCTTCCACTGTCGAACAGCCCTTACTGTCAGGAAGTTCCTCCTAATGTTGAGGTGGAATCTCTTTTCCTGGAGCTTGCATCCATTGTTTCGGGTCCTAGTCTCTGGAGCAGCAGAAAACAAGCTAGCTCCATCCTTAAGCTTCACAGAGCTTGGGAATCAGATTAATAAGAAGAACTTAAACTCTTAACACAAGAAGGCAAATACGATTTAATGTTGGAATCTCTTTTCTTGTAACTTGCATCCCTTGTTCCGGGTCCTAGTCTCTGGAGCAGCAGAAAACAAACTTGTTCCCTCCTCACTATGACATCCCTTCAAATATTTAAACACGGCTATCATGTCACCTCTCAGCCTTCTCTTCTCCAGGCTAAACAATCCCCAGCTCCCTAAGTCGTTCCTCAGAGGGCTTGGTTTCCAGTCCCTTCACCATTTTAGTTGCCCTCCTTTGGACACGCTCCAGTTTCTCCACATCCTTTTTGAATTGTGTTGCTCAGAACTGGACACAGGATTATTCCAGATGAGGCCTGACCAAAGCAGAATAGAGTGGCACTATTACTTCCCTTGATCGAGACACTATGGGCCTCGGCAGACGACTAGTAGAGTCGTCTTGGAGGCCCGGAAGAGGAGGAGCAGCCACACGCGCGGCGCTCCTTCCTCTTCCTGAGGTTGCCCTCGGTGCTGCCGGCCCTCCGCACGGCCGGCACACCGAGGGCAACCTCCCGCCGCAGCATCCGGACACGCTGCGGCGAAAAAGTCAGGGAAAGTGCACCCTACGCGTTTAGGGCGCACTTTCCCTGTCTTCTAAAAGGAGCGCCAATTTGGAGCTCCTTTTAGGGTCGCCGCAGGAGCGCCGCGGTGCGGAGGCTGCGGTCCCGTGGCGCTCCGGACCAGGGCGTCCCCGACACCCTGGTCTGCATCCCCCCAATACTTCTATTGATGCAGCCTAAAATTGCATTGGCCTTTTTAGCTGTGGCATCACACTGTTGACTCATGTTCAACTTGTGGTCCACTAGGACTCCTAGATCCCTTTCACATGTATGAATCTTTGTTAAGCCAGGTGTCCTCCATCTTATATCTATGCATTTAAATTTTTTGCCCTAAGTGTAGTACTTTACATTTCTCCGTGTTGAAATTCTTCTTCTTCTTCTTATTTATCCCTTTCCTTTGCTTCTGGTTCATATTTTAACATGAGCTTTCATGAATATCAATGCATTTGCTCAGAAGCGTTTCTGCATTACGGAAACGCATGCGCTGGACATCCGGAGTCCTGCCGCAACTGAAAGGGGTCAGCAAATCCTACCAGAAAACTACAATTCCCAGGTCCTCTGGGTGAATGAATATTTCCAATTAGGCCTGCAAGCAATTTAATTGCAACTTGTATTTTAGTCGCACAATTTCTTTCTCTCCCTTTCCCGCGCCAGGGAGACTCCGGATCGCAAGGGATCCATGGCCCTCCGGGAGAAGACGGCGAGAGAGTAAGTACGGTTCATTCGGAAATTTCATGCCAAGATTTGATGCCAGGACACCAAAATCCATGGATGTTCAAGTCCCATTATAGACAATGGATACCTTAGATACAATAGCAAAATCAAGGTTCACTTTTTGGAATATATATATATTCCAAAAAAGCGAACCTTGATTTTGCTATTGTATCTAAGGTATCCATTGTATCCATCCTGGCCGAAAGACAAGGTAACCCCTGCATTGCTGGACTCCTGACCTAGAGGACCCCTGAGCTTTATTTATTTTTATTTTCTTTCATTACTTTTATTAATTTTATTGTTATGCCCCCTTTCTCCCCAAAAGGGACCCAAGGCAGCTAGTTCTCCTGATTCCTGGCCAAGAGGACACAGTGACCCCTGCGTTGTCCAGAGTCCTGGCCAAAAGGACGGGTGGCCCCTTGTGTTGTCTGGACGTTTGGTCGAGAGGGCAGGGTGACCCCTACGTTGTCCGCAGTCTTGGCCAAGAGGTCAGGGAGACCCTGCGTTGTCCAGACTCCTGGCTGAGAAGACGGAGTGACCCCTGCATTGTCCGAACTCTTGGCTGAGAGGACAGGCTGACCCCTGAGCTTATTTATTTTATTTTTATGCCACCATTCTCCCTAAAAGGGACCCAAGGCAGCTAGTTCTCCTGACTCCTGGCCAAGAGGATTCGGTGACCCCTGCATTGTCCAGACTCCTGGTTGAGAGGACAGGGTGACCCCTGCCTTGTCTAGATTCATGGTCAAAAGGACGGGTGGCCCCTTGTGTTGTCTGGACTCTGGGCTGAGAGGACAGGGTGACCCCTGCCTTGTCCGGACTCCAGGCTGAACGGACGAGGAGACGATTTTATTTGCCCCGTCCAGACCTGGCCAGTGACTGGCTATCAATGACTGTAGTCCTTCCTAACTGGTTGCTCCCGGAGGATCCTGTCCTGTGCAGAGACCACCGCTTTGTTCCTTGCGGACTGGCTGCTTGAGTTTGTTAAAAGGTAGAGGTTGAGGTCCATGGGATCTTTGGGGCTGACTGAGGAGTCTCCAAACACAGGGGAAGAAAGAAGGGTAGGATTGGGGGGGGCATGGAAGTGGCTCCCCATGAAGCGGCCGCCTCGCTCCCTCTGGACCCAAACTCCGAGGCTCTGGGTGACGACGCTGTTTTCTCCTTCTTCTGATTCCAGGGAGACGATGGAGAAGTCGGACCCCGGGGTCTTCCAGGAGAACCGGTACGTACGGACCTGCGAGTCTTGCAAGGGATTCTGGGAAAGAGGGTGCCTCTCGCGATCCAGCAAATGCCATTGCTTTGTATTGTATTGTTTTGAATTTGCTGTGCACCGTCTTCAGCTCCATATATTGGGAGAAAGGTGAGATATAAATAAATAAACAAATAAATAGAAAAAGAAGGAGGAGGAGCCCAAAATGTTCTGCAAATATCTACCATCTTTCCAAATATTTCGTTTCCGAATATCACCTGCACAAAGGCAACATCCCCGCTACCTGTGAGAACAAGGCTCCAGGACATTCGCCCCCATGGTTTCGAATTAGGGAGGCATAGAGTCAAAGAGCTCGAAGGGGTACCCAAGGATCATCTACTCCAACCCACTTCCAATTTAAGGCAGGAAATGCACCTCCGAGAGAAACGGCCCTACAACCTCTGTCTAAAAATCTCTATTAAATGAGAGTCCCGCAATGTCTTAAGATCTTCAAATTTGCTCATCCTCGATGATCACGTAAAACTTTTAAAAAAAAAATTGTAGATTTTTGCAATATTATTTTTGGCCTTAAGAGAAAAGGGAAAGGAAAGGAAAAAGAAAGGGGGAAATGAATATATATATATATATATATATATATATATATTTAAAAAAGACAGTGGACCCTCCAAAAATACTGGGGTTTGGTTCTAGGATCCCCCTCTGCCATGGATGCCAAAATCCATGGATGCCCAAGTCCCATTAAATAGTAAAATGGTGTCTCAAATATAAAGCCAAATCAAGATTTGCTTTTTTGAATGGGGGTGGGTAGGGTGTATTCTCTTTCCTCCCCTTTTTAAAAATATCTTTTTATTACATAGGTAAATCAGACAAATCTAATAATCAATTACATCTTCATGGGATTACATGCATTCAATGGTTATTTTATGATATCATTCCTCATTATTTTCATCCTTTGTTTCATTTTACATTTCCTTTTATTCTGTATATTTTAAACCATCTTACTCTTTGTCTACATATATATATATTATCCACATATATATTTATCTACATATACCTTTAGATACGATATTTTCAAGCCATGAATGCTTGAATCTGTGGGTTAACCTTTGGGTTAAAAAAACATTTCATTTCACATTTTACAGTACAACATTTTCCAATAATATGGGATCTATTTTTTTACACACAATATATATATATATTTTTGCCAAACAACGAACTGTGGAAAAATCCGCCGAAACAGTCCCCAAACCCTCTTTAATCTCACCTGCCAGAGGAGGAAACGTTTGAAATTTTTCACCTGCTCTTGTACTAGAACAAAATCCAGCGAAGATTTACGTTCTTGGGCACATAGATGAAAACAAGAAACTGGGGAGAAGCTTTTACCATTTTTGCAAAATGATTTTAACCGTTTTTTATTGTAAGGTTTCTATAACTACAGCCGCCCCTCCATTTTCGCAGGGGATTCGTTGCAGATCCCCCGTGAAAACGAAAAACCGCAAACATTCAATCTCATTGGTTTGAATCCCGCGCATGGTCCTGCATGTGCGCCGTGGGCACGCACGCCATTTTATTCTGGCCCACGAAGGACCGAGACCATGGACCCGAAGTCCGGGAACGGGGAGGGACGACTGTATTTTATTGTGAGAAAGGCGGTATATACATTAAATAAAATAACTAAAGTGTGGCATTGACGGGGTGTGCTCTTTTCCTCTCATTGCAGGGACCCAGAGGTTTGCTGGGCCCAAAGGGACCCCCAGGCATCCCAGGACCACCGGTAAGTACTGGGGAGCGGTCCCCCATTTTACGGACTGCCCCATAACCCAAATACCACTAACCCCCCTGTCTGTCTGTCTGTCTGTCTGTGTTCCCGACAGGGTGTCCGTGGCATGGACGGACCGCACGGGCCAAAGGGCAACCTGGTGAGTAGCCGCCGTGGGGTCTCTTTGGAGGGGGGCTGGTTGGGGTGGTGTTTGATATATCCCATGGAGAAGGATATATCAAAATCCTATATAGAATTTCATTCGGGAGAATATTTATATTTACTGTTGTGTAATCCTTATAAAATGTTTCATTATACAAGAACCACTTGCCCATAAATATAATTCTATAGCACATCTTTATATTTAAATATATATAAAAGGCATTTAAGGTGGCATAGAATGTTGCAAGGATTTTTTAAAATTTGAATTTTGTATGAATTCTTTCCCAATAGTCCTTTGGCTTCTCACAATGCCACCAAAAGTGGTATAAAGTCCTAACTTCTTTATCACATTTCCTACAGAGCTTATTCATATTTTAAACCATTTTTTATCTTTTATATGGAGTGAGGTACCAACAAAACTGCATCTTATACCAGTGTCCTTTTAAGTCATAGCTCAGCATATGCTAAGTTTAGGTCCTTTCCCCCCCGTATGGTTTATTTTTGTTTTCATCTGTTTTTTCCCCCTTTTCTTTTTCTTCTTGTTTCTTTTAACACTAATAAAAGATTAATTTAAAGAAATCGATCCGTACAAACCTGTTTCTTTATTATTCAGATTTTTTTTCTAATTGTTAAAATAAAAAAATAATCTTCATGGATCAGTGCACTTAAATATGTACTCAAATGCTCTTGCTAAATTTATTCGCCCATTTCAAAATGCAAAATCTCAAAATATCCATATGAAAGACAATAAATAAATAAATAAATAAATAAATAATATTTATTTATATCCCGCCCCTCTGCAGAGCAATCGGGGCAGCTTACAACATTACAATTTCCATACAGATATATTAAACAGAACATAAAATCCCGAATCCCACCCATCTCTCTCTCCCATTGATGCCTTCCTCAGATGCGTGGCTCCTTGGCTCCACTGACCCAAACCCAAAATGTGTCCCATTTTGTGGGCAACAGTCTGACTTTTCCTCTTTATTCCCTCCCTGCCAGGGTCCGCAAGGGGAACCAGGACCGCCTGGTCAGCAAGGGACACCGGGGACGCAGGTGAGTCAGGGCAGAGCGAGGGACCTCACGGCATGGGGTCAAGGCGGCAAGTGGGCTTCTTCCGTGGCCATGGCCAAGGAGGGGATGCTTGGGAAGCCCCCAAAGAGGGGGGCAGCAACACCTTCTTCTTCCTCCATTGCTATCCAGCAGAGCATAGACTGCCTTTGAACATGGAGGCTCCATGAAAATAGACCTCGGCTGCACCTGCACCTTGACACAATGCACCTTGATGCCACCTTCATGCTATGGGAATCTTGGGATTTGTAGCTTTGTGAGATATTTAGCCTTCTCAGTCCCAGCGCCACATCAAACTATAATTCCCATTATTCGCATAGGGTGGAGCCATGGCAATTAAAATGGTGCCAAATTGCATCAATTCGGGAGAATTAATTCTGCAGCCCTTGATGGGCAGACTTCTACGGCTGCATCTGCAGTGCAGAAATAATCCGGTTTAACGCCACTTGAACTGTCATGCTATGGAATTCTGGGAATTGTAATTTGTTGTGGCACCAGAGCTCTCTGACAGAAAAGACTGAGTGTCTTGCGAAAAACGACAGTTCCCAAGATTCCCTAGCATTGAGCCGTGGCAATTAAAATGGTGTGAAATGGGATTATTTCTGCAGTGTGGATGCAACCTTCATTTGTTTGGATGCATTACAAAAGAAAAGAAAAGAAAGTAAAATCTAAATTGAAAATAGCAAATGCCCAGAGCTTGGAAAAGTTTCTTTTTCATCCTGTCTTGAATTAAAACTCCCAGAATCCCTCTGGAGGATCCTGGGAGCGATTGACCAAGAAAGGGATTATTTTCCAAGGCTTTGTAGCTTCTCCTGTATAACAACAACAGCAAAGACTACTATTACTACTACTATTTTTATTATTATTATTTAGCTGCCTCTCCCCATGGATCAAAATGGGGAACAACAACAATGAACAGAGAAACATCAGTCTATAAACACATCAGTTAAAATACACATCAATTAAAAATGACAAATATAAGATATACACATATTTAAAAAATCCACATCTGAAATTCAGCATTTAAAATTCACAATTTAAAAACCATCTGGGTAAGCCTTTTGGAAGAGACAGGTCTCCAATGCTCTTTTAGACTCAGTCAGAGTATTCTCGGATCTCTTCCGGAAGGTCATTCCACAATTTTGGGGCGGCTGAAGAAAACATCCTCTGGCTGACCATTGCCAAACTAATCCTGGTGGTTGGAATTAATTTTTAAATTGGTATTATTATTATTGTTGTTGTTGTTGTTCTGTGCTTCACCTTGTCTTCTCTTTTTAGGGCCTGTCCGGACCCCAAGGCCCCATGGGACCCCCTGGAGAGAAGGTAAGCAAAGCCGGGACCCCACACCCATTATTGGCACTGAACCACACGGTCCGGACTGTGAGATAATCCGGGTTCTGTTCTGACTTCATCCTTTGTCTCTCCTCCAGGGTCCGCAAGGGAAACCGGGTCTCCCTGGCATGCCTGGTTCCGATGGACCCCCGGTAAGTGCCAGTCCCTCATGCCCTCCTTGGCACATTCGCATATATATATAGAGAGAGATGCTAGATGGATTTAGCCAGCACAGATTTCCATCATTCTTTGTGGAGCACCCGCAGTTGGCACGAACGCCGTGCCACCGTGAACGGCGCTTAATGTATCACCATGCTAAGCGTCTGTGACATCACCATGGACCGCCGCTGCCCATGATGTCACAACTTAGGCGCCATTCAAGCCAATGGGGCTTGAATATCAGTGAGTTTTTGCTTTCGCGAAAACGGAGGGGCAACTGTGAGTACAGTACAACTTTGAGGTCTTTCCTTTCCCTCTTCTACTCCGCCATATTTAATAAATACTTTTCTGGATCCAGTTTTATTTTTGTCTCGTATACCTCTTGCATTCTTTAATGCGCCTCTTGCCAATATTGTGACAGTCCCACTTTCTGAGCTGCTTTTAAAATGGAGTTTTCCCCTTCTCAGGGGCTTTACTCCCAGGGAGCCCTTTCAAACAGGAAGTGAGCTGCTGCCGCATATCTACTTGCCATATTAAACAGGAAGTGACCTCGTGCCCTTTGCCCTGTAACTTTATTAAACAGGAAGTGAGCTGCTGCCAGTTATCTACTTGCCATATTAAACAGGAAGTGACCTTGTCCTTTGCCCTGTAACTTTATTAAACTGGAAATGAGCTGTCGCCGCTTATCTACTTGCCATATTAAACAGGAAGTGACCTCGTGCCTTTTGCCCTGTAACTTTATTAAACAGGAAGTGAGCTGCCGCTGCTTATCTACTTGCCATATTAAACAGGAAGTGACTCGTGCCCTTTGCTCCGTAACTTAATTAAACAGGAAGTGAGCTGCTGCCAGTTATCTACTTGCCATATTAAACAGGAAGTGACCTTGCCCTTTGCCCTGTAACTTTATTAAACTGGAAATGAGCTGTCGCTGCTTATCTACTTGCCATATTAAACAGGAAGTGACCTCGTGCCCTTTGCCCTGTAACTTTATTAAACAGGAAGTGAGCTGCTGCCACATACCCCATCACCCTATTAAACAGGAAATGAGCTTGTGCCCTTTGCCCTGCACTGTCACCGTATTAAACAGGAAGTGAGCTACTTCCACTTACTCAGTCACCATGTTAAAAAGGAAGTGACCTTGTGCCCTTTGCTTTGTAATCATATTACACAGGAAGTGAGTGACTTCCACTTAGCTGGTTGCCCTATTAAGCAGGAAGTGACTTTTCCCCCTTTGCCCTGTCAACCTATTAAACAGGAAGTGAGCTACTGCTGATTCCTCGGTCACCATTGTGGGATACAGTTTTCTAAGTCCCAAAGTCCCAAATCAAATTAATCAGGACAAAGCAAGTGAAGCAGTCTTTTCTAATTTATTATTTACAATCTTAAAAGAAGGAAGGGGTGTCCTAGGTGCGTAGGTACACCCCTAAACGTGACACAGCATGGTTTTATTTCCTTTCCCTGGCAGTATTTTTCCACTCCCGTAACAACATTATTGGCTAGTTAAGGCATAGGATCAATTTCAAGGCCACCTTTTTCATGTATGTTAAAGACCAACCCACAACATATCTCTTCATACGTCTCATGACCATTTAAAATAGAGATAATTTATGCAAGGGAGGGCCAGAATAATGTATGAGTCTATTATGCAGACTGAGCACCTCAGCAGACGGGTGGCACAGGGCCGCCCTGGGAAGCTGCGGATCGGGGCCGAGGCATCCGCATTCCTTGGACCCGCAGCGCAGCTTCGCCGCCCCCAAATTGCCGAAGGTGCTCAGCAAAAGGCTGCCGCCGCACCTTCGCCATCGTTTCCGCCGCAGCGTGTGGACGCTGCGGCGGATAGGCATCCTTGGAGCGCCGGACGTGCGGAGGGTCCGGCGCTCCGATGACGTCTTCGGGAAGGGGTTGGGGCGCCCAGCGTGCAGCTGCCCCTCCCCTTCCTTGCCCTGAAGATGGCGCTTTGCGCTGTCTGCCTCCCCCCTCAATTTGTGTTCATTTGGTGACCTCTCAATTACCTCTAGGACTTTATCACACGGGGGAAATCTATAGTTTATCCCATACAAATCCCGCAAAAAACCCGCGTAATTACGCGCAACAATTTCACATGACGTCGCACAAAAGCTGCTATTAAAGTGGTCAGAAAGTGGTGTTATCCCAGATCTTTTTACTTTTGGGATTTTAGTGAACATGCATTTTCGATATTACTGTAATTGCACATTTACTCTAGTGTGAAAGTCAAATTCAGTTTATTCACACAATAACCCTCCTTTAATTCTTTTTTCTGGTTTTCCCATGGTTCTGTGGGGCTGCTTTTACTTCCTGTTTTGCTTGGGCGACAAACATGCCAGGCAGACATGAGCTTCTCTGCTTTCTCTTTCTGCGCATCTGCAAGTATACCATTTCTAGTACATTTACGGATTTCTTTCACTTCTGTATGAAATGTAAAAACGCTTTTTTATCGCTTTTTGCGTTATTTCGCATTTATTCTAATTATGTTTGAAATTCATTTGCGTGATCAAGCTCTATTTCCGCTTTATTTTGGGGATGGTTTATTTGCACTTTATTATCTTTTTAAAGACGAAACTGGCCCCCATGTGATAAAGTCCATAAGAAAGAAATGCTGCCCTTGCAATTAATGAGGATGAAACTATAAATCCATCCACTCTTATCTATGTTTCAGACCCAGCCTACCTCCCTATTTCAAACTGGGCATATTCTTATTATAAACCAGCCCAATTATTCTTGACACATTTGGCCAATCTCAAGGCAATGTGTTTATAAATGTCGGTATTCAAATGTTTTTATATAATTAGAAACCTAAAGCCCCAAACACTTTTTGTAAAGTGTTCATGAGATACAATTAAAAAAACTTTATCTGAAAATTATATTAGATATAATAATAATAATGATAATAATAATAATAATTTATATTTCCCGCCTCTCCCTACGGATCGAGGCGGGATTACACAATAAAATGAGAGATATATTGAATATATAGTATATAAGTAATATGTGAGTATATAGGTTTACATGTTTTTCAACCCTAACTATGGGTTCTTAACTCTTTTAATGTGCCTTTTGATTATCCTCTTTTTTAATGTTTAATTCAAGCTTAAATTTATTCCTCTCAACCATAGCAAACAGGAAGTGACCTTGTGCCATTTGCCCTGTAACCATATTCAGCAGGAAGTGAGCTGCTGCTGCTGCTGCTATGTCTTTAATAAATAATAATAATAATAATAATAATAATAATAATAATAATAATAATAATAATTTATATCCCGCTTATTGGCAACAATCCAAGCGGCTTACAGTAAAAAATCCCCACAACATTTTATCTTTAGTTAGCCTTATTAAACAGGAAGTGAGGGGCTATTACATTCTTGGTGTCCATAGTGGACAGGAAGTGAGGGGCATTACAATCCTGGCAGCCGTATCAGACAGGAAATGAGGGGCTACTACATTCCTGGTGGCCATATTGGACAGGAAGTGAGCTGCTGCCACGTTTTAAACAGGAAATGGGATCCTTTGGCCCCCAACATTTCTGTGGCCGGGGGCAATGAAAGTAGTGGCCATGGGCCACTAAGGTTGCTGCTGCCACGTTGCAGAAATAGAGCGCTTTGACACCGCTTTAACCGCCATGGCTCCATGCCGTGGAATTCTGGGATCTGTAGCTTTGTGAGACATTTAGCCTTCCTTGTCAGAGAGCTCTGGGACCACAGCAAACTACAAATCCCAGGATCCCATAGCAAGGAGCCATGGACGTTGAAGTGGTGTCAAAGCGGCGCCTTTATTTCTGCCGCGTGGCAGCAGCCTAGGGGTCCATCTGCACTGTAGAGATAATGCAGCTTGGCACCGCTTTAAATGGGATTCGTAGTTTTCCAAGGTCTGTAAAGGCCTTCTTTGCCGGTGCCTCGCCTACAAATCCCAAGGTATCTGTAGGCAGAGCCATGGCAGTTAATGCGGTGTCAAAGTGCATCATTTGCACAGTACAGACGATAGGTTTTGTGGGCAAATTAGGGATTAATTACCATAGACTTCTTCTCTCCTTCCCTTTCTTATAGGAAATCAAATAAATACAATTTCTTGTGTTTTGTCTTATCTCCGAATCTCTTATCTCCCTTAGGGCCACCCTGGGAAAGAAGGCCACCCGGGCACCAAAGGCAACCAGGTGAGTGGGAAAGCTGGAATTTAGATGTTGAGTTTTAAAATGTGTATAATAATAATAATAATAATAATAATACTATTTTAGAAGACTCCACTGGCCTACTGCGCAAGAGCGTTGTGCAGGTGAATGAGACAAGGAGGCTGTAGTTTCTAAAGTTTATTTTAACTCTTGCTCTTTGCTGAATGTGTTTCTTATCTTACTTTAAATTATTTGCAGTTCCCGACTGGAAGTGTTTTAAATGGTTTTTATGGTAACATTCTGTCCTTGGATCTCATGAGGAAGAAGAGGATTGAAATGCAGGGGTCTAATTTTTCAGTAATTTTCTTCTCAAGAGAAATAATTTTAGCAATTTCCTCGACGCTGTAAGAAAGGCTTTAAAAGCCCACACTGTTTCTGATGCCTTTCTAATAATAATAATAATAATAATAATAATAATAATAATAATAAATTGCAATATGTATGTGTATATACATACACACTGTGTGTGGGGGTATATATATATATATATATATATATATATATTGCAATATATTATTATTGTTGTTGTTATTGTTGTTATTTCTCCCCGTGGATCGAGACAGGGAACAACAGCAAACAAAGAATGCAAAATGTCAATTAAAAGCACATTAATTAAAACATGCAACAAATAAGACACACACATTCTGAAATAATCCACATTTAAAATTCATAATTTTAAAATTCACATTTGAAAAACCAACTGGACAAGCCTGCCAGAGTGGGATTGTAGCACTTTTAACAGCCATGACTCTGTCCTTTGGAATCCTGGGATCTGCAGTTTGGAGAGAGGGCTACTTATTAGTGTTCTCACCCAAAGAGCTCTAGTGCCTCTGACCGAACTACAAATCACAGGATTCCAAAGCATGATGAAACCATGAAAAGCGGATAAGGGGCTGTATTTCGCCCGGCAACCCAGTCATTTGCATCCTTCTTCTTTTTGTTGAGGTCAACTAATTAAAAAATGGATTTTGGAAATCAATTTCCAGAATGGGAATGCTCTGGCAATGGGGCAGAGGAGGGGTTTCCTGTGTGGGGGCAAGGTTTAGGCTCTTCATCCATCTCTGGTGGTGCTGCACCAGTTGAATTCCTGCATGCAGGAGAATATTCCCTTTGGAATCCTGGGATTTGCAGTTTGGAGAGAGGGCTACTTAGTGCCTTGGGACTGTGGATTAATCCTTGTGTGCTTGTTTTTCCCGTTCTCTCTTCCAGGGCCCATCCGGTCCTCAAGGTCCGATTGGCTACCCAGGTCCCCGCGGTGCCAAGGTAGGCATGCGACCGGTCAAGAGGGCTTGGCGTGACTGGGTGACCCACAGGGAGGTCACTAGGGGGTGCGGCAGGTGCGGATGGCACCGGGTGACACATCGGAGGGGGATAAACACCCGGTGGGGCTGAGGATGCTTTGGGGAGAGGGGTGGCCGGATGTTCACAGAGGCACCCTGGCTGGTGGTGGGGGGGGCACCAAAATTTGGGAGCACCAAATACCCTCCAAATGTCTGGATTTGACCATCGTCAGCTTACTTCCCTTCATTGTCAGCTTACTTCCACTCCAGATGTGTGGATTTGGCAGGGACAGTCCCAGTTAATCGTCTGCCTTCCCACTATTTCACCTGCTTTTGAAATGTCCCAGTTTCTCTTTCCTCCTCCTTTCCCCATTTGTCCTCAGCATTACTTCCATTCCATACCCTCCAAATGTCTGGATTTGGCAGGGTCCCAGTTAATGGTCTGCTTCCCACTATTTCAGCTGAAATGTCCCAGTTTCTCTTTCCTCCTCCTTTCTCCCTTCGTCCTCAGCATTACTTCCATTTCATACCCTCCAAATGTCTGGATTTGGCAGACATTAATCCTCTGTCTTCCCACTATTTCAGCTACTTTTAAAATGTTCCAGTTTCTCTCTCTCTTTCTCCTCTTCCCGTTTTTCCCCTTTGTAGTAAGTTGTTTTTGTTTTTTTTTTGGGTTGCTGCAAAGCCTCATCCTTGCCACCCCAAATAATTGCTGCAATTTTTATTTCTCTCCATCGCCTTTCAGGGAATGGATGGTATCCGCGGCTTGAAGGGACACAAGGGTGAGAAGGTAAGGTTTCTGTGTCTTTGACAATCAGACCAAACACAAGCAAACTCATAAAACCAGGATTTGTTTTCAGGAAGGAAACAATTTTTAACTTTTTTGGAGAATGGTGGTGTCGGATTCTCTGGATGGTTAACTCATATATTCTGGGTCCCACTGGACACCTGGAGGTTTCTTACAGTGGAAACCTGCATTTTCCAAGGGCAATTCTTGGACTAGGAGTAGTGGTTTCAGTCTTGGGCTGGGACTCTGGAAGCGCAGAGTTCAAATCTCCACTCAGCCATGGAAATCCACAGGGGAAAGCCCTCTCTTTCAGCCCTTATAGAAAGGTTTGAGCATTGGGCTAGGACTCTGGGAGAGCAGGATTTGAATCCCCGCTCAGCCATGGAAACCCACTGGGTGACCTGGGGCAAGTCACACTCTCTCAGCCTCAGAGGAGGGCCATGGCAAACTTCCTCTGAACAAATTCTGCCAAGAAGACTCCATGGTAGGGTCATCTATTGTGATTGGAGACACCTTGAAGGCACTCAACCACAAGAACAATACACCTGGCCCTCCACATTTGCGGCTTTGATTATTTGCAGTTTTGATTAATATGTCCTCTCTAGGAATCTCAACTCTGCCAGAAGTTGACCATAGAGTTGCGCTGGAGGACCTGAAGAACACTAAAGAAAACAGTTCTCTAGGCATTTGTAGGTCCTCCAGCATGATTCTGCGATCAATATATGATCATAGAAAGGTGTTCTCTCGGGTAAAAGGAACAGTCTTTTTGATTTGCAGTTTCCCGACATTTACGGGAGTCTTTCACCCTTAAACCCAGAAAATGTGGAGGGACCGCTGTATTTAGATAACTCTTTTCTGTTTCTCTTTCCTGCAGGGAGAGGAAGGTTTCCCCGGCCAGAAGGGCGACTTTGGCGTGAAAGGTGACCGGGTAAGAACAGCCCCCTTTACGCCCATCCGCGCCCCACTTTGCGTCTTTATGGGGCCTCCCTGGCGCCTGTTTTCTCTCTCAAGGTTTTTCCTCTCCGCACTCAGGGTGAAGTTGGCGTCCCGGGATCCCGAGGCGAGGACGGTCCGGAAGGGCCCAAGGGCCGGACGGGGCCCCCAGGCGATCCAGGGCCCCTGGGGCTTGTAGGAGAGAAGGTGAGGACGGCGCCGTGCGCGGACTGAACACAGTGGCCCCTTTTGCACGGTTTCCTTCTTGAGATGAAGTTTTACAATGCATTTCCTTCTCCTTTTTTTGCAGGGCAAGCTGGGAGTGCCGGGTCTGCCTGGATATCCGGGGCGGCAGGGCCCCAAGGTCAGTATGAGACCCCAAATTCTGGCAGTGTCCCTCTGCTCTTAGTAGCGCTCCATGGTTGCTTCCACAGTTAGCAACCCTTTTGGGGCTGGTGTAAAATGGCTTTCGGTACAGAGGACTCAAAATGGAGGCTCTTCTGAGACATGTATGAGGGGAAGCAGCCCAGGGCGTCAGGGACGCCCTGGGACGGTGCGCCGCAGGACCGCGGCAGCCGCACCGCGGCGCACCGTCGGCGCCTCTGAAAGGAGCGCAAAATCAGCGCTCCTTTCAGAAGACAGGGAAAGTGCGCCCTAAATGCGTCGGGCGCACTTTCCCTGGCTTTTCTGCCACAGTGTGTGAGGATGCTGCGACGGGAGGTTGCCCTCGGCGCGCCGGCTGTGCGGAGGGCCGGCAGCTCCGAGGGCAACCTCGGGAGGAGGAAGGGGCGCTATATTGCCCTGTATTATCTCACAGCTCTCCTGAAAAGCTTACTTGATAGTTACTTCATAGTTCATAGTTACTTGATAGAATCATAGAATCTTAGCGTTGGAAGAGACCACAAGGGCCATCAAGTCCAACCCCCCTGCCATGCAGGAACTCACAATCAAAGCATCCCCGACAGATGGACATCCAGCCTCTGCTTAAAGACCTCCAAGGAAGGAGACTCCACCACAATCTCCATTGATGGAGTGTGTTCCACTCTCGAACCGCCCTTACTGTCAGGAAGTTCCTCCTAATGTTGAGGTGGAATCTCTTTTCTTGCAGCTTGCATCCATTGTTTCGGGTCCTATTCTCTGCAGCAGCAGAAAACAAGCTAGCTCCATCCTCGATATGACTTCCCTTCAAATATTTAAACACGGCTATCATATCACCTCTCAGCCTTCTCTTCTCCAGGCTAAACATCCCCAGCTCCCTAAGTCGTTCCTCATAGGGCTTGCTTTCCAGACCCTTCACCATTTTAGTTGCCCTCCTTTGGACACGCTCCAGTTTCTCCACATCCTTTTTGAATTGTGGAGCCCAGAACTGGACACAGTGTTATTCCAGGTGGGGCCTGACCAAAGCAGAATAGAGTGGCACTATTACTTCTCTAGATCTAGACACTACACTCCTATTGATGCAGCCTAAAAGCGCACTGGCCTTTTTAGCTGCAACATCACACTGTTGACTCATGTTCAACTTGTGATCTACTAGGACTCCTGTAGAAATAATGCCATTTGATAGCACTATAACTGCCATGACTCCCTCCTACAGGAATCCTGGGATCTGTAGTTTTGTGAGCCACCAGCATTCTTTGGCAGAGAAGGCTTAAAGGCTTTGCAAATCTACAAATCCCAGGATTCCATAGGACGGAGCTGCAGCACTTAACGTGGTCCCAAACTGCATCATTTCTAGGGTGTGTAGATGCAGTCCCAGATGAAAGCTTTGCACAAAGGCATTTCTTTTGCTAGGTTCGTTGCTACCTGGAACAGGGCTGTGTTTGCAAAAGGTTTGTTTAGAGTTTATTAAACGGAGTTTAAATGTATAATTGTTTTAACTTTTAAAATGGTTTTATATTTGTACATCTTAACCCTTTTTGTATTGTTTTAAAATCTGTATTGTTTTACAATTTGCTGTGCACTGCCTAGAGTCCCTCTATTGGGGAAAAAGGCGGGATATAAGTAAATAAAATAAGAAATAAGAATAATTGTAATTTCCTTTCCTTTTTTCCATAGGGCTTGCAAGGCTTCCCAGGATTCCCTGGAACAAACGGCGAAAAGGGGGGCCGAGTAAGTAGCCCTTCTCCTCAAATAGCATCCCCTTTTTCTTCCACGGTTTTTGGGGCGCCTCATGACATTAAAGGGGGACAAATTAATTTGGGGGACCCTCCGCAAAACCACTTTTGGGGGAGTATTAGCAGGGGAGGAACAGGAAAGTTTGGTCCGGGAGGGAAGAGGGGGAGACGCTTCCACGATTTGGCCCCTGAACTCTCTTTCTCGTTTTTTTTCCTGCAGGGCATTTCTGGGAAGTTGGGGCCCCGAGGCGAACGAGGACCCACGGTGAGTAATGGGGTACGGGGCGAAGAAATGAGCTCAAATCCATGGCTGGAGACCCCGTAATAGCGGCAACTGGGGAGGGTGGCTACTGGGACAAATGTGTCCCCCAAGCCTTGTTATTCCCAGGGTGACCAGATGTCCTCCTAACCGCAAAGGAGGACGAGGCACCACAAAAAGGAGGGTGATGAGAAGCTGGAGCATGTCTAGAGGAAAGCAGCTAAAATGGTGGAAGGTCTGGAAACCATGAAGCCCCATGAAGAGAAGATTAAGAGGTGATAGCAATAGCAGCTTCATTTATATACCGCTTCATACCGCCCTATTGTGGGCCTCGGCAGACGGCTAATAGGGCCGTCTCCGAGACCCGGAAGAGGAGGGGCAGCCGCACGCGCAGCGTCCCTTCCTCTTCCTGAGGTCGTCCTCGGAGTTTCCGGCCCTCCGGACGGACGGCGCTCCGGGGATGACCTCCCTCCGCAGCGACCGGACGCGCTGCGGAGGATAAGTCAGGGAAAGTGTGCCCTATGCGTTTAGGGCGCACTTTCCCTGTCTTGTAAAAGGAGCGGCAATTTGCCGCTCCTTTTAGGGTCGCCGCAGGAGCGCCGCGGTCCGGCTGCTGCGGTCCCGCGGCGTTCCGGACCAGGGCGTCCCCGACGCCCTGGTCTGCATCCCCAGGCAGTCTCATCTAAGCGGTTTATAACTGTAAGTGATATGATAGCCCTGTTTAAGTATTTGAAGGGGCGTCATATTGAGGACGGAGCAAGTTTGTTTTCTGCTGCTCCAGAGAATAGGACCCGGAACATTGAATGGAAGCTATAGGAAAAGAGATCCCAGCTAAACATTAGGAGGAATTTCCTGACCGTAGAGTTTATCACGGGGTTTATCCCATGAAAATTGGATGTTTAAATGGGGTTTATCCCGTGAAAATTGCACAATCGCTATTAAAACGCGATTAACATTTTCACACACAGCGCAGTAAAAAAGTCATTATCCAGGGAATAACCAGCAAGAAATCATTCACGGGATTTTCCCGTGAATGATTTCTTGCTGTTTATTGTCTGGTTATTTCTGGGGTAACGGCGCTTTAATCGCTTTTGATTGCAACGTCGTGTGAAAACCTTTATTGAAATTGTGCAATTTTTGCGGGATATCCCTGGGATAATGGCACTTTAATAGTGACGCTGTGTGAAAATCTTAATCGCGAATGCGCAATTTTCACGGGATAAACACCGTTTATACATCCAATTGTCCCCGTGTGATAAACTCCTAAGATTTGTTTGACAGTGGAAGACGCTTCTTCGGAGAGCGGTGATGTCTCCTTCTTTTAAACAGAGAATGGATGGCCATCTGTCAGGAGTCCTTTGATTGAGAGTTCCTGCATGTCAGAAGTGGGTTGGACTGGATGGCCCTTGGGGTCTCTTCCAACTCTATGGTTCTCTGATTCTATGAGGAATCGTTGCAAACCAAAAGCTAAAACCACTTCTATTATATATGAAAATTCACACTTCTTAGTCATGTTCTACGCAGATGATATTTTGTACTTCTTCTTAGATAGGAGGTTGAAATGGAGAACGTGTCCTGGAAATGGAGGACCTCTGGACACCCTGGTTAATGAATTCTCTCCCCTTTTCTTTCCTCCAGGGCCCCAGAGGCCAGCGAGGGCCACGAGGCGCCACGGGAAAGTCTGGCGCAAAGGTGGGTGATGTGTTTTGGGGTTTCTCCATCCTCTCAGTGCCCCATTTTCCTCATCAATAAATGATTGATCGATCGATCGATTGATTGCTGTGTCTCTCTGTGTGTAAGAAATGTGCACCAGAGAAGTAATTCTCCAACAGGCAAAGGGGAAAAAAGAGACAATCATGTTGGATTCTGATTATTATTTTTTAATTTAATTTAGTTTAATCTTTAAATTTAAAATTCAGTCGCGTTGGTTTCAGATGATATTTTTTAAGTGCTTGTGAAATAGAAGTATAACCTTGCTGCATTTGGAAGAATCCAAGAGGCACCATATCGCTCAGTAAGAGGGTTGTACAATAATATCCCAAATCCACAAAACAGTGATAGCTTTATTGGGACAACCAAAATGCACAAAATATGTGCTGCAAACTATGGAAGCTCCACCGGATTCTTCATTGGGCAAAAGATGTTAAAAATCAAACAGGAAAAAGAGAGAAAATTATGATGTTGGTGTCTCAGCCTCAGAGGAAAGCAATGGTAAACCATTGCATTTTTTTAAATTGTATATTTAATTTTTTTAAAAAAAAATTAAACTAATTAATAGTTGTTAATTACCACATTTAAAGTGAAGACAACAAGAATAAGATGAGAATAGTTGAGTACAAACTGGATGTACATGGGAAGTCAACTGTATATAATGTATATATATATATATATATGTATATATATTTGAAATTGATGAGACCAAATATCTTACTGCAATAGGTACTTTTTAATAAATAAAAAATGAGGAAAAAGCTTCACTGTCAAAAAGCTGTTATTTCAGAGGTAGGACTCTATCCCGTGCAGAAATGGGGTTTTAAATAGATAAAAACCTGCAAAAGCAGGTAGATTTTCAGACAACATCACTTTTAAACTGTGCTTAACCCGAACGGAAAGTAGACAAAAGCCTCTTCTTTTTACTTTTGGAAAATCCCGAAAGTTAAAAAGAAGCGGTTTTTGACTGCTTCCCATTGAACACAATTTATCAGCGATGTGTGTGAAAATCTACCTGCTTTTGTGGGTTTCCCCCACCTTTTAAATCCCGTTTCTGCAAGGGATTTCCCCCCGTGTGATAAGGTCCATAGACTGCTCCTAAACGTGGAGGGTCCATTTGGACTTGAGAGAAGGGCAAAATAAAACGAGGGAGGAAAGTATTTTGCAAGATTTGGGGCCTGAGAGGACACAGAAGGAGAAACGCTTCCAGGGAGGTATTGATGCCCCCTCAGATGTTGTGTGTTTGTACAGGTACACAACCACAGACGCTAATGCCTTTCTAAATAACCTTTTTGTTTTCCCATCCAGGGTACCTCTGGGAGCGAAGGACCGGCCGGACCCCCCGGAGAACTGGTGAGTGCCTTGTTCCACACACAAAATTATTGAAAATATTGTACAAATTGAGTCTCCTTTATCCGGAATTCCGATATCCAAAATATTCCAAAATTGTCCTCATGGGAGGTTGAGACAGAGTGTCCTCTTTGCTTTCGGATGGTTCAGTGGACACAGACTTTGCTTTCTGATCCCTTTGCTTTCTGCAGGTTCAATGTGCAAGATTTTGTTCCATGCGCAAAATTATTTAAAATATTGTAAGAGTTGAGCCTCCCTTATCTTATTCTGAAATCCAAAATATTCCAAAGTTGTCCACATGGGTGGCTGAGACAGAGTGACCTCCCCTTTACTTTCTGATAGTTCAGTGTACACAGACTTTGTTTCATGCACAAAATTTATTTAAAATAGTGTACAAATTGAGTCTCCCTTATCTGGCATTCTGAAATCCAAAATATTCCAAAATTGTCCCACGGGTGGCTGAGATGTAGTGACTCTTTTGCTTTCCGATGGTTCAGTGTACACAAACTTTGTTTCATGCACAAAATTATTTACAAATTGAGTCTCCCTTATCTGGCATTCTGAAATCCAAAGTATTCCAAAATTGTCCACATGGGTGGCTGAGACAGAGTGACCCCATTGATTTCTCACGGTTCGATGGACACAAACTTTGTTCCATGCACAACATTATTTAAAAATATTTAGTATAAAATTCCCCTCAAGGTAAGTGTATTAGTTGTTTATGAAATGTAAATGAATAAATAGATAAATAAATCATAGAGTTGAAAGAGACCCCAAGGGCCATCCAGTCCAACCCCATTCTGCCATGCAGGAATACACAATCAAAGTCAGTGCTTAGACTTGGCTCCCATCGCCAAGAAAACTCATGATGCATAGGCAAATATTCCAAAATCCGAAACACTTCTGGTCCCACGGATACACCCGCAAATACTGCGGTGCCCTGGATGCTTGGTGTGTCCGCCGTCATTCGCACCCACCACTCCAGCCCCAATGTAATCACTTGGTGCCAGGGAGGGTGTGCCTCACTCCCATCATCCCCGTGGCAGGGATGTGATGGGATTGGGGGGACTGTTTTTTCCTCCTGAGCACCCCGAATCTCACAAATTTCCGTTTCTCTCTCCTCTCAGGGTCTCCCTGGACCTCAAGGACCCAATGGTTTCCCCGGACCCAAAGGACCCCCAGTGAGTATCTTCCTTCCGGCGGCCCTTCCCTTGACCCCTGGGCTCACAGGGGCTCCGGGGCCCCAGACACCGACCTCCGGCCCTCCTTCCCTCCAGACCACCGACTCATTTCCCTTTGTCCCCCTTCACAGGGTCCCTCCGGGAAAGACGGCGTCCCCGGACACCCCGGGCAGCGAGGAGAAGTGGTGAGTGGCTCCAAGGGTTAGGGCTCCGGGTTCTAGAGTCCTCAGATCCTAGAGAGGCAAGGGGACCCCCAGGGGTCATCCAGTCCAGCCCTCTCCTTCCACACACAACAAAACAACCCCCGGAAGATGCCCACGGCTTCTCTCCAAAGAGGAGAAGGGTCCACCTGGGCAGAATGGCAGAGTCCTTAGTCCTTTTTTTTACAAAAATAATAATTCATTTTTATTAAGCACAAATAAGACAACAAATACAAATACAGTGTGTTTATTATTATTATTATTAATATTATTATTATTATTGAATTCCAGATATCTATCTATCTGTCTATTTATTTATGTCACTTTTGTGCCGCCTTTCTCCCAAAAAAGGAACCCAAGGCGGCTCACAAGATAAACACATTTTAAAACAATCCTCTGAAAACAAGAAAAAATGACAGTATAAAATTAAAATTGAAAACATACAAAAGTTAAAAAACATAATTATATGTTATGTAATAGGTATCTGGAATTCCAGAATAATAATGATGATGATGATCATCCTCATCATCTCTCGGGAGCGATTTTGTTGTTGTTGTTGTTGTTGTTATTATTATTAATCTCCATGTATTAGCTCTCCATGTATCGATAATGTGCTTTGAGACTACTTGAAGTATTCCTGTTTAGCATGATTCTAAAAAATGTTTTCGCTTGAAAAATTGTTTTAGTTTATCATAGAAAGGGAAATGGAAACAAGAAAGCATAGAAGTAAATTGGAAAACAAGTAGAGCCCAGCATGCATTTAAATATTTAATTGTGCTAAATGAAAAATGTATGTTTTGTTTGTTATTGTTTGTTAGCTGATACCTTTTGTATGTCTGTAATGAAATATATTCAGTCGCTCTCTTTCTATTCATTAAACATAATAATATTTCATTAAATGAATGAATATTTCATTCATTAAATGAAATGAATGAATTAATGAATGAATATTTCATTCATTAAACATAATAATATTTTTATTAAAAAAAGATTTCATCTCTCTGCTGCCCCTGAGGTCTTGCAATTGCACAACGGGAGACAAATTATTATTAGATTATGCATTCTGTCACTAAATAATAATAATAATAATAATAATAATAATAATAATAATAATAATAATAATTATTATTTATAACCCGCCCCTCTGCTTGGCAATCGGGGCGGCGTACAACCAGTTAAAAAGACAACAGTTAAAACATAAACAAAACAGATAGAAACAGATAAATATATATATATATATATATATATATATATATGAAACAATATAAGACGTATGAGTCAGTATACAAGCATTAATTGATTTCTCTGATTAGCGGGAGAAAAGTAACAATTGAAAAGTTTGTACTCGATACTGTAGGTGAATTTGCCTATGAGTACTTAATTTTTCTTTTTCTATTCTAAATGGTTTTTCCTACTAGTGTTTTATATAATAGAATAGAATAGAAATGGAAGACGACACTTTGTAAACAGTTTGGCTAAATAATTTTGTTTAATCAAATAACTGTCACCATTATAAATTAAAATATTGTGGCAAATGGTCATAAGGCCAATGTTACGAGATCACTGTATGTTATAGATCAAATACTTATTATTATATAGTCGAAGTATAAAACTTCAATAAAACTGGGAGGAAATTATTTTATTAAAATGATTAAAATCTTCTCAATGTGCGTCTTGTTTCTCCTTCTCCCCGCAGGGTTTCCAAGGCAAGACGGGGCCCCCTGGAGGTCCGGGCGTCGTGGGACCCCCGGTGAGTAAAGAGAGACTCCGAGGGAAAGCCCTCTCTTTGTGGGGGGCCTCCTCCTCCTCCCTTTTGGGGGCTAAATTTGGGAAGGGGGCTTCAGAGTGCCCCTCCCTGCGAAGCTTCCTCCCCAAATCCAGAGGCCAGAGACCCGCCACATCCGTTGGAGGCATTCCAGTCAGGAACGTACCGTCGGACCTCCGTTATCCGCGGACTTGCCATCCACAGATATGAGCGTCCGCAGATGGCAATCCCCGTTGTCCCAAATAGCTGCGCATGCGCACCTCGTGCCGCCATTAAGGACAACGGGACTTAAGGTCTTCTGTTGTTTTTGCTTTTGTATCCGTGAGGGGATACATAACAGATCCCTTGCGGTCCAACTGTAGATGGATTTTCTTACTCTCGTTCTTACTCCTCCTCTTCATGACAGGGTCCGGCAGGAGAAACGGGGCAGATGGGTGAGAGGGGCCACGCGGGACCCCCAGGACCCCCAGGGGAGCAAGGTCTACCCGGCCCAGCTGGAAAAGAAGGGACGAAGGTAAGCAGGGCTGCATGGCGCGGCACGCAGAGGAGCCCTTTCTTTTTAGATGGCAGTTACCACGAATAGATGGTACACTTTTGGCCTCGATTCAGTGTGCTGGCGATACATTCGATAGAGCAGGGGTAGGCAACCTTTCCCCTTTAAGGGCCGAGGGACTTCAGCTCCCAGAAGCCTCAGCCATGTTGGCCAATAGTCCCATGTTGGCCAATAGCTCCTGGGATTCTGGGAGCTGAAGTCCCTCGGCCCTTAAAGGGGAAAGGTTGCCTACCCCTGCGATAGAGTTTCGGAGCTCGATATTTGAGGAGGCGCCTCTCTTCCTATCTCCTCCGTGCTGAAGGCTTGCCCTTGGACCTCATTCACGTGCCTTTTTTTTTTTTTACCGGAACAATGCAAATAACCACACTCACTCACACATTGCGGGTTTGTTATTCACACCATCGAACCGCACCTTTCCGGGAACCGCATCGCTCCGCATCTTTGTGAGTTTGCTTGCTCACACGTATGGGCACCCTTCCCCCTTGTCCTTGCACCCCTTGGCACCCCTCAGCCAGACAGAACGGGGTTGGCATCCCTTTTCCTCTCCCCCCTTTTCCTCTCTCTTTCCTTGAAGCAAGTAACAGGTACTCAGGTAGGCAGGAATAACCCCAGAGAGAATAACCATCATTGATAATGACGCTGGGCCTCTAGCAGAATTGCAAAGAGAGCCCCGCACCCAAATTGAGAACAGCTTTTATAGGCATACAGCAACAGGAAAACCTTTCTCTCTCTAGCATCCCCTTCCCTTGGATTAATTCCATAATATTCAGCACTTCCTGTTAAGCAGACATCGTTTTCAGAACATAGGAATCTTACGTAGAAAGTGTTTACAGTATAGGGAGTCTGTGGTGTTATCAATGCAACAGAGCACAGAGCTAAGAGAAACAAAGATAGAAGAATTTCCAAAGTCTCACCTAGAGTCCCCGTTGATTATCTAGTCTGACCCCAAATCATAGCAAACATGGACAGTCATTTTAAAATACAATTTTCAGGCAGTTGACTACTTCATCCTCTTTTCTCCGCAGCGGCGGCTGTTACGTTGGGGAAGGGGTGGCACTTTCTTGACTGTGTGCGCCGTCGATGCTGTGACTGCATTCGAAAGCCATTTAAGGCATGGAGAGTTTTCCCCCAAGGCTCTTTGGGTTTATTTGCATTGTTGTTACACAGCCAATGATGCGAATCTTGTGTAAAAACTCGGGGAAAAGCCCAATGTCGATCATCCCGGGTTAAGTGGGTTTTTTTGACAGCACCCGCAAATTAATCGAGTGCATTTGGGATGCATGTGAACAGCAAAGATTCACCCCAAATTCATCCTGGATTGTTTTCATTGTGTGAATAACCCCCTAGTTTCCTACAGAAAAATAACACATTATTTTTGTTTTCAGGAGCGAATATTTCTGCACAGAAAAAGATCTCTGGGTGCAGAAAATAATTTCTTTTTGCACATGAATTTTTTTGTGCAGGGTTGTGTGTTTTGTTTTTTGCAGCGAGTTCAAGTCTTGGTCTGTGAGTAGTCCTCAAAAAAAATAATACAGACATTTTCTCAGAGGACTTTCTCTCAGAACGAGGATTAAAACGTGGCTGAGATGCTTGGAAATATTTTCCTTCTTGAAATGTGGAGACATCACCGTGCGAGTCTGGTAAATATTGTTTTGCCAAGGGAAACTTTGGTCTTCCAGATGTTTTGAACTTCAGTTCCCAGAAGCCCCAACAGTCAGGAATTCTGGGAGCTGAAGTCCAAAACATCTGGAGGAGCAAAGTTTGGAGACCACTGTTGCAGCACTTTTGAAACTAACTGAGCGAAAGAAGTTGTAGCTTTCGTAGACTTGGGTCTACTTCCTTCATGACTCTACGCCAGGGACTGGCAACCTACGGCCCGGGGGCCGGTTAAGGCCCCGGGCCCCGGACTTACCGGCCCTGTCCGAAGGCTGCCGCCGCGCGCCAACCCCGCCGCCGCGCGCCGCTGCCGGGGAGCGTTTTCGGGCGCGCTTGTCGCGGGTGCCATTTTGGAAGCCAAAATGGCGGTCGCGGCGCGTTTGCGCATGCGCAATACTTTTGCGCATGCGCGAACGCACCGCGACCGCCATTTTGGCTTCCAAAATGGCACCCGCGCATGCGCCATGGCAGCTGCAGCGGTGCGCGCTACAGCGGCGGGCGTGGTAGTGGCCGCGTCGGCAGCGTGCGCGGGGGGTCGCGTGCGCAGGAGGAGGGTGTGCGCGCGCATGTGCGCGTGCACTCCGCCATTCCCCCCCCCCTTGGCCCAGCTGAGCGGCAACCTTTTTGAGACCGGCCCAGGTCTCAAAAAGGTTGCCTGTCCCTGCTCTATGCCTCTGAGAAAGCAGACCGAGGGTGCATCTACACTGTAGAAATAATGCAGTTTGACACCACTCTAAGTGCCATGGGTCCATCCTATTGGAAACCTGGGATTTGCAGTTTTGCAGGGTCTTTAGCTTTCTCTGCCGAAGAGTGCTCGCAAAATGGCAGATCCCAGGATTTCTGTAGGACAGAGCCATGACCGTTAAAGCGGTGTCAAACTGCTTTAATTCTGCAGTGTAGATTCGCCCAGACAAGGCTAAAAAGTCCTTACAAAACTAACCCAACAACCTGTAGAAGGCCGGAGGATTCCCAGCCATGGTTTGCATCCAAGACTGGAATCACTAGCAAAGAACAAAATAGAACGTATGATGGCAAAATGTTGGTTTTTATTACTGTGCAGCCTGGGATCACCTTAGCCTTTAGTGCCGCTGCATCACAGCGTTGGCTCACGATGGACCAGAATCCTGACGTTTTGAAGCTTGGAAGACTTTCTCCCCTTTTCATTTTTTGGGGGGGAGAAATTTAAAAAACTTGCTTCTTCAGGGAAGATGCCAATATCTTCCTTTCCTCTCTCCCTTTGCCTTGTTGCTGCCATGCTTTCTCTAGAAACTTCCAACCAAGATGGAGACTTTCATTGCACCCCAGGTTTTCTTACAAAGCATCTTTGGGGACACAACTTTCTTTTTCTCATTCATTTCAGGGTGACCCTGGGCTTCCCGGAGGCCCCGGCAAGGACGGCCCGGCCGGACTACGCGGTTTCCCCGGAGAACGAGGCCTCCCCGGCACGCCGGTACGTAGGCAAAATTTTGTACTGGTTTATGGCTTTTGCATCCCTCCAGAGAGGAGGATGGTTTCTGGAAAAGTTCAGGCATGGAGAGGGTAGCCGCAAAAAGTTTATTTTCTTTCCTCTGGGGAAAAAGATTGAATTCTGGAGCGGATCTCCCGCGAAAACGAAGGGGAGACTGTGTAGCTGAAACCTATTCAATACAAAAATAGTTTTTTTAAATCCCTAATAATTAACAATTCTATTTAAAACACTAAATTAAAAGAGTTTTAAAACACATTAAAATCACATTAAAACATTGTAGAATGGTGTGTGTATATATATATATATATATATATATATATATAAACACACACGCCATTACTTTTAGTGTTGTGTTTGCATTTGTTAAAAAAAATCATCATTTATTTATTATATATTTTTATTTATTTATTTATTCGTTGGATTTGTATCACATTAAAACATTGTAAAAAAGGATAAAAACATAACAGACTCCATTACATGTAGTGCGCTGTTTGCATTTATAAAAATTATAATTTATTTATTATTTATTTATCTATTGAATTTTTAGCTCATTAAGACGTTGTAAAAAGGATAAAAACGTAACACACACTGTTACTTGTAGTGTGTTGTGTTTGAATTTTTAACAGTCTTTATTTGTTTGTTCATTTATTTATTTATTGGATTTATATCCTGCCTTTTCCCCCTCCCATAATGTTGCTTATTATTATGTTACCTACCTTTTGTATATTATATATTCACTGCTTTTTGAATACGGCTTTCAATTAATGTGACTATTCGTTTAATTTTTATTTACTTGTGTGTTGTTATTCTTTTTATTTGTGAGCTGCCTTGGGTCCCTTTCTGGGAGAAATGAAATAAATGAAATAAATTATAAATATATAAAATTTTAAACAGAACCCCATAAAATACATGAATGTGTCGGTCACACTCTATTTGTGTTTTAAAATTTTAAGGGGTGGGTGGGATTGTGGGATATGAAATGTATATTTTAATATTGTAAGCCGCCCCAGTTGCATTACTCAGAGGGGCAGGATAATAATAATAATAATAATAATAATAATAATAAAAATAAATTTTAAAATGAAAAAGGAAGGAAGGTAAGCCTTGGAATGGGATTCCAACAATTTTTTCCGGGGCGCGACATCGCATGCCTCTTTCGTTTTCTGACAAAAAGTCGTGATTAAAAGGGAATTTAATCATGAATTAGTCGTGATTAAAAGGGAATTTTCTCCCGGCGTTTGGGGGGCCATTGACTGACCCTTCTTCTCTTCTTGCAGGGGGGCCCAGGACTGAAAGGCAACGAGGGGCCACCCGGACCCCCGGGACCCGCGGTGAGTATCGTATCCGGATCCCCTTCCCGGGATGCCCCGAGTTTGCCATTTTGGGGGAAGGCTATCCTGGGCCACATTTTCCAGACTTTGGAAAGTGGTTGGCTGAAAGGGACGGTGGTGGATTGTGGGAGTTATAGTCCCTCAAAATCTATTCTCCCCCAGACATGGCAGAGGGAGTGGGTGTGAATTGCGCAGTCAGTCCTAAAACAAGAGGGGGGACACACAAAGGCAGGGTGACCCGATGTCATCGCCGCAAAGGAGGACGCGGCGTAGAAAACCGCTGGACATCATAAAATAAAAGCTAAAAACACTCATATACATATAAAAATTCATTCTATACTCGCCCCTCCCTGTTCGCAGACTTGGAGTGCGCAGTCTTGCTCCTTCGCGGAGGGATAAAACGTCTAGACGTGTATTATAATGGCGGCGTGTAGGAGCGCGCCGCCATTATAATAATAATAATAATATTGTTATATATTATATTTTATGAATATTTGTGGTTTTTAAGGTGTGCGGGATGGTGGTGGTCTGGAACGGATCCTCTACGAACGGAGAAGGACGAGTGTATATGGTTTATATGACATATACTGTGTTTTATTAGGTTTCCGACTTACGTATTTGGCAGAGGAGGGGGATCTTTCCATATTTGCATTGTATCCTCAAGCAGAGCCCATTGCCAAACACGTTTGCTGTCCTTTCCCCCTCCGAGAAACAAATGTGCCCCGAGCTCTGAGTGCGAGTCTTGCCTGCTGCCAGAAAACATAACTTTAGAAGGATCCATCCTAGTCCCCATATTTGCAGCGAGGAGAGGCTGCGAAAGAGACGCATTCCTTGAAGGGGAAAAGGAAACGTTGTGCTACTCAGTGGGCTTCTTAGTCATCCCTTACGCAGATGACATTTTGGAATTCCTCTTTGATAGAAAGTGGAAATGGAGGACACATCCTGGAAAAGGAGGACCTGTGGTCACCCTGCACAAAGGGCTGAAGGGGTGGCCAAGATCCAGCCTCCAAAGACCCCCAAAGAAGGAAGGACCACTACCTTCCCAGGCAGAACTCCAAAGCCCAGTTTCCTAGGATCATAGGGTTGGAAGGGCCCCAAAGGCCATCTAGTCCAACCCCCCCAACTGACCAGGAATGGACACCGCTCAAGCCATCACTCCTTGTCCTAAAAGAGCTGGATATCAGTCCAACCGGGACTTAATGGGAATTAAATTAATTTGCAAGGCGGCGGGGGGGAGAACACCTTTAGGGGGATTGAAAGACCTTCCCTTGTATAGAAAAAAGCATTATGAGTACGATTATGATTATGATTTTGGAATTCCTCCTGGAATATATTCTGCATTTCTCCCCCCATCCCCAAAATAATAATAATAATAATAATAATAATAATAATAATTTCTTAGCAACCCTCCTCCCCCATGAATCAAGATGGTGAACAACGGCAAATCAACAAAATTAAAAACCTATTAATTAAAATGTGCAATGGTTTAAAACGACAAATAAGAAATAAACAATCCCCAATTTAAAGGCTTAAAAAGAAACTCCTGCCTGCGCTGGACTTTGGGGCTCATCTGGCCTGGCATCTTGGTTAGCCTTCCCCAAATCTTGCAGCCTCTTGGACTACAAACTCCACCACCCCTGGCAGGCCGGGGATGATGGGAACTGTAGTCCAACAAGCCTCCTCTTCCGGTTGGGGAGATAAACCTTTCCCCTTTCCTTTGCTCAAGTTGTCCCCTGCTTTTCCATCTCCAAATGCAGGTCTAAAAGCAACTACAGCCCCCAAAACTATGGAGAGACCCATCATCCTGGAATACATTCTGCATTTCTCTCCCCAGAATCATCACACTCATCATCCTTTGTCCATTGCAGGGCCATTTCCTGAGACAGTATGGCAGATCCTTTCTGTGCCTCCTCCTCCTCTATCTAACCCAGGCCCTGGGGTCCCTCGGTGGGAGCCTGCTCCAAGAGGGGGACCCCAAGACCGGCCCCTTCTCTGCCCCCCAAAACCAGGCTCAAGCCCTTTCCTTTCTTTCCCAGGGCTCTCCCGGAGAGAGAGGGGGCCCCGGCTCAGGAGGACCCGTCGGAGCCCCAGGGCGCCCCGGACCCCAAGGACCCCCCGGATCGGCCGGAGAGAAGGGAGTGCCGGTGAGTCCCGGGAACAACGACGACGACGACGACGATGGGAAGACGGGGACCACAAGGGGGGGGTGCAAATGTCCAGGCAGATACACCGCCCTTGTTTGGGACCAAAATCTATCTATCTATCTATCTATCTATCTATCTATCTAATAGCTATCCATCCATCCATCCATCCATCCATCAGTCATCTGCCTATCTACCTGTGTATCCATCAATTATCGGTCTTCATCCATCCAATCATTTCTCTCTCTGTGTGTCTTCTATCTGTCTGTCTATCCATCTGCCTATCTATTATCTCTCTATATCCATTCATGGATCAATCATCTGTCTGTCTATCTAGACGTGTATGCATCAGTTATCTATCTATCTATCTATCTATCTATCTATCTATCTATCTATCTATCTATCTTTATCCAATCATGTCTATGTCTTCTGTTTGCCTATGTATTTATCCATCCATCCATCTAGTTATCTATTATCTCTCTATTTCTATTCATCTATTTATCTATCTATAGCTCTCTCTCTCTCTCTCTATCTTTCCTTCCATCCATCCCATCCATCCATCCATCTGTTATCTGTCTGCCTATCTGTTCTATCTATACCATACCATCTGCCTATTCCATCCCTCCGTCCAATCATTCATCTCTCTCTCTCTCTATCCATGTATCCCTCCATCCATATATCTGCTACTTACCTGCCTGTCTACCTGTTTGCCTACCTACCTACCTACCTGCCTACCTAGTAATCAGTTGATCTGTTCCATCCATTCTCTATCTATTCTCTGTCTGTCTCTATGGAATTAGAGGTTCTTTAGGGTTACATCGCTGGTCTCTAGGTCTAATCCACGCTGCAGAAATAACGCAGTTCGAGACCACTTTAACTGCCATGGCTCTGTGCTATGGAATTCCGGCATTTGTAGTTTCGTGAGCTGTTTGAGCTCCTCTATCAGAAAGATCTGGTGCCACAGCAAACTACAAATCCCAGGAATTCCATCGCATGGAGCCATGGCAGTTAAAACAGTGTCAAAGTGCATTAATTCTGCAGTGCAGATCAGACCTAGGTGATGTATAGTGTGTGCGTGTGTGAGAGAGAGAGAGAGAGAGAGAGAGAGAGAGAGTTGTTGTTGTCTGTCCATAGTACCTTGACCAAAATGTCTTGGGGGGAGGGGTGATAGTGGGAAACAGGGGAGAACCCTGTGACTCAGTGGTCAGCTGCCTGCTCACCCTCCGCGTCCCCCTCTTTTCCTCCCCGCAACCAGGGTGAAAAGGGTCCTATGGGTCCCGCCGGCCGCGATGGCGTCCAGGGCCCTGTCGGCCTTCCTGGCCCTGCTGGACCCCCCGGAGGCCCCGGAGAAGACGGCGACAAGGTCAGACCCCAGAGCGGAGCCCCCGTCCCGTTCCCCCTGCCCACCCCACTGACCCCCACTGACCCTTTCTCTCCCTCTCCCCAGGGTGAAGTCGGGGACCCTGGACAGAAGGGCCCCAAAGGAGGAAAAGGGGAACAAGTGAGTAGCAACCAGCCCCCCAAAATCCCCCCAAATTGAGGAGGGGATATTGGGAGTGGATATGGGAAGGGGGCTGTGATGTTCCCCCCATGGTGCTCATGGCCATTTCTCCCCATTTTAGGGTCCTCCCGGACCCCCCGGACCCCTCGGACCCCTTGGTCAACCTGGAGCTGCGGTGAGTAACTGGGCAAAATGGGGGGGCAACGGGATAGGGTCATGGGAGGGCAAATCCCCCCCATGGGACACTGAACCCCCTGATTTTGGAGACAAAAACTGACCGAAAATTTCCGCTAAATGCACCCCAGAGACGAATTTTCTGTTCAGTCTCTTTTGGGGGGGGGGTTGTGGGGTGAAGTACCCACTCCTACTTTCTGGGGGCACCCAGCATTTTTTCCCTTGCTGGCTTTAGTTGCACCCCTCCTGTTGGAAAATTTTGGAGGGGCTAAGAGCAATTTGGGATGTCCCGATTTATAGGCCCGTTTTCAGTGGGATTTGGGTGGCTTGGAGGGCCAATTTTGGGGAGTCTGGGGGATGAATGGGGGGGTGCGTGAAAGACACTCTTCTGGTCCTGGAGACCTCTCTTGCACGGTTCCCCCGATGCAAGTGCAAATTCTGCATCAAAGAAGCCTTTTTGGGGGAGAGTCTTCATTGCCCAAAAAACAGAGCTGCAAAATCAGTCCTGTTTGGGATGTCCAGATTTCTAGGCCAGTTTTCACGGGGTTTTGGGGGGGGGGCTTAGAAGGCCAGTTTTGGAGGGATCTGGGGGTCGGAGGAGATTAAAGACGCTCCCGGAGGCCTCTCTTGCGTGACGCTTTTTCTTTCCTTCCAGGGGGCCGACGGAGAGCCTGGAGCGAGGGGACCCCAGGGGCACTTTGGGGCCAAAGGGGACGAGGGAACGCGGGGATTCAACGGACCCCCAGGACCCATTGGTTTGCAGGTGGGTAAAGGGGCCCTCCTTCCTCCTCGCCTGGGATGAAGAGCGAATCCTCTTCCTCCTCCTCCTACCTGGGCAGGTGAGCTCACCTGACATCTCCTTTTTCGGACAGGGCATGCCCGGACCAGCGGGGGAGAAGGGTGAAACCGGAGACGTGGGGCCCTTGGTGAGTGACCCTCTGTCCTTTTTAACGGGAATTAGTATTTTTTATTACAGTGAGCCCTCCACATTTGGGGCTTTGACTTTGGTGGCTTTGATTATTTGAGGATCCGATCGATATGGCCTCTCTAGGAATTTCTAGGTCTTCCAGTGCAACTCTACTGCAAATTGACCATAGAGTTGCACTGGAGGACTTGAAGATTACTAGAGAAAACACTTATCTAGGCATTTGTAGGTCATCCACCATGATTCTATGGTCAGCTTCTGACAGATGTTGACCGTAGAGTTGCGCTGGAGGACCTGGAGATTCCTAGAGGGGATTCTCTCAGGTTAAATAGTGTTTTTTTTATTTGTAGTTTTTCCACTTCCATGGGAGTCCTGTGCTCCTAACCCCGGGATTGTGGAAGAACAGCTGTATTTCTAGAACACGGCCTCACTGCCTGAAAAACCCACAAAAACCTAATAACTCTATTATTATATTTCTTCATATGCCCCGAAATTGGGTGGCTTACAGATTTACTTTAAAAATGGTTGCTTGAAATGGGAGTTTGGTGGGTGTCTCTCAGGTGTGTTTTAACTAAGGATCCCTGCAGGATTACCTTTTTGGGGGGTCCCTTCCGACACTATGACCCCTGACCGCTCAGCCTTGGTAATAGGAGCAGTGAGCAAACTGGGATGGAAGGATGGACGATGCTAACGTGTAGATCTTCTCCCCATGCAGGGACCCCCAGGACCCCCTGGACCACGAGGCCCAGCCGGACCCTCTGGAGCAAATGTGAGTGCGAAATACCCCATTTGTGGTTACCCTTTGACCCTTAACTTCCAAGATCCCCCTCCCCATCTATCCCACCCCCATCACCATCTTATTTTGGGGGTCGGCCTCTCTTGCAAACCTCTTTCTCCTTACAGGGTCCGCAAGGCCCCCCGGGAGGCGTTGGGAACCTCGGACCCCCTGGACAGAAGGTCAGTGTCCGGCCTCCTTGACCCCTCCTGGGTTCTCTGGCCAAAGGGGACAGGGGTGGGAGGGAGGAGCAGTCAGAGGGTCATTTGGAAGGCAGAACCCCTTGGATTTCCCCCTCCTCCCAAAGAGAACAGCTTCTCTAGAAGTCAGGGGTGCAACACTCCAAGTGGACTACAGCTCCCATCATCCCTCACCCTAATCTCTAGCTAAGCCCCTTTTGGTCTTAATTTCCAAAGAGGACACTCTTTTCTGTGCATATCTGGATGACAAGTTGATGCTTAAACCATCCTCCCTCTGTCTTGGAAACCTGTGGCGATCCTGAACTGTCAACCCTCTTTTGTCTCTTGTGGCTGAGGACGATGGGTGCTGCATTCGAGCAGCGTCTGGAGATCCTCACTTTGCAGAGAAGGGAAACCCTCGCGGAGGGAGGGGTTCAGCCTCTTCTCCTTCCCCCCTTGGCTCCAGGCGGGAGAGCAGTACTCCCTTTTTGGAAGGGACCCCATCTTCAGCATGTGGGTCCAGAGGGGCTGCCCGCCACTGGAACCCATTTTGGGCCTGCATTCATCTGGCTTTATTGGCTCCAATTTATAGGTACAATTAGCCCTCCACATTTGCTGCTTTGACTTTTGCGGATATGGTTATTGCGCTTTTGATTCATATGTCCTCTCTAGGAATCTCTAGGTCCTCCAGCGCAACTCTGCCAGAAGTTGACCATAGAGTTGTGCTGGAGGACCTAGAAGTTCCTAGAGAAAATGCCACTTCTCTAGGCATTCCTAGGTCCTCCAGCATGAGTCGATGATGGTCAACCTCTGGCAGACGTTGACCATAGAGTTGCGCTGGAGGACCTGGAGATTCCTAGAGAGGTCTTCTCTCAGGTAAAAAGAAGAGTAGGGTTTTTTTATATTTATTTGTGGTTTTTCCATATTCACGGGGGTCCTTCATCGCTAACCCCAGCGAATGTGGAGGGATCACTGTATTTTTTATGAAAAAGTACTACAGGTTGAGGTTGCATCTGCATTGCAGAGATAATGCAGTTTTTTAAAATAAATTTTTATTGATTAAAATCACCAAAAAAAATCAAACAATTATTATTATTTACAATTTCTTCTACTAAGTCATATAACCACATATAATAATGCAGTTTTGACATCGCTTTAACTGCCATGGCAGCTCCATGCTATGGAGTTCTGGGATTTGTAGTTTTCTGAGACGTTTAGCCCTCTCTGTTGGAGAGCTCTGGTGCCACAACAAACTACACATCCCAGGATTCCATTGCATTGAGCCATGGCAGTCAAAGTGGTGCCAAACTGCGTTATTTCTCCAGTGCGGATGCTGCCTGAATCTCCCGTACCTGGAATCCCGAAATGTTCCAAAATTTTCCCCATGGGTGGCTGAGATGCAGTGACACCTTTCCTTTCTGATGGTTCAATGGACACAAACTTGGTTCCATGCACAAAATTACTTAAAATAATCACGTATAAAATGATCTTCCAGCTGTGTGTAATAAGGTGTATAGGAAATATGAATGAATTTCATGTTTAGACTTGGGTCTAAATATGTTGCCAGATAATCTCATTATGAAGGTGCAGATATTCTAAAATCCCAAAAAATAATAATCCAAAATCGAAAACACTTCTGGTCAGGGCTGATCTTTTCTCTATTTCTGGTCTTCTTTCTTTTAGGGATTGTTTCTTTTCTGAATTGAAAATCTGATTTTGTGACCTCCTGGACAGCTTCAGAGTGCAAAAATAAAAGATTAAAGACTGGAGGGTAGGGACTAGCTTGGATGGGATCGGAGCAATTAACTTCCTTCTGTCTTTTCAGGGTGAACCTGGAGAACCAGGGGGACCCGGGGTCCCCGGAGAGCCAGGTGGCAAGGTACAGATCTCCCCCCTATCCTTTTTACCAGGACAAAGGAGGGAGGAGGAGGAGGAGGAGAGAAGCCAGGACATTTTAAAAGTGGGAAGGGAGAGGATTAATGAGGAATCTCCCTGCCAAATCTGGACAGCTTGACCTGCCCCCCTGGAATTGCATCTCTTAAGACAGACTGCCTCTCATCCTGGAGGCTCCATAGGCGGCCCACATTGTGACTCTCGGGCGTTTCTCTCCTTCCGCTCAGGGACCCCGAGGCGAAAGAGGAGAGAAGGGAGAACCCGGAGCCGCTGGAGTCGCTGGACCCCCCGGCGGCAAAGGACCCCCCGGAGACGACGGACCCAAAGGAAACCCTGTAAGTGCGAGGCTCAGGCGGAGGGTGTGCAAGAGTGTGCAAAAAGGCACGGCTGTTAATGCTGCGCATGAGTTTATGGAAAAACCCAGGTAATGCTGTTTCCTAAGAGCCTTTCACTGGTTCTGAATGCCTCTGCTAAGCAGATCCATTGGGTTTTTGTACTGTTTCCAGAACCCATTGGACCAGGTGTACGAAGGGGTCCCTCTCCCTTCTCCGGCCTGAGCTGAGTGGGACCCCTTGAGACCATCTTTTCTCTAAGGCCCTCGCTGCCGCCACTTGGTTCCACTTTACCCATTCACTGGGATGTTGCTGGGGAATTGCACTGGTATTTTACTTGCCAGCCATAGGGAGGAACCGAAAAAGGAGTGCAAGAGAGAGGCTTTATTAGGATCCAAGCTTTTTTCCAAGTAAGGGAATTCTGCCACAAAAGGTATTAGTTCACTACGTGAAGGAAGGACCCCGACTTGCCCTCCAGGCCCAGACAGAAAGTATAGCAAGTTGCAGAATACAGTCATTTCAGCCAAACCAGGAAAATAAATGAAAAGACCCTAACGCCACTGGCTGGTACATCCTCACAGATCAGATGGGATTTTTAGTCCTTGGTGCGCCTGGGATATCAAGGAGCCTGGACTCCATTGTCCGGTCTATCAGCCTCCCAGTTTCAGACCTCTGGTTAGAAGCCCCTCATGGTCTGCCTAGACAGAGACAGAGGCAAAGGCAGATAGACCAAAACCTCGCGTTGCATTCAAGGCTTTGCAACCGCCTCCTCCCAGAACTCTCTCAAAGGTTCACCTTTTCCCCATCGGCCAGTTGCCCTCTCTGGTCTCTTCTGTCGGTCATGCCGCCTCATTAAAACGTAACCGGACCTCTTTGCCCATTTCCACCCTTTGAGAAAAAGGCTCTGATCCATGGAAGGGAAGGGCTCCCTCCCCTTGATCACAGGCCAGGGCTTTGCATTGTGCTTGGAGACAGACCTGCAGCCGCTGGAGCTCTTGCCCCAAAGGAGTTGCCTGTGCCCTCCAGCTGGCAAGCCCCACTTGGAAGTCCAGCTCTTGGGCAGTGGTCAGTGGCATCACTGGGGTTGGTGCCCACTGGGGTGAAGGGGCATGGCAGTAGCAAAGTGCCCTGCCCTGGAAAGGCCTGGATGGCTGGGTGGACAAGGCAATGGGCAGCCATGCCTCCCTCCCTTCCTTCCCGCTGCCTTCCCTGCCTGCTCACCCAGGCAAACTTGGGAAGACCTGGATGGCTGGGTGGGCAAAGCAGTGAGCAGCCCCGCCTGCCTTCCTTCCCGCTGCCTTGCCCACCTGCTCCCCCCAAGTCAAAACCTGGAAAGACCAGAGCTGACCCACCTTCCCTTGCCCCCTTTTGCAGAGCTAGCCTGGCTGGTGGTGGAGGGCAGCAAAGGGGTGGTCAAGATGGACAGTGAGTGACCACCCCACCAGGTCTTCGCCTCCCTTGGGCTTTCACCTGCATGTGCTCCGTCCGCACCCCTGGCACTCCCTACTGAGGCCCCTGTGTGTGTTGATTCATGGTCCTTCCAAATCCTTTAGAAAGGATTAAGGGTTAAGTTAAATTGGGGAGAGAGATGATGGGAGGCGTTAATAGCCCCATAGGAAGACCCTAATGGAGCAGCAGAGTCCCTAGGGCTCAGTCAGTCAGTCAGGGTAATGGGGGGCTCCTTCTCACCGGAGGCTCATCCGGGTCCTTGGATGCCTTTCCCTGGAGAGATGCCCCGCGTCACCTGGCGGTCTCCCGCCCAAGGACCCCCCTGACTAGCCCCCTGGGAGACTACGCTCCCCATTCTCCATTGTTTGAGCACAGAAGACCTTCCCTCGGAGACCTTCTTTGGAGGTTTTTAGGCAGAGCCTGGATGGCCATCCGTCGCTTGTAGCCGCCGGAGGGGGGTGAAAAGTATATGATGTAAGAATGATCATAGTTAGTAAATATTTATTATTTAGGTTGTAGTATGGATCATAAAACATATACATACATAAAGCAAAACAAAAAGGAGGGAATATTTTTTGAAAATAAAAATCCCCAAAAGCAACCCTTGGTTCTGCCATTTTATATAAAGAGCACCATGTTCCTATCCCGTTGCATGTAATGGGATTTGACTATCCACAGATTTTGGTATCCGGGTTTTGTTTTTTCCCCTGGGACCAAAACCCCAAGGATCCCCAGGGACTGATGATCTTCAGGGATCCTGAAGGGGGATCTCTCCTTTGACACCTCCCAGATCAGAGGATGATGGATCCCTTGTGGTATCCTTGTGGCTGACTCCATCTTCTCTCTCTCTCTTGCAGGGTCCAGTCGGTTTTCCCGGAGACCCGGGACCCCCAGGTGGAATTGGGCCACGGGTGAGTACCCCCTTTCCTTCCCTAAAGCCCCCCCAGAGGAGTTGGGGGTCTTGACCGAGGACCAATCTGGCCTCTCTTTCTCTCCCCCCTCCCACAGGGCCAAGATGGAGCCAAAGGCGACCGAGGAGAAGACGGAGAACCCGGAAAACCAGTAAGAAAGGATTCAGGTCTTGATTCGAACCTTCCTCTGGAGTTGGTCTTTTCAGCCTCCGGTCACCCCTAGGCCTGGTCTCTCTCCTATGTTGGCTCGGTTTTGTCATCGATCTCCATCCGCTTGATTTTGACTTATGGTAACCCTATGAATGAGAGACCCCCTGAGACCCCCCCCAGCTCAGGTCTTGCAAAATCAGGGCAGCAGCCTTTGTGGCTGTCCTGGACTGTGGCCAGCACCAGTCCAAACAAACGCTGATAAGGATGGTTTAACAAGGAAGGAGCTAAAAGGCAGGCTACAGACCTTTCTGTTAGTTCCCAAGAAGCACACCAGTACCAAAGCCAGGGTCAGGATTCCAGAGTCCACAGTAGCCAGGTCAGTCCAAGGTCGGAGCAGCCAGAAGGTCACAAGGGTCCAATCCGTTCCAAATCCAAAGGTTCACGGCACACAAGGGTTCCAAAGAGCAAGGAGCCAGTGCTGACAGTATCCCACAAGGGAGCTGCAATAAGCTCTGGCACGGAGTGGTCCTCTCCCAGGTGATTAAGTAGGAGATTCCCTCCTCTGTGCCAGCTGAGGCTTGTTAGTCAGTTGCCTCTCTGCAAGCCTCCTTGACCAACGCACGCAAGCACTCTCTGCCCTGCGTTGTCTGAAGGAAGGCACTTCCACACTTGTTTCTTCCTGATCCTTACCACTAGGCTGCTGTGCCTCCCTAGGGATCCTACTAATGCTAGGACCTGGCTGCTCTTCCTCCTCTGGGGCTGGGAGGACAGGGCTGGGATCTAGCAGGGCAGGATTAGGACCTGGTAGAGCCTCCCTTTCCTCCTGCACGGGAGTAGGCTCATCCTCCTCCTCCTCCTCCGAGTCCAGCTCCTGACTGACCATGACATCGGCTTCCTAGACAGAGATCATCCACCTGGAATGGAGGCCTCCTCTTTCCCTGCGGTCTCCCACCTGACCAAGCATTATCAGAGATCAAAAGGAGAAAGTCCATTTTGCCTTGGACTCATCGATTGGTCTTTGTGACTCTTCTATGCCAGCCCCACATTTCAATGGAATGTACTGGATTAATCCTTCCAAATTTCTCTTTGCTATTTTACAAACCATAGTCGGTCTTCCTCTTCCTCCTCTTCCTTCCTTCCTTCCTTTCTTTCTTTCCTTCCTTCCTTCCTTTCCTCCCTTCCTCCCCTCCCCTCCCCTTCTTCTCCCGCTTCATCTCTTCTCCTTCTTTCTTTCTTTAAACAGAGGCTGCATAGCCATCTGTCAGGGGTTGGACTAGATGGCCCTTGGGGTCTCTTCCAAGTCTTGGATTCTTTCTTTCTTTCTTTCTTTCTTTCTTTCTTTCTTTCTTTCTTCCTCCCTCTCTTATGTTCTCCCTCCATCCCTTCTATTCTTTTCCCCCCTCCCTTCTCTTCTCTTCTCTTCTTTCTTTCTTTTTTTCTTTCTCCCCTTCTTCCTTCCTTTCTTTCTTCCTTCCTTCCTTCCTTCCTTCCTTCCTTCCTTCCTTCCTCCCCCTCTTCTCCCTTCCCTTCCTTCTTCTTCTCCTCTTTCTCTCTTTTTTAAATCTTGACTTAAATATTGTGCGGGGGTGGGGGGATCCATGGCAAAGGGACGTATTTCCAGAAGGTCCCTGGGGGTCAAGGAAAGGCAAAGGGCCATGGATTGAAAACAGCCTTTATTACTTAAGAAGGCGCAAGGGCAGTTCATAACAAGGCTTCAGTCCGAAACCAAACCGTCGGAGCACCCTTCCTTCCAAAGGCTTTGCCTGCCCTCAAAGGAGCTCAGGGAGGGGCAGCCACCCAAAAGGCCCTGTCTCCCTTGCTGCCGGTGCTTCCTTCCTTCCTTCCTTCCTTCCTTCCTTCCTTCTTTCCTTCAGGGTTTGGGTCCCCATCCGCCTCGATCTGACCTCCTTTCTCTCCTCTCCTCTCCTCTGCAGGGCTCTCCGGGTCCCACGGGGGAGAACGGACCTCCTGGACCTCCGGGAAAAAGGGTGAGTGGTCACAGCAGGGTTGGGCCGGTCCTTCCTTTGGGCTCTCTCTGGGTTTCCCAGCTGACCCTCTCCCATCGAGGATTGGGGAGAGAGAAGAGAATCCCAGTTCCCTCCATCCATTCATCATCAAACCACCTTCCATCCCAGTCTGGGACTCAAATGCAGCATTGACAACCATTAAAGCAACGCACTGCCAATGCTGAAAATGTGGTTGGATGATAAAAAAAAAAAAAAATTAAAATTTTCTGCTAAATACACAAAACATTCATTGAAAAAGGAATAGCAAATATCAACTCCAGCCGCACTGCGCAAGACCAAGGGACCTTCGGGAACCTGCCAAAACAAATGACAGTTGGGCCTCCGCGTTTGCGGCTTTGAATTTTGCGGATCTGATTATTCACTGGTTTGATTAATAATGGTTTCTCTATTATTATTGTTATCATTATTCTGTTTATTTATATCCCGCCTTCCTCCCAGAACAGGAACTCTCTCTAGGAATCTCTAGGTCCTCCAGCGGGACTCTATGGTCAACATCTGCCAAAAGTTACGCCGCAGGACCGTCCTAGACGTTCTTAGAGAAAACACTTCTCTAGGCATTTGGAGGTCCGCCAGCGCAATTTCATGGTCAACCTCTGGCAGATCTTGACCATAGAGTTGCACTGGAGGACCTAGAGATTCCTAGAGAGGTGTTCTCTCAGGGTCTTTTTTTTAAAAAGTGTTTTTGTTGTTTGCATTTTTCCCAATTTCACGGAGGCAGTAATTGCAGAGGGCCTGCTGTAGTCTTTTTGTGTAGAAAGATGACCAGAAGGTTGGGAGTCTATGCTTTCTTGGCAAGGGGGTCCGGAGCCCGGAAGAATTAGGGTTACAGTCTGTATTTGAAGGTCTGAGAAATAGATAATAAGAAAGAGCATATAAATATGGGGTTCTTTTCTCCGCAGGGCCCAGCCGGAGCCCCCGGCCCCGAAGGACGGCAAGGAGGGAAAGGCAAAAAGGTGAGCGTCTCCGCCAGGTAAATGGAGGGTTGGTCCAGAGGAGCCAAAAAACTCCAGGCAAAGAGCGGGCGGGTATTAGTTCTGCCCATCTTAAAAGGTTTAACAGGCATCAAGATAAATTTTGGGTTAAGGTTTATTGGAGGTCTTTAAATAGAGGTCAGACGCCTGCCTTGCGATGGGGAGTTGTAGTGGATTCCCACCTGGCAAAGGGTCAGACTAGATTGCCCCTGGAGACCCCTTCCAACTCTGTGCAGAAACAATCCAGTTTGAGACCGCTTTAACTGCCCTGGCTCAGTGCTAGGGAATGCTGGGAATTGTAGTTAGTTGTGGCCCCAGAGCTCTTTCTGACAGAGAAGGCTCAATGTCTCACAAAACTTCAGTTCCCAGAATCCCCTAGCATTGAGCCAGGGCAGTTAAACTGGTCTCAGACTGGATTATTTCTTCAGTGTGTTTTGGACCTCAGAGATCAATAATTTACATTGATCTTTGTATAGATCAAGAATTAAATATTATGATTTTATAAAGATCAATAATTATAAATATTCCTTTGTAATGAGCAATAATGCTGCCCTTATATTAACCAAGGATTATTTGTGTATTTATTTATATTGTATGTATTCAGAAGTGCTCTCAGAGCAGCTTACAAATTGGTAATTAAACAGAATTAAATATTCTGCTTTTAATAAAGATCAACAATTATAAATATTCTGCCTTTACCAAGAGTTATTATTCTGCCTTTATATAAAATCAGGATTTATTTATTTATTTATATTTTTATTTATTGTATTTATACCCCACTGTTCAGAAGTGCTCTCAGAGAAGCTTTTAAATGGATAATTAGACAGTTTAATTAGACGGAATTAAATGTTCTGCCTTTGTAAAGGTCACTAATTATAAATATTCAGCCTTTGTAAAGAGCAATAATTCAGGCTTTCTATAAAATCAAGATTTATTTATTTATTTATTTATTTATATTCGTTGTATTTATATCCCATTCTTCAGAAATGCTCTCAGAGTGGCTTACAAATTGGTAATTTCTACAAAGGACAATAATTCTGCCTTTGTATAAATCAAGATGTATTTGTTTGTTTGTTTATATTTGTTGTATTTATACCCCGCTCTTCAGAAATGCTCTCAGAGTGGCTTACGAATTGGTAATTAGACATTTTAATTGGACAGAATTTAAATGTTCTGACTTTGTAAAGGTCAATAATTACAAATATTCAGCATTTACAAAGGGCAGTAATTCTCCCTTTGTATAAATCAAGATTTGTTTGTTTGTTTGTTTGTTTTTATTTAATGTATTTATACTCCACTCTTCAGAAATGCTCCAAGGGCGGCTTACAAACTGGTAATTAGACAATTTAATTAGACAGAATTAAATATTCTGCCTTTTATAAAAGTCAATAATTATAAATATTTTGCCTTTACAAAGAGCAATAATAATTATCTTTATTTATATACTGCCCAAGCTGCAGTGCAAGACAAAGGCGCAAATTAAAACCAACAGAAAGCATTGAAGAGCCTTAAATCGCATTATTAAACAAACTTCGGAGTTTGTTTTTCTCCCTTTGCTTGACTCTCATTCTCTTCAGGTTTTTAATGCGTGGTAAAAGCGTCATTTTTGCCAAACAGTTTATTCCCTCTTGGCAAATGGGACCCTTTTACGACCCTCTCCCACGATTTATACGACCGAAAGAGAATGCGGAGGGAAAAGAAAAAGAAGACGCGTCTTTTCGATGGCCTCCCGAAATTGTTTAATAGTGCAATAATGGATAACCCTAAAAGGTTATCTTTAAAAACATGATCAAAACTGTCCAGGGCATTCAAACATAGGGACTGGAAGTGACTTCAAAGAGTTATTTAAAAACAGTACACAGAAATTATACAGAAACAGTAGAAATTAGTAGAAATGGCAGAATTAGGTAAAATGACTTGCCTTATGAAGAACGAAAGGTTAGGGGAATTTATTCAAAATTGGGAGCAAGTAATGGAATATATAAGTAAACATGGGGGGGTAATGGCTACGTGGGATTTAAAGATTAATTAAATAATAATGGTAATTATAACATATGATCGCTGGAAGAAATGGCATTAATTGTTTGGACTTTGTATACGACAGTAATGTATAAATTTGTATACGACAGGAAAATGAGATTTGCAGAAATATAGTTAAACATTAATGTATTCACAGCACAGGAAGTGAAGACTGGAAAATGGAAACTCATGTGGTTATATAATTTAGTAGAAGAAATTGTAAATAACAATGATTGTTTTTTGTGATTTTAATCCATAAATTTTTAATTTTTTTAAAAAACACACAGTATAGAGTGGAGAGCCATGCCCCCCTTTCACTGTTACCCCTTTCCCCTTTTTCCAGGGAGAACCGGGCTCCGTGGGACCCCCGGGAAGGACGGGCTCTGTGGGGCCACAGGGACCCCCAGGGAAGCCGGGGACGGACGGACTGAGGGGTCTCCCCGGATCCGTGGTGAGTAAAAGAGCCCCAAAGGGACGCCCGGCTTCCTCCTGTTTGGGCTTTTTAGTGGGCGGATGTGGGGCTATGGGGCAGAGAGGAGCTGGCGTGGGGCGCCAGGGTGAAAGGGGCACCATTTTAATATTTTGTTTCCTCCCTTCTGTGGCTTTCTCTTCCAGGGCGCTCAAGGCAAACCGGGACCCACGGGTCAAGCTGGACCTCCGGGACCGACGGTGAGTGGTCTGCCCTTTGCTCTGGGGCTGCGAGGGGAGGGTTCATTTCCTCCAAATTGGATAAATGCATGCGCCCTTCCATTAACGAGAAAAGGCATCATTCTGGTGCGGAAGGGCCACAGTTGCTGGGTTAGTGGTGTTGCCATCCTCCAGCCAGTCAGGGCTGTGCCCAAAATTTTGGAGTGGCTTTGTCTGTATCTGAACCATCCACCCAGACACCAGGAAGGGTCCCATCTTCTCCATCCTGATTGGGCTGGAAGGTTGAGCGGGAGGAGGTGCATCCCGTGGGGCTGAGAGAGTGTCCTCCACATCCCCAGGGGGAGTGTTTTGAGAGCCTCCTTTTTTCTTGTCCTACAGGGACCCCCTGGATTGCCTGGACTGCGAGGCGACTCTGGACCCAAAGGAGAGAAGGTGAGACAGGGTTTCCACCTCCCTTAGTCGGCCTCGTAGCTATCATAGAATCACAGAATCATAGAGTTGGGGGAGACCCCAAGGGCCATCCAGTCCAACCCCCTTCTGCCATGCAGGAACTCTCAATCAAAAGACCCCTGACAGATGGCCATCCAGCCTCTGTTTAAAGACCTCCAAAGAAGGAGACTCCATCACTCTCCGATCAGGGGAGTGTGTTCGACATAAGAACTCCCCTGATCGCCATAGGTGAACTGCGGTCCCGGCGGGCGAGTGACGTCTGGAGGACAGACAGAGAACTCCACTTCTCCACCAGGCTGGTTGGTTTCAATGGGAACCCTGAAATGGCTGATCTAAATAACCCTTGATCCTATAGTTCTGATGGACTTGGAGTAGATCTCTGGATTTCCTCTGGGATCATTGCGCACACAGCAGCCCTGGAAGGAACGCCAGCTGTGACCGCAATGCAGAAATGGGCAATGCCACACAAGAATTTAATATAGCTGTTTGGTTAAGAGATCAAGGAAAGGTGATTTTTTGGGACTACAATTCCCAGAATTCCCCAGACAGGCAGCATGGCTAATGTTTCTGCAGGCTGTGTTCCAAAGAAGTCAGAATCCTAGCCTCTGGGTTGAGAGCACTTGGGTAAATTCTGTGCAAATGCCAGTTATTGCATTGTATACCTTTATATACCATTAATTATATAATAATAATAATAATAATAATAATAATAATAATAATAATAATTTGCCCAATATAGGGGCTTCAAGGTGGTTAACGACAAATTAAAGCAGTACCAATTAAAAACAATACAAAAGTATTATAAAGTATAAATACAGAGTTACGAGTGAATTGGAAATAAATTGCAATTAAATATTAGTGGATTGCATTGAATTGCAATTCATGACCTGTATTTGTAGCTAAATAAATCTACAAATTTGTACTGCATTTGTAGATTTCACGAAAGACCATTTATTTATCTTCTCTTTGAAGATTGCAGCAATATTTCAAATGCCAAAAGCACAAACACATCTGGATATCTACCCTCCTGCCTGAAATGGACTGGACTGTGTTATTAAGTCCAATAATTTCCCCAAAGTTTCCAATATTTTTGTGATTTTTAAGAAATACATTTATTTATCTGAGATTCATCTTTTGAAGATCCCTGAAAGTATGTGTCCTGAAAGTCTATCTGAACCAGGTTTCTCCTAGAAGTAACATAGACCGGACTGTCTTACTAAGTCCAATAATATCCCCAGGGTTTACAGTATTCTGTGATCTTTAAAAGAGAGATTTATTTATCTTCTATTTATCTTTCCAAGATCACAGGGATATTTCAAATGCCGAAAAGTCGAGTGTGTCTCCCTCCCTTCTTAGTTAGATTTCTCCTAGGAGTAAAATGGATGGAATATGTTATTGAGTCCTGCAATTTCACTGAGGTTTACAATATTTTTGTGATTTTTTAAGAGAGAGATTTGTTTATCTTGGATTACCGTAGTCTTTTGAAGATCCCTGAAAGTATGACTGTGTCTCAGCGTCTGCCTTCTGAGTTGGGTTTCGGCTAGGAGTTCAAATGGACTTGTCTGTGTGAGTGAGTCCAATCGATTCTCTCCAAGGTTTAGAATATTTTTGTGACCTTGACGGGAAAGATTTATTTATCTTAGATTTATCTTTTGAAGACTGCAGGGATATGTCAAACGCCGCCGAACACACACGATGCTGAGTACATGGTGACTTCTGCCCACTTGCCCAGGATCAATGTCTCCCAGGAGGAAAGCGGACCGGAGGGGGCCTTGGAGTCCCAGTCTGCCCATCATCCTCACCACTGCCCCCCATTAACCCCTCCCTCTCTCTGTCTCCCCGCAGGGCCACCCGGGTCTCATCGGCTTGATCGGACCCCCGGGAGAACAAGGGGAGAAGGGAGACCGAGGCCTTCCCGGACCCCAAGGGACCAAAGGGCCGAAAGGAGAAACGGTCAGTCTTGCAGGAGGCCGGATCACACTCATCGGCTCCGACCTCCAGAACAAAAGCTGCCTTGAATCCCATTTTGGGACAAAGGCGGGGTATCAGTCCCTTCAGTAAATAAAAACAACATTAAAAAAAATACAGGTGTAAGTAAGCGGAAAGCATCAGAGCCCGTAAACGGCTCTAAAAAGCAGGATGATGATCCACGAACTGTAAACAGCGCCATCCAGAATCTGCAAAACAATAAAACCCCATGCCAAACTTTTGTGGATTTTGCAAAGTTTTGTGTATTTTGAATGTCGGTCGTTGTGCTTTGCCACATGGCCAATATGGCTACCCCTGGCTATGTAAACAACACACTAGTCTTTAGGGCCTCACACAGGACGCTTTGTGGTCCTCCTTGTCGGTTTCCGCAGGGAGCCCAGCTGCCCCCGCTGCTGCGTCTTTGGCATTTCCTCCCAGGGCTTTAAGGAGCCACAAATCTTTTTGACTGCTTGGAATGAAGTTTCGGACATACCCCGAAATAGTAAGCCAGAAGAGTTGAGGGAGGACCCCACAAACATGGGACGCACGCACGCACGCACTCATGCACGGAAGCCTCCGGTTGTGCCATGGTGTGTGTGCCTGGTGCCCAGGGGGTGATGCAGGTGGGGTTCTTGGGGATGGGAAGGAAGGAAGGAAGGAAGGAAGGAAGGAAGGAAAAGGAAGGAAGGAAGGAAGGAAGGAAGGAAGGAAGGAAGGAAGGTAAAGATGAAGGGACGAAGGAAGGAAGGAAGGAACAGAAGGGAGAGAACAAGGAAAGAAGGAAGGTAGGGGAAGGGGAAAGGAAGGAGAGGGCATAAGGGAAAGAAGGAAGGCTGGAAGGAGGGAAGGGGAAAAGGATGAAAGAGAGGGAGGGGGGAAGGAAGGAGAGGGCAGAAGGGAAAGATAGACAGTCAAAAGGAAGGAAGGGAAAAGGATTAAAGCCAAGGAAGGGAGAAAGAGAGGACAGAAGGGAAAGAGAAGAAAGAAAGAAAGAAAGAAAGAAGCAGAAAGCAAAGGGAAGGAGAGAGGGGAGGGAGGAAAGGAAGGAGGAAGGAAGGGCAGAAGGGAAAGGGAAGAAAGAAGGAAAGTGAAGCAAAGGAGGGAGGGATGAGAGGAGAAGAAGGGAAGGGACAGCACAGAAGGAAAAAGGAAGGAAGGAAGGAAGGAGAATGAGGAAGGGAAAGAGAAGGGAGGGAGGGAGGGAGGGCAGAAAGGAAAGAGAAGAAGGCGGTCAGTTTGTGGTTGGTGCAGCGTCCTGGCTTCCTGGCTAATAATGTCCCCCCCCCCTTTCTCTTTCTTCCTGCTGCAGGGCATCCCTGGTCCATCCGGCCCCATTGGCCCCGCAGGGCCCCCCGGACTTCCTGTGAGTGACCCCCCTCTGTCCCCCTCTGGCCCTGTTCCTGAGGGACACCCCACCCAACCTAACGTCTTTCTTCCTCTTCCAGGGTCCCCCTGGCCCCCAAGGTCCGAAAGGAGCCACGGTAAGGGTCCCCCCACAAGGCGGATATTTGGAGGGGGTGGTGTTTCTCATCCAAGACCCTCTCAGGAGGACTGACCTTTGGGCGTTTCCTTCTTTCTAGGGTCAAGCAGGGCCCAAAGGTCAGCGTGGCGTTACTGGTCCCCCCGGACTCCCGGTAAGTCCCTTGACCCATCTTTCACTCCTTTCCCCCCATAGATAATGCCTTCTAAGGGTGCTATTTCTGAAATGAGATTTGGGGATTCTGGGAGATGCAGTCCCTTGTTGCTGCCATGGGCTTACAAGTCAACTACGACTTACGGCAACCGTCTCCAAGGCAAAATTTATGAATCTGAAGCTGAGAGAGTGTGGTTTGCCCAAGGTTGCCCTTGAGGCTTTCCGTGGCTGAGCAGGGATTTGAACTCTGGTCTCCAATAGTCCAGGGCTCAAACCGTTATTCCACACTGACTCTAAAACTGACTCATGGCGATCCCTGCCTAAGTTTTTCTGGGCAAGATTTACCCAGTGGAGGTTTGTCACCAATGCCTTTCGTCTGAGGCTGAGAGAGTGTGACTTGCCACCCAGTGGGATTCCATGGCTAAGCAGGGATTTGAACTCTGGTTTCCTAATCATAGTCCAGCACTCAAACCACTACACCCCGCTGCCTGCAAGATTTGTGCCACCGTGGCTGTTCCTCTGAGGCTGAGAGAGTGTGCCATCCTCAAGGGCATCCAGTGGGTTTCCATGGCTGAAGTGGGATTCGAACCCTGGTCTCCCAGAGGAATCCTAGTCCAAAGCTCAAAATACTGCACCATATTCCCAGTTCAGGGAGGGATGTTTAGCATTCTTTCTCAGTCTTCTCAAACTTCAGATCCCAAGATTGCATAGGGCACTGGAGCCATGAAGGTTAAAGTGAATCATAAGTTGTGCTGGTTGGGGATTCTGGGAGATGTAGTTCCTTGAAAAGAAACTTTCTCAAGCTCTGCTTAGGGCTGTCCATAAAGGTATTCTGTTGGTTTCACCACACTGAGCTCTGAGCTTGGCTTACCCTTCCTCTGTTTCCACACCAAAATTGTCTTTCCCAGCAGCTATACCTGAAGCTGCCAGGAATTGAACCTGGGACCTTCTGCACACAAAGCGGAGTCTCTGCAGCTGGGTACCTCCACCTCCCTATGCTGGAACATCTGTCCTTCCTTCCTTCCTTCCTTCCTTCCTTCCTTCCCTCATTCTTTCCCTCCCTCCTTCCCTCCCTTATTTCCTTCATTCCTTTGTTCATTTGTTCCCTCCTTCCTTCCTTCCTTCCTTCCCTCCCTCCCCTCCCTCCCTTATTTCCTTTTTTCCTTTCTTCCTTCTTCTCTTCCACCCTTCCTTCCATCTCTTCCTCCTCCCAACTCTTTGTTCTTCCTTCCTTCCCTCCCTCCCTCCCTTTCCCTTTCTCCTTCCTTCGCTCCCTCGCTCCCTCCCTCCCTCCCTCTCTCCCTCCCTCCTTTTTCCCTCTTTCCCTCCCTCCCATATTTCCTTTTATCTCCCTCCCTCCCTCCCTCCCTCCCTCCCTCCCTTCCCTCCCTCCCTCCCTCCCTCCCTCCCTCCCTCCCATATTTCCTTTTCCCTTCCTTCCTTCCTTCCCTCCCTCCCTCCCTCCCTCCCATATTTCCTTTTCCCTTCCTTCCTTCCTTCCTTCCTTCCCTCCCTCCCTCCCTCCCTCCCTCCTTTTTCCCTCTTTCCCTCCCTCCCATATTTCCTTTTCTCTCCCTCCCTCCCTCCCTCCCTCCCTCCCTCCCATATTTCCTTTTCCCTTCCTTCCTTCCTTCCTTCCCTCCCTCCCCCCCTCCCTCCCTCCCTCCCTCCCTCCCTCCCTCCTTTTTCCCTCTTTCCCTCCCTCCCATATTTCCTTTTCTCTCCCTCCCTCCCTCCCTCCCTCCCATATTTCCTTTTCCCTTCCTTCCTTCCCTCCCTCCCTCCCTCCCATATTTCCTTTTCCCTTCCTTCCTTCCTTCCTTCCTTCCTTCCTTCCTTCCTTCCTTCCCTCCCTCCCTCCCTCCCTCCCTCCTTTTTCCCTCTTTCCCTCCCTCCCATATTTCCTTTTCTCTCCCTCCCTCCCTCCCTCCCTCCCTCCCTCCCATATTTCCTTTTCCCTTCCTTCCTTCCTTCCTTCCTTCCTTCCTTCCTTCCCTCCCTCCCTCCCTCCCTCCTTTTTCCCTCTTTCCCTCCCTCCCATATTTCCTTTTCTCTCCCTCCCTCCCTCCCTCCCTCCCTCCCTCCCATATTTCCTTTTCCCTTCCTTCCTTCCTTCCTTCCTTCCTTCCTTCCTTCCTTCCTTTCTTCCTCCCTCCCTCCCTCCCTCCCTCCCTCCCTCCTTTTTCCCTCTTTCCCTCCCTCCCATATTTCCTTTTCTCTCCCTCCCTCCCTCCCTCCCTCCCATATTTCCTTTTCCCTTCCTTCCTTCCTTCCTTCCTTCCTTCCTTCCCTCCCTCCCTCCCTCCCTCCCTCCCTCCTTTTTCCCTCTTTCCCTCCCTCCCATATTTCCTTTTCTCTCCCTCCCTCCCTCCCTCCCTCCCTTCCTTCCTTCCTTCCTTCCCTCCCTCCCTCCCTCCCATATTTCCTTTTCCCTTCCTTCCTTCCTTCCTTCCTTCCTTCCTTGCTTCCTTCCCTCCCTCCCTCCCTTCCTCCCTCCCTCCCTCTCTCCTTTTTCCCTCTTTCCCTCCCTCCCATATTTCCTTTTCTCTCCCTCCCTCCCTCCCTTCCTTCCTTCCTTCCTTCCTTCCTTCCCTCCCTCCCTCCCTCCCTCCCTCCCTCCCTCCCATATTTCCTTTTCCCTTCCTTCCTTCCCTCCCTCCCTCCCATATTTCCTTTTCCCTTCCTTCCTTCCTTCCTTCCCTCCCTCCCTCCCTCCCTCCCTCCCTCCCTCCCTCCCTCCCTCCCATATTTCCTTTTCTCTCCCTCCCTCCCTCCCTCCCATATTTCCTTTTCCCTCCCTCCCTTCCTTCCTTCCTTCTTTCCTTCCTTCCTTCCCTCCCTCCCTCCCTCCCTCCCTCTGACTGTTGCCTGAGAAAGACCATTTCCCATGCCTGCCAGTAATTCGCACCTGGGGCTTGCTTCCCAGCCCGCAGGCTCACTGTTTCCTCTCTGAACCGCTAGCCCCAGCTCCCCCAGCTCTGCTTTCCTCAGTGGTTCCTCTGTCTGCACCGCGTGCCCAGGGCTTGGTTGGCACAAGATGGCGCCCGCCTTTGCACGCTCCTCCGCCTCATGCCGCTTCTTTTCCAGGGCCCACCGGGTGAAGTCATTCAGCCGTTGCCCATCCAGAGGCCCAAGAAGAACAAGCGCTCCGTGGATGGCAGCCGGATCGTTCCGGAAAAGGAGGAAGAGGAGGAGGAGGAGGAGGAGATGGCATCGGACGCCACTGGGCACACGCCCTCACAGGGCATGGAGGAGATCTATGGGTCCCTGAACTCCCTCCGGCAGGAAGTGGAGCAGATGCGGAAGCCCCTGGGCACCCGGGAGAGTCCCGCCCGCACCTGCCAGGACCTCTGGCTCAGCCGGCCGGAGACCCCCGACGGTGGGTCCCCCGGGGACAGGCTTTGGGCCGGACTAGCCAGGGGAGGGCACCACGTTGGTCCTGGTTTTGAGGCCTTCGCGAATGGCTACTTGAGGCCTCGTGGTTTCCATTAATGTACAGTAGGTCCTCCGCATTCGCCGGGGATAGGGGCACAGGAACCCCGTGAAAGTGGGAAAACTGCAAACAAAAAGAGACTATTTTGGGAGAACACCTCTCTAGGAACCCATAGGTCCTCCAGCACAACTCAGTGGTCAGTGTCCACCAGAAGTTGACCATAGAAACGTGTTGGAGGACCTACAAATGCCTAGGGAAGTGCTTTCTCTACAAATGTCCAGGTCTTCCATAGCAACTCTGTAGTCAGTGTCCACCAGAGGTTGACCATAGAACCGTGTTAGAGGACCTACAACCGTTTTCTAGGCATTTGTAAGATCTCCAGTCGACAGAAGGCCTCTAGCGGACAGAGGTTGACCAGAGAGTTCTTCTGGGGGACCTAGAGATTCCTAGAGACAACATTTCTCTAGGCATTTGTAGGTCCTCCAGCGCAATTCTATGGTCAACCTCTGCCAGAAATTGACCATAGAGTTCTGGAGGACCTAGAGATTCCTAGCGACAACATTTCTCTAGGCATTTGTAGGTCCTCCAGCCCGATTCTATGGTCAACCTCTGCCAGAAATTGACCATAGAGTTCTGCTGGAGGACCTAGAGATTCCTAGAGACAACATTTCTCTAGGCATTTGTAGGTCCTCCAGCGCGATTCTGTGGTCAACCTCTGCCAGAAATTGACCATAGAGTTCTGCTGGAGGACCTAGAGATTCCTAGAGACAACATTTCTCTAGGCATTTGTAGGTCCTCCAGCGCGATTCTGTGGTCAACCTCTGCCAGAAATTGACCATAGAGTTCTGCTGGAGGACCTAGAGATTCCTAGAGACAACATTTCTCTAGGCATTTGTAGGTCCTCCAGTGCGATTCTATAGTCAACCTCTGCCAGAAATTGACCATAGAGTTCTACTGGGGGACCTAGAGATTCCTAGAGACAACATTTCTCTAGGCCAGGGGTAGGCAACCTAAGGCCCGGGGGTTGGATGCGGCCCCCCCGAGGCCTTTGGACCGTCCCCAGGCCGGTCCTGCCTCTGCCGCCACCCGCCGTGATGATATTGATTATTGTTGTTATTACTTGTTGTTGGGGTTTTCTTGGCAAAATCTCCACAAGGGTTTTGCCATGGCTTTTCTGGGGCTGAGAGAGTGTGCATGCATATTTTTAAAATTTTATTTATTTATTTATTTATTCTTGGTGCTTCGGCCCCCCCAATTATCTGAGGGACAGCAATCCGGCCCCTGGCTCAAAAAGGTTGCCTACCCCTGCTCTAGGCATTTGTAGGTCCTCCAGCCCGATTCTATGGTCAACCTCTGCCAGAAATTGACCATAGAGTTCTGCTGGAGGACCTAGAGATTCCTAGAGACAACATTTCTCTAGGCATTTGTAGGTCCTCCAGCGCAATTCTATGGTCAGCCTCTGCCAGAAATTGACCATAGAGTTCTACTGGAGGACCTAGAGATTCTTAGAGAGTTGTTTTCTCTGGTTAAAAAAAGGTTGTTTTTTTTAAATTGCATTTTTTCCATGGGGCTGCTGCTTAAAATTTAATCTGGGAGTTGGCTGTTCCTTTTCTTTTCTCCCCAGGCGAATACTGGATCGATCCCAACCAGGGCTGTTCCCGGGATTCCTTCAAGGTCTTCTGCAACTTCACCGCCGGAGGAGAGACCTGCGTCTTCCCCAGCCAGGAGATCCGAGAGGTAAGAAAGAGGACTTTATCACACGGGGGCAGAAACAGGGATTTAGAGCGAAAAAACCCCGCAAAAGCGGGTAGATGTTCACACGACGTTGTTGTTAAATTGTTATTAACCCAAACGGAAAGTAGCCAAAAGCTGCTTCTTTTTACTTTTGGAAAATCCCCAAAGTAAAAAGGAGCAGCTTTTGACTACTTTCCGTTTGTGTTAACAACACTAACAGCGATGTGTGTGAAAATCTACCTGCTTTTGTGGGTTTTCCCCAGCTTTTAAATCCCGTTCCTGTTGGGGGACCTAGAGATGAGGAGGGCGGGAAGGGAGAGCTGGGTCAAGATGCAAAAACTCTGATTTGTGGTAGTTATTTTATTGGATTTATATCCCGCCTGTCTCCCAAAATGAGATTTGGGGTGGACTGCAATAATTTTCAAAGGATATACAGCTAAGATGAATTTGAAAAGGCCAGGCTCCACATGATGTCGGGTACCTCCATCTTTCCTCCTTTCGAGCGGCCATTAATCGGTTGCAAAAATGGCTCTGGGAAAAGGAGGGTTGGTGACGGACGAGTGCCATGCGCAGACAGCGTTTGCCAGCAAATACTCACAGGTTTCTTTTTATTTGATTGTTGGCGCAATGTCTGTGCTGCCCAGAGCTTAGAAAAGTACCTCTCCCTGGTTTATTTTTTTGGGGGGAAACCAAATCCAGAATTGTGGGGCTGTGGACACAAGGTATTCCCCAGTTCAACAAATCTCACCAGATGGGTGGCATCCATTTTAATCGAATTCTCTCCCTTTTTTCTCAGGTGCCGATGTCCGCCTGGGAGAAGGAAACCCCGCAAAGCTGGTTCAGTGAATTCCAAACGGGCGCCAGGGTACGTTTTTGGTCCCAGGTCACTTTGAGGAGGGAGAGGATAGAGGGCAGAGGCCAAGAAACTGCGCAATTATCACACAATCTGTCATAGCACAAAACCAATCGGCGTATAGCTGGCAGCAGATCTGATCGCATGACGCAGTGCGCAAACCGCGGTTACGTCTGCGTCAAAACCGCCACTTTTCATTCGCGGGTAGAACTCATGAATGATCGCGTTTACATGATGATGGGGCATCCAGAGATTAGTGTGACCGCTCGACACGCCGTCCTTGCGCCATCTTGCAAGAGCGATGTTTCACAACCGCGAGACTTCACCGCCTCTCCCTCATCATTTCCCGGAGATGATCCGGTGCTTCGATGAGTCCTCGCGATAAGGAATGATATCCCATCCTTTGCAAAAACGCGTTCCATCACTCGAGGTGTCAAAGTCATGCAATTACGCATGCACACGTTTTGTTTTTTAAAAACGTGCATGCGGTGTCAAGGATGCGGTCAGTTCGTGCCGCTTTTATTGCACATGCATGTTGGTTCCCGGAGGAAGTGTGATCTAACACAACTGCAGCGCTAAGGTAGTGTTTGCACTTATTTTGGGTTGCAAACGGTGTGATAATCTCCTGAAAAATACGGAACTGAGAAAGAAGAGTTGGTTCCAAGGTTCTGTTGTGCAATTTACCCAAATTGAACCACAATTTACTTCAGGAGAGGAATTTATTTAGTTCAGTAGGGAGCAGCAGCAAGAGGGCTCTTGGGCAGCGCAAAAGCCGGGAGCTTCAGCCTATGTATAACGGTTCCCAACATCCACAGCTCCAGCGTGCCAAGGGCCAAGTTTTACAGCTGTCCCTCCACATTTGTGGCTTTGACTTAAATGCGGATTCGATTATTCATGGATTTGATTCATAGAAGACTCTAGGATCCTCTAAGTCTTCCGTAAGTTGACCAGAAAGTCACACTGGATGGAAGTCCTAGAAATTCCTGGAAGAAAGACTTCTCTAGGCGTTTGGACGTCCTTCTCCTAGATGTTGACCACAGAGTTGTTGTGCTGGAGGTCCTAGGGATTCCTCGAGGGGTGCGCTCTCAGATGAAACCAATCGTCTTTTGTATTTATGTGGGGCTTGTCCACTTTTATACGGTTGAGGATCTCGGCATCCACACAAGGCCCACGCTCACATACAGGGAAGGAAGGATGGGAAACGGGAGGATGGCTAGCAGCGGAAGGGCTAGGGCAAGGCCCCTTGGGTCCCTCCACTGGGAGGGAGATCGATAAACAGAATTAATTAATAATAATAATAATAATAATAATAATAATAATAATAATAGAGCAATACGTGACCAGGTTCAGAGGCCAGGATTTCCAGTCAGAGGGAGGGCTGCGGAGTGGATTTAACTCAGATGGCTACCTGGCAAGTGAGTTGGCTAGCGATTCCAAGGGGCCTAAATGAAATCCAAGCACATGGCTGTCTGGTTTCAACTGGGACCCCACTGGGATGGCTGAAACCAGCCATTTAGATAGGCAGCAGCCTCCCCATTGACCTCTTCCCATTTCATACTGTACAGCAGGGGTAGGCAACCTTTTTTCCCCTTGAAGGGCCGAGGGACTTCAGCTCCCAGAATCCCAGGAGCTATTGGCCAACATGGCTGAGGCTTCTGGGAGCTGAAGTCCCTTGGCTCTTAAAGGGGAAAGGTTGCCTACCCCTGCTGTACAGAATCCATAGCAATGCTTTTTTGCACGAATGTCGCTCATAAATAATTGTAAATCCCACTGAATCTCATGCTAATAGTTGTGACATAATACAACTAGCAACATTAAAATTATACGTTTAGATTACAATATCATACGCAGAACCTAAGTGTATTTACTTGATTCTCCTTCCTTCTTTGGAGGTTTTTAAACAGAGGCTTTTTGAGTTTTTTTTATTTTCAGTTCCTGCATGGCAGAAGAAGGGGGTTGGACTGGATGACTCTTGAGGGTCCCTTCCAACTCTAGGATCCTATGTATTCCTTCATGGGAAAGGAAGGGGGTTGGACTGGATGGCCCTTGGGGGTCCCTTCCTCCTCCATGGCCGAAGAAGGGGGCTGGACTGGATGGCCTTTGGGGGTCCCTTCCAACTCTAGGGTTCTATGTCTTCCTTCATGGCAGAAGAAGAGGGTTGGACTGGATGGCCCTTGTGGGTCCCTTCCAACTCTAGGATGCTATGTATTCCTTCATGGAAGGGGGTTGGATTGGATGGCCCTTGGGAGCCCCTTCCAACTCTGGGATCCTATGTATTCCTCCATGGCAGAAGAAGGGGGTTGGACTGGATGGCCCTTGGGGGTTCCTTCCAGCTCTATGATTCTATGAGTCTATGACATAAACATAGTGAAGATTTGGTTAAAATGTGATGTTTTTAATCAAAAATTTTAAAAATTTCATTTTTTTTTAAAGAAAATTGAAATTTGAATTTTTAATTCCAAAACCTCCTGGGGCCTCTCTTTTCTCCTCCCACGGAGTTTCGCCCGACTTCTAGCATCTCCCAAAGCCTTTGAAAGGGAAGCAGGTGAATGCCGCAGTCGGCCTTTGAGGAGCCTTGGGGTCACCCGCTGCCCGCTGGCCGCCCGGGTCAAAGGTCGCCTGGGCCCCTGGGTCAAATCCCCTGATCTCCTCTCCCTGGGAACCCGAAGAGGCCTGCCTCCCTTTGGCTTCCGGGGTCCTTCTGGCCTCTGCGGCAGAAAAGAGAGCGTTGTCCATGGAGGACAGTGGAATACATTTGACAAATGTCAAGCCATCGATCGACTCTTCATTCCTGATAATAAGGTGCCATTCATAGAATCATAGAATCCTAGAGTTGGAAGAGACCACAAGGGCCATCCAGTCCAACCCCCTGCCATGCAGGAACTCCCAATCAAAGCATCCCCTGTGACAGATGGCCATCCTGGTGATGCATTGCATGGCATTGCATTGCAGAGAGGTGACCGTCTTTCAGGTAGCAAAGGCCGTTCCCTCCGTGGTCAATCACGAGCGAGAGGCAATCGCTCCGGTAGTAAGTCTCTCAGGTAGAAAGGTGGCAAGACGACGACCTTCGGAGGTTTTGGGGTTTTATTTTAGCCCTTTCGAATGTCAAAATTTTGGACTTGGGTTGAGTAATTTGGTTGTAATTAACATTTTGTACCTAGCATTTCGTTTGGGTAATGGATGGCTGTCTCTGTTAGCCACATGATGTTATTGTAAAATATATAATTTTAGCATCTCATATATATATATATATATATATATATATATATATAGTACTTGGGGATATATAGTATCTCCATACTTGGTGAGTTTCTCCCTTTCTTTTTGAACTCTCATAGCTGATCATTATGCGGGGGGGGGGGGGTTTGGTTGGTTCAGAAGGCCAAGAGACCCAGACACCCCCCCCCCCCAGATTAGCTGGGCAGGGACTCTTGCACCCAGGCACTGATAGGATAGACTGCTCCGGAGCAAGGAGGATCACCGCTTCTTTTCAGCTGCCCATGGCCTTGTCCTTCCAGGGAAGGGGGCACACGGCAGACCGGGCAAAGGCTGGGGAGAAGGGTGGGTGCTGTGGGGACACAAGGGGACGCTTGGCACCCCCTTCCAACTCCTTTCCCTCCTTCCTCCCAGTTCTCCTACACGGACGCGGACGGGGACCCTCTGGGCGTCGTCCAGCTGACCTTCCTCCGCCTGCTGAGCGTCTCGGCCCGGCAGAACTTCACCTACCACTGCCAGCGTTCGGCCGCTTGGCACAGCCGGGAGACCCCCATCTCCTCCTCCACCACGGTGGGGGGCTACCAGCAGGCGCTGCGCTTCCTGGGGGCCAATGAAGAGGACATGAGCTACGACAACAGCCCCTACGTCAAGGCCTCGGAGGACGGCTGCGCGGTGAGTCCTCCTTCGGGGGTGGGCAGGGAGGGACCCAGCGCCCCTTTAGTCTCGCCCAACGTGGCTGACGTTGCATACCCTCCAACCATCTTGCTCTGGCAGGGAGACTCCGGATTAACCCTCCGCCGTCCCACTTTCTCGGCTGCTTCTAACATGTCCTGGTTTCTCTCTCTGCTTCTCCCAACCTTCCCCTTTGGTCCTCGGCACGCTTCCGTTGCTGCAAACTGAGTTCGAAAATGCAGGAGTTGTTTGCTCTTTGTTAACGCCGCAACGAGGAGAAGAGAGGAGGGATTGGGCCCATTGCAGAAGCAAAATGCTGCAGCCCCTCTTAGCTTGTGCGTTCTCCCTCATCCATAATTTTTGCCAACTCAGCCACGCTCCATTGTTGCATCTCATGGGCATCTTGTTCATCTGTTAAACGTTGGTGGGTTGGAACACAGGATCAGATTCTTTGGAAGAAATTTTGATGCTGTCCTTTTCATTCATTTCATTCATTCCTTCAGTTTCTGTGCCTCCGATCCCACAATAAGTCGTATGCGGTGCAGGGAGGGCCCCCTCATTTTTGGATCCATCCCTGGCATCTTTCCAACACTGAAAGCATCTTCTCTTTCTCCCCCCCCATAACCATTGCTGCCTTTTTCTTCCCACCTTTCCACCCTAAAAAATCATAATCTAGGTCCGGAAAGGGTCCAGCAAGACCGTCGTGGAGGTGAACACGCCCCTCGTGGCCCAGCTGCCCCTGCTGGACGTCCGCGTCACGGACTTTGGAGAGCCTGACCAGAGATTCGGGTTCGAGGTGGGACCTGTCTGTTTCCTCGGCTAGGACGGAGACCCCTCCAACCCACCACCGCCCACCCCCTCCGCCTCTTTGGCCCTCCCTCGGCCTCTGGTGGACAGACCACCTTCCCCCTTCCATTGCCTGAATGGGATTCATCCAAAGCCACAGATGTGCATCCTCTCGAACCCACCACCAACCAGGGCGACGGCGTAGAGACCGAGGGACACGCTACTATCGCCTCTGGGCGGATTGTGGGGGATGGCTGGCAGACCAAAGAGACTTGGACATTGGAAACGGATCGATATTTTATTGTGCGCGTGGTTCGGTCAACGCAAATCTTCCCCCCGCCACCTCCTCCTCCTCTTGCTGTGGATGCTGGGTCTCGCAACACATATTCCTCTATTAGTCCTGGCACCTGCTTTGCGCGGGGAGAAAAATCACAGGGGCTTAGCCCTCCCACCTTTAAAAGACCCCCCCCCATCCCACGAGGTTCCCCTGGAGTCTCCCGTCTCTTCCTAGCCCTTAAACCCCAGCCTTGCTCCTGCACTGTAATTCCCAGTACACCCAACTTGTCCCAATCTGGAGGGTGACCGAATGCCCCTCTTTAGCTCTGGGCAGCTTCTGGACTGAATTCCTGCTGCTGCAGCCTTGCAAGGAGGGTGCAAAGCAGCCCTTTCCCCGCATCAACTGGTTCCATTTGCTCTCCAGCAATTGCAGGGAGGAGTCCCTGAGAGCCTGGTCAACCCTTCCCGAAGGAGACCCCACTTGCTAGACTGGCTGCAATTCCCGGTACACCATAGGTGTCCCATTAGACATAATTCCAGGACACCGTAGACGTCCTGTTAGATGTAATTCCGGTACACCGTAGACGTCCCATTGGATATAATTCCAGTACACCGTAGATGTCCCATTAGATGTAATTCCGGTACACCGTAGACGTCCCGTTAGATGTAATTCTGGTACACCGAAGACGTCCCATTGGACATAATTCCGGTACACCGTAGACGTCCCATTAGATGTAATTCCAGTCCACCGTAGATGTCCCATTGGACGTAATTCCAGTACACCGTAGACGTCCCATTGGACATAATTCTGGTACACCGTAAACGTCCCATTAGATGTAATTCCAGTCCACCGTAGATGTCCCATTGGACGTAATTCCAGTACACCGTAGACGTCCCATTGGACATAATTCTGGTACACCGTAAACGTCCCATTGGACATAATTCTGGTACACCATAGATGTCCCGTTAGACATAATTCCGGTGCACCATAAACGTCCCGTTAGATGTAATTCCGGTACACCAAAGACGTCCCATTGGACATAATTCCGGTGCACCATAAACGTCCCGTTAGATGTAATTCCGGTACACCGTAAACGTCCCATTGGACATAATTCCGGTACACCATAAACGTCCCGTTAGATGTAATTCTGGTACACCAAAGACGTCCCATTGGACATAATTCCGGTACACCGTAGATGTCCCATTAGATGTAATTCCGGTACACTGTAGACGTCCCATTGGACATTATTCCGGTACACCGTAGACGTCCCATTGGCATGATTCTGGTACACTGTAGACGTCCCGTTAGACATAATTCCAGTACACCGTAGATGTCCCATTGGACATAATTCCGGTTCACCGTAAATGTCCTGTTAGACCTCCTGCTTGCCGTAATCCCTGCTACACCCAACTAGTCTCAATCTGGAAGGTGACCAAGTGCCTCCTTTTTTGGCTCAGGGCAGCTTGTGGATTTCACTTCCACTGGCGCAACCCTGCAAGAGGGACCAAAAGCAATCCCTCCCCCCCCCCCGATTGACCGGTTCCATTTACCGTCCAGCCGTTGCAAGGAGGAGCCCACCGGGGTCAGTTCGGCCCCCTTCCCGAACGGACCCCCAAATTGCTAGGCGTCCCGCTTGCCATGCTAAAGGGCACCCTTAAGACTGGCATGGGTGAACTTGGTGCAAAGTTATTGCCTACCTCAGAGACAGAGGCCAGGACAAGATTGGGATTTCTAGCCCCCCCCCCCCCCCCCGGTCCGGCTGCGGCCAAATTTTCTCAAAATTCCCACCAATTTCAGAGCTTGGCCTTCTGCCCCAATGAAATCAGTGGGGATTTTTGAAGGGCTTGCAAAGCCAGAATGGCAGCCCAATGCGTGTCGGTGTGCGCATGCGCCATGCCCCCCCCAAATAATTCAAGAAGCCCCCCCCTCCCCCAAAGACCTTGCTCACCTTTCAACTTTCGAACCACAAAAAAAAGGGGATCCGTTTCAATCTCTGTTTAAAAAGTGCCTTCAGCCCCAGGAGAGCCGCTCCCCCAGACGAGAAAGGAGACTGTGTATTTTATTTTGTTTTTATAAAAAAAGAGAAAAAAATTAAATTAATTATATTATTTAAAGGAGTGGATATTAAAAAAAGAGAGAAAGACTTATTGCACGTTTTCAGTGTTTTAATGGGGAAAAATAGAGGGGGGGGGGAATGAGTCTCGCATCTTGGAAGTTTCTTCTTTCAAAATGAAAATTTTCTCTGGGTCACCTGCAAAGTCAAAGATATTTTTTTTCCAAAAAAAAAGGGTTTTTTTTTTTGTCCAAATCCTTTTGCTTTTTTGTTTCCTTGGTGCTGGAAGCAGGTGACCCCCAGCGTGTAATGTTTTGTAAGTAAAATTGTGGAAATTGTATTGTGTAATAGAAAAAAAAATCTCTAATTTTGCTGCTCTCTTTGGGTCTGTTATTTTGATTTCTCCGTTTCCGCCTCACTCTTGCGTATCTCTTCCCCATTCCTTGCTTTGAAGTGAGCTCCCTCCTCTGCATCCACAACTAGGAACTGATAGAATTGGAAGGGACACCCAGAGGCCATCCAACCCAACCTCATTTTACAACAGTCAAAGGAGAGGGTGAAATAGAATTAAATTTTTGGATGCATTGAAAAGAAGACCAGTAAACAAGAAAAATAGCAGGAAACAAGATGGCACACTCTGCAATCAGCCCTCCGAAGTATGTGTCTTCAGGTTGCCTGCCGACTTATGGTGACCCCATGAATTTCATTGGGTTTTCTTGGGCCAGGAATATGTAGAGGTGGTTTTTGCCAGTTTCTTTCTCTGAAACAGAGCCTACAGCATGGGGCATTTTCTGACAGTCTCCCATCCAGGTACCAGCCAGGGCTACCCCTGCTTAGCTTCCAAGATCAGGGAGGATCTGGTGCCTTGGGGGTATTTAGGCATCAAATTATTGATTATGTGTCTATGTGCCTTCAAATTGCCTATCAATTTATGGCGACCTCATAAATTTCATAAGGTTTTCTTAGACCTCCGAGTCCCTCCTCTGAAATACAGTCTGCAGCACCTGGGATTTGTAGTGGTCTCCCATCCAAGGATTAACCACGACTGACCCTACTTAGCTTTCCAAGCTTAGAGGGGATCTGGTGCTTTTAGGGTATTTTGGCTGAAGCAGAGGAGATTATTGTTGGGTGCCTTCAAGTATTTTGGCTGACTTACGGCAACCCTAAGGTGAATCTATCGGGATTTTCTGTGCCTGAGAGTGGGATTCCATGGCTGAGCGTGGATTTGAATCCTGGTCTCCATAGCCGCAGTCCAACACTCAAACCACTACTAACCACATATACGGTCTTTCAAATAACCTGGACCCAAGGTGTAGAGGGCTTTATGGGTGAAAACCATCCGGAGCCAGACGGGTAGCCGGCAAAACTGTTGCCACAAGTTGGTTGCGTTGACCATAGAGTTGTGTGCAACCTGGATGCTGCATTGTGAAGCCACTGTGGTTTCCGAACACTCTCCAAGGGCAGCCCCACGCAAAAGCCCCATGCAAAATGGGGAGAGACTTAGGGAATTGCTGGGTATGTTTAGCCTGGAGAAGAGAAGCTTAAGAGGTTATATGATGGCCATGTTTAAATATTGGAAGGGATGCCCTATTGAGAATGAAGCAAGCTTGTTTTCTGCTGCGCCAGAGAATAGGATCTGGAATAATGGATGGAAGCTCCAGGAAAAGAGATTCCAACATTAAATCATATTTGCCTTCCTCTGTTAAGAGTTCAAGTTCATCTTATTCCCATGCTCTGTGAAGCTTGAGGAGGGAGCAAGCTTGTTTTCTGCTGCTCCAGAGAATAGGACCCAATGGAGCCTCAATGGATGCAAGAGACAGGAAAAGAGATTCCAGCTCAACATTAGAAGGCCCTTCCTGACAGTGAAAGCTGTTTGACAGTGGAACAAAATCCCTGAGAGATTTTGGTGGAGTCTCCTTCTTTGGAGGCTTTTAAACAGAGGCTGGATGGCCCTCTGTTGGGGATGCTTTGATTTTGAGTTCCTGCATGGCAGAATGGGGTTGGACTGGATAGCCTCGGGATCTCTTCCAATTCTATGATTCTACGATTGTATGAAGTCCCATGTCCGAGTAGTCTAGAAACTCCACCTTTGAGTTGGGAATGAATTTATTATCACGACACAGCACAAAATATCAGACGGTTAAATAGGACACAGTGCCCCTCACGGGGCTAGGGATCTGGGGATGATGAGCCATGGAGTGTGGGAGATGGGGTGGGAAAGCGCATCACCTCCCCCCCCCCTCAGAAGTTGGGCTTGTGTTTCTTGACCTCGACCATGAGGTGGTGGATGTTGATGAGCTCGGAGCGGATGGGCAGGGCCTTCAGCGGGGCCAGCGCCATCACCTTGTGGAAGCGGTGGTAGTACTGGATCAGCTGTGTCAGCGCTCCCTGCAGGCAGAAACAGAGATGGCGAGGGGAGACGGCGGAGACAGAGTTGAGTCAATCTCTGCTCAAGCAAATCTTTCTCCTGAAAAGAGTTCAGCCGTAGCCCCTCACCTACCCACATCACCCTGACCCCCACGAACCGCAGTCAGCCCATGGACTACACAGTTTCCATTATACGCAACTGGAAAAAATACATTCTAGGCATTTTCTAGGTTCTCCAGTGAAATTCTATGATACACTTTAGCTGGACGTTGACCATAGAGTTGCACTAGAGGACCTAGAAATGCCTAGAGAGGTGTTCTCACTAAGTCCTCCAGCAAAACCTGGAACGCTATGTCAAGTTCTGGACAACATTAATTCAAGAGGGATGTGGACAAGCTGGAGCTGGTGCCAAAATGGTGAAAGGTCAGTTTCAGTCATGCACGACTGGAAAAAAATATGTCCTCTCTGGGCATTTTCTAGGTCCCAATTCTATGCTCTCTGTGTCAGTTGGAACCAGATCCCTCCCAGGTCCCTTGTCAGCCTTCCTTCCTTCCTTCCTTCCTTCCTTCCTTCCTTCCTTCCTTCCTTCCTTCCTTCCTTCCTTCCTTCCTTCTTTCCTGAAGTCAGGGGCCCAAGGGCCTAGAAATGCCTAGGGGAGTGCTCTCTCTAGCAGTCGCTAGGTCCTCCAGCACAATTCTATGGTCAATAGCCAAAGAATTGTGCTGGAGGACCTAGAAAATGTCGAGAGAGAACACTTTGTCCTTCCTATTTGGTAAGAAAAACAGGGTTGCAGATCACACTACACGAAGGGTCCTGGGATGTGAAGTTGCAGGCTTTCATGGGTGGCATCCATAGTTTTTTGTGGGTTTTTCGGGCTGTGTGGCCATGTTCTAGAAGAGTTTCTTTCTGACGTTTCGCCAGCATCTGTGGCTGGCATCTTCAGAGAATACCCATGCTCTTCCATTCCAGCATTCTCTGAAGATGCCAGCCACAGAAGTTACCCACTCTCTTCCATTCCAGCATTCTCTGAAGATGCCAGCTACAGATGCTGGCGAAACGTCAGAAAGAAACTCTTCTAGAACATGGCCACACAGCCCGAAAAACCCACAAGGTCCTAGGATGGATATGTGGGCCGGGTGTATCAGGGATGTGGTCTGTGGCAACAGCACAGATAAGTGTGTGTGTGTGTGTTTGCGTGATGGTGATGGTGGACCACTGACTCTGCACTCCTTGGCAATCCACCCATCCCCATCAGCCCTCCTTCCTTCTTGAAGTCAGGGACCCAAGGAAAGACTGTCTCCTACTCAAGCAGACAAACATGCCAGGGTGATGGTGGTTTACAAACACTGCAGTTCCCATCTTGCCCCAAGCCAGCATTCCTGCAACGGAGGAATGCAGCCCATCAACCCTGGGTCCCACTTTGGGAGGAAGGCAGCAAACAAATGAAATAAAGGAATACGGGTAGAGTCTCTTTCTTTGGCCATCTTTCAAGGGTGCTTGGATTGTGGCTTCCTGTGTGGCAGAAGGGGGTTGGACTGGATGGCCCCTGGGGATCCCTTCTAACTCTAGGCTGCTATGTATTCCTGCATGGCAGAGGAAGGGGTTGGACTGGATGGCCCTTGGGAGTCCCTTCCAACTCTAGGGTTCTATGTCTTCCTTCATGGCAGAAGAAGAGGGTTGGACTGGATGGCCCTTGTGGGTCCCTTCCAACTCTAGGATGCTATGTATTCCTTCATGGAAGAAGGGGGCTGGACTGGATGGCCCTTGGGGGTCCCTTCCAACTCTAGGATGCTATGTATTCCTCTATGGCAGAAGAAGGGGGTTGGACTGGATAGCCCTTGGGGACCCCTTCCAACTCTAGGATTCTCCCTCACAATCTGGCCCCTCCCTCCCCACCTCCCAGTGGAACCCTCTTCTACCTGGATGATGGTGGTGCCATTCTTGAAGTTGGTGAAGGAGCGCATCACATCCTGGCTCAGGGACTCCACGGCCGACTTCCACGTGGCAGCGAAGCCACGCACCAGCTGCGTCACCCGGGCTACGGACAGGACATAAAGATGGTGGTGGAGGGAATAGGTGAGGGGCTGCTCTGAGCAGGAAAGAGTGGTGGCTGTTCCAGCCCCCTCCCACTAAAAAGACTTTGCCTGGTACCAAAATGGGGTTGGACTGGGTGGCCTTTGTGGGTCCCTTCCGACCCTAGGATTCTATAATTCCAACTAAACATTAAGAAGAAGAGGACACTGAGCTGTGCAGGTGTGACCCATCTGCCATCCTAATAATGGGCAAGGCACCCCTGCATGCACTCCCCCCCAACCCAGGATAAAAGCCAAGTCAAACAAAAAGAGATAACACAGCGGGTTAAGTGGTGCGATGGCATCTGCGGAGGCTGGTAACCAAATCCTAGGGCCGGGGAAGCTACTCTGGGAAAGCCTGCCGAAAGAGATCCGTCTTGACTGTCAGGAAATGATATGGATGTGACCACAAGGTGGAGCTGTAGGATAAGAAATGCAAACAGCTCAGCTCCATGGGCAGGTGTGTGTGGGTTAGTAATTGGAAATATACACACCTGAGATGTCTGATGTAACAGGCATTGTTAACTGCCTATAAAAAGGAGATGGGAATTATTCTGTGTGGGTTTGTTGTGGATGGTGGCTGGCAGAGCAGTTTGTTGGTTAGGAGAAAGATTGATGAGTATTAGAGATGGCTGTCCTATACTCTGTACGTATATATTGTACATAATGCAAACAAAGATTAAAGCTCTCAAGTTGAGTGAAGGCTGGCCTTGTTGCTGTCTTTATTTGGCAAGCCAGAGCTCGAGGCAGTGTGCTGGAGTGAAGGAATTTTTCCTTCTCAGCCTGAAGTCTTTTGCAGAAGTCTCTCCAGAAACCTTCTCCTTGGCATCCTGTCGCCATGGAACAACTCTGCAGGTGGTCGTGGTGGACACAGCGCGTCTTTCTACGCCCCAACATTGACGGTTTTTTAAAAGCAGTCTAGAGTGGTATTAAGACAGATCTCATCCGGCAGGCCATTCCATAATCTGAGAGTGGAGGCAGAGAAGGTCCTCTGGGAGGTCGTTGGCAGCCTGGTTTTCATAGACTGTAACAGGTTCCTCCCAGAGGACCAAAGTGCACGGGGAGGATCATAGGGAAGGAGGCGGTCCTGGAGATAGGTAGGACCCAAGCCATGTAGGGCTTTAAAGGTCATAACCAACACTTTGTACTGTGCCCGGAAACTAATAGGCAGCCAGTGGAGAAATTTCAGCACAGGTGTTATGTGCTCTCTCCTAGATGTTCCCGTGACCAGCCTGGCTGCCATATTTTGTACCAGTTGAAGTTTCCAGATTAGGCACAAGAGTAGCCCCATGTAGAGTGTGTTGCAGTAATCCAGACGTGAGGTTACTAGAGCATGTATCACAGTTTCCAAGTCCCTCATATCCAGATAGGGGCGCAGTTGGCGTATCAGCTGAAGCTGATAACAGGCGCTCCTGACCACCGCATTCACCTGACTAGTCATGTGAAGTGACGAATCAAGGAGTACCCCAAACTGCGAACACAGTCCTTGGAGGAGAGTGTGACTCCATCCAGGACTGGAGACTGTATTCCCAAATCTGGTTTCGGGCCTGTGACTGTAAGTACCTCCGTTTTGTCTGAATTTAGTTTCAATCTGTTTTTCCTCATCCAAACCATTACCGCTCTGAGACAGTCATTAAGAGGAGAGACGCCATCTGAAGTCTGAACCGATGATCTGGTCATGGAAAGGTATATCTGGGTGTCATCAGCGTACTGAAGACACCACGCTCCATGCCTCCAAATGTTCTCTCCCAACGGCTTCATATAGATCAGGGGTAGGCAACCTAAGGCCCGGGGGCCGAATGCGGCCCCCTGAGGCCTTTGGGCTGGCCCCAGGCCGGTCCTGCCGCCGCCCGCCATGATGATATTGATTATTGTTGTTATTACTTGTTCTTGGGGTTTTCTTGGAAAAATCTCCACAGGGATTTTGTCATGGCTTTTCTGGGGCTGAGAGAGTGTGCATGCACATATTTTTTAAATTTTTACTTTTTTAAAAAAATATATTTTTATTTATTTATTTATTTATTTTTGGTGCTTCGGCCCCCCAATTGTCTGAGGGACAGCAACCTGGCCCCTGGCTCAAAAAGGTTGCCTACCCCTGATATAGATGTTAAATAGCATCGGGGACAGGATGGTGCCCTGAGGGATGTCACAATTGAGCTCTATTTTAGAAGAGCAACTGTCCCTGAGCCTCACCCCCTGGGATCTGCCCGAGAGGAAGGAACGGAACCAATGCAAAGCAGTGCCTCCGATTCCTAACTCTCTCAGGAGATCCAAGAGGATGGAGTGGTCTATTGTATCAAAGGCCACTGAGAGGTCCAAGAGCGCCAACAGGGTCATACTCCCTCTGTCAATGCTCAAGTGGAGATCGTCAGCCAGCGCAACCATGGCAGTCTCAACTCAACTCAACTCCTAAAGCCAGAATCTAGATAATCGGTTTCATCCAAGACAGCTTGGAGTTGGGAAGCAACCATCCTCTCGAACACCTTGCTCAAGAAAGGCAACAAGGGAGTACAAAGAATACAAGGGAGTACAGAGTGGGCCCTTGATATCTGCTAATACCAAAGTCCTGGACACTCAGGTCCCATTATATACAATGGGTCAGTATTATTATCATCATCATCATCATCAATCATCATCATCATCATCATCATCATCATCATCATCATCATCATCCTGCCTTTCTCCCCAAATCAAAGAGGCTTACAGTCTAAAAACAGTACAGCTGGCCCTCCACATTTACGGCTTTGACATTTGAGGATTCGATTATTTGCACTAGGTCCTCCAGCACAACTCTGCCAGAGATTGACCATAGAGTTGCTCTGGAAGACCTAGAGGTTCCTAGAGAAAACACTTCTCTAGCCATTTGTCAGTCCTCCAGCGCGATTCTACGGTCAATGTCTGCCAGACGTTGCCCACAGAGTTGCACTGGGGGACCTAGCGATTCCTAGAGAGGTATTCTCTCGGGTTAAAAGATAGCATTTTTTACAAATTTGCGGTTTTTCCACATTGACTGGGTTCCTGTGCCCCTAACCCCAGCGAATGCAGAGGGAGCACTGTACAATTAAAAAATTATCGAAGTCGATCTCCCTATTCCTTCCCTGGCTAAAGTGAGAACTACCCGGCGGGGTGATTAATGCGAACTAAGCCTTCTGCATCCACGTTTCTCTGCCCTGCTGGCAAGGACTGCGGAACCCATCATCCCGGGCATACTCACCTTCCTCCCCACGCAGCCGTTCCAGCTGGCCTCGCTCCGCCAGCGCCTCCGCCTCCTTCACAAAGGCAATCATGCCCCCAAAACCTGGAGCCAAGAGCTCCTCAATGAACTCCTGCAAGGGGGAAAGAGAAAGATATGAGCGGGGGGTGGGTGGGGGGGAACCATCCCGCTGTGTGACCCCACAAACAAGGGGCACAGGGTCGGCCACGGAGCCCCAAAGATCCTCTGAGCCCAAGGGAGCCTGTTTTCTGCATCCGGAGCCACATAGAGCCATGGATTCGAGTCACAAGAAACATGAAGATGTGTGTGTGTATGAGTGCCTTCAGGTGGTCAGTTGCCTAGTGGTGACCCCATGAATTTCAAAGGATTTTCTTAGGCAAGGAATATTGAGAGGTGGTTTGGCCAGTTCCTTCCTCTGAAACAGAGGACCTGATATTTGGTGGCAGCCTCCCTTCCAAGTACCAACCATGGCTGACCCTGCTTAGCTTCCAAGATCAGTATAGCCGTCCTATATTGTGTATCTGCTTGCCTTTAAGTCGCCCTGAGTTTCAGAGGGTTTTCTTAGGCAAGGACTCTCAGCCAATCAGAGGAGGTTCTGCCAGTCTCCTTCCTCTGAAATATGGCCAACAGCACCTAGTATCTGTTGGTGGTCTCCTTTCCAAATGCTAACCATGGTTGACTCTACTTAGCTTCCAAGCTCAGAAGGGATCTGGTGCCTTCAGGGTATTTAGTATAGAATCATAGAATCATAGAGTTGGAAGAGACCACAAGGGCCATCCAGTCCAACCCCCTGCCATGCAGGAACTCCCAATCAAAGCATCCCCGACAGATGGCCATCCAGCCTCTGCTTAAAGACCTCCAAGGAAGGAGACTCCACTACTCTCCGAGGGAGAAATGTGTTCCACTGTCGAACCGCCCTTACTGTCAGAAAGTTCCTCCTAATGTTGAGGTGGAATCTCTTTTCTTGCAGCTTGCATCCATTGTTTCGGGTCCTAGTCTCTGGAGCTGCAGAAAATAAGCTTGTTCCCTCCTCAATATGACATCCCTTCAAATATTTAAACACGGCTATCATGTCACCTCTCAGCCTTCTCTTCTCCAGGCTAAACATTCCCAGCTCCCTAAGTCCTTCCTCATAGGGATTCATGGTTTCCAGACCCTTCACCATTTTAGTTGCCCTCCTTTGGACACGCTCCAGTTTCTCCACATCCTTTTTGAATTGTGGTGCCCAGAACTGGACACAGTATTCCAGGTGAGGCCGGACCAAAGCAGAATAGAGTGGCACTATGACTTCTCTTGATCTAGACACTATACTTCTACTGATGCAGCCCAAAATTGCATTGGCCTTTTTAGCTGCTGCATCGCACTGTTGACTCATGTTCAACTTGTGGTCCACCTGGACTCCTAGATCCCTTTCACACATAGAAATCTCATTCAGCCAGGTGTCCCCCATCGTATATCTGTACTTTTCGTTTTTCCGCCCTAAGTGCAGTACCTTACATTTCTCTGCATTGAATTTCATTTTGTTAGCTTTGGCCCAGCTTTCTAGTCTGTTCAAGTCATTTTGAATTTTGATCCTGTCTTCTGGGGTATTAGCTACTCCTGCTAATTTGGTGTCGTCTGCAAATTTGATAACTATGCCCCCATACCGTCATCCAAGTCATTGATAAAGAGATTGAATAGCACTGGGCCCAGGAAAGTCTAGTAAGTTAGACTTTCCCTCATTAGAATCCTCAGAGGTGGTTTTGCCAGTTCCTTCCCCTGAAATATTGCCCCCAGTACCAGGTATTCCTTGGTGGTCTCCCACCCAAGTCCCAACCAGGACTGACCCTGCTTATCATCAAAATCAGGCAGAACCTATTGCCTTCAGGGTATTTTGACCCACTGGTTCCCCATTAGGTTCTCATATTTTGACATTTCCCCATGCCTTGTACCATTGACTCACAACAACTGCTTCTCTGAGGTTTTCTAAGCCGAAGAGACCCAGATGCTGTGACTGGCAAAAGGGGGGGGGGGATGACATGGCATGGCATGACCCCGCATGGGGCGACCCCCAACCCGCCATCCAGCCACCCGTCCCTCACCTGAGTCCGAGCGTTGAGCAATTGCTGGAAGCCTTCTACCTCCTTGCTCTCTTCCACCGCGCGCTCCTGCAAAAGAGTTGGTGGGCAAGAGGATGCGTTCAATGGGGGAAAGGAGGGCTGCTGGCCCCCCAAGTCCTCCCAGCCCCTTGGAGCCCCCCATCGCTTACCATGAGGACCCCCAGCATCATGTCATAGTTGTTGATGAGGAAGATGAGCTGCTCTTTGCGGGAGGAGAATTCAGCCGCCACACGCAGGACAAAGTTCTCCACCTCCGTCTGGACGGGAATAATAATAATAATAATAATAATAATAATAATAATAGGGCATGAAGTCAGAAAAGGGGGGGCACCACCAGAAGGCCCCCAAACACCTCCCACCCAAAATGCCATGGGCAGAGGGTGCACCCCAGTTGTCTGCCCCCCAATTTTCCCCTTTCTTTAAAAAAAAATGGTATTCACTCCAATACATAAACATACATAAAATTAGTTTTTTGTGTGTTTTTCGGGGTGTGTGGCCATGTTCTAGAAAAGTTTCTTTCTGACGTTTCGCCAGCATCTGTGGCTGGCATCTTCAGAGAATGCTGGAATGGAAGAGAGTGGGTATTCTCTGAAGATACCAGCCACAGATGCTGGTGAAACGTCAGAAAGAAACTCTTCTAGAACATGGCCACACAGCCCGAAAAACCTACAAAAAAACTATGGATGCCGGCCATGACTTCATACATAAAATTAAACTCCTTCTATTCTATTACGGTCTATGACTCCAATAAAGATCCTATTCTCTTCTCTTCATTCCAACCGTGTCACGCATCATTATTCATTATTGCGTTGTTCTTTTTGTTGGGTGCTGTCAAGTTGTTTCCGACTTACGGTATGGCAATCCTAAGGGGTTTTCTTGTCAAGATTTGCTCAGAGGGGATTTGCTACGGCTTTCCCCTGAGGCTGAGAGAGTGTGACTTGTCCAGTGGATTTCATGGCCCAGCTGAGAATTGAACCCTGGTCTCCAGAAGAATAGTCCAACACTCAAACCACTACTACGCCATGCTGGCTTATTTTAAAGATTTCTTTAACAAGGTCATATACAGTTGCCTGTACTTTATCCACGGATTCAAGCATCCATGACTTGAAAAGATTCAAATATATATATACATTCCAAAAAGCAAACTTTGATTTTGCCAAAGGGACACCATTTTCCTAGATAATGGGGACTTGAGCATCCACGGATTTTGGGATCCATGGGGGCTCCTGGAGCCAAAACCCAGTTCCTGACCCCCTCCACTTCCTCCAACCATTCGTTCCCTTTGGACTTCTGGACTTCAACTCCCACATAGTCAATGGTGAGGCATGATGGGAGTTGCAGTCTGCAGGACCCCCACCCACCCACCCACCCATCCTGCCTTGCCTCTTCCTTGAGAAGAACTGCCATGGGGTCAAAACCCAGCACAGGTGACCTCCATCCCACCAGCTCAGGAGTAAGGACCAGACTAAGCCAGTCACCCGGAGCCAATCCTCAGCCCCACCAACCTCATCTGCTTCCTTTGACTGGGACCAAACTTTGGGGTTCCCCCCCCCCCCAACATCTTGTCATCTTTCTCTGTTTTACTAGTGGTCCCAATTCTACCTTTCACCCAGTCTCCAGCAAATAAGTTCCCTCCATCTCTCCCCCCCTGAAGGTCGAGAAGTTCCTCCTAATGTTTATCTGGAATCTCTTTCCTTGAATGGTTTGAATCCATGGATTCATGTCCTAGTCTCCGGAACAGCAGAAAATCATCTTACTCCATCCTTTCCATGACATCCCTTCAGAAATCCAGAGGCCACCTCCACCACACCCTGAAATTTGAGGGCCTTCATCCATCCCAGGGGTAGGCAACCTTTTTTCCCCTTTAAGGGCCAAGGAGGGACTTCAGCTCCCAGAATCCCAGGAGCTATTGGCCAACATGGGACTACTGGCCAACATGGCTGAGGCTTCTGGGAGCTGAAGTCCCTCGGCCCTTAAAGGGGAAAAAAGGTTGCCTACCCCTGATCCATCCCAATTCCAATCCCGATCCCGATCCCGATCCCGATCCCAATCCCAATCCCGATCCCGATCCCAATCCCACCTGTAGCTGCCCCAGGAGAGTCAGGGTCCGGTCGTGGGGGAAGGTCTGGTTGATGCTGACGATGGCCGAGGAGAACTCCGCGTAGCGACGGGTGATCTGTGGGAAGGACGGAGACGGGAAAACAGGATTAGAGATGTCGCACCACAACTATCAGGGACTGGGGGGTGGTGGTGGCAGTGGTGGTAAGGCTCCTCTCCACTCCCTAACCAAGGTAAATCAGTTTAACTGCAATCCCAGCATCCACTGAGGGTGTCCTCCTCTGGGTCACCTCCTCCTGCTCTCTGTCCAGACTTCCAGGGAGGAGCTTCCCAACTGGACATGCGATGGAGGCTTCAGACTTAGGAGGAGAAGGAGGAGGAAACTCAGAGGAGAACACCCTCAGTGGATGCTGGGATTTCAGTTAGTTACCTTGGTAGTGAGGCCTTGTGTCAACTCCAGGGAACCAAGCAAGCCCCTCCACACCTTGTGGCAAGGAGTTCCCTAAGCTGGAGCGTGTCCACAGAAGGGCGACCAAGATGACCAAAGTCTGGAAACCATTAAACCTTAGGAGGAATGGCCAAAGGAGCTGGGCAGGTTGAGCTTGGAGAGGAGAAGATGGAGAAGGGACATGATGACAGCCACTTTTAACTGTCTGAGGGGACGTCATGGAGAAGATGGAGGCGGCTGGTTTTCTACTGCTTCAGAGACTAGGACACAAGCCCATGGGTTCGGATTGCAAGAAAAGAGATTCCACCTGAAAGAGCTGTGACAGTGGAAGACACGCCTCCCTTGGAAGGTGGTGGAGTCTCCATCTATGGAGGTCTTTAAATGGAGGTTGGGTGGGTCTCTCTCTCTCTCTCTCTCAGGAATGGTTTAGTTGAGCATTCCTGCATGTTAGGAGGAGGGTTAGACAAGATGGCCCTAGAACAAGAAGGGGCTCCAAGGCCTATTTAGGCCAGCTCTCTATCATCCAGTTTTGGAACCCACAATTCAAAAAGGATGTTGAAAAACTGGAGCGTGTCCAGAGGAGGGTGACTGGTCTGGAAACCATGAATCCCTATGAGGAGAGACTTAGGGAGCTGGGGATGTTTAGCCTGGAGAAGAAATGGTTAAGAGGGGATATGATAGCCCTCTTTAAATATTTGAAGGGATGTCATATCGAGGAGGGAACAAGCTTGTTTTCTGCTGCTCCAGAGAAGAGGACCCGGAACAATGGATGCAATCTACAGGAAAAGAGATTCCACCTAAATATTAGGAGGAACTTCCTGACAGTGCGAGCTGTTCGATAGTGGAACAAACTCCCTCAATGGAGATTGTGGTGGAGTCTCCTTCTTTGGAGGTCTTTAAACAGAGGCTGGATGGCCATCTGTCAATGGGGATGCTTTGATTGTGAGTTCCTGCATGGCAGAAGGGGGTTAGACTGGATGGCCCTTGGGGTCTCTTCCAATTCTCTGATTCTGTCATTTTATGATGATCCAGGAAGAAACAGCTAAAGCTCCCCTGAGAGATGCCCATCCATCCTCTGCTCAAACATGGAGTGTCTACCACCTTCTTGGGAGATCCATTCCATGGTTGAGCAGCTCTTATGGTTGAATCATTCCTCCTAATGTTTAGCTGGAATCTCTTTCCTTGAATAGTTTGGATCCATGGGTTCATGTCCTACTCTCTGGAACAGCAGAAAATCATCTTACTCCATCTTTTCCATGACATCCCTTCAGATATTTAAAGATGGCTCTCATCAGCATGTCCCCTTTCAGTCTTCTCTCCTCCAAGCTAAACATACCCAGTGCCATAATGTTTGGTTTCCACTTTTGACCTTAGGAAAGTTGCCTTTCTCTGGACATGCTCCAGCTTGTAAATGTCTTCCTTGAACTGTGGTACCCAAAAATGGACAGAGGGTTCTCCCAAGTGAGGTCTGGCCAAAGCAGACTAGAGTGGCACTAATACTCCCTTCAATCTGGATGCTATACTCCTGCTGATGCAATCCACAATTGCACTGGCCTCTCTGGCTGCTGCATCACACTTGTGGCTCATGTTTAGCCTGTGGTCTACTACGACCTTGAGGTGAAAATGTTTGGATCTCAGAAGACGCAGCCAGGGCCCACCCTTTAACCCATCCCTGCTAGACTTACATAGTGAGGCCTTGTGTCCAGGAAGCCCAGCTTCTGGGGGTCTGTATTCTGAATGCTCTGGATGTTCAGCTCCAGGATGTGCTCGAAACGGGGCCACAGCATCTCCAGCAGTGTGTCCCAATACCTGCGGGGGAGAGGAGGGATGGAAGAGCGGGCGGGTCGGTCACCTGAGGTCCTGCAGTCCACAACTGACCACAACCAGAGTCTGGCATGATGTGGCCGGTTGGGTGAAGAAGTGAGCATGCCCCACACAAGATGCGCACCGTCAGAAGCGGGTTCCTAGCTCTGCATCTCCCTTATGGCTGATGGAGGTGGGCAGACCAAAGGAGGCCAGGGGTGTTGAGGAAGGAGAGGCTGGGGTCTCCAAAGGGTCTCCAAAGCGGAAAATGGAGGCGAAGAAAGAAAGACCAGCCCCGCGCTCTTACTCACTTGTCGATGGCAGGGACGTTGCGCTTGGCCATGATCGTCTTGAAGCGCAGGACGATGTGGATGCAGAGGAAAATGGCGATGCTGTCGTAGCAGTCGCTCACGTAGGCGTCCATGTGCTTCTGTGGAGGGGAAGAGAGATTTGGGTTGGACACAGCAACATACCACCCAGGTCCAAGTGATCTGAAGGACCAGATGCCCCCCTACAGCCCTGCCCAGGGTTCGAGGTCTTCCACGGAGGCCCTTCTCTCTGTCCCACCGCCTTCGCAGGGACATCCTTCCGGTGGAGCCTTCCTTCTTGGTGGCTGCTCCCAGGCTCCCGAAACTCCCTCCCTAGAGAGCTTAAGGCTGGCACCATTTATCAGAGCCTTCTTCCCAGGTAACAGAGGGTTGAAATGTGTGGAGAGACAGCAACTGACTCATGAGAAGGGTGGTTTTGGGGAAAGCGTTCTCTGTTGACTGGTAGATTATTCTAAATTCTGGGTGCTGTGAGTTTACAAGCTTCTCTCCTGTTTTAAAATACCATTTGCAGGCCGCCTTGAGTCCCAGACTGGAATCGCAAGCATGGCACTATGGGTCCATCCCCTGGTTTGCTGGCTGTCCCCATTGGGGTTGCCCAGCCTGGCTTGCCACCATCTTCCCCATGTTCCCTAATGCTTCCACCCCGTTTCCATGGACTCTGAGCGATACATTCATAGAGAATCCATAGAGAATGGGATCATAGAGAGAAAGGGATTGAGGAAAAGGAGGGACAAGGACTCTGGATCAAAGGACAGACCCGCAGGCGTCCTCTGAGCTCCGATGAAGAGACGGTTCCCATGGCGTACGCCCAAAAGGACCCAATTCCCCTCCTCTGGCTTCTTGGGACAGACTGGGATCAGAGGAGACAACCGACTGACTGTCTTCAGGTGTCAGGATTGGGCTAATCCTGCCGTCATGGGATTGGGCTGGGGAATCATACGGATCATTCGCTTGATCCAACGGAGCTCTTATCCTAGGCATGGGGATAACTGGGAGGCAGGACTGGGAGGCTTGGCTTTATAGGAGTATGCTGTAGCTTGACCAGTAAGTAATGTAATAAGTAATTAATTATTTCAGGTGTGGCATTGATATGTATGTGATAGGAGATGTATGCCGACTCCTATGCATTTGCGATGGAGTGTAGATTCACAAGGATGGGATCTATTGCTCTTCCCAGTTGGCATGGGGTCTGCAACTGGTTTGTGTTACTTGGGAGCGGGAAAACAGAGAAGGGCATCACACTGGTTGATGGATAGATAATTAGTAATATATATTTACAAACCTGTTCACTAAGACAGTTTAGAGAGAAGGATTGTATTAACTGGGCTTGCTAAATGCTGGTAATGAAATCAAAGAAAGAAATAGGTAAAGGGATGTGTGTGTGTTTGTTTTCCGCCTTTTCTTTCAGCCGCTGAAGGCTTTGGAAGGCCTTCCTTATCAATGGCTCTGGCCCTTAGGACCACGAAGCGACGCTTCCCGGGGAAAGAGAGAAGAACCAACTCTTTTGAGAGCCGTGAAATACTTGGGCCTGCCATCTTTCGGGAATGCTTTGATTGGGAGCTCCTGCATGGCAGGGGGTTGGACTGGATGGCCCTAGTGGTCTCTTCCAACTCTATGATTCTATGATCTTTGAGAGATACAGTTGGGAGCTAAGGCCTTTCCAATCCTTCCATAGGAGAGATGTGTTTTTGCTGTTTAGCCCTATCCAAAGAAGCCCAACTAGCAACTTCTAGCCCTATATTAAGTCTAGCAACTTCTATTCCTTTTTTTAAAAATATTTTTTATTAATTTTCTTTTAACATACAATCATAATCAAAAGAAAAGAAAAGAGATCTTTCATTTCATAACTCATATATGTATGTCAGGGAATAAATCAGTACATTATTTGTTTTTACACTCAATTGGTGAACATTTCTTTGTTCGTTGGATTATTTCAATTTTTGTTTCTTCAAATTTACTTATCGTATGTCTATTCTTGACATTATTGTTTTGTTGTAACAGAATACCAACTTCTATTCCTTTTATTTAGACAGGTGTATAAGACAGAAAGCTTTTAAGCAACGTCCGGGGGGCGGTATGCTGTTTTAATGTCTATAGTTTTTAAGTGCTTTCATCTTTTTAATTGTATTCTATTTTTAAACAATTGATCTGTTTTAATTTTTTGCAACAGTTCAATTCTGTTTTAATTGTCACTTTTGTATGTTTTTAATTGTATTTTTTGTAAGATTTTAAATTGTAGGTTTTTAGACTGTAAGCCGATTTTTGGGTCCCAATTCTGGAAGAAAAGCGGGATACAAACTACTACTACTACTACTACTAATATAAATAATATAAATAAATAACAAATAAATAAGTCTACAACAATAAACAGCTTGCTGATCATCCACAGAAGCCGGATTGACTCTGGTCCAAAACACACTGCAGCAATAATCCAGTTTGAGACTGCTTTCAGTGCCCTGGCTCAATGCTAGGGAATTCTGGGAACTGTAGTTCTGTGAGGCATTGAACCTTTTCTGTCAGAGAGCCCTGGTCTCACAATAAAGTACAATACCCAGGATTCCCGAGGGCTGAGCCAGGGCAGTGAAAGCGGTCTCAAAGTGGATGATTTCTGCAGTGTGTCGTGGACCTGGAGTGTCTGGGGGGAGAGTTCAAGTAGTTCTGACAACAGTCCTGAATAAATTCAAGAGACGGAGCTGTAGCTCTGTGGCGAAGCCCCCCACGTCTGCGTAGAGAAGCCAGTCCCCCGAATCTCCCGCTGGGGCTAAGAAGCCCACCCAGATTGGATCCTGGGGAGAAGCCAGCTGCCTCCAGCGTGTGCCTTGTGGGGCGAGACGGGCCCCTTAGCAAGGCAGCATCTACTGGGATGGTGCCAAGTCCTCCGGCACCCACCCCTTCCCCTTCCCCTTCCTTCCGGGAGCCCCTACTCACGAGGAACATGGCCAGGGTCTTGCCCATGACGGTGTGGAAGAGGTCCAGGGCGGGGGTCCCGGTCACCAGGAAGAAGTCGCAGAGGAAGAGGTACTCCCGGCAGCTGTTGTCCAGCAGAGCGTAGTGCTGGCTCCGGAAGAGGGACTCAAAGGGGTACTGGGGGGGGGGGGGGGGAGAAGAAGAAGAAGAGGACGGTCCATGAGCCCCCGCTGACCCTTAGGCCCCCTGCCTCCTCCCCGGAGGCTATTCCCCTTGCCTGCCGGAAGCCACCTCGCCAGAGACAGACCATTCAAGACCATTCTTTCCACCACAGTTTCAAAAGCAACTCACAGACTTGGAGGAGATGGACAGTCGGGGGACAACAACCCCAATTGAAACTTAGAATCACAGAATCAGAAAACTTGGATAAAGTCACAAATATACCGAGTTAAAGTCCTATTAAAAGGGGTGCCCTAAGGGCTGCCTAGTCGAACCCTTTCCCATTAAAAGCAGGGAGGCCTTCTCTTTGGTTGGGTGGGCATACTTCAAGGTGCATTAGTTGTGCATTTTTAAAATTTTTATTTATTGATTTATTTCATTTTTTATGCCACCTTTGTCCCAAAAAGGGAGCCAAGACAGCTCACAACATTAAAGAAACACACACACCTTAAAAACAAGTTTTTTAAAAAAACAGTGAAATAGTACAGTGGTCCCTCCATATTTGCCGGAGTTAAGGGTGAAGGATCCCCGTGAACTGGGGAAAACTGCAAATTAAAGAACACTATTCTTTTTATCCGAGAGAACACCTCTCTAGGACTCTCCAGTGCAACTCTATGGTCAACATCTGCCAGAAGGTGACCATAGAGTTGTGCTGGAGGTCCTACAAATGCCTGGAGCAGTGTTTTCTCTAGGAACTTCTAGGTTCTCCAGCACAACCCTATGGTCAAAATCTGCCAGAGTTTGATCATAGAGTCATGCTGGAGGATCTACAAATGCCCAGAGAAGTGTTTTCTCTAGGAACATCTAAGTCCTCCAGCACAAATTTATGGTCAACTTCTCAGAGTTGCCCTAGAGGACATCTTTCAGGGTGTCCCCTGCCCCTTCCCCCCCCCCCCCATAGATAAAGCCAAAAGGAGATGGGCCCCCAAGGTTTATGGGGTGCAAAAGCCAAAGGGTGGAGGTCTTTAAGCAGAGGCTGGATGGCCATCTGTCGGGGATGCTTTGATTGGGAGTTCCTGCATGGCAGGGGGTTGGACTGGATGGCCCTTGTGGTCTCTTCCAACTCTATGATTCTATGATTCTATGAAACCTGACCCATCTCCCCACTCCCCATTATCCACAAGAAAAATTCTTTCTTTTATTATTGTTTTACTATGTTTTTAAAATTGATTAGTTTAATACTTTTTTTAAGGGTTGGGTCGGTTAGGGTGTTGACATTGATGTTTTATTGCTGTGATGTTTTATGACTGTAAGCCACCCCAATTGCATTGCAAAGGAGAAATAAATTTTATTATTATGATTATGCCTACACCGTAGAAGGACACTGCTTTTAATTGCCACGGCACTGTCCTACAGAACCCCTGGGATCTGTAGTTTTCTCAGTCGCCAGCCACTCTTTGGTAAAAGCCCCTGCAAAAACCACACATCCCACAAGGATGGAGCTGCAGCAGTTAAAAAGCGTTGTCAAATTGCATTGCTTCTGCGGTGTAGACGGACCCAAAGGCAGAGGGAGAGAGGGGCCGGGGAAGAGGGTCGTGGGATCGATCGCCCCCTCCGCCGGTACTTACCCGGACGTCGCTCTTTTGGGCAGAATGGGGGACGATGATGGGCCCCTCCAGCTCGGCGCTCCCGATCACGTTCCCCCGGTTGCCCAGCGTGAAGATGGTGTTGCGGTTCCGGAGGGAAGGCTTAGAGAAGAAGCGTGGGCGCCAGGCCGAGTCAAGGACCACTAAGGCCGGGAAAATCTAGTCCTACCCAAACACAAGGCGAGGGGTTGCAATTTGGGCCTTTCCTCCTCTCCCTCCCCAAGGGAGCATAAGGGAACCACCATCCCCAAAATCGTGGCCCCTGGGGCAGCAGACCTGGGTTCAAGTCCTCTTCTTGCCCGGCGCGACTGGGCTGTCATCCTATCTAAGTCATTAAAACCGGTGGGCATTTTTGGGGTTTTGGATTATTATTATTATTATTACTACTATTATTATTATATTTTCTTATATCCTGCCTTTCTCCCAATATAGGGACTCAAAGCGGAGGATATTTGCATTTCCATCGTGAGATATCTCGGACATGGGACCCAGGTCTAAACATTCATTTATATTTCCTATAAATTCATTTATATCTCCTATACTTTCACATTCATTTACATTTATATAAATTCATTTCTATTTCCTATACTTTCATATTCATTTACATTCATATTCATTTATATTTCCTGTAAATTCATTTATATCTCCTATACTTTCACATTCATTTACATTTATATACATTCATTTCTATTTCCTATACTCTCATATTCATATATTTATATTCATTTATATTTCCTATACTTTCATATTCATATTCATTTATTTATATTCGTTTATATTTCCTATACATTCATTTATATTTCCTATCTTTCATATTAATATTCATTTACATTTATATTCATTTATATTTCCTATAAATTCATTTCTATTTCCTATACTTTCATATTCATATTCATTTTATACTCATTTCTATTTCCTATAAATTCATTTATACTTCCTATACTTTCATATTCATATTCATTTACATTTATATTCATTTATATTTCCTGTAAATTCATTTATATTTCCTATACACCTGATACCTTTAGTCCAAAGGTCATTTTATACAGGTGGAGTTTCCCTTATTATCCAAAATGCTCAGGACCAGAAGTGTTGAAGATTTTGGAATATTTAGATCCTGGAGATGGGAACCAAGTCTAAACATAAAATTCATTTATGTTTCATGTACATCTCAAACACAGGTTGAAGGTAATTTTATGCACAATATTTTTCACAATTTTGTGCATGAAGCAAGGTTTGTAGACATGAAACCATCAGAAAGCAAAAGTGCCACTGTCTCAGCCACCCTGGGGACTATTTCTGGAATTAGGAGTCTTTGCATCTCTATCATGAGATATCTTAGCTGCTTTGCTTCCCAATGATGGGAGAAGGGTGATATAATTAATAATAATAATAATAATAATAATAATAATAATGATGATGATGTTGGCCCTCCATTTTCACAGGGGATCTGTTCTGAAAACGGAGACTCACCAATATTCAAGCCCCATAGGCATGAATGGGGCGCGCACCCGCATTGGCGCTCCCCATTGATCTTAATGGAGGTCGTCCTTCCGTGAATATTTAAAACTGCGGATCTCAGGTCCGCGCGGACGGGGGGCCGACTGTATCTTGGAGACGGGACCCAAATGTAAGCACAAAATTCACTTCGGGCTTTGATGCTGTCTTCCTGCATGCCAAAAGCGGGGTTGGATTTGATGACTTTTGGGGGTCCCTTACAACTTTAGGATTCTACAGTTCTAAATACTCCTGATATCTGACAGTTTATACTACTGTCGGTGGAGTTTCCTTCTTTGGAGGGTGTTTTTCAGCAAAGGCTGGGTGGCCATCTGTCACAGGGAGAGAAGGGGACGGGAACGGATGACCTTTGGGGGGGGTCTCTTCTGAATCTAGGATTCCATATGGGATGCCTGCCCCATCCAGAGCCCAAGGCCTTCCTCCGCAAAATAAGGATATCCTTCTTGGCGGTGTCCTCCACTCCCATGAGGTCATCCTTCTCAGCCACTTCCTCGTACTGTGGATCATAGAGAGAAGAAGTGGAACCAACAGGTGAGGACCAAGTGTCTAGAAGTGATAGTGTCCCAGGACCGGAGAGGGTCCAGAAGAGCAGCCCCCTGTCCATGGGGGACGGAGCTGGTCAAGGGGGTCAGCGTCCTGGCCCCTCTTACCTGCACCTTCATGAGTCGGCTGGTGTAGGACTTGAAGTAGCTGAGGTAGATCTTGCTCATGGTCTCCACGTACTCGTCCCGGACCTCCTTCGCCACCGAGCGTTCCTGACCCACCAGGAACTGGTAGAAAAACCTGTCGGCGTTCGGAGTATTATTATTATGATTATATTCATTTATACCCTGCTTTTTCACCCCCCAAATTGGGATACAAACAATGCCATTAAAAATGTACAAAGGTGGGCATTAAAATAGAACTAAATGTATACAGTTGGACCTCCGTTTTCAAAGGAGATCCGTTCCGGACCTCCCCGCAAAAACGGAGATTTGCCAATATCCAAGCCCCATAGGCTTGAATGGGGCATGTCCCTACAGCCGCGTACAAGGGTGCGCCCCATTGATTTAAACAGAGGTCGCCCCTCCGTGAATATGCAATAACGTGGACTTCAAGTCTGCAAGAACAGAGGGGCAAATGAAGTACTAAAACGCACCACTGCTTAAAAGAATAAAATACAATTTTAACATGAAATTGCAGCTGGCCCTTCACATTTGCAGCTTTGACTTCTGCAGTTTTGATTATTTGCACATTTGATCAACATGCTTTCTCTAGGAATCCCTAGATCCTTCAGAGAATTTCTGCTGGAAATTGACCATAGAGTTGCAGTGGAGGACCTAGAGATTCCTAGAGAGAAGACTTCTCTAGGCATTTTAGGTCCTCCAGTGCAATTTCATGATCAATTTTTGGCAGATCCTGACCACAGAATTGACCTGGGGGACCTAGAGATTCCTAGAGAGGTATTATCTCAGGTTAAAAAAAATAATAGTGTTTTATTTGGTTCCCCCCCCCCCCCACTTTCATGGGGGTCCTTCATCCCTAACTCCAGCAAATGTGGAGGGTCCACTGTAGTACGGTCAATTTCTTATCCACGGATTCAAGTATCCACGGCCTGAAAATATTCCAAAAAAACCCCCCCGTAAATTCCAAATAGCAAACCTTGGTTTTCCATTTTATATAAGGGACACCATTTTGCTATGCCATTGTAGAGACTTGAGCATCTACGGATTTTGTTATCCATGGGGGTCCAGCAACCAAACCCCAGCGGATAACAAGGACCCACTGTAATAATTGCCAGGATTTTTAAAAAGAAAAGAAAAAACAATGTTTAAAAAATGAGCAGCATTCTGTAAAAAGTCATTTGGTTTAAACCAACCAACCCTGTTTGTTTATTTTATGTGTTGCTTTTCTCCCGGAGTGGGACCCAAAGCAGCTCACAGAGGAAATCATAACAATACCATTTTTGAAAAACAAAGGTCCAAAACACACTGCAGAAATAATCCAGTTTGACACTGTTTTAACTGTCCTGGCTCAGTGCTAAGACATCCTGGGAACTGTAGTTTATTGTGTCCCTGGTGCTCTCTGACAGAGAAGGCTAAATGTCTCACAAAACTACAGTTCCCAGAATTCCTTAGCTTTGAGCCAGGGCAGTTAAAGCAGTCTCAAACGGGATTATTTCTGCAGTGTGTTTCGGTCCAAAGACTCTGTGGCTCCTCACGCTCCAGCCATCTGGCCCTCCTTCCTACCTGTACTTGAGGAGGGCATTCTGCGGGATCTGGTAGTTGGTCATCGGCTTCCGGAAGGAGTAGATTTTCTGCAGGATGAACTCCCGGATCTTGGCCACCGCCTGGCAGAGGGATGGTGAGAACAAGGTGTGAAGGCAACATGTCAAGGCAGATACCTGGGTGCCAGAGATAAAGGGGCGTCCCCACCTCTGGTGTCACCTGGTGTGGGGACTGCCGGGTGTGGGGGCTGCCGGTGGGCAGTGGCCAAAAGGGTGGGCTTGGCCCTCCTTCACTCCGGTCTCCTCATGAGTAGGCTGGGGTGCCAGAGCGAAGGCAGGGGGGCCCGTCCGGATGTCACCCCTCTTCTGGGATGTCACCCGGTGTGGGCCGCACCCTCCTTGCGATGCCATGGCAGAGATGCTTTAGGTTGCCCATGGCTTTGGAGAAGGCGTCACAGGGAGCGCTCCGCCAGAAACAGAAGCCAGATGACCTCGCTCTCTCCCCATGGGGAGAAGGGACCCCCTACAGGCACTCGATGGAGCCCCCGGCGGCAAAGCAGCTGCAAAGCCACAACCCGCTCCTCCCCCGTGAAGCCCAATCGCTTGCTTCTTGTCCTAAATCCAAAGTGGGAAGGAACTGTCAGAACCATGCCTGCGTGCACGGATTTTATTGTTGCTGAATATTATAGTTAATATATATAGGTTGTAGATGGTAGGGGATTGTGGGTAAGCTAGTAGTAATAGGATAGCTAGTATGGGGAGTTGGGAATAATAGTAGCTGGCTAGAATAGTTTTGAGAAAGATGGGCCTTTGGAATATGTAAGCTGTGGGGTGCGGAGAGTTGGTGTCTGAAAGATGTAACTGAAAGGAAAGGTAAGGAGTGGAAATGCCTGTGTTTGAGAGAGATAGGGCTGGTGAGGAGGTTTGGAAAAGGGGAGCTGGCTTGATGGGGGAAACAGGCCTGGGAACTGGAGGAAGGTGCCAGATTTGGCGCCAAGGGTATTGGGAGGAGTTTAAAGGTTTTGGGGTTTTAAAATATCGTTTGGCTTGGAGGGGGTAGTTCTGGCTGAAACGCTTATTGGTGAATTTCTGACTATGTGTTCTCCACAAACTCTTGTTTCAGTGCACTGGACTCATTGATACACAAAGGTTCTGAATTTGCCGCTGAAGCGATGCCGCTCACCTTGGCCTTCAGCTTGTCGAGGATGTCGGTCACGTCCGTACAGGCCATGGTCTCCCGGAAGGCCTGCTCCTTCACAGCGTTGATCTTGTTGTTCAGCTCGTGAAGCTGCTCCAGGAAGGCCTGATCCGTCACCGGCGTTTCCAGGATGGTGCTGGGGAGGAAAGGAAAGGAAAGGAAACCAACCTGGAATGCTACCAATTGGATTGGAATCTTGTTGTTATTGTTGTTATTCCTGACTTCAGCCCCTAACCTTAATCCCCCCCAATAAAAAAACAAATGCACTGGTCTAGGGTGGGGGATACTTGGCTTAGTAGTCCATGTGAAATCAGGGATTCATATGAACATGAGCCAGCAGTGTGACACTGCAGCAAAGAAGCTAAATACTATTTTAGTCTGCATTGATAGAAGTGTCATTTCCAAGAGGAGGGAAGTAAGAGGCAGGACAGCTCACTGCTGTGGATACTTTATCTGGAGGTCCTGAACTGAGCAGGGGGCTTGACTAGATGGCCTCTGGGAGCCCTTCCAACTCTTGGATTCTAGGATTTATACCCCTCCTTTTTTTTAAGACTAGGACTCAAAGTCTTAAAAACATACAGAAAGTTGCATGAAGACTGGATTCTGGACTCAATGATTGGCAGTTTTAAAACAATCTAAAACATATACTTTGAAAAGATAAAGAGCATTTTAACAAGCAGACAGTTTGATTTAACTGAGAGCCCGCATATATCAGTAATATTGTACTATTTTAAATTTGTAATCTGCTTTGTGTCCCACTTTTTTTGGGGAAAGTGGGATATAAATAAATACACCTGGCTCTCCACATTTCCAGCTTTGACTTTTGTGGCTTTGATTATTTGTAGTTTTGATTCATATGTCCTCTCTAGGAATCTCTAGGTCCTCCAGCGCAACTCTGCCAGAAGTTGACCATAGAGTTGTGCTGGAGGACCTAGACATTCCTAGAGAAAACACTTCTCTAGGCATTTGTAGGTCCTCCAGCAAAAATCTATGATCAACTTCTGGCAGATGTTGACCATAGAGTTGCTCTGGAGGACCTGGAAATTTCTAGAAAGAACATATTAATCAAAGCCGCAGAAGTCAACGTTGCAAATGTGGAGGAACAACTATGATACAGTTTTCATGTATAATCTAGAACCCTGTTTTTCATACCTAAAATGAACAACAAAGGGTTCTCTCTAGGCATTTCCTAGGTCCTCCAGTGCAACTCTGTAGAAGTTGACCATAAATTCTTGTTGGAGGACCTAGAGAATGCTAGAGAGAGCACTACTTTAGCTGTTTCTTGGTCCTGCATGACTCCATGGTTCTGGTTGACACATGTCATAGAATTGCACCAGAGGAGCTAGAAAAATGCCCAGAGAGAACATATTTTTTCCAGTTGTGTGTAACTGAAGCCGACCTTCCACCATTTTGGTTGCCCTCCTCTGGACACGTTTTTTCCACATTCATGGGGGTCCTTCATGCTTAACCCCAGTGAATGTAGAGGGACCACTGAATAACGATGATGACAATAATAATAATAACAACAATAAAATAATTTATGAGGTGTGCATTTGGATCTCCGGTTGTCCTGTCCAGTTGCGGTCTCTCCCCACAATCCCGCCGCTACCACCACCACCACCATAGACTGACCTGATCATGACGTTGGGCACCACCAGTTCGTCCACCAGCTGGGAGAGGCGCCCCCGGACAGCCTGGCGGTTCCGGAGCCGGACGTTCATGGCCACCGACTGCTCCTGCAGGGTCTGGATCTCGCAGCTAATGCTGCTCAGGTCGGACTGGAAGGAGCTCAGCATGGCCTCCATGCGCTGAGGAGGAGGAGCCGGGGAGGAAGAGAACAGCCCTCTGGTCAGGAATCAAGGGAAGGCAAAAGCCGCGAGGAGGATGGCACCACAGACAAGAGACAGCGCACTCGGTCAGCGGGGTCCCCTCCAAGTAGGGTTGCCATACTCTAGTCCCTCGTATCCGGGCATACAATTTGCATAATATTATAACTAAGCATATTATCAATTTGCATTCTGATTACATAAGTTCAACACATTAATCACTGAACTTTAATATTTCAACATCAGTACCAGCACCAAGCTAAGAGTTCTTTTTTTCAATTCTCCTCTTCTCCCCCCCTCCTGGCCCCAACCAGTTTTTCTTGTACAGTTCCTTGGCTCATCACCACTGCCACATTTTAGTTGAACATGAGTCAACAGTGTGATGCAGCAGCTAAAAAGGCCAATGCAATTTTAGGCTGCATCAATAGGAGTATAGTGTCTAGATCAAGGGAAGTAATAGTGCCACTCTATTCTGCTTTGGTCCGGCCTCACCTGGAATAAGACTGTGTCCAGTTCTGGGCACCACAATTCAAAAAAGATGTGGAGAAACTGGAGCGTGTCCAAAGGAGGGCAACTAAAATGGTGAAGGGTCTGGAAACCAAGCCCTATGAGGAAAGACTGAGGGAGCTGGGGATGTTTAGCCTGGAGAAGAGAAGACTGAGAGGTGATATGATAGCCGTGTTTAAATATTTGAGGGGATGTCATATTGAGGAGGGAACAAGCTTGTTTGCTGCTGCTCCAGAGGCTAGGACCCGAAACAATGGATGCAAGCTGCAAGAAAAGAGATTCCACCTCAACATTAGGAGGAACTTCCTGACAGTAAGGGCGGTTCGACAGTGGAACACACTCCCTCGGAGAGTAGTGGAGTCTCCTTCCTTGGAGGTCTTTAAACAGAGGCTGGATGGCCATCTGTCAATGGGAATGCTTTGATTGTGAGTTCCTGCATGGCAGAATGGGGTTGGACTGGATGGCCCTTGGGATCTCTTCCAACTCTATGATTCTACGACCTCTAGGTCCTTTTCACATGTCCTGTTTCCAGGCCAGGGTATCCCACATCCTCCGCGTGTGCATTTAATTTTTCCTGCCTAGGTGTAACACCTTACATTTCTCTCTGCTTTGTCAATTTTGGCCCAGCTCTCCGATCTGTTAAGGTCATTTTGAATCCTGGCTCTCCCCCTCCGTCCCCTGACCGTTCATTCCACTCACCTCCAGGACCGCATCGCAGGCCGTGATCTGGGTATGGAGCGAGGCAATGTTCTTGCTTTCCTTGATGTCTGAGGAAGACTGCTAAGGAAGAGCCGACTACTTGGAGGAACCTCAACTGGAGAACCTGCGGGGAGAGCGAGGGGCCCAACACCCTTCTCCCACCCCACCCCAAACACAGCAATAACAATAGCAATAGCAATAGCAATAGCAAGTACATTATCAGTGAACTAGCACTCCCTATGCAGTGTACAATCTGCAGGCCAATTGCCCCCACCAGCTGGGGACTCATTTTACCAACCCATAACAGGAGGGAAGGCTGAGTGGACCTTGGAGCCCTGCCTGGGATCGAACTCACAACCTCGGGGCTTGAGTGCCAGCCTTTAACCACCGTCCCGACTTCCCGGGCTGAGGATACAGTCCTTGATGGAGGCGTGCTCAATCTGCTGGAGCTCCATTTCCACTTGCTTGGAGTACTGCCTCAGGTCCACCCCCTGCCAGACAAAAACAGAGAGTTGTGGGGCATTAGAGGAGGAGGAAAAGTCCAGCAGAGCCCCAGCCAAGCCTTGCCTGCCCCAAATCCCAAGCTCCGCCAGCCTCACCGTTTTCAAGGCCTCCTGCACCAGAGCGTCCTCCAAGTTGGCCTGGATATGACCTGGAAGAGAGGACAGAAAGAAGAATCCTAATATTAATACGGGGGGGGGCGGAGGTGTCTTGCCATCCGCAGATTTGAACATCCACGGACAGCAAGCCCTGGTGGTTCCTAATGGCGGCACATTCATGCGGCCGCACACAGGTCACGCCACCTTGGGTCCTGCATGTTTTTGTATCTGCAGGGGGTCTGCGGATACGAAGGGCCAACTATAATAATAATAATAATAATAATAATAATACACTTGGCCCTCCGTATCCACTGAGTTTTTATCCATGGATTCAAGTATCCACAGGTTGAAAATATTTTTAAAAATATATAAATTCAAAAAAAGTAAACCTTGGCATTATCATTTTATATAAGGGACCACCATTTTAATTTGCCGTTGTACTTCATGGGACCTGAACATCCATGGATTCTGATATCCATGGGGGATCCTGGAACTTTTATGCAACTTTTATTATTGTTTTCTTATTGTGTTCTTTTATTTTTATGCTTGTAACCCGCCTTGATTCCCTTTGGAAACAGGCGGGCTAGAAATAAATCAGATTATTACTATTATTATTACTACTATTATTAAAGCCCAGCAGATACCAAGGACCCACTCTAAGAATAAGGAATATTTCCCAGAAGATCTGAGTGTAGGGCAGGGGTAGGCAACCTTTTTTCCCCTTTAAGGGCCAAGGAGGGACTTCAGCTCCCAGAAGCCTCAGCCATGTTGGCCTATAATAGTCCCCTGTTGGCCTATAATAGCTCCGGGGATTCTGGGAGCTGCAGTCCCTCCTCGGCCCTTCAAGGGGAAAGGTTGCCTACCCCTGGTGTAGGGGGAGGACTGTGTGGGAGAAGGCAGCCCTGTAGCTAACCTGGACACAAACCACGGAGGGCTTTCAAAGGAAGAAACCAACCAATCGTCCAGAGAAAGACAAAGTGAATCCTTTCGAGAAGACAGACAAGAGTCATCCATTAAAGCAGGGGTAGGCAACCTTTTTTCCCCTTGAAGGGCCAAGGAGGGACTTCAGCTCCCAGAATCCCAGGAGCTATTGGCCAAGATGGGACTATTATAGGCCAACATGGCTGAGGCTTCTGGGAGCTGAAGTCCCTCCTTGGCCCTTCAAGGGGAATAAAGGTTGCCTACCCCTGTCCCAGCTTGATCCCTCAACTGTACGAATTGTACTAACTAAGGGCCTTTGCAGACTGCCAGAAATAGTGCAAACTGAGTCCACTTTGACTCCCTTAGCTTAGTGCTAGAGAATCATGGGAACTGTAGTTTATTGTGGCACCAGAGCTCTCCGACAGAGAAGGCTCAATGTCTCAGAAAAAAATACAATTCCCATGATTCCCTGGCACTGAGCCAGGGCAGATTAAAGTGGACTCAACTTGCACTATTTCTGGCAGTCTGCAAAGGCCCTAACGACCTCCATTAAAAAGAAGCAAATCAGTTACGAAAATAACTCTGATAACAAGAAGCGGACTCATTTGCCTGTTCGAACATGCAACTGAATTATGCTGAGTGGCTGAGAGGAAGCACGGCTACTGTGCAATTATTAATACTATTTTATATGTATGGAATCATGCCAATAAATTTTTTTTATAATAAGAGTGTAGTAATAATATCTCAAATCCACAAAACAGTGATACCTTGCATTGGCCAACCAAAATGCACAAAACGCACGATCCAAAACAGAGTGGTCCCTCCCCATTTGCCTCGGTTCGGGGTGAAGGACCGCCATGAATGTGGAAAAACCACAAATAAAAAAAAACAAAAACCCAAAAAACAACCACTAGTCTTTTCACCTGAGAGAAGACCTCTCTAGGAATCTCCAGGTCCTCCAGTGCAACTCTATGGTCAACATCTGCCAAGAGTTGATGATAGACTCATGCTGGAGGACCTACAAATGCCTAGAGAAGTGTTTTCTCTAGGAACTGCTCGGTTCTCCATCAGCACAACTCTATGGTCAACTTCCGGCAGAGTTGCGCAGGAGGACCTAGAGCAGTGTCTCCCAAACTTTGGTCCTCCAGGAGTTTTGGACTTCAATCCCAGAAGCCCCAGCAAGCTTGGCCAGCAATCAGGAATTCTCGAAGCTGAAATCCAAAACATCTGGAGAACCAAAGTTTGGGGACCACTGACCTAGAGATTCCTAGAGAGGACATAATAATCAAAGCTGCAAATAATCAAAGCTGCAAAAGTCAAACCCACAAATGCGGAGGGACAACTGTACAATGTTTTGTGGATTTTGGATGCTATTGTACTGTCTGTGGTTTTTTCTTCTTCTTAAGGTTAAGAATTGCTCTTGCAAAAGAAGGGCAAAGCTTCTCTCTCCTCCAAATGGTGTGAATGGTAAGCAGGAGGTGGCAGGGGAACATCACAGGCTACATCCACACTGCAGAAACAATCCAGTTCGACACCACTTTAACTGCCAGGGCTCCATGCAACGGAATTCTGGGGATTGTAGTTTTGTGAGAAACTTAGCCTTCACTGTAAGAGAGCTCTGGTGCCACAACAAACTACACTCCCCAGAATTTCGTTGCATGGAGCCATGGCAGTTAAAGTGGTGTCGAACTGGATTATTTCTGCAGTGCGGATGCAGCCACAGACAGGACGCCCACCTAAGGGTGGCTAAAAACACAGCCCCGTATGTCCCCTGGCTCCATCTTGAAAGGGAATAGGCACCCCCCTTTGCAGAGAAACATGGCAACTAACAGATGCAGAGAGATTGCAAACCTTCCCTTTCCCAACTTACTGTCCACTTCGTCCAGGATGAACTCCTCCGAGGTGAGGTCCAGTTCTCCGAGGTTCAGCTGCAGGGGCTCCTCGCTCTGGCCCTGGAAGGCAGAGGCACACCGTTACCTTTATGGCAAATGGAGGGGTAAAGGCCCCGAGGGAGACACATTTCACTGTCAAATTAGCAATCTCTAAACCGCTCTGAGAGAAGAACGCGGTATAAATACTCTAAAGAAATAAAATAATAAATAACTAACTAAAGAGAGAGCCAAGGCTTGAACGCAAAGGCAGAAAGCCAGCTTCTCAGGCAGAGGGCCATAGGTTCATGGAATCACAGAATCCTAGAGTTAGAAGGGACCTTCGAGGGCCATCCAGTCCAACCCCCTTCTGCCATAAAGGAATATATAGGATCCTAGAGTTGGAAGGGACCCCCAAGGGTCCTAACCCTAACCCTTCTGCCATGCAGGAATGCATATAATCCTAGCCTTGGAAATGACCCCATGCCATATGGCATTTGGACTGGATGACCACTGGGGGTCCCTTCCAACTCTAGTATCCTATGTATTCCTGAATGGCAGAAGGAGGTTGAATGTCCCTTGGGGATCCCTTCCAACGCTAGGATCCTATGCGATGTCATCTGGGGGAGTCCTTATTTCTTAAAGGATGGGTGGGATTTGAGATTTTTATGTTCTGTTTAAATTGTATTAATATATCTCTATGGAAATTTTAATGTTGTAAGCCGCCCTGATTGCTCTGCAGAGGGGCAGGATAAAATAATAATAATAATAATAATAATTATCATTATTATTATTATTCATGGTAGAAGAAGAGGGTTAGACTGGATGGCCCTTGGGGGCCCCTTCCAACTCTAGGATCCTATGTTTTCCTTCATGGCAGAAGAAGGGGATGGACTGGATGGTCCTTTGGGGTCCCTTCCAACTCTAGGGTCCTATGTCTTCCTTCATGTTAGAAAAAGGGGGTCGGACTGGATGTCCCCTGGGGGTCCCTTCCAACTTTAGGATCCTATGTATTCCTCCATGGCAGAAGAAGGGGGATGGACTGGATGGCCCTTGGGGGTCCCTTCCTACTCTCTGCTAGGAATACTCTCTAATGAACCCATTACACAGGCCTACAATAAAACCCTTTTTCCCTTCCCAATCCCATAGCTGTGTTGAATGCATTTTTGGGTGAGGAACGTGAAAAGCACAATAAAAATGCCGTCCGACCGCACACGCTTCTTTCACAAAGGTGACATTGCTAGCAATCCAGCTGTTCCGACGGTGCTGATGTTCCAGTGCGACGACTTTCCGTGATTTTGATGGGTTTTTGGATTGCAGATCAGTGAATAAGAGTTTATGGGAAGACTAGGATCATTTTCATCCAGTCACATTTGACCACATGGGTCCAAAACACACTGCAGAGATAATCCAGGTTCAGACCGCTTTAACTGCCCTGGCTCAATGCTAGGGAATTCTGGGAACTGTAGTTTTGTGAGACATTGAGCTTTCTCTGTTAGAGAGCCCTGGTGCCACAATAAACTACAATTCCCAGGATTCCCAAGCACCGAGCCAGGGCAGTTAAAGCGGACTCAAACTGGAATATTGTTTCTGCAGTGTCTTTTGGACCCTAGAAACATCAAAGCAAGTTGTGAGTTAAAAAAAAAGAAATCCCTGCATGTGAAGATGGAGCAAATCCGAGGTTTGCCTTTGGATTTCGGACCCCAAATTCCCATAAAAGCAGCATAAATTGAATTAACGGTTTGTATGACTGTCCGTTTTTGCGGGTTTGTGTTATCATGCGACACCTAACACAACGTCCAAACCGTACTGACCAGTAGCCGCTGACACCGCTTTAATGGCCATGGAGGCTCAATGCTATGGGAATTATGGGATTTGTAGTTTGGTGGGATATTTAGCCTTCTCTGCCAGGGAGCTTTGATGCCACCACAAACTACAAATCCCAAAGCGTTGAGCCTCCAAAGCAGTTTAGGCTGTGATAAACTGCATTAATTGTGGAGCATAGCAGCAGCTGCAGTGTAACACTAACCTCCCCCTTTATAGCCATTTAAAGTTTCAGCATTGGACTATGACTCTGGAGACCAAGGTTCAAATCCCTGCTCAGCCATGGAAGGCCAGTGGATGATCTTGGGTGAGTCACACTCTCTCAGCCTCAGAGGAAGGCAAATGTGGAAAACTTCCTCTGAACCAATCTGGCCAAGAAAACTCCAGAATAGGTTTGCCTCAGGATCACAGTAAGTCGGAAAAGACTTGAAGATACACAATGACAACAGTCTCAGAGGTCACACTCTCTCAGCCTCAGGGGAAGGCCAGGGCAAACAGATGTTCTCTCTAGGAATATCTAGGTCCTCCAGCACAACTCTATGGTCAAACTAGCCAAAAGTCGCACCGAAGGACCTAGAGATTCCTAGAGAGAACCCTTCACTCAGCATTTGTAGCTTCTCCAGCGCAACTCTATGGTCAATGTCTGGCAGATGTTGACCACAGAGTTGCATTGGAGGACCCAGAGATTCCTAGAGAGGTCTTCTCTGTGGTAAAAACATACGTGTTTTTGTTATTTGTGGTTTTCCCACATTCACGGGGGTCCTGTGCGCCTAAGTATTGGCGAATGTGGAGTCTAACAAATATAATATTATATAAATTTGCTTTATATAAATATAACATTATACTACACTACAGTATATGTTATAATAATTATAATACTCTAATGATGATAATTATAATGAAGAAAAAGCAGCAGGCAGGCAGAAACCCAACAGGTGCAACTCTCTCTCTCTCTCTCTCTCTCTCTCTCTCTCTCTCTATATATATATATATATATATATATATATATAAAACACACGCACACACTCAAACACACACATATATCTGCTGGGGATATTGGGAATTGCAGTCCGCAAAAGTAAACCCTCCCAATTGGCCCTGGGTCACATGGGAATGGCTCAGGAGGGGGAAAATACCCCCCTCCGGCTCTTTTTGGGGGAAAGAAAGACGAGAGACCCCTCTCCCCAGTATTTTGGGGATACCGGAAGTAGGGTCTCCCGGGGACCGGAAGTGGGGTGCACCGGTCCGTGGCCCTCACCGGTCCGGCTCCCACCTCTTCCTCCTCCGCGTCCCGCGAGCAGTGCTGCCGCCGCCGCCGCCGCCGCTGATGCTGCTCCTGCTCCTGGAGCGCCGCCATCGCCGCGGAGCCTCCGTCCCTGCCTCCGCCGCCTCTCCGGCCACATCCGGGACTCCCGGAGAACCACTTCCGGTCATAGGAGCAGAAGGACTACAAGCCCCGGCATGCCTCGCGGCGCCGAGGCGGAAGCGTCCCTCGTCTCCAGCTCCGTAGAGATAGGAAAGAGGAGAGTGAGGACGGAGCAATGATTGTAGGATGATCCTTAGTCATAACAACGACAGCATTATGTATGTATTTATTTACTTCTAGGCCGCCATAGAGAGAAACAACGCCATTGTGACAACTCTCAGATTGGGGTGAGGGGAAAAATCTGGTCTGGTTGGATTGCAGATCCCGTCATTCATCTTGGCAGTGGCAGACTCCTGGGAACTGCACCCAATAAATGCTCATGATTCCACTCTATGGTTGGCTCTATCCTTTCTATCTCTATGGCCACCGAGGCGGAAGTGGGGCAGCCATAGAAAGAGAGGCGGAAGTGGGGCGGGGGGGAAACAGGTTGGGGCGGAAGTAGGTCTAGCCATAGACTGGCCGGCTCTACCCTTTCTATGCCCACCGGGGCGGAGGTAGGCGCATAGTAGGCTATTCAGGAATGCATAGGATCCTAGACTTGGAAGGGGCCCCCAGTGGCCATCCAGTCCAACCCCCTTCTTCTGCCATGGAGGAATACATAGGATCCTAGAGTTGGAAGGGACCCCCAAGGGCCATCCAGTCCAACCCCCTTCTTCTGCCATGGAGGAATACATAGGATCCTAGAGTTGGAAGAGGCCCCCAGTGGCCATCCAGTCCAACCCCCTTCTTCTGCCATGGAGGAATACATAGGATCCTAGACTTGGAAGGGGCCCCCAAGGGCCATCCAGTCCAACCCCCTTCTTCTGCCATGGAGGAATACATAGGATCCTAAACTTGGAAGGGGCCCCCAGTGGCCATCCAGTCCAACCCCCTTCTTCTGCCATGGAGGAATACATAGGATCCTAGACTTGGAAGGGGCCCCCAGTGGCCATCCAGTCCAACCCCCTTCTTCTGCCATGGAGGAATACATAGGATCCTAGACTTGGAAGGGGCCCCCAAGGGCCATCCAGTCCAGACCTCTTCTTCTGCCATGAAGGAATACATAGGATCCCAGAGTTGGAAGGGATCTCCAAGGGCCATCCAGTCCAACCCCTTCTTTTGCCATGAAGGAAGACATAGGATCCTACAGCTGGAAGGGACCCCCAAGGGCCATCCAGTCCAGCCCCCTTCTTCTGCCATAAAGGAATACATAGGATCCTAGAGTTGGAAGGGACCCCCAAAGACCATCCAGCCCAGCCCCCTTCTTCTGCCATGAAGGAAGACATAGGACCCTTGAGTTGGAAGGGATCCCCAAGGGCCATCCAGTCCAACCCCCTTCTTCTGCCATGAAGGAATACATAGAACCCTAGAGCTGGAAAGGACCCCTAAAGGCCACCCAGTCCAGCCCCCTTATTCTGCCATAAAGGAATACATAGGATCCTAGAGTCAGAAGGGATCCCCAAGGGCCATCCAGTCCAACCCCCTTCTTCTGCCATGAAGGAAGACATAGGATCCTAGAGTTGGAAGGGACCCCCAAGGGTCATCCAGTCCAACTCCCTTCTTCTGCCATGCAGGAAGACAGCATCCTAGAGTTGAAAGGGACCCCCAAGGGCCATCCATACGAACACTCTTCTGCCAGGCGGGAAGTCATATGATCCTAGAGTTTGAAGGGACACCAAAGGAATACATAGTATCCTAGAGTTGGAAAAGGAGGAAGAGGGAGGAGGAAGAGTGGCAGTGGTGAGGAAGAGGAGGAGGAGGTATACATAGGATCCTAGAATACATAGGTCAGACTAGATGGCCCTTGGGGATCCTTTCCAACTCTAGGATACTATGTATTCCTGCATGGCACAAGAGGGTTGGACTGGATGGCCCTTGGGGGATCGTTTTCAACTCCAATTTTCTGGTCCTGTCCCCCAAACAATGCTGCTAGAGCTCTGTAGTGATGAATTCTGAGTCCCTCCACCAAACTACATATCCCAGGATCGCACAGCAGGGAGCCACGGCAATGAGAACGGCACCCAAGCCCTACAACTGCATCCATGGGAAGCCAGGTGTGCTCTCGAACTCTGCTCTCCAGGGGATGTGGGAGGATGCAGTCTAAGGGGAAGCTTGAAGGAAAGATGCAAGAAATGGACAGAGCCAGGGTTTTTAGGCCACACTGCAGGAGTGTCGTTGTTACAGGGAGTGAAGCGAAAATTAACTTTCTTGGGCTGCTACAGCTCCCAGAATCCCCACAGCCAACATGGCTTCTTGTTCGGTCCCTGCCAGGAAGAAGAAAGAAAGCAGTTTCTGGGCAGCCATTTTGAGCAGAGGAAGAGAGTCAGAGACTTGCCTCCAGAATAAGGTACCATCCAGGAGCTCTCTATAGAGTAATAATAATAATAATAATAATAATAATAATAATAATCCCGCCCCTCTGCCTACGCAACTGAAACCCAGTTGATTGAGCTCACTGACAGAGCCTGGTGAAAAGACCAAGAGAACAGGGGCCCTTTACGTGGGTCTTTACCAGGGGACTTTTCGAGGGAGAAGCCCACAGTCCTGTTTCAGTGCAGGAATGCTAGGATTTGTAGGTTGGGGGCCCTGGGGCACTTCTCTGGCAAAGCATGCTGAACTACAAATCCCAGGATTCCCTGAGAAAGAGCCAACATGGCGGTTAAACTGGGATCAAATTGCCAGAGACAGAAAGTGTGGAGAAATTCGCTGGCAAACCACGAATATCTCATGTCTCCCTCTATGAAACATAGCGCTGCATTTAATAACTAAACCTGGCTGATATTTACACACGTATACACAGCCTAATGAGTAAACATGTACACACAGCCCTAATGAGTAACTTGGCTGGTTTCCTGTGTCCTGTTTACTTGTCTCTGACCTTTGAGCCTGACACAGGGAAAAGCACCTACTACCAGTTAATGAATGATGGACAGCAGTGAGCATCCTGTAAACAAATTGCTAATAAAAGGCGAGAGGGAAGAACACTCCCTTAAGCAAGTAAGCAAGCAAGAAGCATTCGCGCCCCCATTCTCGTCTCTCCTGCCGTTCTTGTCCTGAGCCGCAACAAGAAAGCCATACCAAAATCTCAGGGTTTCTGAAGGATGTCTCGTCAAGTCTACTAATTCCGTGGGCCTGCAAAATTTAGGGTCACAAAAACAAATGTATGATGGTTTTATAGGAATTTGGCAGTCTAAATCCAAAATCCCTCAGATTTGCTCCGTCATTGCATACAATCTCCCCCCTCCACAAAGCACCTGAGGTAAAATTCTCTATTCTTACTAAGGGCCTGAGGTAAAATTCTCCCTTCTTATGAAGCACTTGAGGTAAAATTCTCCCTTCTTATGAAGCGCCTGAGGTAAAATTCTCCCTTCTTATGAAGCACTTGAGGTAAAATTCTCCCTTTTTATTAAGGGCTTGAGGTAAAATTCTCCCTTCTTATGAAGCACTTGAGGTAAAATTCTCCCTTCTTATGAAGCACTTGAGGTAAAATTCTCCCTTCTTATGAAGCACTTGAGGTAAAATTCTCCCTTTTTATTAAGGGCTTGAGGTAAAATTCTCCCTTCTTATGAAGCACTTGAGGTAAAATTCTCCCTTCTTATGAAGCACTTGAGGTAAAATTCTCCCTTTTTATTAAGGGCTTGAGGTAAAATTCTCCCTTCTTATGAAGCACTTGAGGTAAAATTCTCCCTTCTTATGAAGCACTTGAGGTAAAATTCTCCCTTCTTATGAAGCACTTGAGGTAAAATTCTCCCTTCTTATGAAGCACTTGAGGTAAAATTCTCCCTTTTTATTAAGGGCTTGAGGTAAAATTCTCCCTTCTTATGAAGCACTTGAGGTAAAATTCTCCCTTCTTATGAAGCACTTGAGGTAAAATTCTCCCTTTTTATTAAGGGCTTGAGGTAAAATTCTCCCTTCTTATGAAGCACTTGAGGTAAAATTCTCCCTTCTTATGAAGCGCCTGAGGCAAAATTCTCCCTTCTTATGAAGCACTTGAGGTAAAATTCTCCCTTCTTATGAAGCACTTGAGGTAAAATTCTCCCTTCTTATGAAGCACTTGAGGTAAAATTCTCCCTTCTTATGAAGCACTTGAGGTAAAATTCTCCCTTTTTATTAAGGGCTTGAGGTAAAATTCTCCCTTCTTATGAAGCACTTGAGGTAAAATTCTCCCTTCTTATGAAGCACTTGAGGTAAAATTCTCCCTTTTTATTAAGGGCTTGAGGTAAAATTCTCCCTTCTTATGAAGCACTTGAGGTAAAATTCTCCCTTCTTATGAAGCGCCTTCAGGGATGATTGACCCTGAGGCACAAGGTGCGTGTATTTATTTGAGTTTTAATTTATTTTTATTTCTTTGATTTCTATGCCACCTTTCTCCCAGAAAGAGATCCAAGGAGGCTCACAAGATAAAAACACATCAAAACAAAGTTTTTAAAAGACAATTATAATAACCTGATTAAAACAGTACAAAATTAAAACTCAAAACTTTAGAAAAGTAAAAAAAAATTACTCTGGGACACACAAAAGTGCCACTTGTCACAGGTAATTAAGATATGGCAGAGAGAATTGAGAAAACTACAGGCAGAGCTTGGAAAAGTTACATTTCTTGGATGACAACTCCCCAAAAATATGGCCATTTTCCCATGCTTTTCCCCCTCAGTTGTTGCAGGAATTTTGGTTTTTTGCTTCCTAAGAATAACAGAGAATGCCTCACTCCCAGGCAAGATCTTTTTTATCAGAGAGATACCAGAGAAAGAAGAATAAACCACTAAATAACTAATATAATATATGACACTGAGGTATATTTTTAGTTATTAAGAGGTGGGGGGAGGCCGAGGAGGTCAGCCTTCCCACCATTTTGGAAATTTTCTTCTTTGTCCTCTTTGCTCCTTTTGGGCTGCTCTGTTCCTGACTCAGGAAAAGACAAAATGAACACCAGCAGCTTCTCACAAATTCCCATTAAGAATTCTTCATGGTTCCATTAATTTATTTGAAAAAAGGGCAGTTAAGAGATCAGTTTCCTCAGTCTAGATTTCCTCATACACATTTTTTGGCATCACAACTGCCATCTTCTGTCCTTTGGGGAAATGGCTGCTTTTTTCCCATTATCAAACACATGCACACATGCACAGGATCATCTCTCCACACCTGTGCATCTGTGTAGGAAAACATCCCTGCGCACCTGCACAGGACCTGTCATAGGCTACTATACAGTCTGTCACTCTCTGTGTACAAAGATGACTGAAGTTCGGCATCCCTGTGCATCTTCATAGGATCTGTCATATACCCACATATCATGCAAGGATTCGCTGACCTCCACTTCCCCCAAGGAGTGGATGCAGTAGACAGGTGCCACTGTCTGAGTGTGCCACCCTTGGGGTGAAGGAACGGGTTTGTCAACTGAAAAGACACTCCATCGTCCTCCACAAAATATGTCCCACACAGATCAGGGGGGAGGGGAGAGGTACATACAAAGCAAAGCAGCTAAGCAGCTTCATTTATATACCGCTTCATATTGCGCTATGGGATGTCTAAGCGGTTTACAACTGTAAGTTCATTGCCCCCCAACAGCTGGGTACTCATTTTAGCGACCTCGGAGGGATGCAGGCCTGAGTCTAGCCTGAGCCCTGGCTGGTACTGAACTCGCAACCTTGTGGTCTATGAGTGAGTGGCTGCAGTACAGGCATTTAACCACTGCACCACCAGGGAGGTTTGTGTGGACAGACTTGATACATGCAGCTGGTGGTCATGCAAGGGACATAGTCAACAGGACACATGGACAAACGTTACTCCAAGAGCCCCCCCAATCATGCCAGGAAGTGGTGTGTAAGTCTTATGCACACCTGCACAGAAGAGGTCACAAAAGCCTCTTTCATGCAAACTGTTGTGCATACTGACAGCAAGCGTACATCTAACAGAATGCATTTATTGTCATAACAGAGGACAGTTGCTAGGGCATATGCGTAGGGTTACAATTAGGGTTAGGGTTCTAATATTCAAGCACACCTGCGCCAGTGCATCCACATCTGGAACCATAGGGCGCTTTAAATAAAAGCTTTCATCATAGGGCGCATGTTCTGGATCACCAAGTCAATTTCCGCCGCACATGCGACAGTGCATTTATACAGCCATTTTCTGGTGCATCAGCGTCGCTGCATACATACACACATGCGGAGGTGCGTATCTTCACCAAAGTTGCGGAAAAAAGTGGCTACTTTCTGGAGTGGCTTTTCTTGGCATATGATGGCTACAGCTTTCCTGGAGACTTTTAGGTGTGCGTCGTCTAAAGGCCATGCCTACAAGTCACCCTCAAAGCATCCCTTTTTGCCTGTGTGCATAGCCCCTTACTTGCTAGGATCACTCTAGCTGCCATTACCATATACCGGATCAAATTACAATATCTCTTGATCCTTTTGTCTTCATCCCTAACCAAATTTAACACAGCTAATTCTGGATCAAGAGGCATTTTAAATCCTATAACCCTTTGTATCCGTTTACTGACTTTAAACCAATATTTCTTAATTCTCTTGCAACTCCACCATTTATGGAAGAAAGAGCCTAATTTGTCTCCACATTTCCAGCATGCCTTATTTCAGTGGGCCTTTCTCATCCACGGAGGTTCTGTTCTGGACAAAATGGAGGGACCTCAAGTCCTGTAGGATTCTATGGTGGCACACATGCATGCAGCCACTCTCCCAGCTCCACCTGCAAGTGCAGCCATTGAAATCAATGGGGGTATGCTGTCCGTGGATGCTTAAATCATCGAACCACAAGCCTGTAGTTGGGGCAGGAGGGCTGTAGATCCTTTCTAAATTTTTGACCAATTTCTCTGGGGTAATATACCATTAATACATACTTTTATACTGGTTTTCCTTGTACCTTTTATCCAAATAGATTCCCATTGACCCATTAAAATATTATGTCTCAATTTTTCCCCAACTAATCATATATTATTTAACCTGTTCTTCAGTGTCAAATTTAAGTAGATTTTGTACATTTTACCTATCAAATGATTATCATCTGTTCATAACAACATTTCAATTTCTGATTTCCTCCTTTCATACTGCTAGTTCTTCATATCCACTCTGACCTTTTCCATTGATTATATAACAGCAATTGTAGTCTAGACCCCTCACTTTCTAAGGGCCTTTACAGACTGCCAGAAACAATGCAGCTTGAGACCACTTCAACTGTCCCTGCTCAATGCTAGGGAAGAATGGGAATTGTAGTTTTTTCTGAGATGTTGAGCCTTCTTTGTCAGAGCTCTAGTGCCACAATAAACTACAGCTCTCATGATTCCTTAGCACTGAGCCAGGGCAGTTAAAGTGATCTCAAGCTTCATTATTTCTGGCAGTCTGCAAATGCCCTAATTTTTCTCAACGAAAGCTCTTCCTGTATTTCATACATTTTACTAGTTTTCCCCCATGTGGGTTCATTGATGTAAACGTAGAGTCCCACTCTGAGTGAACCTCTTCCCACATTTCATGCAATACTCAGAAAGAAATTCAAAAACAGTTGGTAGTCCCCAAGAAATATAGAAGCCAGGTACTAGAAATAGCCCATTCTAGTTCATTTGGAGGTCATTTGGGAATTAAGAAAACTACCCAATGAGTTTCTTTAAATTTTTATTGGCCAAAGATGGGGCAAGATATAAAATCTTTTTGTAAATCTTGTGACGTTTGTCAGAAAGTGGGAACAAAGCGAGATAGAACCAGAGCTAAGCTTTGTCCATTACCAGTCATGCCACAGCCATTTTGCGAATAGGTACAGATATAATAGGGCCGTTACCTTATGCAACTCAGGAGAGGGAAAAAATACATTCATACTCTAATGGACTACGCCACAAGGTATCCTGAAGCAGTAGCTTTGTGGAATATAGAGACAACGACTGTGGCTAATGCTCTGATAAATATTTTCTGTAGAGTAGGATTCCCGAGTGAGGTAATATCAGATTTGGGAAGTAATTTTATTTCCAAAGTGATGCAAAAGTTATGGGAGGTCTGTGGAGTGAAACATTTAACCACAAGCCCTATCACCCCCAAAGTAATGGGCTTATAGACAACTTTAATGGAACCTTAGTTAACATGATAAAATCCTAAACTGCAGAAAACCGGAATGATTGGGACACCAAGCTGCAACACCTGTTGTTTGCCTATAGAAAGGTGCCGCAAGAAAGCTCGGGATTCAGTCTATTTGAGTTAATGTTTGGACGCAAAGTAAAAGGACCTTTAGATCTCATTCGACAAGAGTGGGAATCTCCAGATGAGAGAGAGCTGGAAGATGTGTTATCGTATGTCCAGAGCCTGATGACATCCTTAAGACAAGCCTTGAGAGTTGCCAGAGAAAACTTGAGAAAACAGCTCAAGGTCAACAAAAGACTTGGTATGACAAAAAGGCCCAAATTCGAGTTTTTCTGCCGGGAGATGAGGTGTTAGTCCTTCGACCAACGAGAGGAAATAAACTTCAGTATGCGTGGACAGGTCCAGTTCAAGTCACAGAGAAGATCAAAGATGTAAACTATATAGTGGACTTGGGAGATGATGTGGGATGTAAATTGGTGCATGTAAATATGCTGAAGCCCTATGTTAGGCGGGAAAATTTGGTATTATGTTGGTATTGAGGATATTTTCTCAGATGTACCCGGAAAAGTACAGGGTATATATCAACGTATCAATACTGGAGAAGCAAACCCTGTAGCCACGGATCACCGGTCCGTTAGCAGACAGTATTGGGGAGGAAATTGATACAATGTTAGCCTTGGGCTTCACCAGTAGTGTTATTAGAAAAATCCAACCATAATATTTGATTTAGTGTTGACTACAGGCAGTTTGAAGAGGGATAACATTGAAAAATGGTAATGTAATATAGTTAAACAGGCAATGGTTCATATATGTATAAATGTGTTGTGTATATAAATGTTGTTGATTATTGAATGTTATTCATGATATGGTTTGATGATAATTATAATTGATTATAGGGGTTTATGGGCCCACATAATCGATAGGTTATATGTGTCCATAAACTTGCTAAAGGAGGGAGGTGTGTGATGAATAGAATGACCACCTGGCCAATCAGGAAGCAGCTGAAAGCCAGCCAGTGGGATTCTAGCTGGGAGCATTTAAAAAGCTCAGACTGACAGTTGGTGGAAGTTAAACTTTTAGGGTGTTCCTGAGGGAACTGTATTTTGGGGAGTTAAGAGTCTAGAAAGGAGAGACTCCAAACACTCATAGAGCTCTAAAGAAGAGAGTTTCTGTGGTGTTCTCTCCAGATAGAGATTGTTAGCCAGTGTGGCTGAGGTACTGTGAGTGAATTAGAAACAAACGTTATAATTTTGTAACCAAGAAAGACTATAGTAGCAAGTTCTGAACCAAGTTACATTTATTACATGCAAATTTAAAATAAAGTTTTCTCATTGTTCCAACATTGCTTGGTCTACATTTTAATCACAAACCACGCTACTAATATTTTGAAGTTTTGGAGGTGGGACACCATACAAAAGGCAGTGTGGGTCCCTTACACTTAATCAGGTGGTAAGGGTGGGGATAAAAAGTTCCCACAGGACTGCCAGCTAGAATTAAAGTGAAAAAGGAGAAAGGTGGCAGTAGTGTGCACCACAGGAGGTCATATTGAGGATGGAGCAAGCTTGTTTTCTGCTGCTCTAGAGAACAGGACCCAGAACAATGGGTGCAAGCTCCAGGAAAAGAGATTCCACCACAACATTAGGAGGAACTTCCTGACAGTGAGAGTTGTTCGACAGTGGAACACACTCCCTCAATGGAGGTTTTGATGGAGTCTCCTTCCACTGCTGCTCTTCCTCCTCCTCCTCTTTCCCACCACCACTCCTCCTCCTGTCCTCCTCCTCCACTTCATCTGTGCTGCTCTTCCTCCTCTCTTCCTCACCACTGCCTTTCTTCTTCCTCCTCCTCCTCCTCCTCACCACTGCTGTTTCTATGATTCCCCATGATGCGTGGGCAGAGTTGGCATTTGGGTTTGTGGCAAGACTTTGTCCCTGTGTCCACATCTGTCAACACACTACATTGGGCCAAGAGGATGGTTCCTGCGCCAGAGAATAAATGGGGCATAAATCAGACATTAGGAATGGGAATGTGAAATGGGGACCCCTTCCAGATGTGACACCAACCCTAGTGACGCCACTTAGCATTAGTGACAGAAGGCATCTTTGCCTGGTTCCTTTCTGTATCTCTATTCCAGTTTATTAACAACTGATTTTTTTGAGTTGAATATGGGCCTTTACAGACTGCCAGAAATAATACAGCTTGAGGCCACTTTAACTGTCCTGGCTCAGTGCTAAGGAATCATGGGAACTGTAGTTTATTGTGGCACTAGAGCTCTCTGACAGAGAAGGCTCAAAGTCCCAGAAAAAAAATACAATTCCCATGATTCCCTAGCACTGAGCCAGGACAGTTAAAGTGGCCTCAAGCTGCATTATTTCTGGCAGTCAGTAAAGGCCCTAACTCTTCATTTTTTTTTGACGAAAGCTCTTTCTGTATTTCATACATTTTACTAGTTTTCCCCATGTGGGTTCTGTGATGTAAATGTAGAGTGCCACTCTGAGTAAACCTCATTCCACATTTCATGTACTTATATGGTTTCTCCCCTGTGTGGGTTCTGTGATGTAAATGTAGACTTTTACTGCAACTGAAACTCTTCCCACATTCTATTTATGTATATGGCTTCTCCCCTGTGTGGGTTTTTTGATGTGAACGTAGAGTTCCACTCTGACTGAAGCTCTTCCCACATTCCATGCATTCATATGGTTTCTCCCCTGTGTGGGTTTTTTGATGTGAATGTAGAGTTCCACTCTGACTGAAGCTCTTCCCACATTCCATGCATTCATATGGTTTCTCCCCTGTGTGGGTTCTGTGATGTACATGCAGACTATCACTCCGACTGAAGCTCTTCCCACATTCTATGCATTTATATGGTTTCTCCCCTGTGTGGGTTCTTTCATGTGAACGTAAATCTCCACTGTGAATGCAGCTCTTCCCACATTCCATGCATATATATGGTTTTTCCCCTGTGTGGGTTCTTTGATGTAAATGTAGACTATCACTCCGACTGAAGCTCAGTCCACATTCCATGCATGTATATGGTTTTTCTCCGGTGTGGGATCTTTGATGTGAACGAAGAGTTCCACTCTGCCTGAAGCTCTTCCCACATTCTATGCATTTATATGGCTTCTCCCCAGTGTGAGATCTTTGATGTAGATGTAGACCCTGAATCTGAGTGAAGCTCAGTCCACATTCCATGCATTTATACGGCCTATCTCCTGCATGGATTCTTTGATGTAAACGTAGACCTCCCCTCTGACTGAAGCTCTTCCCACATTCCATGCATTTATATGGTTTTTCCCCTGTGTGGGTTCTTTCATGTGAACGTAAATGAAAACTAGAAGAGAAGCCCTTCCCACATTCCATGCATTCATATGGTTTATCCCCTGTGTGGGATCTTTTATGTGAACGTAGAGATCCACTCTGACTGAAGCTTTTCCCACATTCCATGCATTTATATGGTTTCTCCCCTGTGTGGGTTCTTTGATGGGAACGTAAATTGTGACTATAAGAGAAGCTCTTCCCACATTCCATGCATTCATATGGTTTCTCCCCTGTGTGGGTTCTTTCATGTGAACGCAGATGTCCACTCAAACCGAAGCTCTTTCCACATTCCATGCATGTATATGGTTTCTCCCCTGTGTGGGTTCTCTGATGTAAACGTAGAGTTGAACTGTGACTGAAGCTCTTCCCACATTCCATGCATTTATATGGTTTTTCCCCTGTGTGGGTTCTTTGATGTAAACGTAAATTATGGTTAGAAGAGAGGCTTTTCCCACATTCCATGCATTCATATGGTTTCTCCCCTGTGTGGGTTCTTTTATGTGAACGTAGAGATCCACTCTGACTGAAGCTCTTCCCACATTCCATGCATTTATATGGTTTCTCCCCTGTGTGGGTTCTCTGATGGTAACGTAAATGCTGACGATAAGAGAAGCTCTTTCCACATTCTATGCATTTATATGGTCTTTCCCCTGTGTGGGTTCTTTGATGTAAAGTTAGAGATCCATTCAGACTGAAGCACTTTCCACATTCCATGCACTGAAATGGTTTCTCCCCTGTGTGGGTTCTTTCATGTGAACATAGAGATCCACTCTCACTGAAGCTCTTCCCACATTCTAGGCATTTATATGGTTTCTCCCCTGTATGGGTTCTTTGATGTGAACGTAGTTTTGCATTCTCATTGAAGCTTTTCCCACATTCTATGCATTTATATGGATTCTCCCCTGTGTGGGTTCTTTGATGTAAATACAGATTATGACTATGAGAGAAGGTCTTTCCACATTCCATGCATTTGTATGGTCTCTTCCCCATGGGAACACTGAAGGGTGTGTTTAATTGTGATTTACATTTGCATATTCTCCCACAGACAAGACACTCTACTTGATTTGACCATGAAGTCAAACATTCAGAATGTTCAGTACTTTGAGAGGCAGAGTTGTTCTCATTTTTCATTTGGTTTTCCCTTTTTCTTTTCAGTTCCTTTGGATTTCCAAACTCCTCTTTTTCTATGAAAGGCTCCATAGTTTCCCCTGACGTCCCAGGTGGCTCCTCATAGTTCTCACTCTGCTGCTCAATACCTGCTTGAGGAAAAAGGAGATCCAATTAGGAGCCAAGCACAGAAACCATGGAGCTGGTCAAGAATCAATATCAATTCACAGAATCATAGAGTTGCCAAGGGCCATCTAGTCCAACCCCATTCTGCCATGCAGGAATACACAATCAAAACATCCCCGACAGATGGCCATCCAGCCTCTGCTCCAAAGAAGGAGACTCCACCACTTTCCATTGAGGGAGTGTGTCCCATTGTCAAACAGCCCTTACTCTCAGAAAGTTCCTCCTAATGTTGAGATGGAATCTCTTTTCCTGGCGTTTGCATCCAATGTTCCATGCCCTATTTTCTGGAACAGCAGAAAACAAGCTTGCTCCATCCTCAATTTGAAATCCCTTCAAACATTTAAGCAAGGTTATCATATCAACTGTTAGTCTTCTCTTCCCCAGGTGAAACATACCTAGCTCCCGAAGTCTCTCCTCATAGGGCTTCATGGTTTCCAGACCCTTCACCATTTCAGTTGTGTTAAGGATTTATAGCAGAGTCTATTGCAATTTAAACAGAATTCACCTGCAATCCTCTGTATGGAAAACATAGTTGCCACACAAGGTTGTGCTGCTCTACCTATGCTCCTCCTGTGTGTTATCCCAAGCTTTTGGGTTTAACACACAAGCCCTTTCGAGAGTGGGTTCCTGAGGATTCAGCTTTTTACTCAGATTAACTAAAACCACCTGTTTCTTTCAGTTTGTTTTCAGTCTGCCACGTCTTACTCAGTTGTTAAATATACCACTGCTTTACTATAACCAACAAGTCACCCTCCTGTGGACACACTCCAGCTTCTCCACATCCTTTTTGAATTGTAGTGCCCAGAAATGGACACAGGATTATTCCAGATGGGGCCTGACCAAAGCAGAATAAAGTGGTATTATTACTTCACTTGATCTTGACACTATACTTCTAGTGTTGCTGTCAGAACCATTCCTGCGTAATGAGTTCTGTCAGATGTTGGTTTTTGGGTATAATAGTTGTAGTTGTTTGGGGGATGATAGGTGGGTTAGTGTAAGGGAAATGTAGTTGGCTTTTGTGAAATGTAGGCCGCTTGGGATGGGGGGTTGGGAGTAGTGCTGTGATGCAGGATAGTTTTGAGAAAGTCAAGCTTTTGGAATGCGTGAGCTGTGGAGGAGGTTGGCTGGTGTTGGGAGGGATCTGGCAGGAGGGAGGCTGGGTGAAGTGTTTCGGCTGGAGAAAGATATCTGGTGAGAACACTGGGAAAGGGAATTGGTGTGGGGAGAAGAGCTGTGGAAATTGGAGATTGAGGAGGTTGAGAAGGTGTAGACGGAAAATTGAAGAGAGGGTTGGCAACAGTGGGAGAGAAAGGATTGCTGTCAAGAGGAGAAGGGAGCAGGAAGAAGATGAAGAAAGAAGAACGAAGAAGGGAAGAGGGTTAGGGGGTTTGCTAACTTCTATCGACAGTTCATTCCCCACTTTGTTCAGATTGCTCTGCCTATTACTGATCTGCTCAAAACAAAAAGTGTGGGGAGGGGGCTAAAGGTGCTAATATCACTGAAGGGGAGGTGGTGGAGAAGCCTTAGCCTTCGTGAGGGTTGATTGGACTCCCAAATGACAGGAGGCATTTGGAAACCTTGTTTAGTTCTGAGCCTATATTAAAGCATCCAGATCCAGAAGCACCTCTTGTAGTTCAGGCCGATGCTTTGGATTTTATGGTGGGGGAAGTTTTGTTGCATAAAGATGTGGAGGGGATGCTTAGGCCTTGTGCACATTTGTCTAGAAAATTTCAAACAAATGAGGTGACATGGCCGGTCTGGAAAAAAGAGGCTTTTGCCATAAAATGGTCCCTTCAGAACTGGAGACATTAGAAGGGGCACCCCTCCCATTTGAGGTATGGACTGACCACTGTAACTTGGAGGTGCTCCAAGCCCCATGGAAATCGACACTTAAACAACGTACATGGACCAAGGACTTTTACAAATATAAATTCAAGCTCAAATTTATTCCTGGCCGAGAGAATAGTTTGGCTGATTCATTGTCAAGACTCCCTCAACACGTGGGCAAAGAAATGCAACCACTATGTGGGGTGCAAGGGCCTCCCCACAGCTACCAAGCTGGCTGATTTGTTTATTCAATTTTTTAAAAGTACCATGGTTTACCAGATAAAATAGTCTCAGATCGGGGCTTGACCTTTATTTCTCAATTTTGGAAAATATTGCAATCTAAAGTGGGGGTTGAATTAGCTTTGAGCACAGTCCATCTTCCCCAGATGGATGGCCAATCAGAATGCACCAATGCTTCATTGGAGCGGTACCTTAGGTGCTTCACCAATCACTTACCAGACAACTGGTATGAACTACTACCTCATGCTGAAGTGGCTTTTAACGGGGTAGTCAACCAAAGTACTGGACATATACCTTTTGAAATCATTTATAGTTATGAGCCTATATTGTTACCCACTTTGCAGAGTGAGTCATTGGATCTTATTACTGTCACACAATGCATTTCAAAAATAAAAAATGCTTGGCCACTGGTTGTAACAGCTTTAAAGGAGGCAAAAGTCAATTATAAAAAGTATGCTGATACGCAGGAAAGTGGGCTGGGACATAAAACCTGGGGGCAAGGTCTACTTATCAATCAAGCATTTAAAAACAAGACACCCTACCAAAAAAACAGGTGCTAAATATGTAGGGCCTTTTAGAGTCAAAAGACTTATCAATGAGGTGACTACAGAGTTGGACTTGCCAGGGGAATACAAACATTTGCATCTTGTTTTCTATTTTACTTGCTGAAACCTGCATGGACCAGTGAACAATGGAGAACAGAAGAAACCCCATCTTTACCCATGTTGGTGGATGGGGAACATCACTTTGAAATATCCAAGACTCTAAATTTCATAAAGGGGGACTATACTACTTGGTGCGATGGAAACACTTTCCCATCAACCATGCTGAATGGGTGAAGCCAAACATGTTAAGGCCCCTAAATTGGTTGAGGAATTTCATTCGGCTTATTCAGACAAACCAGGGGGGTGGGTGGGGTTGGTTAAAAATATTGCATGTGATGTGTTTTGGGGGGCGGACTATCAGAACCATGCCTGCATGCACGAGTTGTGTCAGATGTTTTGCTTGAAGTCTAGTAGTAGTAGTTGTTTTGGGGATGATGGGTGGGTTAGTATAGGTGAGAAGTAGGCTGCTTGGGATGGAGGATGGGAGTAGTGCTGTGATGTTCAAATAGTTTTGAGAAAATTAGGCCTTTGTAATGTGTGAGCTGTGGGAGGAGGCTGGAGGTATCTGGCAAGAGGGGGTCTGAGTGGAGTGTTTCAGCTGGAGGAGGATATCTCTGGTGAGAACATTGGGAAAGGGGGGTTGAATTGGTGGAGGGAGAAGAGCTGTGGGAATTGGAGATTGAGAAGATTGAGGTGTAGAAGGAAAATTGAAGAGAGGGTTGGAAACAGTGGAAGAGAAAGGATTGTTGTCAAGAGGAGAAAGGAGCAGGAAGAAGATGAAGAAAGAAAAACGAAGAAGGGAAGAGGGTTAGGGGGTTTGCTAACTTCTATTGACAGTTCATTCCCCACTTTGCTCAGATTGCTCTGCCTATTACTATTCTGCTCAAAACAAAAAGTGTGTGTGTGTGGGGGCAAAACATAAAGCTAATACCACTGAAGGGGAGGTGGTGGAGAAACCTAAGCCTTCGACGAGGGTTGATTGGACTCCCAAATGCCAGGAGGCATTTGAACAGTTGAAAACCTTGTTTAGTTCTGAGGCTATGTTAAAGCATCCAAATCCTGAAGCACCCAGGGGGTCCCCTGGTCTTCTGCGGGCTGATGGGGGGGAAGGCAGCCCCCGCGCGTCAGCATGCACAGTGCACCAAAAGTACTGTGCATGCGCTCACTTGCTTGCACACGTATGTGCAGTACCTCCGGAGTACTGTGCATGTGCGAGCAAGTGGTGTCCGCCATTTTGGAAAACAAAATGGCAGCCACAACTAGTTTGTGCATGCGCAGTACTTGGCGCATGCGGAAATAAGAAATGGCCACCTTTTTGTTTTCCAAAATGGCGGCCATGGCTTGTTTGCGCATGCGCAGGAGCACTGTGCATGCGCATACGCGTCGCGGCTGTCATTTTGGAAAACAAAATGGCAGCCATGACACGTGTGGCGATGGCACAGCAGCAGCATGGGTCAGCAGGAGTCGTCGTCGTGGACCGGTCCAAAGGCCTCGGGGGGCTGGCCCCGGCCCGTAGGTTGCCAACCCCTGATCTAAATCATTCCCAATGAGACAGGGCGCTAGAATACCATTGTGGACTGCAAACTTCCATGGCATCTTATGTTCTCTGAATATGATATTTAATTGGGCTACCAGAACTGAAAATGCAGGCCCTCCTAAATCCTTTAGAATCATGGTCTCATCTGGGCACATGTATTGATGTCCCAGTAAGTGTAGTTTAATTGTACACACTTCTGATCCAGAGTCTCTATAACCTCAGATACAAGTATCATTTATTTGTATAACTTCTTTGTGTTCTTCTGAGCTAAGTTCCTGGGATGCAGTTGATATCAATAAACAAGCTCTTGGGAGCTGGGAGCTGGCAGAGTCACTTTACAGACTGCCAGAAATAATCCAGCTTGACATCACTTTAACTGTCCTGGCTCAGTGCAAGGGAATCATGGGAATTGTAATTTTTACTGAGACGCTGAGCCTTCTCTGTTAGAGAGCTCTGGTGCCAAAATAAACTACAGTTCCCATGATTCCTTAGCACTGAGGCAGGACAGTTAAAGTGGTCTCAAGCTGGATTATTTCTGGCTTGCCTGTATAGGCCCTTACTCTCTCAACTGTCATTTCCATGGCAACTGCCGTTTCCATGGCAAAATGGCATTTATTGTCACATATTAATTTACAACATATTATTGGTTTAAAATAACTGCATTGGTTGTGATAAAGGGAAAAGTATAGAATTGTTTGATAGTTTACAAAATTTTTAAAAAATTGATAATTTGTAAAGATATATTTATATATTCAATAGAGAAATTTTGTTTATAATTTATGATTTAGACATTATTATTTCGTTATATGTGATGCATGTTGGTTAATTTGGTCTTTATGATAGTATATATATAGTATATATGTAAGAATTATACAATGTATATATCTGGTACATATATAGAATTTATATAAGTATTACTTAGATGGTAAAACATAAGATTTCAGTACAACTAGATTGTTATAAGGGATATTAAATTTGAATTTTTGTGAATGCATTTGATATATATAAAACAATATATATAAAAAAATCACAATGGTGTAAAACGACACAATAGCGTAAGGTTAATTTAAGGACAGCGTGAATTTGAGTTTTTTTTATACTACAATAGATATATTAATAATAATATTATATTAATAATATTTATATCCCAGACTTAATTTGATATCAACAATTTTTTTAATGATTCTTTGTTGTTTTATTACATTGATTGACGTTTAATAAGGAAAAATTAGAGAAAATGACAACAACCAAGAAAGGATCCTCCCAAACATTAATACAATTTCCAATGGAAGACACAATTAAAATTACTGATCCAAATATGTTGTTTCTCAAAGAAATACGCAGGATAAGACAGGAAATGAAGGAAATGAAGAGTGAAATGAAAGAAGATTTGAAGGAAACCTGTCAAGAATTGAGGGAAGAAATTAAAGATAGCAAACTTGAAATCAGAAAAGACCTGGATGAATTGGGGAAAAAAGTTGTAAAAATAACAACAGACATGAATAAAACACAGAAAGAAGTTGAAAAAATCAAAGATAAGACTCAACAATTGGAAAAAACAACGAAAGAGATACGTCAAGAATTAAATCAACATAGCTACAGGGATTGGACAAATGAACTCCGATACAGGGATAGATGTATTAAGATTAGGGGAGTAACAGAACAGAGAAATGAAGACCTAACAGAAAGGATCATGGCACCATTGGCACAATTTCTAGAATGTAATTTAGAATTATTATCGTCGGATCTAGATAAAATATTCAGAATAAGCTCGATACATGCAAAAGAGTGTAAAGTACCACGGGACATTGTTATAAGTTTCATCAGAACCTCTACAAGAGACCGAATAATAAGAAAAGGCTACGAGAACAAACTGATAATTGATGGTATAGAGGCAAAAATCTTAAAGATGTACCCCCTCAATTAATGATGGAGCATCAAAAATATAGATTTTTAACACAACTTTTACTGGACTTAAAAATAGATTTCAGATGGGAAAGAATTGAAGGACTTTCCATAATATATAAACAAAAAAGATACAAAATAGACAATTTGGAAAAAGCTAAAGAAATGGAGAAAAGATTACTTAAAGAGAAAAATAATAAAAATAGAGATTCTGATGAAGAAAATTTAGAGAGATCATACCGTAGAAAAGAATGGAGAGCCAAAAAGAACTACGAAAATGAACAGGAGGAAAAAAATAGTAGAACTCCAGAAAAAAGACCAGAAAATAAAGAACAAGAATTGAAACAAGATGAAAGGAAGGATGAGATATTAGATGATTAGGAGGTACGAGACTACATGCTAGGAAAAAAAAGTTGAAAAACATGAAGAACACCGGAAAAGACAAAATGATTCAATAGATGAAATATGAAAACATCAAGAAGAAGGAAGAAACCCCCTCCTCTTGTACATTTTTTTTAATTTGGATTCTTTTATTGTAAGATATCAAGTTTGGAGTAATAAAGATAAAGAAATAAAGAAAAGATTTGGGGTGGAAGGGGTGGAACAAAACAAAACAAAACAAAACAAAAACAAAATAAAAACAACAAGAATTTAAAATAAAAATTCAGACATTGTAATAATTAACAATTAAGAGAGTGTGAATACAGAAATGCCATTTAATATAATTTCTTGGAACGTAAAAGGTATAAACAATAAACATAAGAGACACTTAATTTTTCAACGATTAGAACGATTTAAAGGAGACATTACATGTATACAGGAAATCAAGATTAAGAATACTGATTCTAAATACTTATATTCCCCTAAACTAGGAGACTGTTATTATTCTTTGTCAGAAAATAAAAAAAAGGTGTCGCAATTTATATAAAGAAGAAATATAAAGCAAAGCAAGTCTTTAAGGACAAGGATGGATTAGTATTGGCTATAGAAATAATATTCCAGGATCAAAAATATCTTATTGTAGGAATATATGCTCCCCATGAAAATAAGGAACACTTTTTTGAAAAAATTAATAGAGAAATTAAGAATCTTGAATATGACAATATAATCTTACTTGGAGACTTTAATGGAGTAATACAACCAGAAGTCGACAGACATACAATATCAAAAAATGTGAAGAAAAATCAGGGGAAACTCCCCAGATCCTTCTTTAAGATGCAAGAAGAAAATGATTTAACTGACGTCTGGAGATATAAATATAATCTAACTAGAGAATTTACTTTTTATTCAGAGTCTCAAAATGGCATTTGGATCCATTTCAAACTGGCTTTAGGACAGGATATGGAGTTGAGACTGCCATGGTTGCTCTGACTGATGACCTTCGCCTGGGCATCGACAGGGGTAGTGCGACCCTGCTGGTGCTCTTGGATCTCTCAGGGACTTTTGACATAATAATAATAATAATTGTTGGAGGCACTCCGGGACTGCCTCCTATTATTATTATTATTATTATTATTATTTTATTTCTTATATCCTGCCTTTCTCCTGAGCAATCAAGGCGGCTTACAAACATATGATACAAATTAAAAACATACATTACAATAATACAAAAAAACACCTCCCTTAAAAGACTAAATACAATCTTTTTCAGGCTAGGTCTGATGGAGTTGGCCAGCCTTGTCTCCCTCCTGAAGATCATACCATCCTTTTGTATTGCCTGAGAAAGTTAGGAATTGGAGGCACTCCGGGACTGCCTCCCTATGTACAATCCTCCCCGCGCACTCAGGTCCTCTGGGAGGAATTTGCTACAGCCTATTAAAACAAGGCTGTCCACAACCTCCCAGAGGGCCTTCTCTGCTACCGCTCCCGTATTGTGGAATGGCGTGCCAGACGAGATCCGTCTTATTACCACCTTGAACAGCTTTAAAAAGGCAGTTAAGATGGATCTTTTCCAGCACGCCTTTCCTGAATAGTTCTCCCGGGGCCTTTGCAGACTGCTAGAAATAGTGCAAATTGAGTCCACTTTAAGGGTTAGGGAATCATGGGAACTGTATTTTATTGTGGCACCAGAGCTCTCTGACAGAGAAGGCTCAATGTCTCAGGAAAAACACAATTCCCATGATTCCTTAGCACTAACCCTAACCCTTAAAGTGGACTCAATTTGCACTATTTCTGGCAGTCTGAAAAGGCCCTTAGTTCATCTTCACTCCCTTTTTGTGCTGCTGTTATGATTGCTTTTATGTTGTTTATGATTTATTTTAGTCTGCCTTTAAATCGTTCTTTGTTTAATATCTTTTTAAGGGATAGGAGGGTTTTGGGGTTTTCTATGTAATTTGTCTTGCTTTTAATATTGTAAGCCACCCCAATTGCGTTACTCCAGCTCAGACATCAGAAGGGCTGCCAGACCCAGAAAAACCCAGAGGACTGAAGACAAGCAGCCACCCAAAGGGAAGGTATTTTTACCATATATCAAAGGAGTCACAGACAGAATAGGGAAAGTAGTGAGGAAACACAACCTCCAAATGGTTTACAAACCAACCAAGAAAATCCAACAAATGCTGCGCTCAGCGAAGGACAGGAGAGACCCTCTCACAGCCGCAGGAGTTTACCGCATACCATGCAGCTGCGGATAAGTCTACATAGGGACCACCAAACGCAGTGTCCAAACACGAGTCAAGGAACATGAGAGACACTGCAGACTGGGCCAGCCAGAAAAATCAGCAGTAGCAGAACACATCATAAACCATCCTGGGCATAAAATGCTGTTTGAAAACACTGAAATTCTGGACCATGCCAACAACTATCAGGTCAGAATGCACAGGGAAGCCATCGAAATCCACAAACACTTGGACAACTTCAACAGGAAAGAAGAAACCCTCAAAGTAAACAAGATATGGCTACCAGTCCTACAAAATAAGAAAATCTGCACTCAGCAAATGCAAAGGGAAAACCAAACAGGGTCAGGGGCTTTCCCAGCAGACAACAGCAGACAATCTCCCTGATTGCATATCCTTACCTGGAAGCCATGCCATCAACAACAGAACAATACCTATTCGACACAGAACAATACACAGTTTACATGGGAATAGCAGACTATACCCTTGATTGCATACCCTGAAGCTATGCCATTAACACAGAACAATACCTATTCAACACAGGACACACAGTTCACCTGAGAACTACTCCTCCCTACCCAGGGTCTCACAGTATATATAGACCCATGCTCCTCCAATTCAGTTTTCTCTGAAGATGCTAGCCACAGATGCTGGCGAAACGTCAGAAAGAAACTCTTCTAGAACATGGCCACACAGCCCAAAAAAACCTACAAAAACTATATCCTTCTCTCTTAAAATGATCTCGTTTGCCATCTCTGCTTGTCTCCATCTTATTCTTTCCTTTTCAAGTTCTTGCTCTAAATCTTCTTCTTTTTAAATCTTCTTACTAAATCTGAACACTCTCTTTTTTTTTTTTTTATAAAATTACCAGCTTGGTAGATGAAGGGAATGCTATGGATATAGTATGTCTTGATTTCAGTAAGGCCTTTGACAAGGTTCCCCTTGACATTCTGGCAAACAAGATAGTAAAATGTGGGTTAGACAAGGTAACTGTTACATGAACCCAAAGGGTGCTCAGCAATGGCTTCTCTTCTTCATCCTGGAGAGAACTGAACAGGAGGGTTTCCAGTGGGGTTCTGTCCTGGGCACAGGGCTATTCAACATCTTTATGGATGAACGAATAGGGGACATATTTATCAAATTTGCAGATGACACCAAATTAGGAGGGTTAGCTAATACCCCAGAGGACAGGATTAAAATTCAAGAAGACTTTAATAGATTAGAAAGCTGGGCCAAAGCCAACAAAATGAATTTCAACATGGAGAAATGTAAGGTACTGCACTTAGGGCAGAAAAATGAAATGCACAGATATAGGATGGGGGACACCTGGCTTAATGCGACTATATTTGAAAGAAATCTAGGAGTCCTAGGAGCCCACAACTAGAACATGACTCAACAGTGTGATGCGGCAGCTAAAAAGGCCAGTGCGATTTTAGGTTGCATCAATAGAAGTATAGTGGGGAAGTAATCAAGGGACAGATCAAGGGAAGTAATAGTGCCAGTGTATTCTGCTCTGGTCAGGCCCCACCTGGAATACTATGTCCAGTTCTGGGCACCACAATTCAAAAAGGATGTGGAGAAACTGGAGTGTGTCCAGAGGAGGGCAACTAAAATGGCGAAAGGTCTGGAAACCATGAATCCCTATGAGGAACAACTTAGGGAACTGGGTATGTTTAGCCTGGAGAAGAGATGATTATGAGGTGATATGATAGCCCTGTTTAAATATTTGAAGGGATGTCATATTGGGAGGGAACAAGCTTGTTTTCTGCTGCTCTAGAGAATAGGACCCAGAACAATAGATTCAAGTTCCAGGAAAAGAGATTCCGCCTCAACATGAACAGGTACTTCCTGACAATAAGGGTTGTTTGACAGTGGAATACTCTCCCCTGGGGATTGTGGTGGAGTCTCCTTCTTTGAAGGCCTTTAAACAGAGGCTGGATGGCCATCTGCCGGGGATGCTTTGATTGAGAGTACCTGCATGGCAGGGGGTTGGACTGGATGGCCCTTGTGGTCTCTCCCAACTCTATGATTCTATGATTTTCCTTTTCATCAATTCATGTATCAAAAATTTATAATCTTTTCTTTTTCATAAAATCTCCAAAGGAATGTCTTCGTAAATTCTGATTATGTTGCCATCAATTACGAGATCTCGTAGGTAACTTTTTTCAAAATTTGGTCTCTCCATTTAAAACTAGTGAAATATATTATTACATCTTTCTTCTCTTTGGCTATGACTGAGTTAATTCTGAATATTCTATCAGTTGCTTCTTTCTCTGTTATTTCAACAAACTTCGCTAATTCTGAAATAATTCTGTTATATAAATCTTTTTATTTCCTCTGAAATTCCTCTAAGCTTCAAACATTTCTCATGATAAAAAATGTAATGTAACAGAATCATTGTCATTTCTCCTCTGCACCTCATGTAATTCTCTTGTTGCACCCTCTAGTTCAGGGGTAGGCAACCTTTTTTAGCCGGGGGCCGGTCTGCTGAAGAGCTCCCTTCCGGCGGGCCAGGGGGGATGGCGGCGTGTGCGCTCATGCACGTGTGCGCGCCCCCCGCCGCCGTGCATGTCGCACCCGCCATTTTGTTTTCCAAAATGGTGGCCACGACATGTTTGCGCATGCACAGGAGTACTGCGCATGCGCAAATGAGTCGCGGCCACCATTTTGTTTTGCCAAAATGGCAGCCGTGACTCATTTGCGCATGCGCAGTACTCCTGCACAATTGCGTCATGGCCACCATTTTGGAAAACAAAATGGCGGGTGCGACCCACGCAGCCGTGCGGCGGCCGAAACTCGCGATGGCGGCAGGGGTTGGCAAGGGCCGGAACTGGCCCATGGGCCGTAGGTTACCAACCCCTGTTCTAGTTCTTCAGTTTTAACTTTTAGTTTCTTTGTTTCCATTTGTAAACCCTCAATATCTTTGGTAATTTTATCCACTGTTTCTCCAAAAACGTTCAATTCCTGTTGCATGTCTTCCTTGGCTTCTTTTCTAGAGGTTTTTAACTCTTGTTTCATTTCCAGACACACTTCTTTGAATTTCTTGAATTCTTCCCCCAAAAATTGAAGTAGGATCCACAGATTTTACATCTGTATCTGTGGAACCCCTTCTTTGCAGTTTGAGTAGTTCTTTTTACACCTGTGGCCATTTCATACTTTGGTTAGAATTTATTGTTTCAATCAATGTTTCAATCAATAGCTAATTATTTGTTATTATATATATATATATATATATATGAATGTATTAAATTTATAAGCTTATTATTTCAATCTCAATTAGGTTTTTTTCTAAAATTGGTTCACTCAAAAACCAAAATGGATTTTTAAAAGTAATTATTTTTTTCCCTTTTTTACAAATCAAGTATCTATGAATCTAATTGAATCTCAGTTATCTCCTAAACACTAAAAATTCTTACAATTCAAACTATGTCAATTAAATTCCATTAAGCAATTAATCTAGAGACCCACTAATCAAAATAATCCCAGCTGCTCTTCAATCCTGTTCCCTTCAGAGTGAATATCACCTCGATGACTCTCTCCAACCGGCAAACCTGGGCCACCTTCAAGCCTGCGCTCTCCGAACTCTTCTTTGAATTTAGAAACATCCCATTTTTCCTCCTTGTTGGACCAGTTTGAGATTGTGCCTTCAGTATCTCCCTTTTGAGAAACTCCCATTTGTCCTGAACTCCCTTCTCCTTTAGTATTCCTGACCATGGGATCACTCCCAGTGTTTCCCTAAGTTTGTTGAAATGAGTGTTTGATTATGCCTAGCTTCTCCTTTCCACTGTATAAGAAACTCCAAGAGAACATGATCACTCCCACCTAAGGATCCCACCACTTGAACCCCATTAAACAGGTCATTCCAGGTCACAGATCTAAAATAGCTGATCCCCTTGTTGCCTCTTCCACCTTTTGGACAACAAAATTATCTTCCAGGAAAGTAAGGAATTTGCTAGACACTAATGTTTTGGCTGAGTTTGATTTCCAACAAACAATCAGGATTGTTGAAATTACCCACCACTACTACATCTCTCCTTTCTGATTATGTGGTCATCTGTTCTAGAAAGGCATCATCCATTCCTCCATCTGACTTCAGAGTCTGTAGTAGACTCCTACTATAACATCCCTGTTGTTTCCTTCCCCTTTAATTTTTATCCAAATGCTCTTCACCTGGCTTCAAGGATTTATATCCTGGATCTCTTCACAGGTGTAAACATCCCTGACATATACCGTATTTTTTGGCATATAAGACGCACCCAATTTTAAAGGAGGAAAATCTAGGAAAAAAAGATTCTTAATAAAATACAGTCAGAGGATGCCTCCGACCCAGGCATCTGCCCAAGGAAAGCAACCAGGCTTTCCTTGGAGGGATCCTGGGGTTAGAGGCGTCCTCCGACCCACAGAGGACGCCTCAGACCTACGGCATCCACCCAGGGAAAGCAACCAGGCTTTCCTTGGAGGGACCCTGGGGTCTGAGGCGTCCTCCGACCCACGGAGGACGCCTCAGACCCTAGGATCCCTGCAAGGAAAGCAACCAGGCTTTCCTTGGAGGGACCCTGGGGTCTGAGGCGTCCTCCGACCCACGGAGGACGCCTCAGACCCTAGGATCCCTGCAAGGAAAGCAACCAGGCTTTCCTTGGAGGGACCCTGGGGTCTGAGGCATCCTCCGACCCACGGAGGACGCCTCAGACCCTAGGATCCCTCCAGGGAAAGCAACCAGGCTTTCCTTGGAGGGACCCTGGGGTCTGAGGCCTCCTCCGAACCACGGAGGACGCCTCAGACCCACGGCATCCACCCAGGGAAAGCAACCAGGCTTTCCTTGGAGGGACCCTGGGGTCTGAGGCGTCCTCCGACCCACGGAGGATGCCTCAGACCCACGGCATCCACCCAGGGAAAGCAGCCAGGCTTTCCTTGGAGGGACCCTGGGGTCTGAGGCGTCCTCCGGCCCACGGAGGACGCCTCAGACCCTAGGATCCCTGCAGGGAAAGCAACCAGGCTTTCCTTGGAGGGACCCTGGGGTCTGAGGCGTCCTCCGGCCCACGGAGGACGCCTCAGACCCTAGGATCCCTGCAGGGAAAGCCTGGTTGCTTTCCTTGGGTGGATGCCTGGGTCGGAGGCGTCCTCCGACCCAAGCATCCGCCCAAGGAAAGCAACGTTGCTTTCCTTGGGGCAATGCTGGGGTTGGAGGCGCCCTCCGACCCCAGGATCGCCCCAAGGAAGCTTTCCATGGGGCGATGCTGGAGTCAGAGGCGTCCTCCGACTCCAGCATTGCCCCATGGAAAGCAACGTTTTTTTCCTTGGGGTGATTCTGGGGTTGGAGGAGTCCTCCGACCCCAGGATCGCCCCAAGGAAGCTTTCCATGGGGCGATGCTGGAGTCAGAGGCGTCCTCCGACTCCAGCATTGCCCCATGGAAAGCAACGTTTTTTTCCTTAGGGCGATCCTGGGGTCGGAGGAGTCCTCCGACCCCAGGATCGCCCCAAGGAAGCTTTCCATGGGGCGATGCTGGAGTCAGAGGCGTCCTCCGACTCCAGCATTGCCCCATGGAAAGCAACGTTTTTTTCCTTGGGGCGATCCTGGGGTCGGAGGAGTCCTCCGACCCCAGGATCGCCCCAAGGAAGCTTTCCATGGGGCGATGCTGGAGTCAGAGGCGTCCTCCGACTCCAGCATTGCCCCATGGAAAGCAACGTTTTTTTCCTTGGGGCGATCCTGGGGTCGGAGGACTCCTCCGACCCCAGGATCGCCCCAAGGAAGCTTTCCATGGGGCGATGCTGGAGTCAGAGGCGTCCTCCGACTCCAGCATTGCCCCATGGAAAGCAACGTTTTTTTCCTTGGGGCGATCCTGGGGTCGGAGGACTCCTCCGACCCCAGGATCGCCCCAAGGAAGCTTTCCATGGGGCGATGCTGGAGTCAGAGGCGTCCTCCAACTCCAGCATTGCCCCATGGAAAGCAACGTTTTTTTCCTTGGGGCGTTCCTGGGGTCGGAGGACTCCTCCGACCCCAGGATCGCCCCAAGGAAGCTTTCCATGGGGCGATGCTGGAGTCAGAGGCGTCCTCCGACTCCAGCATTGCCCCATGGAAAGCAACGTTTTTTTCCTTGGGGCGATCCTGGGGTAGGAGGACTCCTCCGACCCCAGGATCGCCCCAAGGAAGCTTTCCATGGGGCGATGCTGGAGTCAGAGGCGTCCTCCGACTCCAGCATTGCCCCATGGAAAGCAACGTTTTTTTCCTTGGGGTGATCCTGGGGTCGGAGGACTCCTCTGACCCCAGCATGGTCCCAGGGAAAGCAACGCTCCTTCCCCCTGCGTCCTCAGTGGTTCAATGGGCTGCGGCGGCCTCGGAGGGGCGCTACATTCGGTCTATTAGACGCACCAACTTCCCCACCGCCATTTTGGGGAAGAAAATGTGCGTCTAACATGCCGAAAAATACGGTAATAATATTCCAAAAAATAAAAGAGAGAAACTGCAAAATACTAAGATATGATATGCCAAATAAATACTGTATATCACAAATAACTGAAACAGCCACTTAAACAATGGTAGTAAATTATATTTTGCAATGACACCAAGGAAATAATACTGAAAACCATCAAACACCCATACAAGATACTATATAAAACATAATTTATCAATCTAAGTCCACATATTTTCCCAAGTCCTAATAACCTCTGCTGCGGAAAACAGGTTGTTGTAAATGGAGTCTGGCGGAAAATATTTCATAGATGGTAAATAAATGCTTTCTTTGGTCTTCATAGTGAAGTTTTGAACTTCATATCTACATGTCCTATACATGATTGCAACCATGCAGCATATTGATTGTAGAAATATCAATAATGAGCAGCAAGCAATGCTAGCAGGCAAGTAATTGAATAAACTGAATAAATTAAGTAATTGAATTGAATAATAGAAAGACAATTCTGGTAGCAAATACTTCTGGTAGCAAAGCAAATCATTCTGGCAGCAAAATCATTCTGGTAGCAAAAATGAACATTTGCTTACCTTGCGACATGTTTGTTTTCAACGATGGAGGCAGAAATATCCTATATTGGGTTGGTTCCCTTGATTTGCCGCGAGAGGCAGAAAGTAGATCTTAATTGAACTGCCACTAGGGGGAGCAACCCCTCTGCAATTCCAATCATGGAATCATAGAGTTGGAAGAGACCACAAGGGCCATCCAGTCCATCCAGCCTGAGGCCTTGCCATTCAACAACAGGCCAACACACTGATTAACATGCAAATCCTTCCTCTCAACCAAGGGTCACATAGTATATATATTACAAAAGAAGGAGGGATTGATGGTTAATATCTATCCCTCCTTCAGTTTACTCTGTTTCCCAAGATAAGTTGGAGAGTGTGCCAACCATTCCACTGACCCTTAATCTGCTCCTCTGCAATGCCAGGTCGGTCAAAAATAAGACCCATCTTATCCATGATCTCCTGGTGGATGAGGCGGCCGACGTAGCATGCTTCACTGAGACCTGGCTGGGGAATGCCAGTGCCGCTACATGGGTGCAGACTCTCCCAGCTGGGTACTCAGTTTGTGAGCAGATAAGGGAAAGTGGGTGGGGGGGGGGCGTAGCCTTGCTCTATAGAAACACCCTAACCTTGATCAGGAAGCCTATCCGGAAAACGACCTACATCGAGTGTATGTACCTTAGCCTGAAAACCAGGGATAGTTTGGGGATTCTGTTGGTATACCGGCCACCCCGTTGCTTAACAGACTCCCTGACCAAGCTGACTGCCCTGGTTTCGGAGTTGCTGTTGGAGTCGCCCAGACTTTTAGTTTTGGGTGACTTCAACATTCCACTCGAAACCAGCTTACAAGATCTAACTGGCATGGCTCGGGAGTTCATGGATACCATAACAAACATGGGCCTATCCCAATTGGTTGACAGGCCCACACATTGTGCTAGTCGTACCCTCGATGTGGTCTTTAGTACGGAACAGGAATATCCGTGGGCGGAGGTTATAAAAACCTCCGCATTGTCATGGACGGATCATTTCCTGATCAAGTCGGAACTAAGAGCTACTGTCCGCCCTCCTGGGGGTGGTGGACCCATTAGATTGGTCCGCCCTCGAAGGCTAATGGAACCAATTGGTTTCCAGAAAGCCTTAGAGGGTTTAATGGTCGGCAACGCCAGTGATTCTGTCGACGCCTTGGTGGACACCTGGAATACCGATCTTACCAAGGCTATCGACACAATCGCTCCCAAGCGTCCTTTCCGGTCCGCTTCAAACCGCAAGCCCTGGTATACAGAGGAACTTAAAAGGATGAAGCGGGTCAGACAACGACTGGAGTGACTTGTCAGGTGAATGCGGCGGTCAGGAGTGCCTGTTATCAGCTTCGGCTGATACGCCAGCTGCGCCCTTATCTGGATATGAGGGATCTGGAAATTGTTATACACGCTTTGGTAACCTCACGTCTGGAATTCTGCAATGCACTCTACATGGGGCTACCCTTGTGCCTAACCCGGAAACTGCAACTGGTGCAAAATATGGCAGCCAGGCTAATTACCGGAACATCAAGGAGGGAGCACATAACACCTGTGCTTAAATCCCTCCACTGGCTGCCAATTAGTTTTTGGGTACAGTACAAGGTGTTGGTTTTCCACTCGTAGAGTTGTGGTATTTCTTTTGATTTCCATTTTGATGCATAAAGTGACCTGGCGGCTGAGACAGAATAAAAAATTACTGTCCCATATTTTTTTTCCAGATCGTTTTTAGTTATCATTCCCAATAAAAAAAAATTAGGTTCAAAGACTAATTCAGTGTCCAATACCTCATTCAGAGCATGATATATTTTTAACCAATATTCCCTCGCTTTTTTACACTGCCACCATAGATGGATAAAGGAATGTTTTTAACTTTGTATGGTTTAATATGCTGTAACCTGCACCGATTGCCGAGCAGAGGGGCGGGCTGAACATTTGATTAGCTTTACTATACATCAAAGGAGACACAGACAGAAAAGGAAAACTGATGAGGAAACACAACCTCCAAATGATCTACAGATCAACCAAGAAAATCCAGGAAATGCTGCGCTCAGCAAAGGATAAGAGAGACCCTCTCACGGTGCAAGTGCAAGTGTTTACCGCATACCGTGCAGCTGTGGACAAGTCTATATAGGGACCACAAAATGCAGTGTTCAAATGCAAATCAAGGAGCACGAGAGACACTGCAGACTGGGTCAGCCAGAAAAATCAGCAGTAGCGGAACACATTTTAAACCAACCTGGGCACAAAATGGTATTTGAAAACACTGCAATTCTGGACCAGACCAACAACTATTGTAGGGGTCGGCAAGTTCCCCTTACCTGGGGCCAGTCCGAGGATCCCCTGGTCTTCTGCGGGGCGGGGGAGGGGGGGGAATGGCAGTGTGCACGCTCTCTCTCTCGGCCCCCGCTGAACCCCACCGCCACGCCGCAGCTGCGTGTGTCGTGGATGCAAAGCAAAAAGCAAAGCAGCTTCATTTATATACTGCTTCATATTGCGCTATGGGATGTCTAAGCGGTTTACAACTGTAAGCTCATTGCCCCCCAACAGTTGGGTACTCATTTTAGCGACCTTGGAAGGATGCAGGCCTGAGTCTAGCCTGAGCCCTGGCTAGTACTGAACTCGCAACCTTGTGGTCTATGAGTAAGTGACTGCAGTACAGGCATTTAACCACTGCGCCACCAGGGCTCTGTTTTCCAAAATGGTGACCGTGACTCATTTGCGCATGCGCAGTATTCCTGTGCATGCGCAAACGAGTCACGGCCGCTATTTTAGAAAACAAAATGGCGGCTGCGACATGCATGGCGGTGGTCATCGTCATCGTGGGTTGTTGAGGGCCGGTCAAAGGCCTCGGGGGGCTAGACCCGGCCTGCGGCCCATAGGTTGCCGACCCCTGAACTGTTGGGTCAGAATGCACAGGGAAGCCACTGAAATCCACAAACACCTGGACAATTTCAACAGGAAAGAAGAAACCCTGAAAGGAAACAAAGTTTGGCTACCTGTCCTGAAAAACACCAAAATCAGGACTCTGCAAATGCAAATGAGCTTCACCCAGGGTAAGAGGGTTTCCCAGCAGATAATGGACCATTAATTAAATAGACACTAATCCTCCTAGCATATCCTTCCACCCTGAGGCCTTGCCTCCACCTTGAGGCTTTTCTTCAACAGAACAATACACAGGTTTACATGGTAATCCTCTCAACCAAGGGTCACACAATATATATATACCCCACACACCGCCCCAGACTGCGGAATGACCAGCCAAAAGAGATCTGACTGCTGAATACATTTTCTGAATTCTAAACAGTATAAAAGACCAGTCTTCTTAAAGAAGATTAGGGACTGTAATAATTCCATCATGTTTGATTATTGCTTGTGTTAAAATTAGAAGAAATAAAGCAAGGAATAGGGACTAATCATAGAGATAAAGCCTTTGGGAGTGGGAAGTACTGAGAAAGCTGCAGTTTGAAGTCCCAGCAGTGAGAGAAATATAAGAGAGTTCGCGCCGGAAAGAGGACAGGAGGAGGGGACAACAGACAATAATATTAAGGAATAATAAAAATAATAAAGAAAGACTTCGTCAGAAGGAGGACGGGGGAGGGGACGACAGAGAGAAGACCCCCAGTAGTGAGAAATTCCAAGAGAAAGATTGCGACGGAAGGAGGACGGTGGAGGGGTCGACAGAGGATTTGAAACAGTCTACAAGGAGATATTGCTAAAGGGAAGATAAGAAAGGGAACAAGAAATAGAAGAACACAGTCTGGTGAAGTAGAAGAATTAAATACTTAATCTAGAAAGAATACAAATAACTCATAGACAAGAACCCATTTGGGGGTTGGTGCTGGAGATTAAGTTACTGAAATCAGAGGTTTTAATAGATAATATTACTGGCTTTGCTTCAGTTACCTTCTTTTTATATTAATTATATAGAATACGTATCATATTTAAATCTTAAAAATTTATATAAAACTTTTTTTTAGAAGAAATAGAAGAAAGTAGTGTAAATTCTAATATACATATTAATTTCGTGCTTTTCCTGGTTTTTCTTGAACCTTCTATTTTAAGCATAGGCTAAAAGCAAGTTATAGTGAATTATAGTGATTTATATCTTGTTAGATAAGCAATTTATTTTATTAACTGACTGTATTAAGAATACTGTTACATATTGCTGAGTCCTTAATAACATGGCTTCAGGAGCAAAAAAAACCACCACCACCCCCAACTAGCAACACTCAAAGGAGAGCATCTACAGACACAACTGGAAAACCGGATCCAATGCAGTCATTGTTGGAGGCTTTCCAGAAAATGAGAGAGGAAGTTAGAACGAAAATAAAGGTGGAACTGGAACAATCAAGAAAAGAAACCAGAGAGGAACTACATAAGGAATTATCGGAATTTGGAACCAAACTAAGTAAAATAACAGATGAAATAGAGGGAATAAGAGGAGAAGTGGAAGAATTAAAAGAAACATCAAAAGAACTAAAGAATACAACAGCAGAATTGATGGAACAACAAAAGAAAGAAAGTAATATAAACTTGTTACAAGAGGTCCGTCATAGAGAAAAGAGCCTTAAGCTTAGAGGAGCACCAGAATCTATTAATAAAGATTTATCTGGAGTAATAACTGCAGCCCTGGCAGAGCTTACTGAGATAACTCAAGAGGAAATAAGGAGAGAAACAGATACGATATTTCGTGTGAATTCTAAAACAGCAAAAGAAAAAAATATGCCCAGGGACTTAATCATAACATTCACCAGAATAAGAACAAAAGAGTTAATATTACAAGCTAGCTATAATAAAGAATTTTGGATAGAAGGGAAATTAGTTAAAATTTACAAGGACGTACCAATGGCAATACTTCGAAGACGTCAAGAATACAAATTTTTAACGCAGGAGCTGGTGAAAAGAGGAATACGTTTTGCGTGGGATAGAATGGAAGGTTTGTTCTTGACATATAGACAAAGGCGCTACAGAATTAACACAGTAGAAAAAGCTAGAGAATTTTTGAAGAAACTGAAATCGAAGAAACAAGAACAAGCTGGAGACTCGAATGAACCACTGCAGGAAGGAAAGATGAAGACCAGGTATAGAACAAAATTAGAAAGCCAACAGGAATTAGCGGAAAAATTGCAGGAACAAGGAGCATGTGCATTATATACTGAAGAGGATCTACAAGGGAAACTGGATAGTGATATAAGTGACGAAGAGGAAATGCAGGATAGAGGTCAAGTAGATGACGATGAGGAAGAAGGCCAACTTTAGGATTCAGCAGGAACTTAAATTAGCATTATTTAAATTTATAACACAAAATGGAAATGGCTATGAAAATTATTTCATGGAATATAAAAGGACTGAACTCAAAACACAAAAGGAGTAAAACATTTCATTTATTACGAAAACAGAGGCCGCAAATTATTTGTTTACAGGAAACTAAAATTAGAAGAAATGAGACAAAATATTTAGAAAATAAGAAACTAGGACAGATGTTCATATCTACAAACGAGAAAAGGAAAGCTGGAATTGTATTATATATTCAAAAAAGCTATAAAGCGATTGAATTATTTAAGGACCAAAAAGGACACTACTTGGGCGTGGAAGTACAAACAGAGGAAGGGAAATACCTCTTAGTATGTATAAACAGTCCCAAAGAAAGGCAAACCTCTTTTTATGCAAATTTAAAGGATGAAATTCTAAGAGTATATCAAGACGAACATAATTTAATCTTACTGGGAGACTGGAACGGGGTAATAAATCCTAAGATGGACAGGACCTCAAAAAAGAAAATCAAACAGAATCAAGGGAAACTCCCAACATCTTTTTTTGACTTAGGGGAACAATTAAGCTTAACAGATGTATGGACTGACTTATATCCAAAAAGTAAAGGATTTACTTTTTTTTTCAGAATCTTACAAATCACACTCACGAATTGATATGTTTCTCACTTCCACCGATATGAAGACTAAAATAAAAGAGATGGAAATTTTACCAAGAACAATATCGGATCATAACGCAATTGTATTAACTCTAAACAAATCATTGAAAAAAATGGAATGGAAGTTAAATGATTACCTTTTAAAAGATAAAAAATTTGTGCCAAAATTGAGTACAAGTATTAGAGAATACTTTGAGATTAACAACAAAACATTGATTAAAGCAAAAACGATTTGGGATACCAGTAAAGCAGTAATACGAGGGATACTAATCTCAAGAGCTGCAGAGTTAAAAAGACAAAGAGAACAAGAATTTAAATCTATGGAAGATAAAATTAAGTGCATTGAGGAACAATTAATAGCAGACCCTACAAATGATAAGAAAGATAAACAATTGAAATTTTTAAGGAATCAATTGGATAAAAGATTATCAGAAGAAATTGCAAAAAAGATGAAATTTGTACGACAAAAATATTTTGAATTTGCAAATAAATCTGGCAAATGGTTAGCTTATAGATTAAAAAAAGAAAAGGAAAAGAGACTAATAACAAAGATACAGGATGATAACAAAGTAGTCCATACTCAGCAAGAAATTCAAGATATTTTTTATAAATATTTCACAGAGCTATATGGGAAAGATGATATAGAATCTTCAGAAACTCAAAAGTATATAAATAGACAAGATGTACCAGAAATAACAGAGGATCAAAGGGAAAATTTAAATAAGGACTTTACTGAAGAAGAGGTGGAACAAGCAATAAAAAAGCTGAAATTCGACAAGGCTCCAGGACCAGATGGATATACGGCTGTTTATTACAAGACATTTATAGAGGAACTGAAAAAACCATTGTGTGATACATTTAATTGGATAATAAAAGATGGAATTCCTGATACCTGGAAGAATGCGAACATAATACTGATTCATAAAGAGGGAAGAGATGAAATGCGAGCTAAGAATTACAGACCGATATCTTTGTTAAACACAGACTATAAAATATTTGCATTAATAATGGCAGAACGACTAAAAAAAATACTTTCACAAATAATTAAAAAAGAACAGTCGGGATTTTTACCTCAAAGATATTTAAAGGACAATATAAGAACAATAGTAGACGTGATTGAATATTATGAAAAAAATAATGACAAAAAATTGGGACTTATATTTTTGGACGCAGAGAAAGCCTTTGATAACGTAAATTGGACTTTTATGACAAAAATATGTGAAAAAATGAAGTTGGGAGATAAATTTTGTAATTGGATTAAAGAAATATATAGTGAGCAATCAGCAAGCCTAGTGATAAATGGAAACAAATCACAAAGAATTACTATCGGCAAAGGGACGCATCAGGGATGCCCGCGATCACCTCTTCTTTTTATAATGCTTTTGGAGACATTACTAAATCAGATAAGGGGAAACCAAACATCAGAGGAATGAAGATTAAAGGAAAAGAATATAAGCTATGTGCCTTTGCCGATGACGTGATATTGATATTGGAGGACCCAATAGAAAATGTAAAGGAAATGTTCAGAACGATAGAAGATTTTGGGAATAAGGCCGGATTTAAAATAAATTATGACAAAACAGTAATAATTACCAAAAACATGACAAAAAAAGAAGAAACAGAATTAGCAGAAGAGACGCATTGTAAGGTTGTAAATAAAACTAAATATTTGGGGATATGGATATCCAAAAGGAATGTAGACTTATTTGAAAACAATTATAAACCAAAATGGAGAGAAATTAAGAAAGATATGATAAATTGGAGTAAAATCCAGCTATCATTATCAGGAAGAATTGAGACGACAAAAATGATGATTTTACCCAAATTAAATTTTTTATTTCAGAACATCCCGATAATACATAACAGGCAAATATTTCAGGAGTGGCAAAAAGACCTGAGGGAATTTATTTGGAAAGTAAAAAAGCGAGAATCAATTGGCTAACAATGACAAGACAAAGTAAAGATGGAGGGAGGAATGTACCAGATTTGGAACTCTACCACAAAGCGAACGTCTTAGATTGGCTATCCGAATGGATAACATTAGAAGACCAGGATATATTGAATTTGGAGGGATTCAACAATAGATTCGGATGGCATGGATATCTATGTTATGATAAGGATAGAGTTCATAAAGAATTTCAGCATCATGTAATAAGAAGAAGCTTACTTAAAACTTGGAAAGAAGTTAAAAAAACAATATACACTAAAATACCTTTATGGTCTTCGCCACACGAAGCTTTTTTTGGAAGATGGACAGCCCTTCGAATTTGGTTAAAATATAAAGAGATACTGGAGAAGACTGGAAACCAATTGGAATTAAAAGCCATGTCTGAGATTCAACATTTAGATGATAAAATGCACTGGTTATTATATACCCAAATAAAGGAAAGATTTAAAATGGATATTAAGCTGCAAGGGGTGGAAGAAGAATTGAAAGACATAAATAAAATTTGGATGGAGACAAGAGAGAAGAGGATAAGTAAATTATATAAAATATTAATGTGTCAAAGACAGGAAAAAGAAATAATATCAGATAATATGATCAAGTGGGCAACAGACATTGGTAGGACAATAATGGTAGATCATTGGGAGAAAGCAAGGAAAATGACAAGAAAATTTACTTGTTCTCAAGATATAAGAGAAAACCAATGGAAAATGGAACAGAGATGGTACCTCACCCCTGCTAGAATGGCAAAAATTTATAAATTACAAACGAACGAATGTTGGAAATGTAAACGCAATGTTGGATCTTGGTATCACGTCTGGTGGAGATGTCCCAAAATGAAAATGTATTAAATACACATGGTGATGGAAGATATACTCAAAAATAGATTTGAACTATATCCAGAATTATATCTATTAAATATGACATACAAATTAGAACCGGATATAACTAGAAAATATTGGAGAGTAATACTTTATATGGTCTCGGCAGCAAGAATACTAATAGCCTCCAAATGGAAACAGGAGACAACTCCAACGGTAGATGAATGGTTATTGAAACTGTCAGAGATGAAGGAAATGGATAAATTGACAAGGTTATTGAATAATGAGAATGTGGAATTGGTTGAGGAAGAGTGGGCTCCAGTGGAAGAATATGTAAATAGAAAATGGGAATAAAGCAGCTAAGTAGTTATTAAGATTGTGTAAATGAACTGGATTTGCGATGATGACAGAAGTAAGAGATACAGAAATGATGTATGCAAAATGTGAAAAAAATGTACTTACTTTCAAAGAACTATTGAGAAGTTTGAATTATGGGTAAACGTACTGTAAAAATGACTAAGAAAATATTTTAAATGGTTTTTTAATGTTTTTTAAAAATAAAATTCTATTAAAAAAAAAAAAAGACCAGTCTCTTCTGGCAGGCCTATCCAGATGGTTTTTAAATCGTAAATTTTAAATGATGAACTTTTAAGTGTGGATTGGTCTAATGCATATGTGTCACGTTTGTTCTTTTAAACAGATGTGCATTTTTAACTGATCTTATGTTTTTAAATGATGTTGTGTATTTGTTGGTCTGTTGTTGTTCCCTGCCTCGATCCATGGGGAGAAATAACAACAACAACAACAACAACAACATGAAAATATTCCAAAATCTAAAACCCAATATACTTCTGGTCCTGAACATTTGGGAGACTGAACCTGTAAGGCCAGCTTGGGATGGGGAGCAGCCAGAGGAAGAAGGCCATGGGGCAGAGAGGAGGGGATCTTGGGGGCCCCCCTTCTTTGTTTCTCTCTTGGGGTTCACCTACCTTTCTCTAAGGACAACCTAGGACTGAGAACGGCCAGAGGAGGAAGGCCCTGGGGCAGAGAAGAAGGGGTCTTGGGGGTCCCCCTCTTTCTCTCTCTCTCAGGGGTCAGTTACCTTTCCGCAGCTGCTGGGGCTCCTCCATCTCCCCCTGGAGCTCCTTCGGAAGGCTCTCCTCCATCTCCTCACGTCCGAATGCGCAGCTCCTCTTCCTCTCTTTCTCTGTCCGTCCGTCTGTCAGGCGCAGTTTCCTCTGGGGAGGAAGAAGAAGGGAAGGAGGCAGGTCAGGCTCTGCTTCCCCCAAAGTCCCATCATCCCTCAAGAGCAAAGAGGGGCCCTGGAACCAGATCGGACCCTAAAAGGGGGCTGGAAAAGAGATCCCCTCCTTCCTCCTGGATGCTGGGCCCCCCTCCCAGTGGGACCCCTCTGCCTGAGTCCCTTCTGACCCCCAAGACCCCACCAAAGCCCTGGATCTCCCCCCGTTCCTCCCCCAAGGGACCCCCCTTGTCCTTCGCATGGGGCCAGAAACAATTGGCCTGAGCTCACTTTAACTGCCTTGGCCCTCTCTCCTATCCAGGGACCCAGGGATCTGTAGTTTGTGAGGCGCTTAGAATGTTCTGGTCCAGACCCCTGAAATCTCTAGCAGGGAATCCTCAATCGCTCCACAAACTACAAATCCCAGCATCCCACAGGAGGTCATGGCAATGAGCCATTCTGTCCTCATGAAGCCAGGTGAGGTCTGGAGCCCTGCTGCCCAGGGGATTCTGGGGGCTGCAGTCCAAGAGGAAGCCTCCTTGAGCAGAGGAGGAAAAGTGCCTCCTCTGCAGGCTTCTTTTTTAAGGGGGAATGCAACACCCATAATCCTTCTGACTGGAGCCATGGTGGGGGGATGATAGGGACTGTAGTCCAAGAGGAAGGTGTCCTTAGTGGGGAAGCTGTGCCTCCTCTTTCAGGGGGAATGCAACACCCAGAATCCCCCTTTCTGGAGTCATACGTAGTGAGGGATGCAGTCCAAGAGAAAGCCTCCTTGAGCAGAGGAGCAAAAGTGCCGCCCCTCCAGGCCTCCTTTTTAAGGGGGAATGCAACACCCAGAATCCTTCTGACTGGAGTCGTACTTAGTGGGGGATGATAGGGACTGTAGTCCAAGAGGAAGGTGCCCTCAGTGGGGGAGCAGTGCCTCCTCTTTCAAGGGGAAGGCAACACCCAGAATCCTTCTGACTGGAGCCATGTTGGGGGGATGATAGGGACTGTAGTCCAAGAGGAAGGTGTCCTTAGTGGGGAAGCTGTGCCTCCTCTTTCAGAGGGAATGCAACACCCAGAATCCCCCTTTCTGGAGTCATACGTAGAGAGGGATGCAGTCCAAGAGAAAGCCTCCTTGAGCAGAGGAGCAAAAGTGCCGCCCCTCCAGGCCTCCTTTTTAAGGGGGAATGCAACACCCAGAATCCTTCTGACTGGAGTCGTACTTAGTGGGGGATGATAGGGACTGTAGTCCAAGAGGAAGGTGCCCTCAGTGGGGGAGCAGTGCCTCCTCTTTCAAGGGGAAGGCAACACCCAGAATCCTTCTGACTGGAGCCATGTTGGGGGGATGATAGGGACTGCAGTCCAAGAGGAAGGTATCATTAATGGGGGAGCAGTGCCTCCTCTTCCAGGGGGAATGCAACACCCAGAATCCCCCTTACTAGAGACCTCCCGCCCCCAACACACATCTAGAGATGCCTCTCCACACTATATATCCCACAATCCTTTTTTGGGAGGGGGTCACATATCCCGTCATGCACCGGGAGCCCTCAGCCACCCCAATTCCCAGAGGGAGGGGGGTCCCAGGGGGAGGACGGGGTGCCCCAAGGCCAGCCCTCCCACTCACTCTCTTCCTCCTCCTCCTCCTTGGGCCACCGGAAGCGCCCCCTCCCACTTCGAGGGAAAGAGAAGGGGCGGAGCCAGAGCCACCTACGACGTTGCCTTGACGCCTCACTTCCGCCAAGTCCTAAGATGGCGGGCAACCATAGAGAGGAGGAGCGTCATTGGACTCTATGGTAGAGCCTTAGAGCTATGAATGAGGAGGAGGAGGAGGAGCCTCCAAGAGCCCACAGAGATAGGAAAGGATAGAGCGAGAAATACTATTCTCGGGACCAATAAGTTTGAACAAGTTTAAATCCAAATAAAGTGTGTCAAAGAATAGAGGCACAGTATTTGGAGCATCCTCAAGGGCACTGTTGTGTCCCTATTCGGTAGCCTGTGTTTTTGTATTCTTCTCTTGTCCTTTGTGCCCTTAAGACAAGTGGATAAGATCATTTAGTAGGAATTTCCAAATCAAGTGCAGTAAAATAGCCTGGAAAAGTTTGGGAGGGATAGACCCCCCTTCTTTCTCTGCTTTGCAAAACGGCTCATTACTTTCTGTTGTTGTCACTCTGCATGTGCTCAGATGCCATGATACCTTGTGTTCCTCTAACTTTAGCAAAAACTCATGCTCTGTACTCTGCTTGTGCTCAGAGGCTACTCCTTTCTTTCCCAACAATGAGTACAAACTTAATTTGGATCAAAACCACTTCCTTTGTATTTTCTTTCCTACTTGCTGTTAGGATTTTGTCTTTTTCAAGCTGAGTGAAGGCATATAGGTTATTGCTGTGTCTATATCATATTCTGCCCCTCCAGTCCTTGGGGAACGCATGGCCTGGATCCAGAGTTTCCCGGCTGCCATGTGCTTGGGACTGTATGAGTTTTCAGCTGTTGTTTCCTTTTTTTTTTTTTTTGCACAGCATTTTTTTTAATTTTATTTATATTAATCAACTTTCCATACATTTTTTATATACTTTTACATCTTAGCCGTTTTTTGTTTTTTTTAAACAAAACCCCCTAAATATCCCCTCCGTGCACCCCACCCCCGGAGCCATTTCCATCTTTATACTCCATCCAAAATCTTAACTCCTCCCGTGGAGGCAATTTCCCGTCTTCCATTCTTAATACGTTTTCAATAAATTTTTTCCATATTTCATCAAAATCATTTCTTTTCAATAATCCTTTTTTCACTTTCAATCTACATGTTAATTTATCATTAATTGCTATCTTCCAAACTTCCTTATACCATTCCTCCAATTTCACACTTATTTTTGTTTTCCACCTTCTTGCTATAATTAATCTCGCAGCAGTAAACAAATTTGTTATAAGGTTTTTTTCCTCCTTCCATTCTACATCATTATATATTGATAACAATGCTATATTCGGTTTTCTATCTATCTTTATATTCATAACCTTTTCTATCTCTAATATTACTATTTCCCAGAATTTTTGTACATATTTACATTGCCACCACATATGTAGATATGACCCAGCTGTTGTTTCCTGTTTCTGCTTTGGCTCTCTTTACATGCTCAGAGGCTAATCCCCTGTCTTTTCTAGGAACAACATCAGCTTTCCAGTCCTCCATTTGGAGTTTGGAACCAGATTTTAGCTTTTTGCTTTGCATTGTTCAAATCCAATAGCTAGGAAATTGACTTCTTGTCTTGCCCTCATCAATTGTGGTTTAGGATTATGATGTGTGTAAGGTTTTTGTTGTGTGTCTATAAATTTGTGGATCACACGGTCTGTGTTCTGAGACCTCTTGTTAAGAAATTCAGTTTCTCCTTCTGGTTCAATGGCCACGTTAAATTTTGTGATTTTATTATAGCAGGAACTCATGAGTGTATAAAATATATAGGGAAGAAAGCATAGGATTTTGGTAAGGTTAAAACTCGTACATAATTGTACTTGGGAAACTAGATGTTCCAAGCAGCCAGAGTTCTCCATGTGGCTGGCTATTGTCTGCCTGAGTCACCTTAGAAGGAACAAAAGCAGATTGTGTTCTCTTGGATTATGATTGACATAAGCCCCCAGGAACCAGACCAAGCCATAAAAATCCCATCTTCCTGTTAATTGTTGTTTGTGTGTTGAAGCCGCGAGATTTTGGAGAAATTAAACATTAAGGGTGATTCTTCAATTTTTAAAACTGTTAAAGTCAAAAGATAGTATAGGACATTGTTAAGTAACACTCTCTCGCCCTAGCTAAGCCCTACTTTTCCTCTTTCTTAATGATCCTTGCTTTAGAAAGCTGGAAGGCCCAGTGCCAGCTTCTTTCTCCCAGAGATACCTCTCACAAGGTTTTCCCAGTCAGTTGGCCATAATTTCTTTCCTGTTTTCAATGGAAGAGAAAGATTCCTTTATTTCTCTTCCACTCATTTTTCACATGTGCTTTTTTGCTGCACTCTGAACATGCTCAGGAGTGCTCCTCCTTTCTCTTCCCAGACTTCTTTGTTCTTCCCTTGCTGTGAGTGTTACCATGATGCCACTTAGCGCCTCCTCTCAGTTTGTTTGGTTCTCTGTACATGTTCAGAGGAAATAGGATCAAATACCCCCAGTCTGTTTTTCTTGACTTTAACTCTGCCTACTCTTTTTGTTAGACACCAGACAGTGTGACTAGTCACACCTTCTCAGCCCAAAATTAGAGCTAGCTTTGTTCTTCCAGATGGCTATCTTAATCCCCTTCCTTCTCAGCTTTTCCAATGCATAAAAGGAAGGAGGACGTTGTTGTTGTTGTTTAAGCGGCCCAGTGCTTCAGCTCTGGTTTTTTGCTTCATGTCTTCTACAGCAATAAAGCTATAAAGCAATCCCAAATTATATTTTGTTGCGGTGTTGCTCCTTGCACCCCTGTTTAAGGAATACCTTGGGGTTTTTTGATCATTTGAATATGGATGTGTCCTGCATTCATGTTGCAAGAAAGAAAAATCACCTCTGGTGGCGTGAGTTTGTCTTGTTTTATTTTATTTTATTTTATTTTCGAGTCACTTTACTTTCCAAAAGCTATTTTGATACTGTTGTCTTGTTTTGTTTTGTTTTTGCTGATCAGCAAAGACCAAATGGTTAGAGATCCTTCCTAGCTGCATTTTAGGATTTTCCTGTTGTTTCTTCAGGCTGCTTTAACTTTGTATTCTTGATTATGTGACAATTTTTCTTGTGCATATGAGCTTAGACAGCGGCAAAAGGCAGGCTGAGCTCTAGGACAGCCGCAAGCGCATGGTGAGTGGGGGAGTTCCCCTATGCATTGTAAAAGTTAGACTATTCCACTCCAGCAAAGGCCTCAGCGCTGAGCTGACGGCAGCCCTAGACTCTGGATGCACCAGATGTCTAATCAGCCACGATCTGGTAAAGACTTTGGGTATTGAGACAAAACCCCTCAGTAGGCCCATTTCATTTCATCAGATGGATGGAACCCTGATGGGAGGAAAAACCACCTCCAAAAGGACAGTAACGCATTGGATGGGGGTGGCGGAGCATTGGGAAAGAATCAGCCAGGTTGTGGACCCCACTTACAGTTACCAGATGGTGTTGGGGGTGGACTGGTTGCACTTTCATAACCTCACTATAGACTGGAGGAGGCTGCAGTTGGTGTTTGATGACCCGGGACGTTTTCACACAGGCGGCTCTAAAGCCGCCTGGAAGCCCCCTGGAAGCCATCAGGAGTCATTCCGGCGGCGAAAACAGCAGTCGCCGGAATGACTCCTGATTGCCTCCGGCAGAAGCGCCTGTAATTCCTTTTTAAAAAAGGAATTAAAAAGATGGGGCTAAAGCCGGCTAGCGGCAGGGATGGCGCAGGGATTGCGCAAGATGGGGCGGAGCTTGCTGCGACGTCGTATGAACACGATGAGCAAGACCCCGGAGTGAGGTAGGGATGGCGCAGGGATGGCGAAGGATGAGGAGGGGCTTGCTGCGACGTCGTGTGAACTTTTCCTGCACAGAGCCGGAGTGGGGCCAGATGGAGGTAGGAATGACTCCCTTTTTTGCCCCGTGTGAAAACGTCCATAGTCTGTAAAGAGCATGTTAGAGCGGACAAAGACCCGGGCAAGGGGGTTGCCACGGCGACCTTGCAGGAGCAGAAGGAGGGGGAGGAGAACGGAGGTCAGGCTGCTGCTGCGGCTGCTGAGCTCTTTGCCTATCCAAGAGAACATGAAGCGTTCAGAGAGGTCTTTGAAGAGAAGGAAAGCAATCAACCCCCCCCCCCAAGAGAGACTGATTGTGCCAATGAGATAGTACGGGGGGGAGGCAGTGTTCCCTAAACCCAAATTGTATTCTATGACACCCTTGGAATTAAAAACTTTAAAAGAATTCATAGAGAAGAACCTGGCAAGGGGTTTTATTCGACCTTCCACCTCCACGTTTGCAGCTCCTGTGTTTTTTAGAGAAAAGAAAGATGCTCACTGCCTTTGGTGACCATCTACAAAAATTTAAATGCTATTACCATCTCTAACAAGTACCCCTTACCATTGATGAAAGACATGTTAGGCCGGTTGGCCTCTGGCAAGATTTTTACTAAGTTGGATTTAAGGGATGCTTAGGGGATGAGTATTAGACTGCCTTCAATTGCCCTTTGGGGGCCTTTGAATACTTAGTGCTGCCTTTTGGACTGGGGGGGGGGGGCAGGCTGTTTTATGAGATTGGTAAATGAGGTCCTCCGTGACCTGTTGTTTGATGGAGTGCTGGTTTACTTGGACGACGTGTTGATTTACTCTGAGGACCTAGAGTCGCATGTTAAATTGGTGAAGGAGGTGCTGAAAAGACTGTTAGACAACCAGCTGTATGTAAAACTCTCCAAGTGCCACTTCCACACTAACTGTCTAGACTTTTTGGGATACCATGTGTCCACCAAAGAAATTGAAATGGACCCTGCCAAGGTGCAGACAGTTCTAGATTGGCCTCCCCCTAAAATAATAATAATAATAATAATAATAATAATAATAATGTTTATTTGTATCCCACTTATTGCCAGACAATCCAAGCGGCTTACAATACAACCCGTATAACATATCTCCAAAAAGAAAAACCAACCCACCACCTAATCAACCTCTACTGCATTCCTCATCCATCAACAACTGATGGGGCCACGAGAGGAACGCAGGAGTCAAGGAACCCAAGGCCGGAGTGATTAGTCTGGGAAGGCCTGCCGAAATAGATCCGTCTTGACAGCTTTTTTAAAGCTATCCAATGATGTCAACTGATGGATCTCGTCTGGCCGTTCCAGAGTTTGGGGGCGACAACAGAAAAAGCCCTCTGGGAGGTCGCCGCAAGCCTAGATTTTTGAGGCTGCAGCAAATTCCTCCCAGAGGACCGGAGAACGCAGGGAGGATTGTATGGAAGGAGGCGATCCCTGAGATAGCTTGGACCCAAGCCATTTAGGGCTTTAAAGGTAATAACCAACACCTTGTACTGGGCCCGGAAGCTAATAGGCAGCCAGTGGAGGGACCTCAAAACCGGAGTGATGTGGTCCCTCCTAGATGTTCCAGAAATAAGCCTGGCTGCCATGTTTTGAACCAACTGAAGCTTCCGAACCAAGCACATGGGTAGCCCCATGTAAAGCGCATTACAGAAGTCGAGGCGTGAGGTTACCAGTGCATGCACAATGGTCTCGAGATCCCTTACTTCCAGAAAAGGGCGCAGCTGGCGTATCAGCCGAAGCTGATAACAGGCGCTCCTGACCGTCGCATTAACCTAATTTGTCATCAGGAGCGACGAGTCAAGGAGCACCCCCAGACTGCGAACACAGTCACTGGAGGAGAGTGCGACCCCATCCAGGACTGGAGGTTGCAACCCAATTCTTGGTTTCGGGGCCGCTACCGTGAGGACCTCCGTCTTGTCTGGATTCAGTTTCAATCTGTTTTTCCTCATCCAGCCCATTACCACCTGAAGACATTCATTGAGAAAAGAGATGCCATTGGAATTCGAGGCCAACGAACGAGACACGGAAAAATAGATTTGGGTGTCATCAGCGTACTGATAACACCCAGCACCATAACTCCGTATGATCTCACCCAGCAGCTTCATATAGATGTTAAATAACATTGGGGACAAAATAGCCCCCTGAGGGACCCCACAAGTGAGTTCCCTCTTACTGGAGCTACTGTCCCCGAGCAGCACCCTCTGGGACCGACCCGAGAGGAAGGACCGGAACCATTGCAAAGCAGTGCCCCCGATACCTAACCCCCTCAGGCGGCCCTAGAGGATGCCGTGATCTATTGTATCAAAAGCCGCTGAGAGGTCTAAGAGCACCAGCAGGGTCACACTACCCCTGTCGATGCTCAGACGCAGATCGTCAGTCAAGGCAATCATGGCAGTCTCGACCCCAAAGCCTGTCCTGAAGCCGGTTTGAAATGGGTCTAGATAATCGGTTTCATCCAAGACAGCTTGGAGCTGAAGAGCAACCGCCCTCTTGATCAGCTTGCTCAAAAATGGCAGCAATGACACAGGCCTATAATTTCTCATATCCAAGGGGTCTAGGGAAGGTTTTTTCAGAAGCAGCCTAACAGCCGCTTCCTTCAAACAAGATGGAACATATCCTTCCCTGAAGGATGCATTGATGATATCCGTGGGGGACCTCAACAATGCATCCCCCCCGGACGGCCAGCCATGATGGGCAAGGGTCGAGAGGGCAGGTCATCTTCTTCAGCTTACCAAGCAGCTTGTCCACGTCATCGGTACTCACAGATTGAAGCTGATCCAGTATAACTACATTGACGGAGTCGCTGGACGCCTCGCCTATAGACTCTGTTTCAACAGTGGCATCTAAGTCGGCTCTTATCTGAGAGATTTTATCTGCAAAGTAGTTGTTAAATGCGTCACAGCAGGCTGTCACAGGGTTAAGTAAGGGGTTTGGCACAGGGGGCACCTGCGTCATCTCCCTCACCACCTTAAACAGCTCTGCTGGACGGGACTCTGCAGACGCAATACGTGTAGAGGAGAAAGCTCTCTTTGCTGCATGTATTGCCTCCTGATAGGAACAAAGAAAATTCCTATGGCGAGTTTTGTCAGATAAGAGTCGAGTCTTCCGCCACTTGTGCTCTAGTCGTTGTCCAACCCGCTTCATCCTTCTAAGCTCTGGCGTATACCAAGGCCTACGGTTGAGAGCGGGATGGCAAGGGCGCTTGGGAGCGATCGTGTCAATAGCCCTGGTAAGGTCGGTGTTCCAAGTATTAACCAGAGCTTCGACAGGATCACTGGCATTCCCAACCATTAAACCCTCTAAGGCTTTCTGGAATTGCACTGGCTCCATTAGCCTTCAAGGGCGGACCATCCGAATGGGTCCACCACCCCTGGTGGGGCAGATACTGGCTCTAAGTTCCATCTTGACCAGGAAATGATCCGTCCATGACAATGCGGAGGTACTTACCACCTCCGCCCACGGATATTCCTGTTCCGTACTAAAGACTGCGTCAAGTGTATGACCTGCACAATGTGTGGGCCCATTGACCAATTAGGATAGGCCCATGTTTGTCATGGTCTCCATGAACTCCCGAGCCGCACTTGTTAGGCTGGTCTCGAGCGGGATGTTGAAGTCCCCAAGGACTAAAAGTCTGGGGGACTCCAACAGCAGCTCAGAGACCAGCTGTGTCAGCTCGGTCAGGGAGTCTGCTAGATAACAATAACTAGACGATAAGTACAAAAGTTTTTGGGTTTTACAAACTTCTATAGACAATTCATTCCCCATTTTGCCAAAATAGCACTGCCCATCACTGACTTGCTCAGGACACAAATGGGAGGGGCCCAGCGGAGAGCTAGAGGCCAGAGGGGGGAGGCAGCGGAAAAACCCAAACCTTCAGCTAAAGTGGTTTGGACCCCTAAATGCCAGGAAGCTTTTGATAAACTGAAGACTCTGTTTAGTTCAGAATCCATCTTGAAACATCCTGACCCGGGAGCTCCCTTTATGGTTCAAGTAGATGCTTCGGACTTTGCTGTGGGAGCTGTGCTAATGCAAGGGGGGGGGCCTCTTAGGCCATGTGCCTACCTTTCCCAGAAATTCCAGTTGGGGGAGCAATTTTGGCCCATTTAGGAAAAAGAGGCATTTGCTGTAAAATGGGCTGTCCAAAATTGGAGACAATATCTAGTAGGGGCCCCCTACCCATTTGAAGTTTGGACCGATCACAGGAACTTGGAAGCGCTGCAAGCCCCTTGCATGCTGATGCCCAAACAGCATAGATGGGCCAAGGACTTTTACAAATATAACTTCACTCTCAAATTTATACTTGGCAAGGACACTGGGCTAGCTGATTCCTTGTCAAGACTGCCACAGCACATGGGCAATGAGTCGACTCCAGTGCAAACATTGTTTTGATTAGCAGTGACCACCCACAGCCAGGAAAAGAGGGGGAGGGGTATGTCCGAGGACACTTTGGATCCTTTTCATGTTAAAATAAGACAGCAGTGTGCTGGCAACACCTGGCTATAAGCTCACAAACAAGAACTGGTGGAAGGGGAAAATGGACTATGGTATAGAGGTCAGAGACTGTATGTGCCCCCAGATCTAAGGCTTGAAGTGTTAAGCACATACCATGACTCCAAGACAGCAGGGCACTGGGGGTTTGTGAAAACCCTACACTTGACTAGAAAACAATTTTGGTGGGAAGGCATGAGAAACGACATTGACAAATACATTAAATGTTGTCCTGTTTGTGCCAGGGCCAAGCCTTTGATTGGTAAACCCAGTGGGCTCCTTCACCCTCTAGAGACACCTAGTGGACCTTGGAAGCATATAGCCATGGATTTTATTACTGATTTGCCAAAGAGCCATGGCGGAGACACTATATGGGTGGTGACCGACCTTTTCTCCAAGCGAACACATTATGTGGGGTGCAAGGGGGTCCCCACAGCCCCCAAGTTGGCAACGATGTTTATTCAGCACATATACTGACTTCATGGCCTGCCTCTTAAGATGGTCTCAGATTGTGGAACTAATTTCACCTCCCAGTTTTGGCGGGCACTACAGGCTAAATTAGGGTTCAGCTAGCCTTTAGCACCTCTCACCACCCTGAGACGGATGGTCAGACTGAACGTACGAACACGTCGGTTGAAAGATATTTACGGTGTCACATCAATCATTTGCAGGATGATTGGTATGAGTTGTTGCCACATGCTGAGGTAGCCTTTAATGGATCTGTCCATCAAAGCACTGGCCACACACCTTTTGAGATTATCTATGGGTATGAATTGTTGCCTGAGATTCAATGTATGTCCACCAATCCCTGTTCTGTGACCCAGTGGTTGGAAAAATCAAAAAAGGGTGGCCAGTGATAATTGAAGCTTTGGAAAAAGGCAAATCTGACTATAACAAGTTTGCTGACAAACATAGGAGGAAGAACTGGCAAATTAAACCTGGAGACCAGGTTTATTTGTTAACAAAATGTTTAAAGCCCAGACACTCTTCCAAAAGGTTGGGGCCTAAATTTGTTGGACCTTTTGAAGTTAAGGCTTTAGTTAATGAGGTCACCACTGAACTTTGTTTGCCAAAGGAATATAGACATTTGCATCCTGTTTTTCAGTTCAGCGTTTTGAAACCTGCTTACACTGAGGGACCTGGTAGGAGTGTGAAGACCCCACCATTACCTTTGCTGATTGATGAAGAACATCATTTTGAAGTCTCAAAGATCCTGGATTCCAAAATGCACAAGGGGGGATTGTATTATTTGGTCAAATGGAAACATTTCCCTTTGGACCATGCTGAATGGGTTAAAGCCAAACATGTGAGGGCAGCTAAATTGGTGGCTGACTTTCACCAGGCTTATCCCAACAAACCAGGGGGTGTTGGTGTTGGATGAACTGTTTGTTTTGCTCTGTTTCCTTTTCCTTTGCGTTATACTTGGTTCTGTTATGGGGTAGATAGTTTTTTGGGGGGCAGACTGTCAGAACCATGCTCCCGCATAAGGTTCTGCCAGGGTTTTAAAAGGTAGTGGGGTTAGCTGGGGAGGATGAGGAAGATAGTTGCATGAGGGTAGGTTAGGATTTAATGGTTGCTAGCATAGAGTTTGAGTGTTGGGGAAAGGAGGTATGGAACTGAGGACTGTTTTGAGAACAGGGATGCTTGGAATATGGGGAGGCAAAAGGGAGGATGGCTCAATCAGGAGACAGAAGGGGGGTTGAGAATAGGTGGGGGCCAAAGAGCAGGAGGACTGGACACTGTGGGAAAAGTAGGTGGGGGCACAGTTTTCACGCCAGGATAGTAGGGGTGGAGCAAATGATTTGGTGGGTTTAATTAGGTGTGGCAAAGTGAGGGGGGTTAGTTCTGCTTTAAAAGTAGTCTGGTAAAATTCTGACTTTGTGTGCTTCAATAAACTCCTAATTGCAACAATTGGCTGGTTTACTGACTACACAGAGTTCTGATTTTGCATAGATCTGACAGCTTCTGTCAGATCAATGAGATTATTTGACTTATTGTGGCTAATTGTAGTGGAGACGACCACTTTTGGTGGGGGCATAATTAATGGGATTGGTGGTGCTCTATTTTCAAGTAAGCGAGAGGTTATCAGACCATTATTTAAAAGTTTGCTCCTAAGCGAGTATACTTCCTTTGCTAAGCCTTCGTTTGAAAATGTTATAATAGCTCGGGCTTGGGTATAGTTAAAGAATAGATACTCAACTTGGACAACTGCCATTTTAATAAGTTTGCCTGCTGCCCACAATAATGTATGTAAAATATGTTCTTTCCTCTCATCCTGCATTAACATACCCCTAGGGTTTGGATAATTGCTTATGACCAATTTGTCTGTGGCCAAAATTAAATTCCAAACATTCTTACCTTCGCCCTGGAAGGTTGGAAATTGGCCGTTTTCACACTGAGGTATATCCCTTACTTTGTTCACTGTGCATATTCTGAGGGCTTCTTCCCAGGGATCTTGGTTGGTCAATTCTACCTCATTCTTTAAGTTAGAAAAAATGATTTTGAGTGACACTGTGTCTATTGGGCAAAGACCTCAGATGACTGGGTTTAAGATTAATTGCAGTGTCTCTTGATTTAGCAGGAATGGCTTGATTCTTGGGTGTTAAGCTTGTTTCAGTGTTTTTTTAAAAAAAGATTGTATAGTTTTTGGAAGTTCATCCTTTCCTCGCGCTGGAGAAATCTGCTCCCTTTTCTTTTCTTTTCTTTTTTAAAATTTTTATTCTTTAAAAAAAATCACAATAAAACAGACAAAATTGAGATGAAAACCAAATACCGCTAGGGAGGGATACATAAGGGTCTACAACAAAAAGCCATATAAATATAAACCATCATTATCATTAGGCTTCCATAAAAGTCCCATTCCAGAAATTCAAGTGCTGATCTGGAGGCTTTAGCTGATTTGAGTAATTGTTAATATACTCCAAAAGAGAACACCATCTTTCCTTAAAAGAAGCACGACAGAGGTTATCCATCCTGTCCGACAACTTTTCCATTAATAAACTATCCCATAGTCTATGCCACCAGTTGTCCATTGTTAAACTGCCCATTTCCCAGTTCTTAGCAATTTCAGTTCTTGTGATGCAGAACAAACTCAGGCTTGCTAGAGAAGTTAAGAACAATAAAAAGGGCTTTTTTGGGTATGTCCGCAGCAAAAGGAAGAAGAAGAAAATGGTAGGGCCACTGTGTGGAGAAGATGGCAAAAAGTTAACAGGGGACAGAGAAAAGGCAGAACTACTCAACACCTTCTTTGCTTCAGTCTTCTCGGAAAAGGGTGCTCAAACTGAGGATAATGGAGCAGAGGACAGAATAGAAGAATTTCAGCACAGAATAAGTAGAGAGATAGTACAGGAATACCTGGTTAATCTAAATGAATATAAGTCTCCAGGACCAGATGAATTACATCCAAGGGTATTAAAAGAACTGGCAAATGTAATATCGGAACCATTGGCAATAATCTTTGAGAACTCCTGGAGAACAGGAGAAGTCCCAGCAGACTGGAGGAGGGCAAATGGTGTCCCCATCTTCAAAAAGGGAAAAAAAGAGGATCCCAACAATTATCGTCCAGTTAGTCTGACATCAATACCGGGAAAAATTCTGGAGCAGATCATTAAACAGAGAGTCTGTGAACACCTGGAAGGTAATTCCATAATCACAAAAAGTCAACATGGGTTTCAGAGAAACAAGTCATGCCAGACAAATCTGATCTCTTTTTTGATAAAATTACCAGCTTGGTAGATGAAGGGAATGCTGTGGATATAGTATATCTTGATTTCAGTAAGGCCTTTGACAAGGTTCCCCATGACATTCTTGTAAAAAAGCTGGTAAAATGTAGGCTAGACAAAGTAACTGTTACATGGATTTGTAATTGGTTGACTGGTCGAACCCAAAGGGTGTTCAACAATGGCTCCTTTTCAACCTGGAAAGAAGTGACCAGTGGGGTGTCCAGTGGGGCTCTGTCCTGGGCCCAGTGCTATTCAATATCTTTATTAATGACATGGATGACGGTATTGGGGACATAGTTATCAAATTTGCAGACGACACCAAATTAGGAGGAGTAGCTAATACCCCAGAAGACAGGATCAAACTTCAAAATGACTTGAACAGACTAGAAAGCTGGGCCAAAGCTAACAAAATGAAATTCAACACAGAGAAATGTAAGGTACTGCACTTAGGGCAAAAAAATTAAATGCATAGATATAAAATGGGGGACACCTGGATTAAGGAGACTTATATGTGTGAAAGGGATCTAGGAATCCAGGTGGACCACAAGTTGAACATGAGTCAACAGTGTGATGCAGCAGCTAAAAAGGCCAATGCAATTTTAGACTGCATTGGTAGAAGTATAGTGTCTAGATCAAGAGAAGTAATAGTGCCACTCTATTCTGCTTTGGTCAGACCTCACCTGGAATACTGTGTCCAGTTCTGGGCACCACAATTCAAAAAGGATGTGGAGAAACTGGAGCGTGTCCAAAGGAGGGCAACTAAAATGGTGAAGGGTCTGGAAACCAAGTCCTATGAGGAACGACTTAGGGAGCTGGGGATGTTTAGCCTGGAGAAGAGAAGGTTAAGAGGTGATATGATAGCCATGTTTAAATATTTGAAGGGATGTCATATTGAGGAGGGAACAAGCTTGTTTTTTTGCTGCTCCAGAGACTAGGACCTGAAAGAATGGATGCAAGCTGCAAGAAAAGAGATTCCACCTCAACATTAGGAGGAACTTTCTGACAGTAAGGGCAGTTCGACAGTGGAACACACTTCCTCGGAGAGTAGTGGAGTCTCCTTCCTTGGAGGTCTTTAAGCAGAGGCTGGATGGCCATCTGTCGGGGATGCTTTGATTGGAGTTCCTGCATGGCAGGGGGTTGGACTGGATGGCCCTTGTGGTCTCTTCCAACTCTATGATTCTATGATTCTATGTTATTCCTCCTCCCTCCTATTCCTATTCGTCCTCCTCCACTTCCCCCACTGCTGCTCTTCCTCTTCCCTCCTCCCTTTCCCCACCAGTGTTGCTCTTCATCCTCCCTTCTCCACCACTGGGGCAATGAGCTTACAGTTGTAAACCACTTAGACATCCCATAGTGCGGTATAAACTGGTATATAAATGAAGCTGCTTTGCTTTGCTAATCAAACATTAGGAATGGGAATGGGAATAAGAAAGGGAGGCCCCTTCCAGATGTGACACCAACCCTAGTGACGCCACTGAGCAGAGGTGACAGAAGGCATCTTTGACTGGTTCCTTTCTGTATCCCTATCAAGGTTGACCTATTCCAGTTTATTAACAACTGAATTTTTAGGGTTGAATATGGGCCTTTACAGACTGCCAGAAATAAAGCAGCTTGAGGCCACTTTAACTGTCATTGCTCAGTGCTAAGGAATCATAGGAACTGTAGTTTATTGTTGCACTAGAACTCTCTGACAGAGAAGGCTCAATATATATATAAAAAAAATACAATTCCCATGATTCCCTAGCACTGAGCCAGGACAGTTAAAGTGGCCTCAAGCTGCATTATTTCTGGCAGTCTGTAAAGGCCCTAACTCTTTATTTTTCTTGACGAAAGCTCTTTCTGTATCTCATACATTTTACTAGTTTTCCCCATGTGGGAACTTTGATGTAACCATAGAGTCCCACTCTGAGGGAACCTTCTCCCACATATTATGCATTTGTATGGTTTCTCTCCTATTGGCCAACATGGTTGAGGCTTCTGGGAGCTGAAATCCCTCGGCTCTTAAAGGAGAAAGCTTGCCTACCCCTGATTTATATGGTTTCCCCCCTGTGTGGGTTCTTTCATGTGAACGTAGATTCCCACTCCAACTGAAGCTCTTCCCACATTCCATGCATTTATATGGTTTCTCCCCTGTGTGGGTTCTTTGATGTAAATGTAGACCTTCACTCCGACTGAAGCTCTTCCCACATTCTATGCATTTATATGGTTTCTCCCCTGTGTGGGTTCTTTGATGTAAATGCAGAGTTCCACTCTGACTGAAGCTTTTCCCACATTCCATGCATTCATATGGTTTCTCCCCTGTGTGGGATTTTTCATGTGAATGCAGACTTCCCTTCTGACGGAAGCTCTTCCCACATTCCATGCATTCATATGGTTTCTCCCCTGTGTGGGTTCTTTCATGTGAACGTAGAGTTGAACTGTGACTGAAGCTCTTCCCACATTTCATGCATTCATGTGGTTTCTCCCCTGTGTGGGTTCTTTCATGTAAACGTAGAGCTGAACTGTGACTGAAGCTCTTCCCACATTCCATGCATTTATATGGTTTCTCCCCTGTGTGGATCCTTTGATGGGAATGTAGAACTGAACTGTGACTGAAACTGTTCCCACATTCCATGCATTTATATGGTTTCTCCCCTGTGTGGGTCCTTTCATGGGAATGTAGAGCTGAACTGTTCCTGAAGCTGTTCCCACATTCCATGCATTTATATGGTTTCTCCCCTGTGTGGATCCTTTGATGGGAACGGAGAGCTGAACTGTGACTGAAACTCTTTCCACATTCTATGCACTTATATGGTTTCTCCCCTGTGTGTGTTCTTAGATGACAATGTAGTTTTTCACTCTGAAGGAAGCCCTTCCCACATTCCATGCATTTATATGGTTTCTCCCCAGTGTGGGTTCTTTCATGTACATGTAGAGTTCCACTCCTATTGAAGCTCTTCCCACATTCCATGCATTTATATGGTTTTTCCTCTGTGTGTGTTCTTTGATGGGAACGTAAACTGTTATTATAAGAGAAGCTCTTCCCACATTCCATGCATTCATATGGTTTCTCCCTTGTGTGGGTTCTTTGATGTAAACGCAGAGTTCCACTTTGACTGAAGCTCTTTCCACATTCCATGCATTTATATGGTTTCTCTCCTGAATGGGTTCTTTCATGCAAACATAAATATCTATTCTGACTGAAGCTCTTCCCACATTCTAGGCATTTATATGGTTTCTCCCCTGTGTGAGTTCTTTCATGTGAACGCAGATGTCCACTCCGACCGAAGCTCTTCCCACATTCCATGCATTTATATGGTTTCTCCCCTGTGTGGGTTCTTTCATGTGAACGTAGAACTGAACTCCGACTGAAGCTCTTCCCACATTCTAGGCATTTATATGGTTTCTCCCCTGTGTGGGTTCTTTGATGTGAACGTAGACTTCCACTATCACTGAAGCTCTTCCCACATTCCATGCATTTATATGGTTTCTCCCCTGTGTGGGTTCTTCGATGTAAATATAGATTATGACTACGAGAGAAGGTCTTTCCACATTCCATGCATTTATATGGTCTCTCCCCCATGGGAACGCTGAAGTGTGTGTTTAATTGGGATTTACATTTGCATACTCTCCCACAGATAAGTCCATGCATTGAAGTCAAACATTCAGAATGTTCAGTACTTTGAGAGGCAGAGTTGTTCTCATTCTTCATTTGGTTTTTCCTTTTTCTTTTCAGTTCCTTTGCTTTTCCAAACTCCTCTTTTTCTATGAAAGGCTCCATAGTTTCCCTTGATGTCCCAGGTGGCTCCTCATAGTTCTCACTCTGCTGCTCAATACCTGCTTGAGGAAAAAGGAGATCCAATTAGGAGCCAAGCACAGAAACCATGGAGTTGGTCAAGGATCAATGTCAATTCACAGAATCATAGAGTTGCCAAGGGCCATCCAGTCCAACCCCATTCTGCCATGTGGGAATACACAATCAAAGCACCCCCGACAGATGGCCATCCAGCCTCTGTTTAAAAACCTCCAAGGAAGGAGACTCCACCAAAATCTCCATTGAGGGAGTGTGTCCCACTGTCAAACAGCAATTACTCTCAGAAAGTTCTTCCTAATTTTTTTTTAATATCAGAATATTAGAGTTAGAAGCCTTGGAAGACCTTAAAAGAATATATAAAATGATCTTCCTGCTACTGGGCAAGATTGAAAAATATAGTGCCACATACGGGAAACTGACTATGATATAATGTAAGAGTAAGAGTAATGTACATATATAAAGTGGATCAGTTAAGAGGTCCTGTTAAGAAAGACATTTGTGAGCCATTCCAAAACTATGGAAGTTATGTCTTTTAAATTATTTTATTTGTTTGTCTTTATGTTAGTATTGTTTGTATTGTTCGTTTGTTTATATGTTTGATGTTTTAAATTTTCTAATAAAGATATTTTAAAAAAAGAAAAAAGAAAAAAGAAAGTTCTTCCTAATGTTGAGGTGGAATCTTTTCCTGGAGTTTGCATCCAGTGTTCCATGTCCTATTTTCTGGAACAGCAGAAAAGAAGCTTGCTCCATCCTCACTATGACATCCCTTCAAACATTTAAGCAAGGTTATCATATCAGCTCTTAGCCTCCTTTTCCTGAGGTGAAACATAGGGGGGTTGCAGACTGCCAGAAATAGTGTGAATTCAGTCCACTTTTAGGGTTAGGGTTAGAGTTAGGGAATCATGGGAACTGTATTTTATTGTGGCATCAGAGTTGTCTGACAGAGAAGGCTCAATGTCTCAGAAAAATAACAGTTCCCATGATTCCCTAGCACTAACCCTAACCCTAAAAGTGGACTGAATTCACACTATTTCTGGCAGTCTGCAACCCCCTAGCTCCCGAAGTCTCTCCTCACAGGGCTTCATGGTTTCCAGACCCTTCACCATTTCAGTTGTGTTAAGGTTTTATAGCAGAGTCTATTGCAGTTTACACAGGAGAATTCACCTCCAATCCTCTGTTTGGAAAACACAGTTGCCACACAAGGTTTGCAGGTGAAAAGATTTGCCTCAGTAGGCTTCTATATACAGAAATAATGAGCAGCCAATATTTATTTTCAGATAAGCTGCATATATTTAGTCCTTGAGCCTAACTGTCCTTCAGGCTTGGTTAGAAATGAAAAACAAATATAGTCCTTCATGGCTTAATTCGGTCAGCACTCTTCTTTTTCAGCATATAAACAAAACATCACAGCGTACCTTCTAGATTTGAGCTTTAAAGAAAATACTCTTCCAGCAATACTTTCCTGCTGAGTTTTGCTGCCTTTTGCACTGAGCTTGTGCTGCTCTACTTGTGCTCCTCCTGTGTGTGCTCCCAAGCTTTTGGGTTTAACACACAAGCCCTTTCGAGAGCGATTTCCTGAGGATTCAGCTTTTTACTCAGATTAACTAAAACCACCTGTTTCTTTCACAGTTTGTTTCAGTCCGCCATGCCTTACTCAGTTGAAAAATATACTATTGCTTTACTATAACCAACAAGTCACCCTCCTGTGGACACACTCCAGCTTCTCCACGTCCTTTTTGAATTGTGGTGCCCAGAAGTTGACACAGGATTATTCCAGCTGGGGCGTGACCAAAGCAGAATAGAGTGGCATTAATACTCCACTTGATCTAGATACTATACGTCTAGTGATGCGGCCTAGAATGGCATTGGCCTTTTTAGCTGCCGCATCACATAAAAGGACTCCTAGATCTCTTTCCCATATAGTCTTGTCAAGCCAGGCTCCCCCAATCTTATATTTGTGCATTTCATTTTTTCTGCCCAAGTGCAGTACCTAATTGCAACTATGGGGGGAAGCAGACAGGCGGCCATGGGCCGCCCCGGGAAGCTGCGCTGCGGGGCCGAGGTATCCCCACACCTCGGCCCCGCGGTGCAGCTTCGCCGCCTCTGAAAGCAGCGCTAAATTGGCACTCCTTTCACAAGTCGCCAAAGGTGCGCCAAAGGTGCGGAGGGCCGGATGCCCCGAGGACGACCTGGGGAAGGGATTGGGGCACCGATCGTGTGGCTGCCCCTCCCCTTCCCTGCCCCCAAAACAGCTCAATTAGCCGTCTGCTTCCCCCCTATATATCTCTTTTTGAGTAGTATGATTCCATTTCAAGGTTTCTCTTTAGAATTCACCTTAGACCCATTTATCCAACTTTCTGATAGGTAATCTATTCTACATCCTAATTGAGCATAGGTTTCATCCCCTCTTTTTCTTCAGACTTCTAAATTCTCTTCAGTGGTGTTCTGGAGTTAACCCAAATCTCTGTTTTACCATCTCTTTGAACAACTCATAGTTTTGGGATTCTTCTCCCCTCATTTCAGCATATATTTCTGATAATCCTCCACAGATTTGTGATCTCAAATAACTCATTCTTTCCTCAGCCTTTATCTTTAATTCTTCACAAGTTCTCTCAAAGTTTGTGAAGAAGGTGTCAATGCTATCTCCTTTATAATACCATGGGAGTCTCTTCATGTCAATTTGAGGCAACCTATTTGTCCCAGTAAGCGTTTGTATTTGAGGTTCCCTATCCATCTGTCTCATTCTCAACTGAAAATCTATATCCTTCTCTCTTAAAATGATCTCATTTGCAATCTCTGCTTGTATTCATCTTATTCTTTCCTTTCAAGTTCTTGCTCTAAATCTTCTTCTTTTTAAATCTTCTTACTATCTTGATTTCAGTAAGGTTCCCCATGACATTGGGGAAGGTTCCCCATGACATTCTGGCAAACAAGATATTAAATATGGATTAGAGAAGGTAACTGTTACATGAACCCAAAGGGTGCTCAGCAGTGGCTCCTCTTCTTCATTCTGGAAAGTGACTATTGGGGGGTCCAGTGGCGTTCTGTCGCCAAATGACACCAAATTAGGAGGATTACTACCCCAGAGGACAGGATGGAAATTCAAAATGACCTTAATAGATTAGAAAGCTGAGCCAAAGCTAACAAAATGAATTTCAACACAGAGAAATGTAAGGTATTGCACTTAGGGCGGAAAAATGAAATGCATAGATATAGGATGGGGACACCTGGCTTAATGCCACTACATGTGAAATGTCAGGTTTTGATGGGATATATAGTCAATATTAAAATGTTGAAATGTAAAGATGTGTGTCTGTATTTTTCCTTGATGAGAGAACTGCTTCTTGAGGCTAGATTCACAACAATTCAGCCCAGGTGTGTAATAGTCAAAACAAAGGCAAGTTAACGAGCTAAAATTCTGTGAGAAAGAGATTTATTTACACAAGGGGTTTTCAGCTTCAGCCATTGCAATGCAAGATTGAGAATCCTCATTTATCACCACTGGATCAACACTTTCTTCATTCAGCTCTTTCAACAACTGTCTAATCCATTCAATCTCATTAACTCAGATAAGGCGCCGAACTCGGCTTCTCCTGTACTTTGTGCTACGTATCCCTGTTTTCTACTTCTCCAAATAATTGCGCTTTCTCCAAACTTAATCAACAATCCTGTCACTGACTTTCTATCTTGTAGCTCAAAAGCAAATGAACTGTCAACAAAACATTCAAGTCCAGCTTGACTGTTTTGCAACTTCAATTTCCTGTCCATGCTACCCTTCAAATACCTCAACAAATGTTTCACTGCTGTCCAATCCTCCACTGTAGGACAATTTGCTTTTCTGCTAAGAATCCCAACGGCAAAAGAAATGTCTGGTCTGGAGTTATTTGCAATAAACATCAGACTCCCAACAAAGCTCCTATACATCTCTGGATTTTCAAACTCTTTAGTCCCTTCACTATTCACATAACCAACTGACATTGGACTCTTCACTGTTTTTGCATCCTGCAATCCACACTTCTCTATCAAACTCTGAATTTTCTTCTGTTGGCTCAACAAACAACTCCCATCTTCACTCCATTCAACATCAATTCCTAGATAAGACCTTAAAACTCCAAGATCTTTGACACTAAAGGCCTAAGCAGACTGCCAGAAATAGTGCACATTAAATTGAGGCACTGCCCTGGCTCAGTGCTAGGGAGTCATGGGAATTGTATTTTTTTCTGAGACATTGAGCCTTCTCTGTCAGAGAGCTCTGGTGCCACAATAAATTACAGTTCCCATGATTCCCTAGCACTGAGCCAGGGCAGTGCCTCAATTTAATGTGCACTATTTCTGGCAGTCTGCTTAGGCCCTAAATTTCTGTGACAATTCCTTTCTTACTGTCTGAATCTCTTGCTTTGAATTTGCTGCTACACACAAATCATCTACATAAATCACCAAGATCACATCCCCTTTTGTGTAAACACACGCGTCAGCTACACTGCGTTTGTAACCTAGCTTCACCAGCTCATCATGTATGCAAAGATTCCAGCTTCTGGCACTCTGCTTCAAACCATACAAAGCTTTCTTCAATTTGTACACCTTTTTGTCACTATTCTGTTGAAATCCCAAAGGTTGCTCCACGTAAACAGTCTCCTCAAGACTTGCATTCAAGTATGCAGTCTCAAAATCAAAATGATGCACCAACTGGCCCCTCTTTGCAACCAAAGCCAACACCAATCTCAAACTCTCAGGCTTTGCTGTTGGGGAAAAAGTTTTGTCAAAATTCTCAAACCTCTGTTGTGCAAACCCTTTAGCCACCAATCTGGCCTTGTATCTCCACCATCTGGCATCAGCTTTCTCTTGTAAACCCATTTGCAACCTATCACCTTGTGATTTGCAGGCCTGTCAACAATTTCAAACACATTTTTGTCTACCAAAGACTTGAACTCCTGCTCCATTGCAGACTCCTATTTTAACCTCTCCTCATCACAACAATCTTGCATTGCAATGGCTGAAGCTGAAAACCTGAAGTGCAGAACAAAGTACATTGGTGTGAGGTATCAGAATGTCAGAAAAATGGTACAGAATGGAATTGTGAGTCTGCAATACATTGAATCAAAACACAATCAAGCAGACATTTTGACAAAGGCATTGACCATTGATAGACACGACCAGATGTCACATCTATTTGGCATGTCTTAAGTTTAGGCCTAGCCATCGAGCTAAGTTAGTTTTGTAACAGGTTTAGTTTAGTGTGCAACATACACACATAATACATTTCAGGAGGGGATTGTCAGGTTTTGATGGGATATATAGTCAATGTTAAAATGTTGAAATGTAAAGATGTGTGTCTGTATTTTTCCTTGATGAGAGAACTGCTTCTTGAGGCTAGATTCACAACAATTCAGCCCAGGTGTGTAATAGTCAAAACAAAGGCAAGTTAATGAGCTAAAATTATGTGAGAAAGAGGTTTATTTACACAAGGGGTTTTCAATAACAAAGTATGTTTTGAGAACATCAGTCACATGATGTAATATGAACAAGAAGAGGTTGGGCTAACACACGTCATGAAAGATCAACCAATCAGCCTGAAAAGGCTACACCCAAAGAGGTGGAGAAATGTGGGCTGGAATTGTTGACAAGCCTGCAAATCACAAGGTGATAGGTTGCAAATGGGTTTACAAGAGAAAGCTGATGCCGAATGGTAGTCAGAGATACAAGGCCAGATTGGTGGCTAAAGGGTTTGCACAGCAGAGGTTTGAGAATTTTGACAAAACTTTTTCTCCAACAGCAAAGCCTGAGAATTTGAGATTGGTGTTGGCTTTGGCTGCAACCAGGCTTTGGTCTCCGTGTCTCCGTGCTGCTTTGCCTCTCAGCCTCCCTTCGGGACACTTCCTGCTTTTGCAAACAGCTTTAGCTTCAGCAGACAGTGTGGGAGAGGAAGAAAAAACTTTCTCCAGCTTCTAAAATCCAAGGCTTGCACTCAGAGCTCGATGTGTCGGAACCATCCCGGCGCATCTAGGAGTCCTAGTAGACCATAAATTGAACATGAGTCAACAATGTGATGCAGCAGCTTAAAAGGCCAATGTGATTCTAGGCTGCATCAACAGAAGTATAGTATCTAGATCAAGGGAAGTCATAGTGCCTCTCTATTCTGCTTGGCCTCACTCAGAATAATATTTTGTCCAGTTCTGGGCACCACAATTCAAAAAGGATGTGGAAAAACTGGAGCGTGTCCAGAGGAGGGTAACTAAAATGGTGAAGGCTCTGGAAACCATGAATCCCTATGAGGGGAGACATAGGGAATTGGTTATGTTTAGCATGGAGAAGAGACGGTTGAGAGGTAATATGATAGCCCTGTTTAAATATTTGAAAGGATGTTATATTGAGGAGGGAGCAAACTTGTTTTCTGCTGCTCCAGAGACTAGGGCTCGGAATAACGGATGGAAGCACCAAAAAAAGAGATTCCACCTCAACGTTAGGAGGAACTTCCTGACAGTAAGGGCTCCTTGACAATGGAACACACTCCTTCTTCAGAGATTTTTGTGGAAATTGTCAGTGTGTGGATGATGGGTGTTGCAGTGATGCTCTTTGACACCCAGCAGAATCTGAGGACAAGCTGGCTGCTGTGATCCACAGCCACTTTGTAACTCTTACCATCAACTAGCTAAGCTTCTCTTCTTCAGGATCCTGCCTTCCTCAGTCAAGAAGACACATTGTTAAGTCCAAAAGTATAGTTGTGTTAATGCATATAAAAGAAAATAAGATAACTAAGGGGGGAAGCAGACCGGCGGCACGGGGCCACCCCAGGAAGCTACGGATCAGGGCCGAGGCATCCGCATTCCTTGACCCTGAGGTGCAGCTTCGCCGCCCCAGGAAGGAGCACTAAAATAGCGCTCCTTCCACAAATCGCCAAAGGTGTGCCGCAAAAGGCTGCCGGTGCACCTTCGGCGCCTTTTCCACCGCAGCGTGTGTGGACACTGCAGCAGATAGGCATCCTCGGAGCGCCAGACGTGCGGAGGGTCTGGCGCTCCGACGACGTCTTCGGGAAGGGGTTGGAATGCCCAGCGTGTGGCTGCCCCCCCTTCCTTGCCCTGAAGACGGCGCTTTGGGCCATCTGCTTAGGCCCTAAGTAAAACTTATTGTGATGAACTTATCCAGTTCAGCCATGAGAGATTACATCTTTAACAATCCCAAAAGCATAGGATCCTAACTTGTTGCTGTTGAAAGTTAAGAAGAATTCCAGATCCATGTTTCCAGATCCAGGAGTTACATTATAAAAGCAGTATAAACATACTAACATCTAGAAACTTACTCCATGGTTAAAACCACTGCTGGACACTCACACACTCACTGTAAATATAAACAAAACTAGACAAAGGCTTCTCTAGGCCCTTCCCATACGCCGCCTTCTGGGTGTTAACCTTATGCTGATTGGATAATGCCTGTATGATGTGCATTAACCCAGCCTCTTGCTGTCCATCATCCCCCAAGTGACTGCTTTTCTCATGATCTCAGATGTTGAAGCACTGACTATCTTTTTCCCAGCTAAAACTATAGTTGTTATGACTTCTTGGCCATCTGGGCCGAGTTCTCTTTGTTTCTCTAAATGTTGTTCCCATGAGAAAATTTCCACACGCACAGCTCTACATTTCACCTTTGACTGTATATATATATATTCATCTATATTCCAACAGAATCTCCTTCTTTGGAGGTTTTTAAACAGAGGCTGGATGGCCATCGGTCGGGGATGCTTTCATTGAGAGTTCCTGCATGGCATTGGATGGCCCTTGTGGTCCTTTCTCAAATATTTCTCACGATAAGGAATTTCATGTCACAGAATCTTATTCTCATTTCTCCTCTGCACCTCATTTAATTCTTTTGTCACATCCTCTAGTTCTTCAGTTTTAACATTTAGTTTCTTCGTTTTCGTTTGTAAACCCTCAATATCTTTGGTAATTTTATCCAACTCTTCTTCCAGATTTATTTATTTATTTATATCCCGCCCCTCTGCAGAGCAATCGGGGCGGCTTACAACATTAAAATCTCCATACATATATGTTAATACACTGTAAACAAAACCTAAAAATTCCGAAACCCACCCTCCCCTTAAAAAGTGAGGGCTCTTCTACTTAGGCTAGGCCTGATGGAGATGGGCCTGCATCTCTCCCCCAGATGATCAATTCCTGTTGAATGTCTTTTTAAAATTCATTTCCAGACACATTTCTTATTTGAATTTCCTGAATTCTTAAAAAAAAAAAAAATCAAAGTAGGATCCAGAGATTTTGTATCCACATTTCTTTCAGATGTTGTTGCGGTTTGATTAGTTCTTTTTACACCATTTTATACTTTAGATAGAATCTGTTGTTTCAATAAATATTTCAATAAATAGATAATTATTTGTAATTATATATATAAATGAATGTATTAAATTTATAAGCTTATTAATTCAATCTCAATTAGTTTTTTTGTAATTCGTTCACTCAAAAAACAAAATTGATTTTTAAAAGTAATTACTTTTCCCCTTTTTTACAAATTAATTACTCCACAAACTACAAATCCCAGGATCCCACAGGAGCTCATGGCAATGAGCCATTCTGTCTGCATGAAGCCAAGTGAGGTCTGGAATCCTGCTGCCCAGGGGATTCTGGGGGCTGCAGTCCAAGAGGAAGACTCCTTGAGCAGAAGAGGAAAAGTGCCTCCTCTCCAGGCCTCCTTTTTAAGGGGAATGCTGCAGCCAGTATCCCTGTCTGGAGCCATACTTAGTAGGGGATTCTGGGGACTGCAGTCCAAGAGAAAGGTGTCCTTAGTGGGGAAGCAGTGCCTCCTCTTCCAGGGGGAATACAACACCCAGAATCCCTCTGTCTTGAATCTTACTTAGTGGGAGATTCTGTGGGATGCAGTCCAAGAAGAAGCCTCCTTGAGCAGAGGAGGAAAAGTTCCTCCCTTCCAGGCCTCCTCTTTAAGGGGGAATGCAGCACCCAGAATCCTTCTGATTGGAGCCATGTTGGGGGGGATGACAGGGACTGTAGTCCAAGAGGGATGTGTCCTTAGTGGGGGAGCAGTGCCTCCTCTTTCAAGGGGAATGCAACACCCAGAATCCCCCTGTCTGGAGACCTTCCGCCCCCAACACACATCTAGAGATGCCTCTCCATACTATATATCCCAAAATCCTTTTTTGGGAGGGGTCACATATCCCGTCATACACCAGAGGGGGGGGTCCCAGGGGAGGAAGGAGTGCCCCAAGGCCAGCCCTCCCACTGTCCTTCCCACTCACCCTCTTCCTTTTCCTCCTCCTTGGGCCACCGGAAGCGCCCCCTCCCGCTTTGAGAGAAAGAGAAGGGGGCGGAGCCAGAGATCAACAGCTAGAATTGTGCATTCAAGGTGCTATTCCAACCAGATGTGCCAGCTGTTTATGTCTTTCAATTGGCAACTCCTTTGTAAAAACATCACCTATGTTATCCGTGGTGTCAATGTATTCCAGACGCACAATTTTATTTTGAATCATTTCTCTAACATTCTGATATCTCACACCTATGTACTTTGTATCAATGACTTGGATGACGGTATTGGGGGCATAGTTATCAAATTTGCAGACGACACCAAATTAGGAGGAGTAGCTAATACCCCAGAGGCCAGGATCAAAATTCAAAATGACTTGAACAGACTAGAAAGTTGGGCCAAAGCTAACAAAATGAAATTCAACACAGAGAAATGTAAGGTACTGCACCTAGGGCGGAAAAACGAAAAGCACAGATATACGATGGGGGACACCTGGCTGAATGAGACTACGTGTGAAAGGGATCTAGGAGTCCAGGGAGACCACAAGTTGAACATGAGTCAACAGTGCGATGCAGCAGCCAAAAAGGCCAATGCAATTTTAGGCTCCATCAGTAGAAATATAGTGTCTAGATCAAGAGAAGTAATAGTGCTACTTTATTCTGATTTGGTCAGGCCTCACCTGAAATAATCCTGTGTCCAGTTCTGGGCACCACAATTCAAAAAGGATGTGGAGAAACTGGAGCGAGTTCAAAGGAGGGCAACTAAAATGGTGAAGGGTCTGGAAACCAAGCCCTATGAGGAATGACTTAGGGAGCTGGGGATGTTTAGCCTGGAGAAAAGAAGGCTGAGAGGTGATATGATAGCCTTGTTTAAATATTTGAAGGGATGTCATATTGAGGAGAGAACAAGCTTGTTTTCTGCTGCTCCGGAGACTAGGACTAAAAACAATGGATGTAAGCTCCAGGAAAAGAGATTCCACCTCAACATTAGGAGGAACTTCCTGACAGTAAGGGCTGTTCAACAGTGGAACACACTCCCTCAATGGAGATTTTGGTGGAGTCTCCTTCTTTGGAGGTCTTTAAGCAGAGGCTGGATGGCCATTTGTCAATGGGGATGTTTTAATTGGGAGTTCCTGCATGTCAGGGGGGTGGACTGGATGGCCCTTGTGGTCTCTTCCAACTCTATGATTCTATGTTCTGCACTTCAAATTTTCAGTCTCTGACATTGCAATGCACAATTATGAATCCTCATGAACTATTGTAGGCTCAATGTATCTTTCACCTAAGTCTTCAAGCAATTGTCTTATCCACTGTACATCTCCGACCATTTCTGACAATGCTGCAAACTCGGCCTCAGTTGTACTTAACCCTACACAGTTCTGCTTTCTGCTGCGCCAAACTACTGGACTTTCTGCAAACTTTATCCACAAACCAATCACTGACTTTCTGTCATGCACCTCTGAAGCAAACGAGCTATCAACAAAACATTCAAGTTGAACCATGCTGGTCTGTATTACAAGCTTTCTGTCTTTGCCACCTTTCAGGCACCTCAACAAATGTTTTACTGCAGTCCAATCCTCAACTTTCAGATTGCTCACCTTTCTACTAAGCACGGCAACTGCAAACGCAATATCTGGCCTTGTGTTGTTTGTGTTGTTTGGTAAGCTACCAACAATGATTCTAAACAATTCTGGATTATCAAACTCCTTTGTTGACTCACCATTGGCATAACCAGGAGTCATATGGCTTTTCACTACTTTAGCACTTTGCAGTCCACATTTCTCAATCAGCCTTTCTATCTTCTTCTGTTGACTTAACAAACATCTACCATCCTGAGTCCACTCTACCTCAGTCCCAAGATAATTCTTCAAATATCCCAAATCCTTAAGCACAATTTTTTTTGCCAATTTTTCCTGTACTGTCTGAATTTCCCATTCTGACCTAGCTGCGACACACAAGTCATCAACGTAAATCACCAACATCACATCTCCCTTGGTGTAAACACACGCATCAGCAACGCTGTGTTTGTACCCTAGTTTCACCAACTCCTCAAGAATACAATGATTCCAACTCCTTGCATTCTGCTTCAAAACACACAAAACCTTTCTCAACTTGTATGCTTTTCTATCACTGTCCTGTTCAAAACCCAAAGGTTGTTCCATGAACACATCTTCCTCAAGACAAGCATTCAAATAAGCAGTTTCAAAATCAAAACGCTTTACCAATTGACCCTTCCTTGCTGCTAAAGCCAAAACTAATCTCAGACTTTCTGGCTTAGCTGTAGGAGAAAAAGTTTTGTCAAAGTTCTCAAACTTCTGCTGTGCAAAACCTTTTGCCACCAACCTGGCCTTATATCTATGAGTACCATCCAGCATCTCCTTCCTTTTGAAAACCCATCTACAACCTATCACTTTGTGATTTTTAGGCTTTTCAACATTCTGAACAACTTCTTTATCTACCAATGACATGTACTCCTGATCCATACAGAAAACCATTTTCCTTTTCCTCCTCAGGATAACTCTGCAAATCCTTAAAACTCTGAGGCTCATCAGCTACCACTGTACAGGCTCTAGCACTCTGCACTACAAAAACACTCTGGAGGTTTTCTCTCTCTGAGTCCTTCTTGGCAAGATTACCTTTGTCCTATCTCTCTCATCCTCAGTATCAGAACTCGTCTGAACTTCTGTATCTCTTGTCTTTTTTGGCTCAAACTTACTAGTTCTGATTGGTAACTGAAGTGCTGTTTGTGTCTGTGTAGGGTGTGATGAAGTACTCGGCCTACTCAGCTGGTGATGTTGCTTGTTGCTTTACACCCCTCCATTTTTACTACTCATATCCAACTGTCCCATCCTAAGAAAAACCTCTTTGTTGGATGCAACTTCTCCCAACCTGAGTGCTTTTCAAAATTGGCACTCCCCATGACCAAGATGAAATCTGTAGCTATTCCCAGAATATCCCACAAACATCAACTTGCACCACTTGGGCTCACTCTTCTTTCTGAAACTTGCAGGTACATACACATTTCCATATTGTCCAAACACTCTCAGGTATTTCAAGTTAGGTGGTCTGCCATAAAGCATATGAAATGGGTGGTATTTTTTTTTACAGTAGAAATCCAGACCCGATTTGCAATATGCTTTTCTGTCAGAATAGCCTTCTCCCACAGCTGCTCAGATGTCTCCACATCTAGCATCATACAGTCTTTCATTTGCTTTAGGACACCTATTTTCCTTTCTGCCAATACATTCTCCTGTGAAACTGCAGGGTTTGTGGTGTTATGATGAATTCCCTTCTTTCTCAACCAATTTTTCAAACAATTTGATAAGAATTCTCCGCCCCTGTCTGTGACCAAAGACCCCACTTTGTACTCAAACTCCCTTTCAATCATGTTAACCCAATCTTTGAAACACTCTGCTGCTCCACTCTTTTCTTTCAGAAACATCAAATAAGATATTTTTTTCTAAGACATTGAGCCTTCTCTGTCAGAGAGCTCTGGTGCCACAATAAATTACAGTTCCCATAATTCCCTAGCACTGAGCCAGGGCAGTGCCTCAATTTAAAGTGGACTCAATTTGCACTATTTCTGGCAGTCTGCAAAGGCCCTTAGCTGCCTCCATGATTAATTAGCACTCAAGAGTCTTGGCAGCCTTCCCAGCATCCACTGTCTAGTGCAGGGGTAGGCAACCTAAGGCCCGGGGGCCGGATGCGCCCCCCCGAGGCCTTTGGACCGGCCCCAGGCCAGTCCTGCCACCGCTGCCACCGCTGCCGCCCGCCATAATGATATTAATTATTGTTGTTATTACTTGTTCTTGGGATTTTCATGGCAAAATCTCCACAGGGGTTTTGTCATGGCTTTTCTGGGGCTGAGAGAGTGTGCATGCATTTTTTTTAATTTTTAGTTTTTTAATTTTAATATTTATTTATTTATTTTTAGTGCTTTGGCCCCCCCAATTGTCTGAGGGACAGCAACCCGGCCCCCGGCTCAAAAAGGTTGCCTACCCCTGGTCTAGTGTGTTAAGACACAAAGCATTGTCAACAACGTCTTAACACTCTGCCTTCCGGCACAGACAGCTTTAGGGAGAATCTTAAAAATGCACAGCAACAGACTTACTCACAGCTGATGAACTCCAGAAGCCTCCAGCAGCGCCGCGGGAGCGTGCTGGGCCAATAACCTTTGTTATTGTGAGCTGAGCAGAGTAGTAAATCTTCTCACTGGAAATCTCTCCGCTGTGGAATGCAGCCTGCAGCTTCTCCCTGGAAACAAGCCGTAGACAGGAATTAACTCCTTAGAGGCATTTTATTCTTAAGTTGCAAAAAATACAAAGAAAACTATATACAAGCAGATCCAGCTCATCATCACAAAGCAGGAACAAAGAAAAGCATAATAATAAGAGCTAACCAGCTCAGAGGAAGAGTGAGTGTGAATGAGTGCAGCTCCACCCCTAAGATGACACATCGGGGGTTCATGGATACCATGACAAACATGAGCCTATCCCAATTGGTCAACGGGCCCACACATTGTGCAGGTCATACACTCGATGCGGTCTTTAGTACGGAACAGGAATATCCATGGGCGGAGGTGGTAAGTACCTCCGCATTGTCATGGACGGATCATTTCCCGGTCAAGACGGAGATTAGAGCCAATATCTGCCCCACCGGGGGTGGTGGACCTATTAGAATGGTCCACCCTCGAAGGCTAATGGAGCCCATTGGATTCCGGAAAGCCTTGGAGGGTTCATTGGTTGGGAATGACGGTGATCCTGTCGATACTCTGGTTAACACCTGGAACATCGATCTTACCAGGGCTATCGACACGATCACTCCCAAGTGTCCTTGCCAACCCGCTTCGAACAGCAGACCTTGGTTCACTCCAGAGCTTAGGAGGATGAAGCGGTTTGGACAATGGCTAGAGCACAGGTGGCGGAAGACTCGACTCTTATCTGACAGAACTCGCCATAGGAATTTTCTTCGTTCCTATTGGGAGGCAATACATGCAGCGAAGAGAGCTTTCTCCTCTGCACGTATTGCGTCTGCAGAGTCCCGTCCAGCAGAGCTGTTTAGAGTGGTGAGGGAGATGACGCAGGTGTCTCCTGCGCCAAACCCCTTACTTAACAGCCTGCTGTGACGCGTTTAACAACTACTTTGCAGATAAAATCACTCAGATAAGAGCCGACTTAGATGCCACTGTTGAAACAGAGTCTATAGGCGAGGTGTCCAGCGACTCTGTCAATGTAGTTATACTGGATCAGCTTCAATCTGTGAGTACCAAGGATGTGGACAAGCTACTTGATAAGCTGAGCAAGACAACCTGCCCTCTCGACCCTTGCCCATCATGGCTGGCTGTCCGAGGGGGGATGCATTATTGAGATTCCTCACAGATATCATCAGTGCATCCTTTAGGGAAGGATATGTTCCATCTTGCTTGAAGGAAGTGGCTGTTAGGCCGCTTCTGAAAAAAACCTTCCCTTGACCCCCTGGATATGAGAAACTATAGGCCTGTGTCATTGCTGCCATTTTTGAGCAAGGTGATCGAGAGGGTGGTTGCTCTTCAGCTCCAAGAGGTCTTGGATGAAGCCAATTATCTAGACCCATTTCAAACCGGCTTCAGGACAGGCTTTGGGGTCGAGACTGCCATGGTTGCCTTGACCGACGATCTGCATCTGAGCATCGACAGGGGTAGTGTGACCCTGTTGGTGCTCTTAGACCTCTCAGCGGCTTTCGATACAATAGATCACGGCATCCTCTTGGACCGCCTGAAGGCGTTAGGTATCGGAAGCACTGCTTTGCATTGGTTCCGGTCTTTCCTCTCGGGTAGGTCCCAAAGGGTGCTACTCGGATACAGTAGCTCTAGCAAGAGGGAGGTCACTTGTGGGGTCCCTCAGGGGGCTATTTTGTCCCCGATGTTATTTAACATCTATATGAAGCCGCTGGGTGAGATTATACGGAGTTATGGTGCTGGGTGTTATCAGTACGCTGATGACAACCAAATCTATTTCTCCGTGTCTCGTTTGTTGGCCTTGAATTCCGATGGCATCTCCTCTCTCAATGAATGTCTTCAAGCGGTAATGGGCTGGATGAGGAAAAACAGACTGAAACTGAATGCAGACAAGACGGAGGTGCTCACGGTAGCGGCCCCGAAAGCAAGAATTGGGTTGCAACCTCCAGTCCTGGATGGGGTCACACTCTCCTCCAGTGACTGTGTTCGCAGTCTGGGGGTGCTCCTTGACTCATCGCTCCTGATGACTAATCAGGTAAATGCGACGGTCAGGAGCGCCTGTTATCAGCTTCGGCTGATACGCCAGCTGCGCCCTTTTCTGGAAGTAAGGGATCTCGAGACTGTTGTGCACGCACTGGTAACCTCACGCCTGGACTTCTGTAATGCACTCTACATGGGGCTATCCTTGTGCCTGGTTCGGAAACTACAGTTAGTTCAAAACATGGCAGCCAGACTGGTTTCAGGTATATCTAGGAGGGACCACATCACTTCGGTTTTGAGGTCCCTCCACTGGCTGCCTGTTGGTTTCCAGGCCCAGTACAAGGTGTTGGTTATTACCTTTAAAGCCCTAAATGGCTTGGGTCCAAGCTATCTCAGGGATTGCCTCCTTCCATACAATCCTCCCTGCGCTCTCCGGTCCTGTGGGAGAAAATTGCTGCTGCCTGAAAAATCAGGCTTGCGGCGACCTCCCAGAGGGCTTTCTCTGTTGTCGCCCCCAAACTCTGGAATGACCTGCGGGATGAGATCCGTCAGTTGACATCACTAGACAGCTTTAAAAAAGCTGTCAAGACGGACCTCTTCTGGCAGGCCTTTCCAGACTAATCACTCCAGCCTTGGGTTCCTTGACTCCTGCGTTCCTGTCATGTCCCATCAGTTGTTGGTGGATGGGGAACACAGCAGAGGTTGATTAGGGCACTGCAACCTGTTTTAAATATTTAAATGTAAAATGTCTTATATTGTTACGTTTTAATTTTATGTTTATCGCTATTTTAGCTATGTACCGTTTAATGCTGTTTTAAGGAGGGTGGGTTGGTTTTTCTTTTTTGGGATATGTTATATGGGTTTTATTGTAAGCCGCTTGGATTGTTTGCGGGATATAAATAAATATTATTATTATTATTATTTATAGACATTTGCTAAACAGCCTCAAAACCCAGCCTTCTTCCTGTGTTTTCTTGTGACTCTTTCCTGTGTCCTGTATCACGTGAATAGTAGTTCTCACAAAACATGATGATCTAATGCAGGGGCTGGCAACCTACAGCCTGTGGGCCGGTTCCAGCCCAGGGCCCTGCACTTACTGGCCCAGGCGGACCCCTGCCGCCGCCGCCGCCGTGCGTTTTGGTTGCCGCATGGCCACGCACACCGCGATCACTATTTTGATTTCCAAAATGGCGGCTGTGACGCGTTTGCACATGTGCAGGAGTACTCAACATGCGTGGAGGCGGCGGTGGCAGTGGCAGCAGCGGTGGCAATGCGCACGGGGGGGTGTCGCGCGTGGCAGCGGGATTTGCGCATGAGCGCACGCACCGCCATTCCACCCCCGAACCGCCGGAAGGGACGACTTCAGGGGACTGGCCCCCAGCTCAAAAACGTTGCCTAGCCCTGATCTAATGTGTTTACAATTTGCTTTAATGTTCCCAGGCGTACTTTGTCCTTGGCTTTCTAATGTTTTGTTATTCTGTATTCCACTGGCAACCAAAACTTTCCCAGCTAGCAAATTTCCCCACATCTGTTCATTTTCCACTCAGACTACAGTTCCCAACATGAAGTAGGAGGAAAAGGAAGAGGAGGAGTCTCCAACAGCCCACAGAGATAGGAAAGGATAGAGCTAGGTCTACTATTCTCGGTACTAATAAGTTTAAACAAGTTTAAATCGAAATAAAGTGTGTCGAAGTATAGAGGCACACTGTTTAGACCATCCTGAAGGGTAGTTCATTGCTTAGACTGAAGTGAAAATTATATTATATAAAATTATATATAATGTATATAAATGTAAGTATATAAATCATATAAATTATATAACATATATAAAAATATTATATAGGTTGTCCATATAGCATTATATTTAGATCTCTATCTACACTTATTTGTATATCTAAACTTACATACACACATTCACTCTGCCTCTATGCACTTTATTCTATACCTCTGTGGGTATGTATATGTAGAAGTGAATAATAGTAATAGTAATAATAATAATAATAAAGTTTTATTTATATCCCACCACTTTGAGATCCTTATATCTATATAGATATATATGTGTGCACTTAGATGTAGTTACAGAGATAAAAACAGGTGAGATAATGTGATCATGAATATAAAAAATATAAAAGGAAAAAAGGAGTGTCATAAGCCATTTAATTTTGTTTGCTAGAATGACGTTTAGACCCAGAACTCTCCGGAAAGCAGCCAAGATCCAAGAGCAGCCTGAGCAACTGATCTGTAGGAGAGAGAAGCCAGATCAGAAGAAACAGAAGAAGGGTTTTTAGGCCAGCCAAGGAATCAAAGGGCAGGAAGGCTACGGAATAGGCATGGCGGACTGGGGTTGGACTGGGTGGCCCTTGAGGTCTCCTCCATCTCTATGACTCTATGATAATCTATGGAATGGAGGGCACCAGGAAAATCCCAAGGAAGATCAGACTGTGCTTGATAGACTATAACTGCATAGACCATGAAAGGCTATGGAAGGCCCTCAAAGGCATGATGGGAGTGCCAACACATCTGATGGTCCTGATGAGGAGGAATCTGTCCTCAGGACAAGAGGCTGCTCTCAGGACAGAAGACGGAGAAACAGAATGGTTCCCAATTGGCAAAGGGGTCAGATCCTTTCAGCCTATCTGTTCAACTTGTATGCAGAACATATTATACGGAAATTAGGCTTGGACACGGAAGGAGGAGGAGTGGAAATAGGAGGAAGGAATATCAATAACTAAGATATGCAGATGACACCTTAGTACTAGCAGAAAACCTCACAGACCTGGAACAAGTACTAAGGACGATCCAAGAAGAAAGGGCAAAGGCAGGAATTCTGTGGAACATAAAGGAAACAAAAGTAAAGACCCCGAGAACCTACATAAATTCAGGTTGGATTGGATGGCCCTTGGGGGTCCCTTTAAAATCTAGGACCCTATTTATGTATGCAGTGGTTAAATGCCTGTCCTGCAGCCACTCACTCATAGACCACAAGGTTGCGGGTTCAATACCAGCCAGGGCTGAGGCTCGACTCAGGCCTCCATCCTTCCGAGGTCGCTAAAATGAGTACCAGATTGTTGGGGGGCAAGGAGCTTACAGTTGGAAACTGCTTAGACATCCCATAGCATGATATGAAGCGGTATATAAATGAAGCTGCTTTTGGGTGTCCCTTCTGCCTATAGGAACCTATGTCTTCCTGAATGGCAGAAGGTAGTTGGACTGGATGGCTTTTGGGAGTCCCTTTCAACTCTGGGATCCTATGTCTCCCTGCATGACAGAAGGTGGCTGGACTGAACGGCCTTTTGGGGTCACTTCCAACTCTAGGGTCCTATGTATTCCTCCATGGCAGAAGATGGTTGGACTGGCTGGCCCTTGAGAGTCCCTTATAACTCTAGGATCCTATGTATTCCTGCATGGGTGAAGAAGGGGGCTGGACTTTATGGCCCTTGGGGATCCCTTCCAACTCTAGGATCCTATGTATTCCTTCATGGCAGAAGAAGAGGGTTGGACTGGATGGCCCTTGGGGTCCCTTATAACTCTAGGAACCTATGTCTTTCTGAATGGCAGAAGGTGGTTGGACTGGATGGCTTTTGGGAGTCCCTTTCAACTCTGGGATCCTATGTCTTCCTGTATGCCAGAAGAAGGCGGCTGGAATGGCGCTTGGGGGTCACTTCCAACTCTAGGATCCTATGTCTTCCTTCATGGCAGAAGAAAAGGGTTGGACTGGATGGCCCTTGGGGGTCCCTTCCAACTCTAGGATCCCATGTATTCCTGCATGGCAGAAGAAGAGGGTTGGATTGGATGACCCTTGGGGTCCCTTATAACTCTAGGAACCTATGTCTTTCTGAATGGCAGAAGGTGGTTGGACTGGATGGCCCTTGGGGTCCCTTCCATCTCTAGGATCCTATGTCTTCCTTCATGGCAGAAGAAGGAGATTGGACTGGATGGCCCTCGGGAGTCCCTTCCAACTCTAGAATCCTATCTATCTGTACATGGCAGAAGGGGGCTTGACTTGTGGTCTCCGGGGGACGAGGTGACCGGATATCCCAACCACAAAGGAGGACAAGCCAGCACGAAATGGAGGACATTAAAGAAAAATGTAGTACATTAGCAAATAAAGGCTAAAGACACCCTTTCCTCCGTCTCGCCATCCTCTCAGGGGAAGATGCTGCAGTCTCAGAGAGAAGCAAAAACCTTCCAGCTCTGCCAGGATTTAGGAAATGACTGCGAAGGGCAGTGTTACTTTGTTGTTGTTTTCCATTCCATTTTGTAAGGAATTTACAAGAGTCTCAATTCTACAGACGGTTCCAACGCCTTTTAAAAATAATGCTTAAGTAACATACAGTTGGTCCTCCTCCACATTTGCGGCTCTGACTTTTGCATCTTTGATTATTCACAGATGTTCTTTCTAGGCATATCTAGGTCCTCCAGCACAACTCTATGGTCAAACTTTAAACAAAAGTCGCACCGAAGGACCTAGAGATTCCTAGAGAGAACCCTCTACTCGGCATCTGTAGCTCCTCCAGCGCAACTCTATGGTCAATGCCTGGCAGATGTTGGCCAGAGAGTTGCACTGGAGGACCTAGAGATTCCTAGAGAACCCTCCACTCGGCCTTTGTAGCTCCTCCAGCGCAACTCTATGGTTCTTTTTGGAGGAAAGAAACACGAGAGACCCCCTCCCCAGGTATTTTGGGGATACCGGAAGTAAGGTCTCGGGGGACCGGAAGTGGGGTGCACCGGTCCGGCTCCCACCTCTTCCTCCTCCGCGTCCCGCGGGCAGTGCTGCCGCCGCCGCCGCCGCCGCTAATGCTGCTCCTGGAGCGCCGCCATCGCCGCGGAGCCTCCGTCCCTGCCTCCGCCGCCTCTCCGGCCACATCCGGGACTCCCGGAGAACCACTTCCGGTCTCAGGAGCAGAAGGACTTCAAGCCCCAGCATGCCCCGCGGCGGAAACGTCCCTTGTCTCCGGATCCGTAGAGATAGGAAAGAGGAGAGTGAGGACGGAGCAATGATTGTAGGATGATCCTTAGTCATAACAACGACAGCATTATGTATGTCTGTGTGTATGTATTTACTTCTAGGCCGCCATAGAGAGAAACAACGCCATTATGACAACTCTCAGATTGGGGTGAGGGGAAAAATCTGGTCTGGTTGGATTGCAATCCCCATCATGCTTGGCTGTCTCTATGGCCACCGAGGCGAAACTTGGTACAGTCATAGACTGGCTGGTTCTAATTTCTGATTGCTATGAACTTGCGTAGACTTTAGTCTATTTCCTCAGAAGCATTAGGCCTTCAGTAGACTAAAGCCTAGGAAAGCGTCATGCTGCCAACTTCTTTCTTCCTTTCCTTTGGTCTCAAAGGTGCTACCAGATCTCTCTCTACATCCTGATTCTACAGACTAAAACGGCTATATCTTTGAATTCTTATCTCTATGGCTTCCAGGGCGGAAGTCGGCGCAGTCATTGCCCCGCTGGTTCTAATTTCTTATCTCTAGAGCCACCGAGGCGGAATTTGGTTGTAACAAATTCTTATCTCTAGGGCCACCGAAGCGGAAGTCGGCGCAGTCCTAGACTGGCGGGTTCTAATTTCATATCTCTAGGGTCGCCAAGGCGGAAGTGGGCGCAATCCTAGACAGGCTGGCTTTACTCTTCCATCTCTATGGCCACCAAGGCGGAAGTAGGCCCTGGCTGAACCTTCCGGAAGGCGGCGTCACTCAGTGGGCGGGGCCTGATATATGAAGGCCTCCTCGGCGGAGCCACTTCCTTTTCGGGCCGCAGCTGAAGCGAGAAGGACTCTTCTTCTTTCTCCTCCGCCGCCGCCGCCATTATGGTGAGTGCCGGAGGAGGCCTTTCCTTTCCGGGGGATCCGTCGCCATCCTCGGCGTGGGCCGCGCAGGGAAGGCCGGGCTCGGCGTGGGCCGGGAGGGGAGGGCCGGGGCCGGCTCCTGGGGCCCGGAAAGAGGGAACAACCGCCTGGTTTTAAAATGGGGGGCCTTCCCTGAAGGAAGAGGCCTTTCTCTCGTGTTGATGGCGGCCATGACGGGGGTCATTAGCAATAATAATAACAATAACGATGATGATGTGGCTGTTCTTATTGTTATTGCTACTGCCTTTGGGTCCCATCGTGTTGCTGTATAACGGGTAGGCAACCTTTTTTCCCCTTTCAGGGCCGAGGAGGGACTTCAGCTCCCAGAAGCCTCAGCCATGTTGGCCTATAATAGCTCCGGGGATTCTGGGAGCTGAAGTCCCTCCTCGGCCCCGAAAGGGGAAGAAAGGCTGCCTGCCTACCCCTGCTGTATAATGTCTGCCTGCCTGTCTGCCCATCCAATGCAATGCAATGTGTTTTCCTCGCTGCTTTTGTTTGCCTTTGCCTTCAGGCCCCCCAGGATCACGGCTGGCTTCTTCCCCCTGAGGCTGAGAGAGTGTGACTTGGCTCAGAGGGCTTCTCTTCTGTTGGGGTTTAAGGGACTTCTGCCCTGTATAAAGAAAAGGTCTCTCTAGAAAGCCCCAGAGTCATGGCAGAGGAAGACTTTTGTATACCCTACAACTGAAACGCCCGTCATACGAATACATAATTAGATACCGTATAATGACGCAAAATGACTGGCCTTGGGCGGTAAGTCACACTCTCTCAGCCTCCTCAGGGCAATCCTGCCTAGGACACCCAGCGATTGGTTGGACTGAGGGTTGCCATAAGACACACAGAGACACACATCTATATCAATAAAATAATTAATAATAATGGTTAGATTGTGTCTATAGTCCACAATATGGAAAAATAAATTTTACAAAGATCTCTCTCTTATGTGTATGTGTGTATATATATATATATATATATATGTATATATATATGTATATATATATATATATAAAACAATAATTAATAATGGTTAGATGTGTGTTTATACTCCAGGTATACTCAACATATATATATATATATATATATATATATATATATATATATATAAAGATATGTATATATAATGGTTAGACATGCGTCTATACTCCAAATATATACAAAATTAAGTTTTAAAAATTATATATATGTATTTTATTGTATATAAATAAAATAAATAATAATAATAATAATGTTTAGGTGTGTGTTTATACTCTAGATATACACAAAATTAAATTTTATGAAGATATTTACACATACATATTTTTATTGTAACTATGAATAAAATAAATAATAATAATGGTTAGACATGTGTCTATGCTCCAGTTATACACAAAATTGAACTGAATAACAATTACGTTTTTATTGTTTGTATAAATAAAATAAACAACAACGCTGTAATAATAACGGTTAGACATGTGTTTATACTCTAGATAAACACAAAATTGAATTGTATAAGGATTATATTTACATATACATATTTTATTGCAAATAAAATTAATAATAATAATAGTAACAATAATGGTTAGACATGTATTTATATTCCAGGTATACACAAAAATTGAATTTGATAAAAGATGTTTACATATACATATTGTATATGTAAAAATAAATAGTAATAATAAATAATGGTTAGACATGTGTTTATGCTCCAAATATACATGTGCTTTATGTTGTAAACTGCCCAGATTGGGCAACCATTGGGCGGCATATAAATACATTTTATTATTATTATTATTATACGTAAAATTAGATTATACGAAGACTATATTTATATATACATATTTTTTTTGGGTGTGTGTGTGTGTATCAATAATAATTAATGGTTAGACGTATGTTTATGCTCCAAGTATACACAAAATTAAATTCTGTAAAGATTATATTTATATATAAATATTTTATTGTATATATGTGTGTTTTATATATATAAAACAATAATAATTAATAATAGTTAGATGTGTGTTTCAACTCCAGGTATACTCAACATTAAGTTTTATAAAGGTTGTATTTGCATATAAACGTTTTTATTGTATATATAAAAATAAATAATAATAATAATAGTAATGGTTAGATGTATGTTTATGCTCTGCATATATGCAATGTGGAGGATAGATACACGTCTAACCATTATTATTGTTATTTATTTTATTGGTATCCCACTCTTCTCCTGATACAGGGAGAACTCAAGTTAAAAACGATACAAAAGCGTTAAAATAGAGACGCCATGAACAACTGCCAAAATAATGCATATTAAATGTTACAATGTTTGAGTCGTGATGGTTAGGTCCTCCAGAGCAACTCTATGGTCAGCATTTGCCAGACGTAGATCATAGAGCCGTGCTGGAGGACCTGCGAAGGACTAGAGAAGTGTTTTCTCTAGGAACTTCTAGGACAACTCTATGGTCATCGTCTCGGAGGACCTAGAGATTCCTAGAGAGAACCTATTGCTCAGAACTGCAGATCCGCAGAAGTCAAAGCCTCCAAGAAAGGAGTCTCCTTCCTTGGAGTTCTTTAAGCAGAGGGTGGATGGCCATCTGTCAAAGGGGATGCTTAGATTGGGAGTTCCTGCATGGAAGAGGAAGGGGGGTTGGACTGGGTGGCCCTTCTCGGGGTCTCTTCCAACTCTATGATTCTATGAAATGTCAAGGGCCAACTGTAACACAATTTTGAACTATATATGTCGGTCTCTCTTTATTTGTTACGTGCCTTCACATCCTTTCTGATTTATGGTGACTATCCTGAGGGGTTTTTGTTTGGCAAGAGATGCTTAGAGGAGGCTTTCCCCTGAGGCTGAGAGGATGTGACTTGCCCAAGGTCAACCAGTGGGTTTCCATGGCTGAGCAGGGATTCAAACCCAGAATCATAATCCAGTGCTCAAACTACTGCATCTCTCTCTCTCTCTCTGTATATATAGGAGAGAAAGTCACCATGATGTAATGGTTTGAGCATTGGATTATGATTCTGGAGACCAGGGTTTGGATTTATTTATTTACTGGTTTATTTAATATTAATCAATTGATATTAATTTAGATCCTGCCTTTCTCCCACAATGGGATTGATATATAATATATATAGGTATAGTATGCACTTGTGCCTCCGCCTTCGCTGGGGTGAGGGGCCCAGGACCTCCGTGGGTGTGGAAATGCCACAAATAAAGAAAAGCACTTGTGTTTTTACCCGAGAGAAGACCTCTCTAGGAATCTCTAGGTCCTCCAGGGCAACTCTGTGGTCAACCTCTGCCGGACATTGACCGTAGAATTGCGTTGGAGGAGCTACAAAGGCCGAGGGGAGTGTTTTGGTTGAAGTTGTGCTGGAGGACCTAGCTATTCCTAGAGAGAACGGATTAATAAAATCAGTGAATAATCAAATCTGCAAATGTGGAGGGAGGAGCGTAGTGCCAAACTGCACTATTTCTGCAGTGTGGATGCACCGGGAGAAGGTGAAAGACCTTGTCAAACTACTAATCCCAGGAGCCCACAGGATGGAGCTGCGGGATTTAAAGTGGTGCCAAGCTGCATTGTTCCTACAGCGCAGGTGCACCTTGGGTTTTTGTTCGTTTGCAAAGCTGCTCCCCTCGTCCCTCTTTCTCGATTTTGACTAAATTTGCCTAAATTTCTGTTTCCCTCCAGTCTCTTGTGATCCCAGAGAAGTTCCAGCACATCCTCCGAGTCCTCAACACCAACATCGATGGGCGCCGGAAGATCGCCTTCGCCATCACAGCCATCAAGGTCTGTGGGGAAACTGGGCTGGCCGGCGCCAGGGCTGAGCTCAGGCGTCCCAGGGGTGGGGTGGGCCCTGGGGATAGCTGGCAAGGCGGGAGCTGTGTTCGAGGTCCGCCCTCTCCCGGCTCCCTGTGTGCTCCCATGGCGTGGGCCTCCTGCCCGAAAGGCCTGCGGCCCAAAGCATGGTTAAGGGAAGCCGGGCTGCGGGAGAGAGAGTCCTGTAATTCACCAAATGAATCTCAGCAGGGAGAATTCAGCATCTTTGTGCCAAAACACTCTGCAGAAATCATCCTGTTCAGTGCTAGGGAATCCTGGGAACTAGTTTTGTGAGACACTGAGCCTTCTCTGTCAGAGAGGAGTCTGGTGCCACAAGGAACTACAGTTCCCAGCACTGAGCTAGGGCAGTTAAAGCGATCTCAAACGGGATGATTTCTGCAGTGTGTTTTGGACCCTGGAGCAGAAAGCAAGCTTGCTCCATCCTCGATATGACATTGCTTCCAGTATTTAAACAGGGCTATCGTATAACCCCTTAACCATCTCTTTATAGAGTTGGAAGAGGCCACAAGGGCCATCTAGTCCAACCCCCTGCCATGCAGGAACTCACAGTCAAAGGCCTCCCTGGGACAGATGGCCATGCAGCCATCTTAAACAAAACCATCTTAAACAGAGTCTTCCAAGGAAGGAGACTCCACTACTCTCCGACATGTGAAAAGGATTCTACGAAAGAGGTCGTAGAATCATAGAGTTGGAAGGGACTCCCAAGGGCTATCCAGTCCAACCCCATATTCTGCCATACAGGAACTCACAATCAAAGCATCTCCGACAGATGTCCATCCAGCCCCTGCTTAAAGACCTCCAAGGAAGGAGACTCCACCAAAATCTCCATTGAGGAAGTGTGTTCCACTGTTAAACAGCCCTTACTGTCAGGAAGTTCCTCCTAATGTTGAGGAGGAATCTCTTTTCCTGGAGCTTGCATCCATTGTTTTGGGTCCTAGTCTCTGCAGCAGCAGAAAACAAGCTCCCTCCTCGATATGACATCCCTTCAAATATTTAAACAGGGCTATCATGTCACCTCTTAACTGTCTCTTCTCCAGGCTAAACATCCCCAGCTCCCTAAGTCTTTCCTGAGAGGACTTGGTGGTTTCTAGACCTTCCACCATTTTGAACAGAATTGCAGACAAAGTCGCCCTGGCCAGATGTTTGCCTCTGTTCCTAGTTTTGGGAGAGGAGAGGTTTGGGTTAGGCTCCCAAAGGCTGCCATTCCAGCAGTGACAACATCCCATTTTTGTCTGGCGTTGTTAGAAAAGGGTGTATGAAAATCTTTTACTGCCCCATCTTTTTGGGGGAAAGAGTCCCCTGGAAGCGGAAGAGGGTTCTTGCCCAAGGCCCCGATCATCCCCTCCTGTACATAACCCCTCTCCTTCCTCTTCCTCCTCCATTGCTCTCACTTGCAGGGCGTGGGCCGGCGTTACGCCCACGTGGTGCTGAGGAAAGCCGACATCGACCTGACCAAGAGGGCCGGTGAACTCACGGAGGACGAGGTGAGAAGAAAGAAACCCTCTCTCAATTTGGGGGTGGGGTGGGGGGCTCCCCGTTTCATGAATGGGAACACCAGTCTGTGGGATCAGGGCCTTTCTCAGCTGTGGCAGCCCTTGTCCAGGACCCTCCCCTTGGACTCCCATTTGGTTCCAGCACTGGCTTTATTTAGGCATTATTATTATTGTTATTATTGTGGGTCCCCCACATTCACTGGGGTTATGGTCACAGGACCCCCGTGAAAGTGGGAAACTGGCAAATGAAAAACCCGCCATTTTTTTAACCTGAGAGAACGCTTCTCTAGGCATTTGTAGGTCTTCCAGTGCAACTCTGTGATCAACATTTGCCGGAGGTTGACCATAGAATTGCTCTGGAGGACCTCCAAATGTCTAGGCAAGTGTTCTCTCTAGGAATCTCTAGGTCCTCCAGAGCTGCCCATAGAGTCAACCTGGAGGACCTAGAGATTCCTAGAGAAGACACATTAACCAACTCCATGAATAATCAAAGCCACAAATGTGGAAGACTGACTGTTGTTGTTGTTTTGTTGTTATTGTTACGTGTTAGTATTAGTATCCTGCTTTTTCTCCAGAAGTGGGACTCAAAGTGGCTTACAGACTAGAAACACAGTACAATTAAAAGCCTACAAGTGTGATACTTAAAATGGAATTTTATATATTTATATATTCCAGTATAAAACAGATCATTTGTTTAAAAGCAGAATACAATTTAAAAAGATACAAGCACTTTAAAAAAACACATCTATTCATTTAAGTCACTATTCATTTATTCACTAAATCACCTAATTTTTTTCAAAATGCATTTGGCTTAAAACTGCTCTCACACTTGTTTTTAACCCGCCTGTTGACTGAATACTTTTTTTAGTTGTTTGAAGGTTGTGTTTATTATTTGATTCTGCTCACAATCACTTTTCTAGTGTGCTTCCCTGAGAACTTATGACACAAGGGCAGAAAACGGGAGATTTGGGGAATAAATAATCCTAATACAGTTGGGCCTCCTCATTTGCAGCTTTGACTTGTGCGGATTTGATTATTTGCAGATTTGATTAATACGTTTTCTCTAGGAGCCTCTAGGTCAGGGGTAGGCAACCTTTTTTCCCCTTGAAGGGCCAAGGAGGGACTTCAGCTCCCAGAAGCCTCAGCCATGTTGGCCTATAATAGTCCCATGTTGGCCAATAGCTCCCGGGATTCTGGGAGCTGAAGTCCCTCGGCCCTTAAAGGGGAAAGGTTGCCTACCCCTGCTCTAGGTCCTCCAGCACAATTCTGCTGGAAGGTGACCATAGAGTTGTACAGGAGAACCTAGATGTTCTTAGAGGAAACATTTCTCTAGGCATTTGTAGGTCCTCCAACATGATTCTCTGATCAATTTCTGCCGGATGTTGACCACAGAGTTGCACTGGAGATTCCTGGTGAAAACACTTCTCTGGGCATTTTTGGGTCCTCCAGTGGAATTCTGTCTTCAAGGCCTGTTGGATGTTGGCCATAGAGTTGCTCTGGAGGATCTAGAGCGGGGGTAGGCAACCTTTCCCCTTTAAGGGCCGAGGGACTTCAGCTCCCAGAATCCCAGGAACTCTGGGCCAATATGGCTGAGGCTTCTGGGAGCTGAAGTCCCTCGACCCTTAAAGGGGACAGATTGCCTACCCCGATCTAGAGTTTCCTTAGAGATGTGTTCTCAGGTTTTTAAAACATTATTTTCTTTTTTTTTTCACTTTCAAGGGGGTTCCTGTGCCCCCTCACCCCACCCAATTTGGGGCCCCACTGTGGACGGCTGCATCCCTACAGTCTACATTACCTCTGTGCATGTTTCCGGAACGTGGCTGCTGGGTCTGTGGGCCTCGGTCCACTGTCTTGTGGCGCATAACCTTTGTCCTGGCTGCCGGCCATTGGGCGCTTGCACTCTGGGCCCACCTCCTGACTCGGTTTCACAGCTGCCGCTTTCCCCATGGGATCCGCTGGGGCTGGCTGTGTCCAGAGCCATGGCCAAGCAGCCCAGTCTTTGTGGCAGGCTGAGCAGAGAGCGCGGCTCGCAGGGCTCGGTCGCCGGGCGCTTTGGCTACCAGCTGCAGCAGAGAAGGAAGCGGCCGCAGAAGCTCTGGCATGGAAAGGGCTTCCTACCCCAGGCTCTTTCACTTCTGCTCTCAACAACGGCAACATTTCTTAAAACCTCAGAACACCTCTCTAGGGAACTCTGGGTCCTCCTCCAGCTCAACTCTGTGGCCAACATCCAGCAAGAGCTGCAAAGTTGCAACAGCCTGGGGCTGTCCTAGTCCCTGTTGTTGTTGTCGTGTGCCTTCAAGTGATTTCCGACTTAACGGTGACTGTGAGATGGAGCCATCATGGAGTTTTCTTGGCAGGTTTTTCAGAAGGGGTCTGCCATTGCCACCCTCTGAGGCTGAGAGAGTGTGACTTGCCTTGGTCTACATCAGGGGCAGGCAACCTTTTTTCCCCTTGAAGGGCCGAGGGACTTCAGCTCCCAGAATCCCCGGAGCTATTGGCCAACATGGGACTATTATAGGCCAACATGGCTGAGGCTTCTGGGAGCTGAAGTCCCTCCTTGGCCCTTAAAGGGGAAAGGTTGTCTACCCCTGGTCTACATTGTCCAACACTCAAACCAAACCCCCTTGGCTCTCTATCTAACAGGGTCCCCTACCAACACCTTTGCTAAAAATCCTTGTCTCCACACAGGGCTCTCTTGCGGTCCACCGTTTATTTTATTTACGCTTGGCCCTCTATGTTCGCAGGGGATCCGTCCCATGAAAATGGGAGAAAACAAACCCTCAAATGTTCAAGCCCCATTGGCTCGAATGGGGATGCGTGGCCCTATGTGCGCACCGTTCTTTCCCTCCTGGCTTCCCATCCGCAGAAATCCAAGACTGCAGACGGGAAGCCTGCGAAATAGGAGGGACAAAGACATTTTGTTTGGTTTATTTGCTTTACATCCCGCTATTCTCCCAAATGCCGTTTTTGTGCCTTCGGATCCTTTCTGACTTAGGGCAACCCTATTGTGGCGTTTTCTTGGCAAGATTTGTTTAGAGAGGGTTTGCCATTGCCTTCCCTTTCAGGCTGAGAGGGTGTGACTGGCGTATAATATAACTTGAAACAATATGGAATGTTAAAGTTTTTAAATCAAACATGTCAGTTAAAAACTACTTTTAAAGAAATGAACTTTAAAAACAATCCAAAATGCAAAACCTTTTTCATGAGTGGCTTAGGGCCAAAAAACACACTGGAGAAACAACCCAGTTTGAGACTGCTTTAACTGCCCTGGCTCGGTGCTAGGGAATCCTGGGAATGTAGTTTATTGTGGCACCAGAGTGCTCTCTGCCAGAGAAGGCTAAATGTCTCACAAAACTACAGTTCCCAGAATTCCCTAACATTGAGCCATGGCAGTTAAAGCAGTTTCAAACTGAAGTTATTTCTCCAGCGTGTTTTGGACCTTGGATATTATTATCATTATCATTGTTATCATCAATGTATATCCCACTTCCCCCCCCTCCCCCCCACAATTGGGACACAAAGGGGCTTACGTACTAAAAAAAAGAAAATACAGTTAAAACATGCAAAAATGGGCATTGAAATAGCATTAATCTAGTACAATATTAAAACATCACTTGTTAAAAAGATAATGCCACCTTTGCGTTCCGGTGGTTCTGTGTACACAACCTTTGTTTCATGCTCAAAATTATTAGAAAAATGATAAAGTGAAATTAAAAATGAATTAAATTTTAAAAGTTTAAAAATTAAATGGGTGTGAAATTAACTTCAGGCTGGGTGCAGAAAGTACATACGAAACATGAATGAACGTTGTGTTTGGACTTGGGTCCTATCTCCAAGTTGTCTTGTCACCGATCTGCAAATATTCCAAAATGGGTCACACTTTCAGATAAGGGAGACCAATGGATGCTGCGTATTATTGCAAACACTGCACTTAATTGTATTTTCTCTTTTCCCTGGTCTGGCAAGGCTGAAGGCTGGCAGAAAAACCAGCGGAGGGGAGAAAGCGGGGTACAAATAAGTATAATAGTAATAGCTTCCCTTGGGGAAAACCCTTGTGTTAGTAGTTGACACGAAGGTTTCATCACCCCATCACCATCGCTTATTCCAGTTATTACTGGGAGGAACTTGCTGCAGCCTCAAAAATCTAGGCTTGTGGCGACCTCCCAGAGAGCCTTTTCTGTTGTCGCCCCTAAACTCTGGAATGACCTGCCGGACGAGATCTGTCAGTTGACATCTTTAGACAGCTTTAAGAAAGCTGTCAAGACGGATCTCTTCCGGCAGGCTTTCTCAGAGTAATTGCCCCGGCCTTGGGTTTTCTGACTCTGTGTGTTCCTTCCATGGCCCCATCACTTGTTGGTGGATGAGGAGCGCTTTTGCGTTTGACTCGGGGCATTGTAATTTATTTTAGCTATCTTGATTTGTAATCCTTTTAGCTTGTAAGGCAGGGGTAGGCAACCTTTTTGAGCCGGGGGCCGGGTTGCTGTCCCTCAGACAATTGGGGGGCCGAAGCACCATAAATAAATAAATTTTTAAAAAATTAAAAAAATATGCATGCACACTCTCTCAGACCCAGAAAAGCCATGGCAACCGCCCTGTGGAGATTTTGCCAAGAAAACCCCAAGAAGTAATAACAATAATCAATATCATCATGGCAGGCGGCGGGGGGCGGTGGCGGCAGGACAGGCCTGGGGCCAATCCAAAGGCCTCGGGGGGGGCGCATCCATGCCCCCCCCCCCCCGGGCCTTAGGTTGCCTACCCCTGTTGTAAGGTTTTTAAAATTCTGTTCATGGGTATTTTAATTATATGTTATTTAATACTGTTTTATTGGGAGGTGGGATGCTTTTGGGAATTTGATGTATGCACTTTTAATTGTAAGCCGCTTGGATTGATTGTCATTAAGCGGGATATAGATGATTATTATTATTATTATTATTATTATTATTATTACGTGTTGGAGTTCCACCAACCCCAAAATGTAAGAAAAATCAACATTTGGCTTTTAGTTGCACCCTTGTAAACAAATGTGTTTGCAAACGTAATTAAAATATGCTACAAGCTCTTTGTGAAAAATGGAGCGCTCCTCCTCTTCTCCACCTGGGTCCAAACCACACTGCAGAAATAATCCAGTTTGAGACCTCTGTAACTGCCCTGGCTCAGTGCTAGGGAATCCTGGGAATTGTAGCTTACTGTGGCACCGGAGCTCTCTGACAGAGAAGGCTAAATGTCCCACTAAACTAGAGTTCCCAGAATTCCCTAGTATTGAGCCAGAGCAGTTAAAGCAGCCTCAAACTGGGTTATTTCTGCAGTGTGTTTTGGATCCTGGTTTTCACCGCAGTATGAGCCAGTACAGTGGAGTGCTTTGAGCTTCGGACGATGACTCTGGAGACCAGGGTTCGATTCCCCACTTGGCCATGAAACTCTGGGTGACCATGGGCAAGTCACACTCTCAGCCTCAGAGGAGGCCAATGGTCAACCCCCTCTGAACAAATCTTACCTAGAAGAGCAATGACTGGATGGCACACAATAAAACAAATCCTCTACGGAGTATGAAGCCGTTGGTGCAAGCCAGCGCGGGAACCGTGTGGTATTCCTCCTCCGTCATTAGCGGAGGCTGAACACCTTCCATCCTGTTTCTCCCTGGCCTCGCTTGGATTTGTTGTGCTTTGAGTTTCTTTGCGAGGAATGGAAGATGTGTGATGCTCATGATGGTCTCTGGCTCCCAAACAGGTGGAGCGTGTCATCACCATCATGCAGAACCCCCGGCAGTACAAGATCCCCGACTGGTTTCTCAACCGGCAGAAGGATGTCAAGGACGGCAAGTACAGCCAGGTGAGTCTGGAGCTGGGGAGAAGGGTTTGCCGTGGATCTGGGGGAACTGGGTTTCTGCCCCTTGGAATGCATCTGCACTGTGGAATGAACTGAGTTGGACACCACTTTGAACTGCCATGGCTCCATCCTGCAGAAATCCTGGGCCTTGCAGCTTTGTCAGGCACCAGCGTTCTTTGGCAGAGACAGCTCAAGACCTTGTAAGACTACAAATCCCAGGTTTCACTTAAAAGTGGTGTCGTGCAGATATACCCTTGGGCTCTCTGGAGGAGGGGGCAAAGGCCAACAACAACAGCTGGATAGAAAACACCTGGCAAATACTTGTGAACTCCTGAGTGGCATTAGAGGGCTGGGCTAGATGACCCTTGGAGAGCCCATCCAACTCTGATTCTAACTGAAAGGATCGCTATCTGTGAATACAGGGCTTACGTGAGGGATCTGTTCAGGACCCCTCATGGGATAGGAAATGCACATCTAATCTGGAATGTGGGTGTTTTTTTCTCCTAAAGTGTTCTCTCAGCATTTTCTAGCTCCTACGGCCTGACTCTGTGGTATGCTTCCTTCCAGTAGAAGTTGACCATAGAGTCATACTGGAGGATGTCCAGACGCCTAAAGAAGTGCTCTCTCTAGCCATTGTCTATAGCTCTTCCCGTGTGGTTAACTGGTCAGCTGCTAAAGTAGGGCATCGTGCAAGCGCAACGAAGGAGGAATGAAGGAGGGACCTGGGATTTGTAGGATGCCAGGTCCTGCTTGTTTTTCTGCTGCTCCGGAGTCTGCAGAAACAGACCCAGTGTTTCCCACGAGAAGAAAAGCGATCCCAGCCAAGCCTTAGGAAGAATGGCTTGACTGAGAGAATGCAGCAGAGGGGATCTCAAGGAAGGCAGTTGGGCGGAAAACAAAGCAGATGAAGAAGGGCTGAGAGAGTGGAGCCTTCTGATACAGGTGTGGCTCTGGAAAAATGGCTTTTAAAGAGAGGGGAGCATTGGCTCATCTGAGCCTGGCTGACAAGGCCCTCCTGGGCCAGCGCTTGAGGTGGAGCATTGACTCTGGATGCCCAGGGATCCTTGGGCTGCAGGCTCAACTGGGGAGCCCTTTAAGATCGCAATTCCCCAGAATCTGGAATTTGGCAGCGGCCGGGGTGTGTGTGTGTGTGTGTGTGAGATATTCCAGATACCTCACATCCCAACTGTGAGCCTTACTGGGAAATCTCCAGTTTGCTGAAAAACATGATTACCTTTTTTTTTGGGGGGGGGGGGAACTGCAGCTCCCAGCTTGCTGCAGGATTCAGGGAGTTGGAATGCGAAAAGTGCTTTTCCAACCTGTGGTGAAGCAAGATGGAGGGTTGTCTCATGCCCCACCCTAGAGGATGCCATTGGCATTAAGCTCAACATTGTGAAGACACAGGGGCACATGTCAGCTGCACGGATCGACGACGTGTGTGTTTGGTGGAGTTGGGTCACATGGCCCTCGTCATTATTTCATTCATATTTATTTATTTATTCTTGCCCACCTCTCCCCATGGGTCGAGGCAGGGAACGGCAGCAATGAACAGAGAAGCACATCCGTTAAAAATTCATTCGTTAAAGCCCTCATCAGTTAAAAGGACAAACAAGATGTACACACATTGAAATACTCCACATCCAAAATAGAACATTTAAAGTTCAACAGCTAAAGACCATCTGGATAGGCCTGCCAGAAGAGACCGGTCTTCAGTGCTGTGTGAAATTCAGGCATGGTTTTCAGCTGTCGGGTCTCTCCCAGAGGGTCGTTCCTCAGTTTTGGGGCGGCTAAAGAAAAAACCCTCTGGCTGACGGGAGTAAATGTCTGCCAGAGGAACACATTGGAATCCTAGAGTGGGAAGGGATCCCAGGGGCCATCCAGTCCAACCCCCCTTCTTCTGCCATGCAGGAACTCTCAATCAAAGCACCCCCTGTGACAGATGGCCCTCCAGCCTCTGTTTAAAAACAGCCTCCGAAGGAGGGGACCCCACCATCCTCCATTGAGGGAGAGGGTTCCACTGTTGCCCTTACTGATCGTGTCGGCCGGGCTTTAAAGGCAGGAACCAATGAAAACTAGCTCTGCCTGCGCCGTGAGCCTGGGGTCGGGTCTTTGCCTCTAATCTCCCAGTAAGGAGTTGGACTTGGTGGCTGTTTGTGGGCTCTGCTGTGCGTTTGCCTTGCGTCCTCTGGGGAGCAGTCAAGGTCCTCCATTCAGCTGGGGGGATATTACTAGATATTATTGTTACGAAGTTGGCCCTCCAAGCGTCCGAGTGCCTCTCTGACCGTCCTCCCCTCTCTCTCTCTCTCTCTCTTTCTCTCTCTCTCGTAGGTCTTGGCCAATGGTCTGGACAACAAGCTCCGCGAGGACTTGGAGCGCCTGAAGAAGATCCGGGCGCATCGGGGCCTGCGCCACTTCTGGGGGTGAGTCTTGGGGAGAGGTCCCAGGGCAAGAGCGAGGGGAGAGAGAGCTGAAGGGAAAGGGACAGGAGGGGAAGAAGAAGAAGGGGGGAGCCCCATGGAGGGGGGAGCCCCCACAGAGAAGGCCCTGCCCTGCTCCCATGCGGAGAGGAAGGCACCCCCGGAAGACCCCAGAGTCCTCTTTCTGATCTCTCTCTCTCTCTCTCTCTCTCTTCCCCTCGCAGCCTCCGTGTCCGTGGGCAGCACACCAAGACCACCGGCCGCCGTGGCAGGACTGTGGGCGTCTCCAAGAAGAAGTAGACCTTTCTGTCCACAATAATGGAAATTAAAAAAGTCCAACTTTCCAGCCCCGTCTGGCCTTGTCTTTTGCCTCTCGGGCTTTTTCCTGCCCCCCTCCCCCCCGGAAACCCCCCATGGGGAACTGCCACGAAATCCGTGGGCTCCGAGATCCATGTGGCGCGGGGAGAAGATGGGAATGTAGCGGGCTGCTCTGAGTTCAAAGCCACGGGTCCCTCAAAAGAGACAATAAACAGAGCTGAGAAATTTCTAGAAAAAGGCAAATCAGAGGATTAGGGCCTTTAGCTTTAGAAAACAAACAAACAAAAATACCTTTCTTAGCCAGAGAGACCGCCTCTCTAGGAAGTCTCTAGGTCCTCTAGCACAACTCTATGATAGCCACTTGCCAGCCGAATTTCTCTGGAGGACCTGGAGATTCCTAGAGAGGACATCTCCATCAAATCCGCCAAAGTCAAAGCTGCACAGGTGGAAGGCTGACTGTACAATTGAAAGATTTTTCCAGTGTGGTTCCTGGGATTTTTGTGTTTCCTCCTCTTCCGTGTCAGCGTGGCGTCAGACTAGGATCTCAGGAGACCAGGATTCGAATCTTGGCTTAGCTCTGGAAATCCCCTGGGTTGCTTTGGGTGAGTTACACACTCCCAGCCTCGGAGGGGGACAATAGCAAACCCCCTCTGAATAAGAAAGCTGGCCAAGGAAACTTTGACAGCAGTCGAGTGTTGGGCTAGGACTCTGGGTCTTTGGGGGGACACCCAAATTATTCCAGTGTGGTGTATTTTGTACGTATATGGCCTTGGCGAGAGAGCCAGCATGATGAGCATTGGACTGAGACCAGAGTTCGATTCCCAGCTCAGACATGGAAGCCCACCTAGTGACCTTGGGTGAGTCACACACTCTCAGCCTCAGAGGAAGACGGCAATGGCAAACCTCTTCTGAACAAACCTTGCCAGGAGAACTCCATAATAGGGTAGCTACACTAACTCAAAAGGGTTGTTTCTGCCCTTGTGATACTTTGCACACCACAAAGGGCTCTGGGAAGGACAAATGGCTTTGCTGGATGCCAGGCCTGGTTTCTCCTGGGTTCATCGGACAAGAAGATAGGATCCTAGGATGGAAGAGACCCCCTCCCAATACAAACCACTTAAGCCATGCAGGAATACATAGGATCCTAGAGTTGGAAGGGACCCCAAGGGCTATCCAGTCCAGCCCTCTTCTGCCATGAAGGAATACATAAATCCTAGAGTTAGAAGGGACCTCCAAGGGCCATCCAGTCCAGCCCCCTTCTGCCATTCAGGAAGACAGGATCCTAGAGTTGGAAGGGACCCTAAGGGCCATCCAGTCCAGCCCCCTCCTTCCATGCAGGAGTACATAAGATCCTAGAATTGGAAGGGACCCCCAAGAGCTATCCATCCAACCCCCTTCTACCATGCAGGAATACATAGGATCTTAGAGTTGGAAGGGATCCCCAAGGGCCATCCAGTCCAACCCCGTTCTTCTGCCATAATACATAGGATCCTAGAGTTGGAAGGGATCCCCAGGGGCCATCCAGTCCAGCCCCCTTCTTCACCCATGCAGGAATACATAGGATTCTAGAGTTGGAAGGGACCCCCAAGGGCCATCCAGTCCAGCCCCCTCTTTCTGCCTTTAGGAAAACATAGGATCCTAGAGTTGGAAGGGATCCGCAGGGGCCATCCAGTCCAGCCCCCTTCTTCACCCATGCAGGAATATATAGGATCCTAGAGTTGGAAGGGACCCCAAGGGCCATCCAGTCCAGCCCCCTTCTGCCATGAAGGAAGACATAGGATCCTAGATTTGGAAGGGATTCCCGAGGGCCATCCAGTCCAACCCCCTCCTTCTGCCATTAGGAAAACATAGGATCCTAGAGTTGGAAGGGACCCCAAGGGCCATCCAGTCCAACCCCCTCCTTCTGCCATTAGGAAAACATAGGGTCCTAGAGTTGGAAGGGACCCCAAGGGCCATCCAGTCCAGCCCCCTTCTTCTGCCATGAAGGAAGACATAGGATCCTAGATTTGGAAGGGACTCCCGAGGGCCATCCAGTCCAACCCCCTTCTGCCATGCAGGAAGACATAGGATCCTAGAATTGGAAGGGACCCCCTTGGGCCATCAATTCAATCATCCTTCTGCTATGCGGGAATACACAGGATCCTAGAATTGGAAGGGACTCTCAAGGGCCAGCCAGTTCAACTCTCTTCTTCTCCCATGGAGGAATACATAGGACCCTAGAGTTGGAAGTGACCCCAAAAGGCCATTCAGTTCAGCCACCTTCTGGCATGCAGGGAGACATAGGATCCCAGAGTTGAAAGGGACTCCCAAAAGCCATCCAGTCCAACCACCTTCTGCCATTCAGGAAGACATAGGTTCCTATAGGCAGAAGGGACACCCAAAAGCACTTTCATTTATATACCGCTTCATATCGCGTATGGGATGTCTAAGCGGTTTACAACTGTGAGCTGATTGCCCCCCAACAATCTGGGTACTCATGTTAGTGACCTCAGAAGGATGCAGGCCTGAGTCGAGCCTCAGCCCTGGCTGGTATTGAACTCGCAACCTTGTGGTCTACGAGTGAGTGGCTGCAGGACAGGCATTGAACCACTGCATACATACATAGGATCCTAGATTTGAAAGGGACACCCAAGGGCCATCCAGTCCAACCTGAATTATTGTAGGTTCTCGGGGTCTTTACTTTTGTTTCCTTTATGTTCCACAGAATTCCTATCTTTGCCCTTTCTTATTGATATTCCTTCTTCTTATTTTCATTCCTCCTCCTTCCGTGTCCAAGCCTACTTTCCTTATAATATGTTCTGCATACAAATTGAACACATAGGCTGAAAGGATCTGACCCCTTTGCCAATTGGGAACCATTCTGTTTCTCCGTCTTCTGTCCTGAGAGCAGCCTCTTGTCCTGAGGACAGATTCCTCCTCACAGATGTGTTGGCACTCCCATCATGTCTTTAAGGGCCTTCCATAGCCTTTCATGGTCTATGCAGTTATATATCAAGCACAGGCTGATCTTCCTTAGGATTTCCCTGGTGCGCTCCATTCCCTAGATTATCATAGAGTCATAGAGTCGGAGGAGACCTCAAAGGCCATCCAGTCCAACCCCAGCCTGCCATGCCTATTCCGTAGCCTTCCTGCCCTTTGATTCCTTGGCTGGCCTAAAAACCCTTCTTGCTCTTTCTTCCGATCTGGCTTCTCTCTCCTACGGATCAGTACTGATCTCTCCTACTGGCTTCTCTCCTGGTCCCTTGTCTCCTCCATTCCTCTCGTGGCCCCATCGGTTACTGATGGATGAGGAACGCAGTAAGTTTTTTAATGTTTTAAGGTTATATGTTTTATTATTATGTCTAATTTTATCTTGTTCTTATTTTAACTATCTAACATTTAATACTGTTTTAGAAGGGTAGGTTGGTTTTTCTTTTGAAATATGTTATTTGGATTTTATTGTAAGCCGTTTGGCTTGTGGTCAATAAGCGGGGTATAAATAAAATTTATTATTATTGTTGTTGTTATTATTATTGTTATTATTATTATTAATATTATTATAGTTGCCCAGGCTGCTCTCGGATCTTGGCTGCTTTCTGGAGAGTTCTGGGGCTAAATGTCATTCTAGCAAATAAAATTAAATGGCTGATGACACGCCTTTCCTCCTTTTATATTTTTTATATTCATGATCACATTATCTCATCTGTGTTTATCTCTGAAACTACATCTAAGTGCGCACGCATATATATATATATATATAGATATAAGGATCTCAAAGGGGTGGGATATAAATAAAACATTATTATTATTATTATTACTATTATTATTATTCACATCTACAAATACATACCCACAGAGGTATAGAATAAAGTGCATAGAGGCAGAGTGAATGTGTGTATGTAAGTTTAGATATACAAATAAATGTGTGTGTGTATATATATATATATATATATATATATATATACATATATTGTCTTATGTGCAAATTATATAATATTTACATATATATTATTTCATATATATAAATTTATATTTACATATATTATTTATAATTTTATACAATATAATCTTCACTTCAATCTGAACAAAGAATTTCACTTGAGGATGCTAGTATACACTGTGCCTCTATAGCTTGACACACTTTATTTCGATTTAAACTTGTAAAACTTATTTCTAGCTCTATCTTTTCCTATCTCTGTGGGCTGCTGGAGGCTCCTCCTCTTCCTCCTCCTCCTCCTCCTCAGCCATAGCGCTAAGGCTCTACCATAGAGTCCAAGGACGCCCCTCCTCTCTATGGTTGCCCGCCATTTTGGGACTCGGCGGACAGACAAAGAGAAGAAGAGGAGCTGCGCCTTCAGATGTGAGGAGCTCCAGGGGGAGATGGAGGAGCCCCAGCAGCTGCAGAAAGGTAATTGGCCTCTGAGAGAGAGAGAAAGAGGGGGACCCCCAAGACCCCTTCCTCTCTGCCCCATGGCCTTCCTCCTCTGGCCTTCCTCAGTCCCAGGTTGGCCTTAGAGAAAGGGAGGTGAACCCCAAGGAAGAGGGGGACCCCAAGACCCCTTCCTCTCTGCCCCGTGGCCTTCCTCCTCTGGCCTTCCTCAGTCCCAGGCTGGCCTTAGTGAAAGGTAGGTGAACCCCAAGGAAGAGGGGGACCCCCAAGACCCCTTCCTCTCTGCCCCATGGTCTTCCTCCTCTGGCCTCTCTCAGTCCCAGGTTGGCCTTAGAGAGAGGTAGGGGAACCCCAAGGAAGAGGGGGACCCCCAAGACCCCTTCCTCTCTGCCCCATGGCCTTCCTCCTCTGGCCCCTATCAGTCCCAGGTTGGCCTTAGAGAAAGGAAGGGGAACCCCAAGGAAGAGGGGGACCCCCAAGACCCCTTCCTCTCTGCCCCGTGGCCTTCCTCCTCTGGCCTTCCTCAGTCCCAGGCTGGCCTTAGTGAAAGGTAGGTGAACCCCAAGGAAGAGGGGGACCCCCAAGACCCCTTCCTCTCTGCCCCATGGTCTTCCTCCTCTGGCCTCTCTCAGTCCCAGGTTGGCCTTAGAGAAAGGTAGGTGAACCCCAAGGAAAAGGGGGACCCCCAAGAGCCCCTTCCTCTCTGCCCCATGGCCTTCCTCCTCTGGCCTCTCTCAGTCCCAGGTTGGCCTTAGAGAAAGGTAGGTGAACCCCAAGGAAGAGGGGGACCCCCAAGGCCCCTTCCTCTCTGCCCCATGGCCTTCTTCCTCTGGTCCCTCTCAGTCCCAGGATGGCCTTAGAGAAAGGTAGGTGAACCCCAAGGAAGAGGGGGACCCCCAAGACCCCTTATTCTCTGCCCCATAGCCTTCTTCTTCTGGCCTTCCTCAGTCCCAGGTTGGCCTTAGAGAAAGGTAGGTGAACCCCAAGGAAGAGGGGGACCCCCAAGACCCCTTATTCTCTGCCCCATAGCCTTCTTCTTCTGGCCTTCCTCAGTCCCAGGTTGGCCTTAGAGAAAGGTAGGGGAACCCCAGGGAAGAGGGGGACCCCCAAGACCCCTTCCTCTCTGCCCCATGGCTTTCTTCCTCTGGCCTTTCTCAGTCCCAGGTTGGCCTCAGAGAAAGGGAGGTGAACCCCAAGGAAGAGGGGGACCCCCAAGACCCCTTCCTCTCTGCCCCATGGTCTTCCTCCTCTCGCCTTTCTTAGTCCCAGTTTGGCCTTAGAGAAAGGGAGGTGAACCCCAAGGAAGAGGGGGACCCCCAAGACCCCTTCCTCTCTGCCCCAGGGCCTTCCTCCTCTGGCCTCTCTCATTCCCAGGTTGGCCTTAGAGAAAGGGAGGTGAACCCCAAGGAAGAGGGGGGCCCCCAAGACCCCTTCCTCTCTGCCCCAGGGCCTTCCTCCTCTGGCCTTTCTCATTCCCAGGTTGGCCTTAGAGAAAGGGAGGTGAACCCCAAGGAAGAGGGGGGCCCCCAAGACCCCTTCCTCTCTGCCCCATGGCCTTCCTCCTCTGGCCCCTATCAGTCCCAGGTTGGCCTTAGAGAAAGGTAAGTGAACCCCAAGGAAGAGGGGGGCCCCCAAGACCCCTTCCTCTCTGCCCCAGGGCCTTCCTCCTCTGGCCCCTATCAGTCCCAGGTTGGCCTTAGAGAAAGGGAGGTGAACCCCAAGGAAGAGGGGGACCCCCAAGACCCCTTCCTCTCTGCCCCATGGCCTTCTTCCTCTGGCCCCTATCAGTCCCAGGTTGGCCTTAGAGAAAGGTAGGTGAACCCCAAGGAAGAGGGGGACCCCCAAGACCCCTTCCTCTCTGCCCCATGGCCTTCATCCTCTGGCCGCTCTCAGTCCCAGGTTGGCCTTAGAGAAAGGAAGGTGAACCCCAAGGAAGAGGGGGACCCCCAAGACCCCTTCCTCTCTGCCCCATGGCCTTCCTCCTCTGGCCTCTCTCAGTCCCAGGTTGGCCTTAGAGAAAGGTACGTGAACCCCAAGAAAGAGGGAGACCCCCCCAAGACCCCTTCCTCTCTGCCCCATGGCCTTCCTCCTCTGGCCGCTCTCAGTCCCAGGTTGGCCTTAGAGAAAGGTAGGTGACCCCCAAGGAAGAGGGGGACCCCCAAGGCCCCTTCCTCTCTGCCCCATAGCCTTCTTCTTCTGGCCGCTCTCAGTCCCAGGTTGGCCTTAGAGAAAGGTAGGTGACCCCCAAGGAAGAGGGGGACCCCCAAGGCCCCTTCCTCTCTGCCCCATGGCCTTCCTCCTCTGGCCGCTCTCAGTCCCAGGTTGGCCTTAGAGAAAGGTAGGTGACCCCCAAGGAAGAGGGGGACCCCCAAGGCCCCTTCCTCTCTGCCCCATAGCCTTCTTCTTCTGGCCACTCTCAGTCCCAGGTTGGCCTTAGAGAAAGGTAGGTGACCCCCAAGGAAGAGGGGGACCCCCAAGGCCCCTTCCTCTCTGCCCCATGGCCTTCTTCCTCTGGTCACTCTCAGTCCCAGGTTGGCCTCAGAGAAAGGTAGGTGACCCCCAAGGAAGAGGGGGACCCCCAAGGCCCCTTCCTCTCTGCCCCATGGCCTTCCTCCTCTGGCCGCTCTCAGTCCCAGGTTGGCCTTAGAGAAAGGTAGGTGACCCCCAAGGAAGAGGGGGACCCCCAAGAGCCCTTCCTCTCTGCCCCATGGCCTTCTTCCTCTGGTCACTCTCAGTCCTAGGATGGCCTTAGAGAAAGGAAGGTGAACCCCAAGGAAGAGGGGGACCCCCAAGACCCCTTCCTCTCTGCCCCATGGCCTTCTTCCTCTGGTCACTCTCAGTCCCAGGTTGGCCTCAGAGAAAGGTAGGTGAGCCCCAAGGAAGAGGGGGACCCCCAAGACCCCTTCCTCTCTGCCCCATGGCCTTCCTCCTCTGGTCACTCTCAGTCCCAGGTTGACCTTAGAGAAAGGGAGGTGAACCCCAAGGAAGAGGGGGACCCCCAAGACCCCCTCCTCTCTGCCCCATGGCCTTCCTCCTCTGGCCTTTCTCAGTCCCAAGTTGGCCTTAGAGAAAAGGAGGTGAACCTCAAGGAAGAGGGGGACCCCAAGACCCCTTCCTCTCTGCCCCATGGCCTTCCTCCTCTGGCCTTAGAGAAAGGTAGGTGAACCCCAAGGAAGAGGGGGACCCCCAAGGCCCCTTCCTCTCTGCCCCATGGCCTTCCTCCATTGGCCTTAGAGAAAGGGAGGTGAACCCCAAGGAAGAGGGGGACCCCCAAGACCCCTTCCTCTCTGCCCCATGGCCTTCCTCCATTGGCCTCTCTCAGTCCCAGGTTGGCCTTAGAGAAAAGGAGGTGAACCTCAAGGAAGAGGGGGACCCCAAGACCCCTTCCTCTCTGCCCCATGGCCTTCCTCCTCTGGCCTTAGAGAAAGGTAGGTGAACCCCAAGGAAGAGGGGGACCCCCAAGGCCCCTTCCTCTCTGCCCCATGGCCTTCCTCCATTGGCCTTAGAGAAAGGTAGGTGAGCCCCAAGGAAGAGGGGGACCCCCAAGGCCCCTTCCTCTCTGCCCCATGGCCTTCCTCCTCTGGCCTCTCTCAGTCCCAGGTTGGCCTTAGAGAAAAGGAGGTGAACCTCAAGGAAGAGGGGGACCCCAAGACCCCTTCCTCTCTGCCCCATGGCCTTCCTCCTCTGGCCTTAGAGAAAGGTAGGTGAACCCCAAGGAAGAGGGGGACCCCCAAGACCCCTTCCTCTCTGCCCCATGGCCTTCCTCCATTGGCCTTAGAGAAAGGGAGGTGAACCCCAAGGAAGAGGGGGACCCCCAAGACCCCTTCCTCTCTGCCCCATGGCCTTCCTCCATTGGCCTTAGAGAAAGGTAGGTGAACCCCAAGGAAGAGGGGGACCCCCAAGAGCTCCTCCTCTCTGCCCCATGGCCTTCCTCCTCTGGCCGCTCTCAGTCCCAGGTTGGCCTTAGAGAAAGGGAGGTGAACCCCAAGGAAGAGGGGGACCGCAAGACCCCTTCCTCTCTGCCCCATGGCCTTCCTCCTCTGTCCGCTCCCAGTCCCAGGATGGCCTTAGAGAAAGGTAGGTGAACCCCAAGGAAGAGGGGGACCCCCAAGACCCCTTCCCCTCTGCCCCATGGCGTTCCTCCTCTGGCCTTCCTCAGTCCCAGGTTGGCCTTAGAGAAAGGTAGGTGAACCCCAAGGAAGAGGGGGACCCCCAAGACCCCTTCCCCTCTGCCCCATGGCGTTCCTCCTCTGGCCTTCCTCAGTCCCAGGTTGGCCTTAGAGAAAGGTAGGTGAACCCCAAGGAAGAGGGGGACCCCCAAGACCCCTTCCCCTCTGCCCCATGGCCTTCCTCCTCTGGCCTTTCTCAGTCCCAGGTTGGCCTTAGAGAAAGGGAGGTGAACCCCAAGGAAGAGGGGGACCCCCAAGACCCCTTCCTCTCTGCCCCATGGCGTTCCTCCTCTGGCCTTCCTCAGTCCCAGATTGGCCTTAGAGAAAGGTAGGTGAACCCCAAGGAAGAGGGGGACCCCCAAGACCCCTTCCCCTCTGCCCCATGGCGTTCCTCCTCTGGCCTTCCTCAGTCCCAGGTTGGCCTTAGAGAAAGGTAGGTGAACCCCAAGGAAGAGGGGGACCCCCAAGACCCCTTCCTCTCTGCCCCATGGCCTTCCTCCTCTGGCCTTCCTCAATCCCAGGTTGGCGTTAGAGAAAAGGAGGTGAACCTCAAGGAAGAGGGGGACCCCAAGACCCCTTCCTCTCTGCCCCATGGCCTTCCTCCATTGGCCTCTCTCAGTCCCAGGTTGGCCTTAGAGAAAGGGAGGTGAACCCCAAGGAAGAGGGGGACCCCCCAAGACCTCTTCCTCTCTGCCCCATGGCCTTCCTCCTCTGGCCACTCTCAGTCCCAGGTTGGCCTTAGAGAAAGGTAGGTGAACCCCAAGGAAGAGGGGGACCCTCAAGACCCTTTCCTCTCTGCCCCATGGCCTTCCTCCTTTGGCCTTAGAGAAAGGGAGGTGAACCCCAAGGAAGAGGGGGACCCCCAAGACCCTTTCCTCTATGCCCCATGGCCTTCCTCCATTGGCCTTAGAGAAAGGTAGGTGAACCCCAAGGAAGAGGGGGACCCCCAAGACCCCTTCCTCTCTGCCCCATAGCCTTCCTCCATTGGCCTTAGAGAAAGGGAGGTGAACCCCAAGGAAGAGGGGGACCCCCCAAGACCCCTTCCTCTCTGCCCCATGGCCTTCCTCCTCTGGCCGCTCTCAGTCCCAGGTTGGCCTTAGAGAAAGGGAGGTGAACCCCAAGGAAGAGGGGGACCCCCAAGACCCCTTCCTCTCTGCCAAATGGCCTTCCTCCATTGGCCTTAGAGAAAGGTAGGTGAACCCCAAGGAAGAGGGGGACCCCCAAGACCCCTTCCTCTCTTCCCCATGGCCTTCCTCCTCTGGCCTTCCTCAGTCCCAGGTTGGCCTTAGAAAAAGGGAGGTGAACCCCAAGGAAGAGGGGGACCCCGAAGACCCCTTCCTCTCTGCCCCATGGCCTTCTTCCTCTGGCCTTTCTTAGTCCCAGGTTGGCCTTAGAAAAAGGTAGGTGAACCCCAAGGAAGAGGGGGGCCCCCAAGACCCCTTCCTCTCTGCCCCATGGCTTTCCTCCTCTGGCCACTCTCAGTCCCAGGTTGGCCTTGGAGAAAGGTAGGTGAACCCCAAGGAAGAGGGGGGCCCCCAAGACCCCTTCCTCTCTACCCCATTGCCTTCCTCCTCTGGCCGCTCTCAGTCCCAGGTTGGCCTTAGAGAAAGGTAGGTGAACCCCAAGGAAGAGGGGGACCCCCAAGACCCCTTCCTCTCTGCCCCATGGCCTTCCTCCTCTGGCATTCCTCAGTCCCAGGTTGACCTTAGAGAAAGGGAGGGGAACCCGAAGGAAGAGGGGGACCCCCAAGACCCCTTCCTCTCTGCCCCATGGCCTTCCTCCTCTGGCCTTAGAGAAAGGGAGGTGAACCCCAAGGAAGAGGGGGACCCCCAAGACCCCTTCCTCTCTGCCCCATGGCCTTCCTCCTCTGGCCTTTCTCAGTACCAGGTTGGCCTTAGAGAAAGGGAGGTGAACCCCAAGGAAGAGGGGGACCCCCAAGGCCCCTTCCTCTCTGCCCCATGGCCTTCTTCCTCTGGCCTTCCTCAGTCCCAGCTTGGCCTTACAGAAAGGTCGGTGAGCCCCAAGGAAGAGTGGGAACCCCAAGACCCCTTCCTCTGTGCCCCATGGCCTTCTTACTCCGTCCGCTCTTAGTCCCAGGTTGGCCTTAGAGAAAGGGAGGTGAACCCAAAGGAAGAGGGGGACCCCCCAAGACCTCTTCCTCTCTGGCCCATGGCCTTCCTCCTCTGGCCTCTCTCAGTCCCAGGTTGGCCTTAGAGAAAGGGAGGTGAACCCCAAGGAAGAGGGGGACCCCCAAGACCCCTTCCTCTCTGCCCCATGGTCTTCCTCCTCTGGCCTTTCTCAGTCCCAGGTTGGCCTTAGAGAAAGGAAGGTGAACCCCAAGGAAGAGGGGGACCCCCCAAGACCCCTTCCTCTCTGCCCCATGGTCTTCCTCCTCTGGCCTTTCTCAGTCCCAGGTTGGCCTTAGAGAAAGGTAGGTGAACCCCAAGGAAGAGGGGGACCCCCAAGACCCCTTCCTCTCTGCCCCATGGTCTTCCTCCTCTGGCCTTTCTCAGTCCCAGGTTGGCCTTAGAGAAAGGGAGGTGAACCCCAAGGAAGAGGGGGACCCCCAAGACCCCTTCCTCTCTTCCCCATGGTCTTCCTCCTCTGGCCTTTCTCAGTCCCAGGTTGGCCTTAGAGAAAGGAAGGTGAACCCCAAGGAAGAGGGGGACCCCCAAGACCCCTTCCTCTCTGCCCCATGGTCTTCCTCCTCTGGCCTTTCTCAGTCCCAGGTTGGCCTTAGAAAAAGGTAGGTGAACCCCAAGGAAGAGGGGGACCCCCAAGACCCCTTCCTCTCTGCCCCATTGCCTTCTTCCTCTGGCCTTTGTCAATCCCAGGTTGTCCTTAGAGAAAGGTAGGTGAACCCCAAGGAAGAGGGGGACCCCCCAAGACCCCTTCCTCTCTGTCCCATGGCCTTCCTCCTCTGGCCTCTCTCAGTCCCAGGTTGGCCTTAGAGAAAGGGAGGTGAACCCCAAGGAAGAGGGGGACCCCCAGGACCCCTTCCTCTCTGTCCCATGGTCTTCCTCCTCTGGCCTTAGAGAAAGGTAGGTGAACCCCAAGGAAGAGCGGGACCCCCAAGACCCCTTCCTCTCTGCCCCATGGCCTTCCTCCTCTGGCCTTAGAGAAAGGTAGGTGAACCCGAAGGAAGATGGGGACCCCCAAGAGCCCCTCCTCTCTGCCCCATGGCCTTCCTCCTCTGGCCTTAGAGAAAGGAAGGTGAACCCCAAGGAAGAGGGGGACCCCCAAGACCCCTTCCTCTCTGCCCCATGGTCTTTCTCCTCTGGCCTTAGAGAAAGGTAGGTGAACCCCAAGGAAGAGGGGGACCCCCAAGAGCCCCTCTTCTCTGCCCCATGGCCTTCCTCCTCTGGCCTTAGAGAAAGGAAGGTGAACCCCAAGGAAGAGGGGACCCCCAAGAGCCCCTCCTCTCTGCCCCATGGCCTTCGTCCTCTGGCCAATCTCAGTCCCAGGTTGGCCTTAGAGAAAGGTAGGTGAACCCCAAGGAGGAGGGGGACCCCCAAGACCCCTTCCTCTCTGCCCCACGGTCTTCCTCCTCTGGCCTTAGAGAAAGGAAGGTGAACCCCAAGGAAGAGGGGGACCCCCAAGAGCCCCTCCTCTCTGCCCCATGGTCTTCCTCCTCTGGCCAATCTCAGTCCCAGGTTGGCCTTAGAGAAATGTAGGTGAACCCCAAGGAAGAGGGGGACCCCCAAGACCCCTTCCTCTCTGCCCCATGGTCTTCCTCCTCTGGCCTTAGAGAAAGGAAGGTGAACCCCAAGGAAGAGGGGACCCCCAAGAGCCCCTCCTCTCTGCACCATGGCCTTCCTCCTCTGGCCAATCTCAGTCCCAGGTTGGCCTTAGAGAAAGGTAGGTGAACCCCAAGGAAGAGGGGAACCCCCAAGACCCCTTCCTCTCTGCCCCATGGTCTTCCTCCTCTGGCCTTAGAGAAAGGAAGGTGAACCCCAAGGAAGAGGGGGACCCCCAAAACCCCTTCCTCTCTGCCCCATGGCCTTCTTCCTCTGGCCTTTTTCAGTCCCAGGTTGGCCTTAGAGAAAGGTAGGTGAACCCCAAGGAAGAGGGGGACCCCCAAGGCCCCTTCCTCTCTGCCCCATGGCCTTCCTCCTCTGGCCTTAGAGAAAGGTAGGTGAACCCCAAGGAAGAGTGGGACCCCCAAGACCCCTTCCTCTCTGCCCCATGGCCTTCCTCCTCTGGCCGTAGAGAAAGGTAGGTGAACCCCAAGGAAGATGGGGACCCCCAAGAGCCCCTCCTCTCTGCCCCATGGCCTTCTTCCTCTGGCCTTAGAGAAAGGTAGGTGAACCTCAAGGAAGAGGGGGACCCCCAAGACCCCTTCCTCTCTGCCCCATGGCCTTCCTCCTCTGGCCTTTGTCAGTCCCAGGTTGGCCTTAGAGAAAGGGAGGTGAACCCCAAGGAAGAGGGGGACCCCCAAGACCCCTTCCTCTCTGCCCCATGGCCTTCCTCCTCTGGCCTCTCTCAGTCCCAGGTTGGCCTTAGAGAAAGGGAGGTGAACCCCAAGGAAGAGGGGGACCCCCAAGACCTCTTCCTCTCTGCCCCATGGCCTTCCTCCTCTGGCCTTAGAGAAAGGTAGGTGAACCCCAAGGAAGAGGGGGAGCCCCAAGACCCCTTCCTCTCTGCCCCATGGCCTTCCTCCTCTGGCCTTCCTCAGTCCCAGGTTGGCCTTAGAGAAAGGTAGGTGAACCCCAAGGAAGAGGGGGACCCCCAAGAACCCTTCCTCTCTGCCCCATGGTCTTCTTCCTCTGGCCTTTCTCAGTCCCAGGTTGGCCTTAGAGAAAGGTAGGTGAACCCCAAGGAAGAGGGGGACCCCCAAGGCCCCTTCCTCTCTGCCCCGTGGTCTTCCTCCTCTGGCCTTAGAGAAAGGTAGGTGAACCCCAAGGAAGAGGGGGACCCCCAAGACCCCTTCCTCTCTGCCCCATGGCCTTCCTCCTCTGGCCTCTCTCAGTCCCAGGTTGGCCTTAGAGAAAGGGAGGTGAACCCCAAGGAAGAGGGGGACCCCCAAGACCTCTTCCTCTCTGCCCCATGGCCTTCCTCCTCTGGCCTCTCTCAGTCCCAGGTTGGCCTTAGAGAAAAGGGAGGTGAACCCCAAGGAAGAGGGGGACCCCCAAGACCCCTTCCTCTCTGCCCCATGGCTTTCCTCCTCTGGCCACTCTCAGTCCCAGGTTGGCCTTGGAGAAAGGTAGGTGAACCCCAAGGAAGAGGGGGGCCCCCAAGACCCCTTCCTCTCTACCCCATTGCCTTCCTCCTCTGGCCGCTCTCAGTCCCAGGTTGGCCTTAGAGAAAGGTAGGTGAACCCCAAGGAAGAGGGGGACCCCCAAGACCCCTTCCTCTCTGCCCCATGGCCTTCCTCCTCTGGCATTCCTCAGTCCCAGGTTGACCTTAGAGAAAGGGAGGGGAACCCGAAGGAAGAGGGGGACCCCCAAGACCCCTTCCTCTCTGCCCCATGGCCTTCCTCCTCTGGCCTTAGAGAAAGGGAGGTGAACCCCAAGGAAGAGGGGGACCCCCAAGACCCCTTCCTCTCTGCCCCATGGCCTTCCTCCTCTGGCCTTTCTCAGTACCAGGTTGGCCTTAGAGAAAGGGAGGTGAACCCCAAGGAAGAGGGGGACCCCCAAGACCCCTTCCTCTCTGCCCCATGGCCTTCCTCCTCTGGCCAATCTCAGTCCCAGGTTGGCCTTAGAGAAAGGTAGGTGAACCCCAAGGAAGACGGGCACCGCCAAGACCCCCTCCTCTCTGCCCCATGGCCTTCTTCCTCTGGCCTTCCTCAGTCCCAGCTTGGCCTTACAGAAAGGTCGGTGAGCCCCAAGGAAGAGTGGGAACCCCAAGACCCCTTCCTCTGTGCCCCATGGCCTTCTTACTCCGTCCGCTCTTAGTCCCAGGTTGGCCTTAGAGAAAGGGAGGTGAACCCAAAGGAAGAGGGGGACCCCCCAAGACCTCTTCCTCTCTGGCCCATGGCCTTCCTCCTCTGGCCTCTCTCAGTCCCAGGTTGGCCTTAGAGAAAGGGAGGTGAACCCCAAGGAAGAGGGGGACCCCCAAGACCCCTTCCTCTCTGCCCCATGGTCTTCCTCCTCTGGCCTTTCTCAGTCCCAGGTTGGCCTTAGAGAAAGGAAGGTGAACCCCAAGGAAGAGGGGGACCCCCCAAGACCCCTTCCTCTCTGCCCCATGGTCTTCCTCCTCTGGCCTTTCTCAGTCCCAGGTTGGCCTTAGAGAAAGGTAGGTGAACCCCAAGGAAGAGGGGGACCCCCAAGACCCCTTCCTCTCTGCCCCATGGTCTTCCTCCTCTGGCCTTTCTCAGTCCCAGGTTGGCCTTAAAGAAAGGGAGGTGAACCCCAAGGAAGAGGGGGACCCCCAAGACCCCTTCCTCTCTGCCCCATGGTCTTCCTCCTCTGGCCTTTCTCAGTCCCAGGTTGGCCTTAGAGAAAGGAAGGTGAACCCCAAGGAAGAGGGGGACCCCCAAGACCCCTTCCTCTCTGCCCCATGGTCTTCCTCCTCTGGCCTTTCTCAGTCCCAGGTTGGCCTTAGAGAAAGGTAGGTGAACCCCAAGGAAGAGGGGGACCCCCAAGACCCCTTCCTCTCTGCCCCATGGCCTTCCTCCTCTGGCCTTCCTCAGTCCCAGGTAGGCCTTAGAAAAAGGGAGGTGAACCCCCAGGGAAGAGGGGGGCCCCCAAGACCCCTTCCTCTCTGCCCCATTGCCTTCTTCCTCTGGCCTTTGTCAATCCCAGGTTGTCCTTAGAGAAAGGTAGGTGAACCCCAAGGAAGAGGGGGACCCCCCAAGACACCTTCCTCTCTGTCCCATGGCCTTCCTCCTCTGGCCTCTCTCAGTCCCAGGTTGGCCTTAGAGAAAGGGAGGTGAACCCCAAGGAAGAGGGGGACCCCCAGGACCCCTTTCTCTCTGTCCCATGGTCTTCCTCCTCTGGCCTTAGAGAAAGGTAGGTGAACCCCAAGGAAGAGCGGGACCCCCAAGACCCCTTCCTCACTGCCCCATGGCCTTCCTCCTCTGGCCTTAGAGAAAGGTAGGTGAACCCGAAGGAAGATGGTGACCCCCAAGAGCCCCTCCTCTCTGCCCCATGGCCTTCCTCCTCTGGCCTTAGAGAAAGGAAGGTGAACCCCAAGGAAGAGGGGGACCCCCAAGACCCCTTCCTCTCTGCCCCATGGTCTTTCTCCTCTGGCCTTAGAGAAAGGTAGGTGAACCCCAAGGAAGAGGGGGACCCCCAAGAGCCCCTCTTCTCTGCCCCATGGCCTTCCTCCTCTGGCCTTAGAGAAAGGAAGGTGAACCCCAAGGAAGAGGGGACCCCCAAGAGCCCCTCCTCTCTGCCCCATGGCCTTCGTCCTCTGGCCAATCTCAGTCCCAGGTTGGCCTTAGAGAAAGGTAGGTGAACCCCAAGGAGGAGGGGGACCCCCAAGACCCCTTCCTCTCTGCCCCACGGTCTTCCTCCTCTGGCCTTAGAGAAAGGAAGGTGAACCCCAAGGAAGAGGGGGACCCCCAAGAGCCCCTCCTCTCTGCCCCATGGTCTTCCTCCTCTGGCCAATCTCAGTCCCAGGTTGGCCTTAGAGAAATGTAGGTGAACCCCAAGGAAGAGGGGGACCCCCAAGACCCCTTCCTCTCTGCCCCATGGTCTTCCTCCTCTGGCCTTAGAGAAAGGAAGGTGAACCCCAAGGAAGAGGGGGACCCCCAAAACCCCTTCCTCTCTGCCCCATGGCCTTCTTCCTCTGGCCTTTTTCAGTCCCAGGTTGGCCTTAGAGAAAGGTAGGTGAACCCCAAGGAAGAGGGGGACCCCCAAGGCCCCTTCCTCTCTGCCCCATGGCCTTCCTCCTCTGGCCTTAGAGAAAGGTAGGTGAACCCCAAGGAAGAGTGGGACCCCCAAGACCCCTTCCTCTCTGCCCCATGGCCTTCCTCCTCTGGCCGTAGAGAAAGGTAGGTGAACCCCAAGGAAGATGGGGACCCCCAAGCGCCCCTCCTCTCTGCCCCATGGCCTTCTTCCTGTGGCCTTAGAGAAAGGTAGGTGAACCTCAAGGAAGAGGGGGACCCCCAAGACCCCTTCCTCTCTGCCCCATGGCCTTCCTCCTCTGGCCTTTGTCAGTCCCAGGTTGGCCTTAGAGAAAGGGAGGTGAACCCCAAGGAAGAGGGGGACCCCCAAGACCCCTTCCTCTCTGCCCCATGGCCTTCCTCCTCTGGCCTCTCTCAGTCCCAGGTTGGCCTTAGAGAAAGGGAGGTGAACCCCAAGGAAGAGGGGGACCCCCAAGACCTCTTCCTCTCTGCCCCATGGCCTTCCTCCTCTGGCCTTAGAGAAAGGTAGGTGAACCCCAAGGAAGAGGGGGAGCCCCAAGACCCCTTCCTCTCTGCCCCATGGCCTTCCTCCTCTGGCCTTCCTCAGTCCCAGGTTGGCCTTAGAGAAAGGTAGGGGAACCCCAAGGAAGAGGGGGACCCCCAAGAACCCTTCCTCTCTGCCCCATGGTCTTCTTCCTCTGGCCTTTCTCAGTCCCAGGTTGGCCTTAGAGAAAGGTAGGTGAACCCCAAGGAAGAGGGGGACCCCCAAGGCCCCTTCCTCTCTGCCCCGTGGTCTTCCTCCTCTGGCCTTAGAGAAAGGTAGGTGAACCCCAAGGAAGAGGGGGACCCCCAAGACCCCTTCCTCTCTGCCCCATGGCCTTCCTCCTCTGGCCTCTCTCAGTCCCAGGTTGGCCTTAGAGAAAGGGAGGTGAACCCCAAGGAAGAGGGGGACCCCCAAGACCTCTTCCTCTCTGCCCCATGGCCTTCCTCCTCTGGCCTCTCTCAGTCCCAGGTTGGCCTTAGAGAAAGGGAGGTGAACCCCAAGGAAGAGGGGGACCCCCAAGACCCCTTCCTCTCTGCCCCATGGCTTTCCTCCTCTGGCCACTCTCAGTCCCAGGTTGGCCTTGGAGAAAGGTAGGTGAACCCCAAGGAAGAGGGGGGCCCCCAAGACCCCTTCCTCTCTACCCCATTGCCTTCCTCCTCTGGCCGCTCTCAGTCCCAGGTTGGCCTTAGAGAAAGGTAGGTGAACCCCAAGGAAGAGGGGGACCCCCAAGACCCCTTCCTCTCTGCCCCATGGCCTTCCTCCTCTGGCATTCCTCAGTCCCAGGTTGACCTTAGAGAAAGGGAGGGGAACCCGAAGGAAGAGGGGGACCCCCAAGACCCCTTCCTCTCTGCCCCATGGCCTTCCTCCTCTGGCCTTAGAGAAAGGGAGGTGAACCCAAGGAAGAGGGGGGCCCCCAAGACCCCTTCCTCTCTGCCCCAGGGCCTTCCTCCTCTGGCCGCTCTCAGTCCCAGGTTGGCCTTAGAGAAAAGGAGGTGAACCCCAAGGAAGAGGGGGACCCCCAAGACCTCTTCCTCTCTGCCCCATGGCCTTCCTCCTCTGGCCTTCCTCAGTCCCAGGCTGGCCTTAGTGAAAGGTAGGTGAACCCCAAGGAAGAGGGGGACCCCCAAGACCCCTTCCTCTCTGCCCCATGGTCTTCCTCCTCTGGCCTCTCTCAGTCCCAGGTTGGCCTTAGAGAAAGGTAGGTGAACCCCAAGGAAAAGGGGGACCCCCAAGAGCCCCTTCCTCTCTGCCCCATGGCCTTCCTCCTCTGGCCTCTCTCAGTCCCAGGTTGGCCTTAGAGAAAGGTAGGTGAACCCCAAGGAAGAGGGGGACCCCCAAGGCCCCTTCCTCTCTGCCCCATGGCCTTCTTCCTCTGGTCCCTCTCAGTCCCAGGATGGCCTTAGAGAAAGGTAGGTGAACCCCAAGGAAGAGGGGGACCCCCAAGACCCCTTATTCTCTGCCCCATAGCCTTCTTCTTCTGGCCTTCCTCAGTCCCAGGTTGGCCTTAGAGAAAGGTAGGTGAACCCCAAGGAAGAGGGGGACCCCCAAGACCCCTTATTCTCTGCCCCATAGCCTTCTTCTTCTGGCCTTCCTCAGTCCCAGGTTGGCCTTAGAGAAAGGTAGGGGAACCCCAGGGAAGAGGGGGACCCCCAAGACCCCTTCCTCTCTGCCCCATGGCTTTCTTCCTCTGGCCTTTCTCAGTCCCAGGTTGGCCTCAGAGAAAGGGAGGTGAACCCCAAGGAAGAGGGGGACCCCCAAGACCCCTTCCTCTCTGCCCCATGGTCTTCCTCCTCTCGCCTTTCTTAGTCCCAGTTTGGCCTTAGAGAAAGGGAGGTGAACCCCAAGGAAGAGGGGGACCCCCAAGACCCCTTCCTCTCTGCCCCATGGCCTTCTTCCTCTGGTCACTCTCAGTCCTAGGATGGCCTTAGAGAAAGGTAGGTGAACCCCAAGGAAGAGGGGGACCCCCAAGACCCCTTCCTCTCTGCCCCAGGGCCTTCCTCCTCTGGCCTCTCTCATTCCCAGGTTGGCCTTAGAGAAAGGGAGGTGAACCCCAAGGAAGAGGGGGGCCCCCAAGACCCCTTCCTCTCTGCCCCAGGGCCTTCCTCCTCTGGCCTTTCTCATTCCCAGGTTGGCCTTAGAGAAAGGGAGGTGAACCCCAAGGAAGAGGGGGGCCCCCAAGACCCCTTCCTCTCTGCCCCATGGCCTTCCTCCTCTGGCCCCTATCAGTCCCAGGTTGGCCTTAGAGAAAGGTAAGTGAACCCCAAGGAAGAGGGGGGCCCCCAAGACCCCTTCCTCTCTGCCCCAGGGCCTTCCTCCTCTGGCCCCTATCAGTCCCAGGTTGGCCTTAGAGAAAGGGAGGTGAACCCCAAGGAAGAGGGGGACCCCCAAGACCCCTTCCTCTCTGCCCCATGGCCTTCTTCCTCTGGCCCCTATCAGTCCCAGGTTGGCCTTAGAGAAAGGTAGGTGAACCCCAAGGAAGAGGGGGACCCCCAAGACCCCTTCCTCTCTGCCCCATGGCCTTCATCCTCTGGCCGCTCTCAGTCCCAGGTTGGCCTTAGAGAAAGGAAGGTGAACCCCAAGGAAGAGGGGGACCCCCAAGACCCCTTCCTCTCTGCCCCATGGCCTTCCTCCTCTGGCCTCTCTCAGTCCCAGGTTGGCCTTAGAGAAAGGTACGTGAACCCCAAGAAAGAGGGAGACCCCCCCAAGACCCCTTCCTCTCTGCCCCATGGCCTTCCTCCTCTGGCCGCTCTCAGTCCCAGGTTGGCCTTAGAGAAAGGTAGGTGACCCCCAAGGAAGAGGGGGACCCCCAAGGCCCCTTCCTCTCTGCCCCATAGCCTTCTTCTTCTGGCCGCTCTCAGTCCCAGGTTGGCCTTAGAGAAAGGTAGGTGACCCCCAAGGAAGAGGGGGACCCCCAAGGCCCCTTCCTCTCTGCCCCATGGCCTTCCTCCTCTGGCCGCTCTCAGTCCCAGGTTGGCCTTAGAGAAAGGTAGGTGACCCCCAAGGAAGAGGGGGACCCCCAAGGCCCCTTCCTCTCTGCCCCATAGCCTTCTTCTTCTGGCCACTCTCAGTCCCAGGTTGGCCTTAGAGAAAGGTAGGTGACCCCCAAGGAAGAGGGGGACCCCCAAGGCCCCTTCCTCTCTGCCCCATGGCCTTCTTCCTCTGGTCACTCTCAGTCCCAGGTTGGCCTCAGAGAAAGGTAGGTGACCCCCAAGGAAGAGGGGGACCCCCAAGGCCCCTTCCTCTCTGCCCCATGGCCTTCCTCCTCTGGCCGCTCTCAGTCCCAGGTTGGCCTTAGAGAAAGGTAGGTGACCCCCAAGGAAGAGGGGGACCCCCAAGAGCCCTTCCTCTCTGCCCCATGGCCTTCTTCCTCTGGTCACTCTCAGTCCTAGGATGGCCTTAGAGAAAGGAAGGTGAACCCCAAGGAAGAGGGGGACCCCCAAGACCCCTTCCTCTCTGCCCCATGGCCTTCTTCCTCTGGTCACTCTCAGTCCCAGGTTGGCCTCAGAGAAAGGTAGGTGAGCCCCAAGGAAGAGGGGGACCCCCAAGACCCCTTCCTCTCTGCCCCATGGCCTTCCTCCTCTGGTCACTCTCAGTCCCAGGTTGACCTTAGAGAAAGGGAGGTGAACCCCAAGGAAGAGGGGGACCCCCAAGACCCCCTCCTCTCTGCCCCATGGCCTTCCTCCTCTGGCCTTTCTCAGTCCCAAGTTGGCCTTAGAGAAAAGGAGGTGAACCTCAAGGAAGAGGGGGACCCCAAGACCCCTTCCTCTCTGCCCCATGGCCTTCCTCCTCTGGCCTTAGAGAAAGGTAGGTGAACCCCAAGGAAGAGGGGGACCCCCAAGGCCCCTTCCTCTCTGCCCCATGGCCTTCCTCCATTGGCCTTAGAGAAAGGGAGGTGAACCCCAAGGAAGAGGGGGACCCCCAAGACCCCTTCCTCTCTGCCCCATGGCCTTCCTCCATTGGCCTCTCTCAGTCCCAGGTTGGCCTTAGAGAAAAGGAGGTGAACCTCAAGGAAGAGGGGGACCCCAAGACCCCTTCCTCTCTGCCCCATGGCCTTCCTCCTCTGGCCTTAGAGAAAGGTAGGTGAACCCCAAGGAAGAGGGGGACCCCCAAGGCCCCTTCCTCTCTGCCCCATGGCCTTCCTCCATTGGCCTTAGAGAAAGGTAGGTGAGCCCCAAGGAAGAGGGGGACCCCCAAGGCCCCTTCCTCTCTGCCCCATGGCCTTCCTCCTCTGGCCTCTCTCAGTCCCAGGTTGGCCTTAGAGAAAAGGAGGTGAACCTCAAGGAAGAGGGGGACCCCAAGACCCCTTCCTCTCTGCCCCATGGCCTTCCTCCTCTGGCCTTAGAGAAAGGTAGGTGAACCCCAAGGAAGAGGGGGACCCCCAAGACCCCTTCCTCTCTGCCCCATGGCCTTCCTCCATTGGCCTTAGAGAAAGGGAGGTGAACCCCAAGGAAGAGGGGGACCCCCAAGACCCCTTCCTCTCTGCCCCATGGCCTTCCTCCATTGGCCTTAGAGAAAGGTAGGTGAACCCCAAGGAAGAGGGGGACCCCCAAGAGCTCCTCCTCTCTGCCCCATGGCCTTCCTCCTCTGGCCGCTCTCAGTCCCAGGTTGGCCTTAGAGAAAGGGAGGTGAACCCCAAGGAAGAGGGGGACCGCAAGACCCCTTCCTCTCTGCCCCATGGCCTTCCTCCTCTGTCCGCTCCCAGTCCCAGGATGGCCTTAGAGAAAGGTAGGTGAACCCCAAGGAAGAGGGGGACCCCCAAGACCCCTTCCCCTCTGCCCCATGGCGTTCCTCCTCTGGCCTTCCTCAGTCCCAGGTTGGCCTTAGAGAAAGGTAGGTGAACCCCAAGGAAGAGGGGGACCCCCAAGACCCCTTCCCCTCTGCCCCATGGCGTTCCTCCTCTGGCCTTCCTCAGTCCCAGGTTGGCCTTAGAGAAAGGTAGGTGAACCCCAAGGAAGAGGGGGACCCCCAAGACCCCTTCCCCTCTGCCCCATGGCCTTCCTCCTCTGGCCTTTCTCAGTCCCAGGTTGGCCTTAGAGAAAGGGAGGTGAACCCCAAGGAAGAGGGGGACCCCCAAGACCCCTTCCTCTCTGCCCCATGGCGTTCCTCCTCTGGCCTTCCTCAGTCCCAGATTGGCCTTAGAGAAAGGTAGGTGAACCCCAAGGAAGAGGGGGACCCCCAAGACCCCTTCCCCTCTGCCCCATGGCGTTCCTCCTCTGGCCTTCCTCAGTCCCAGGTTGGCCTTAGAGAAAGGTAGGTGAACCCCAAGGAAGAGGGGGACCCCCAAGACCCCTTCCTCTCTGCCCCATGGCCTTCCTCCTCTGGCCTTCCTCAATCCCAGGTTGGCGTTAGAGAAAAGGAGGTGAACCTCAAGGAAGAGGGGGACCCCAAGACCCCTTCCTCTCTGCCCCATGGCCTTCCTCCATTGGCCTCTCTCAGTCCCAGGTTGGCCTTAGAGAAAGGGAGGTGAACCCCAAGGAAGAGGGGGACCCCCCAAGACCTCTTCCTCTCTGCCCCATGGCCTTCCTCCTCTGGCCACTCTCAGTCCCAGGTTGGCCTTAGAGAAAGGTAGGTGAACCCCAAGGAAGAGGGGGACCCTCAAGACCCTTTCCTCTCTGCCCCATGGCCTTCCTCCTTTGGCCTTAGAGAAAGGGAGGTGAACCCCAAGGAAGAGGGGGACCCCCAAGACCCTTTCCTCTCTGCCCCATGGCCTTCCTCCATTGGCCTTAGAGAAAGGTAGGTGAACCCCAAGGAAGAGGGGGACCCCCAAGACCCCTTCCTCTCTGCCCCATAGCCTTCCTCCATTGGCCTTAGAGAAAGGGAGGTGAACCCCAAGGAAGAGGGGGACCCCCCAAGACCCCTTCCTCTCTGCCCCATGGCCTTCCTCCTCTGGCCGCTCTCAGTCCCAGGTTGGCCTTAGAGAAAGGGAGGTGAACCCCAAGGAAGAGGGGGACCCCCAAGACCCCTTCCTCTCTGCCAAATGGCCTTCCTCCATTGGCCTTAGAGAAAGGTAGGTGAACCCCAAGGAAGAGGGGGACCCCCAAGACCCCTTCCTCTCTTCCCCATGGCCTTCCTCCTCTGGCCTTCCTCAGTCCCAGGTTGGCCTTAGAAAAAGGGAGGTGAACCCCAAGGAAGAGGGGGACCCCGAAGACCCCTTCCTCTCTGCCCCATGGCCTTCTTCCTCTGGCCTTTCTTAGTCCCAGGTTGGCCTTAGAAAAAGGTAGGTGAACCCCAAGGAAGAGGGGGGCCCCCAAGACCCCTTCCTCTCTGCCCCATGGCTTTCCTCCTCTGGCCACTCTCAGTCCCAGGTTGGCCTTGGAGAAAGGTAGGTGAACCCCAAGGAAGAGGGGGGCCCCCAAGACCCCTTCCTCTCTACCCCATTGCCTTCCTCCTCTGGCCGCTCTCAGTCCCAGGTTGGCCTTAGAGAAAGGTAGGTGAACCCCAAGGAAGAGGGGGACCCCCAAGACCCCTTCCTCTCTGCCCCATGGCCTTCCTCCTCTGGCATTCCTCAGTCCCAGGTTGACCTTAGAGAAAGGGAGGGGAACCCGAAGGAAGAGGGGGACCCCCAAGACCCCTTCCTCTCTGCCCCATGGCCTTCCTCCTCTGGCCTTAGAGAAAGGGAGGTGAACCCCAAGGAAGAGGGGGACCCCCAAGACCCCTTCCTCTCTGCCCCATGGCCTTCCTCCTCTGGCCTTTCTCAGTACCAGGTTGGCCTTAGAGAAAGGGAGGTGAACCCCAAGGAAGAGGGGGACCCCCAAGACCCCTTCCTCTCTGCCCCATGGCCTTCCTCCTCTGGCCAATCTCAGTCCCAGGTTGGCCTTAGAGAAAGGTAGGTGAACCCCAAGGAAGACGGGCACCGCCAAGACCCCCTCCTCTCTGCCCCATGGCCTTCTTCCTCTGGCCTTCCTCAGTCCCAGCTTGGCCTTACAGAAAGGTCGGTGAGCCCCAAGGAAGAGTGGGAACCCCAAGACCCCTTCCTCTGTGCCCCATGGCCTTCTTACTCCGTCCGCTCTTAGTCCCAGGTTGGCCTTAGAGAAAGGGAGGTGAACCCAAAGGAAGAGGGGGACCCCCCAAGACCTCTTCCTCTCTGGCCCATGGCCTTCCTCCTCTGGCCTCTCTCAGTCCCAGGTTGGCCTTAGAGAAAGGGAGGTGAACCCCAAGGAAGAGGGGGACCCCCAAGACCCCTTCCTCTCTGCCCCATGGTCTTCCTCCTCTGGCCTTTCTCAGTCCCAGGTTGGCCTTAGAGAAAGGAAGGTGAACCCCAAGGAAGAGGGGGACCCCCCAAGACCCCTTCCTCTCTGCCCCATGGTCTTCCTCCTCTGGCCTTTCTCAGTCCCAGGTTGGCCTTAGAGAAAGGTAGGTGAACCCCAAGGAAGAGGGGGACCCCCAAGACCCCTTCCTCTCTGCCCCATGGTCTTCCTCCTCTGGCCTTTCTCAGTCCCAGGTTGGCCTTAGAGAAAGGGAGGTGAACCCCAAGGAAGAGGGGGACCCCCAAGACCCCTTCCTCTCTTCCCCATGGTCTTCCTCCTCTGGCCTTTCTCAGTCCCAGGTTGGCCTTAGAGAAAGGAAGGTGAACCCCAAGGAAGAGGGGGACCCCCAAGACCCCTTCCTCTCTGCCTCATGGTCTTCCTCCTCTGGCCTTTCTCAGTCCCAGGTTGGCCTTAGAGAAAGGTAGGTGAACCCCAAGGAAGAGGGGGACCCCCAAGACCCCTTCCTCTCTGCCCCATTGCCTTCTTCCTCTGGCCTTTGTCAATCCCAGGTTGTCCTTAGAGAAAGGTAGGTGAACCCCAAGGAAGAGGGGGACCCCCCAAGACCCCTTCCTCTCTGTCCCATGGCCTTCCTCCTCTGGCCTCTCTCAGTCCCAGGTTGGCCTTAGAGAAAGGGAGGTGAACCCCAAGGAAGAGGGGGACCCCCAGGACCCCTTCCTCTCTGTCCCATGGTCTTCCTCCTCTGGCCTTAGAGAAAGGTAGGTGAACCCCAAGGAAGAGCGGGACCCCCAAGACCCCTTCCTCTCTGCCCCATGGCCTTCCTCCTCTGGCCTTAGAGAAAGGTAGGTGAACCCGAAGGAAGATGGGGACCCCCAAGAGCCCCTCCTCTCTGCCCCATGGCCTTCCTCCTCTGGCCTTAGAGAAAGGAAGGTGAACCCCAAGGAAGAGGGGGACCCCCAAGACCCCTTCCTCTCTGCCCCATGGTCTTTCTCCTCTGGCCTTAGAGAAAGGTAGGTGAACCCCAAGGAAGAGGGGGACCCCCAAGAGCCCCTCTTCTCTGCCCCATGGCCTTCCTCCTCTGGCCTTAGAGAAAGGAAGGTGAACCCCAAGGAAGAGGGGACCCCCAAGAGCCCCTCCTCTCTGCCCCATGGCCTTCGTCCTCTGGCCAATCTCAGTCCCAGGTTGGCCTTAGAGAAAGGTAGGTGAACCCCAAGGAGGAGGGGGACCCCCAAGACCCCTTCCTCTCTGCCCCACGGTCTTCCTCCTCTGGCCTTAGAGAAAGGAAGGTGAACCCCAAGGAAGAGGGGGACCCCCAAGAGCCCCTCCTCTCTGCCCCATGGTCTTCCTCCTCTGGCCAATCTCAGTCCCAGGTTGGCCTTAGAGAAATGTAGGTGAACCCCAAGGAAGAGGGGGACCCCCAAGACCCCTTCCTCTCTGCCCCATGGTCTTCCTCCTCTGGCCTTAGAGAAAGGAAGGTGAACCCCAAGGAAGAGGGGACCCCCAAGAGCCCCTCCTCTCTGCACCATGGCCTTCCTCCTCTGGCCAATCTCAGTCCCAGGTTGGCCTTAGAGAAAGGTAGGTGAACCCCAAGGAAGAGGGGAACCCCCAAGACCCCTTCCTCTCTGCCCCATGGTCTTCCTCCTCTGGCCTTAGAGAAAGGAAGGTGAACCCCAAGGAAGAGGGGGACCCCCAAAACCCCTTCCTCTCTGCCCCATGGCCTTCTTCCTCTGGCCTTTTTCAGTCCCAGGTTGGCCTTAGAGAAAGGTAGGTGAACCCCAAGGAAGAGGGGGACCCCCAAGGCCCCTTCCTCTCTGCCCCATGGCCTTCCTCCTCTGGCCTTAGAGAAAGGTAGGTGAACCCCAAGGAAGAGTGGGACCCCCAAGACCCCTTCCTCTCTGCCCCATGGCCTTCCTCCTCTGGCCGTAGAGAAAGGTAGGTGAACCCCAAGGAAGATGGGGACCCCCAAGAGCCCCTCCTCTCTGCCCCATGGCCTTCTTCCTCTGGCCTTAGAGAAAGGTAGGTGAACCTCAAGGAAGAGGGGGACCCCCAAGACCCCTTCCTCTCTGCCCCATGGCCTTCCTCCTCTGGCCTTTGTCAGTCCCAGGTTGGCCTTAGAGAAAGGGAGGTGAACCCCAAGGAAGAGGGGGACCCCCAAGACCCCTTCCTCTCTGCCCCATGGCCTTCCTCCTCTGGCCTCTCTCAGTCCCAGGTTGGCCTTAGAGAAAGGGAGGTGAACCCCAAGGAAGAGGGGGACCCCCAAGACCTCTTCCTCTCTGCCCCATGGCCTTCCTCCTCTGGCCTTAGAGAAAGGTAGGTGAACCCCAAGGAAGAGGGGGAGCCCCAAGACCCCTTCCTCTCTGCCCCATGGCCTTCCTCCTCTGGCCTTCCTCAGTCCCAGGTTGGCCTTAGAGAAAGGTAGGTGAACCCCAAGGAAGAGGGGGACCCCCAAGAACCCTTCCTCTCTGCCCCATGGTCTTCTTCCTCTGGCCTTTCTCAGTCCCAGGTTGGCCTTAGAGAAAGGTAGGTGAACCCCAAGGAAGAGGGGGACCCCCAAGGCCCCTTCCTCTCTGCCCCGTGGTCTTCCTCCTCTGGCCTTAGAGAAAGGTAGGTGAACCCCAAGGAAGAGGGGGACCCCCAAGACCCCTTCCTCTCTGCCCCATGGCCTTCCTCCTCTGGCCTCTCTCAGTCCCAGGTTGGCCTTAGAGAAAGGGAGGTGAACCCCAAGGAAGAGGGGGACCCCCAAGACCTCTTCCTCTCTGCCCCATGGCCTTCCTCCTCTGGCCTCTCTCAGTCCCAGGTTGGCCTTAGAGAAAAGGGAGGTGAACCCCAAGGAAGAGGGGGACCCCCAAGACCCCTTCCTCTCTGCCCCATGGCCTTCCTCCTCTGGCCAATCTCAGTCCCAGGTTGGCCTTGGGGAAAGGTAGGTGAACCCCAAGGAAGAGGGGGATCCCCAAGACCCCTTCCTCTCTGCCCCATTGCGTTCCTCCTCTGGCCGCTCTCAGTCCCAGGTTGGCCTTAGAGAAAGGTAGGTGAACCCCAAGGAAGAGGGGGGCCCCCAAGACCCCTTCCTCTCTGCCCCATGGCTTTCCTCCTCTGGCCACTCTCAGTCCCAGGTTGGCCTTGGAGAAAGGTAGGTGAACCCCAAGGAAGAGGGGGGCCCCCAAGACCCCTTCCTCTCTACCCCATTGCCTTCCTCCTCTGGCCGCTCTCAGTCCCAGGTTGGCCTTAGAGAAAGGTAGGTGAACCCCAAGGAAGAGGGGGACCCCCAAGACCCCTTCCTCTCTGCCCCATGGCCTTCCTCCTCTGGCATTCCTCAGTCCCAGGTTGACCTTAGAGAAAGGGAGGGGAACCCGAAGGAAGAGGGGGACCCCCAAGACCCCTTCCTCTCTGCCCCATGGCCTTCCTCCTCTGGCCTTAGAGAAAGGGAGGTGAACCCCAAGGAAGAGGGGGACCCCCAAGACCCCTTCCTCTCTGCCCCATGGCCTTCCTCCTCTGGCCTTTCTCAGTACCAGGTTGGCCTTAGAGAAAGGGAGGTGAACCCCAAGGAAGAGGGGGACCCCCAAGACCCCTTCCTCTCTGCCCCATGGCCTTCCTCCTCTGGCCAATCTCAGTCCCAGGTTGGCCTTAGAGAAAGGTAGGTGAACCCCAAGGAAGACGGGCACCGCCAAGACCCCCTCCTCTCTGCCCCATGGCCTTCTTCCTCTGGCCTTCCTCAGTCCCAGCTTGGCCTTACAGAAAGGTCGGTGAGCCCCAAGGAAGAGTGGGAACCCCAAGACCCCTTCCTCTGTGCCCCATGGCCTTCTTACTCCGTCCGCTCTTAGTCCCAGGTTGGCCTTAGAGAAAGGGAGGTGAACCCAAAGGAAGAGGGGGACCCCCCAAGACCTCTTCCTCTCTGGCCCATGGCCTTCCTCCTCTGGCCTCTCTCAGTCCCAGGTTGGCCTTAGAGAAAGGGAGGTGAACCCCAAGGAAGAGGGGGACCCCCAAGACCCCTTCCTCTCTGCCCCATGGTCTTCCTCCTCTGGCCTTTCTCAGTCCCAGGTTGGCCTTAGAGAAAGGAAGGTGAACCCCAAGGAAGAGGGGGACCCCCCAAGACCCCTTCCTCTCTGCCCCATGGTCTTCCTCCTCTGGCCTTTCTCAGTCCCAGGTTGGCCTTAGAGAAAGGTAGGTGAACCCCAAGGAAGAGGGGGACCCCCAAGACCCCTTCCTCTCTGCCCCATGGTCTTCCTCCTCTGGCCTTTCTCAGTCCCAGGTTGGCCTTAAAGAAAGGGAGGTGAACCCCAAGGAAGAGGGGGACCCCCAAGACCCCTTCCTCTCTGCCCCATGGTCTTCCTCCTCTGGCCTTTCTCAGTCCCAGGTTGGCCTTAGAGAAAGGAAGGTGAACCCCAAGGAAGAGGGGGACCCCCAAGACCCCTTCCTCTCTGCCCCATGGTCTTCCTCCTCTGGCCTTTCTCAGTCCCAGGTTGGCCTTAGAGAAAGGTAGGTGAACCCCAAGGAAGAGGGGGACCCCCAAGACCCCTTCCTCTCTGCCCCATGGCCTTCCTCCTCTGGCCTTCCTCAGTCCCAGGTAGGCCTTAGAAAAAGGGAGGTGAACCCCCAGGGAAGAGGGGGGCCCCCAAGACCCCTTCCTCTCTGCCCCATTGCCTTCTTCCTCTGGCCTTTGTCAATCCCAGGTTGTCCTTAGAGAAAGGTAGGTGAACCCCAAGGAAGAGGGGGACCCCCCAAGACACCTTCCTCTCTGTCCCATGGCCTTCCTCCTCTGGCCTCTCTCAGTCCCAGGTTGGCCTTAGAGAAAGGGAGGTGAACCCCAAGGAAGAGGGGGACCCCCAGGACCCCTTTCTCTCTGTCCCATGGTCTTCCTCCTCTGGCCTTAGAGAAAGGTAGGTGAACCCCAAGGAAGAGCGGGACCCCCAAGACCCCTTCCTCACTGCCCCATGGCCTTCCTCCTCTGGCCTTAGAGAAAGGTAGGTGAACCCGAAGGAAGATGGTGACCCCCAAGAGCCCCTCCTCTCTGCCCCATGGCCTTCCTCCTCTGGCCTTAGAGAAAGGAAGGTGAACCCCAAGGAAGAGGGGGACCCCCAAGACCCCTTCCTCTCTGCCCCATGGTCTTTCTCCTCTGGCCTTAGAGAAAGGTAGGTGAACCCCAAGGAAGAGGGGGACCCCCAAGAGCCCCTCTTCTCTGCCCCATGGCCTTCCTCCTCTGGCCTTAGAGAAAGGAAGGTGAACCCCAAGGAAGAGGGGACCCCCAAGAGCCCCTCCTCTCTGCCCCATGGCCTTCGTCCTCTGGCCAATCTCAGTCCCAGGTTGGCCTTAGAGAAAGGTAGGTGAACCCCAAGGAGGAGGGGGACCCCCAAGACCCCTTCCTCTCTGCCCCACGGTCTTCCTCCTCTGGCCTTAGAGAAAGGAAGGTGAACCCCAAGGAAGAGGGGGACCCCCAAGAGCCCCTCCTCTCTGCCCCATGGTCTTCCTCCTCTGGCCAATCTCAGTCCCAGGTTGGCCTTAGAGAAATGTAGGTGAACCCCAAGGAAGAGGGGGACCCCCAAGACCCCTTCCTCTCTGCCCCATGGTCTTCCTCCTCTGGCCTTAGAGAAAGGAAGGTGAACCCCAAGGAAGAGGGGGACCCCCAAAACCCCTTCCTCTCTGCCCCATGGCCTTCTTCCTCTGGCCTTTTTCAGTCCCAGGTTGGCCTTAGAGAAAGGTAGGTGAACCCCAAGGAAGAGGGGGACCCCCAAGGCCCCTTCCTCTCTGCCCCATGGCCTTCCTCCTCTGGCCTTAGAGAAAGGTAGGTGAACCCCAAGGAAGAGTGGGACCCCCAAGACCCCTTCCTCTCTGCCCCATGGCCTTCCTCCTCTGGCCGTAGAGAAAGGTAGGTGAACCCCAAGGAAGATGGGGACCCCCAAGCGCCCCTCCTCTCTGCCCCATGGCCTTCTTCCTCTGGCCTTAGAGAAAGGTAGGTGAACCTCAAGGAAGAGGGGGACCCCCAAGACCCCTTCCTCTCTGCCCCATGGCCTTCCTCCTCTGGCCTTTGTCAGTCCCAGGTTGGCCTTAGAGAAAGGGAGGTGAACCCCAAGGAAGAGGGGGACCCCCAAGACCCCTTCCTCTCTGCCCCATGGCCTTCCTCCTCTGGCCTCTCTCAGTCCCAGGTTGGCCTTAGAGAAAGGGAGGTGAACCCCAAGGAAGAGGGGGACCCCCAAGACCTCTTCCTCTCTGCCCCATGGCCTTCCTCCTCTGGCCTTAGAGAAAGGTAGGTGAACCCCAAGGAAGAGGGGGAGCCCCAAGACCCCTTCCTCTCTGCCCCATGGCCTTCCTCCTCTGGCCTTCCTCAGTCCCAGGTTGGCCTTAGAGAAAGGTAGGTGAACCCCAAGGAAGAGGGGGACCCCCAAGAACCCTTCCTCTCTGCCCCATGGTCTTCTTCCTCTGGCCTTTCTCAGTCCCAGGTTGGCCTTAGAGAAAGGTAGGTGAACCCCAAGGAAGAGGGGGACCCCCAAGGCCCCTTCCTCTCTGCCCCGTGGTCTTCCTCCTCTGGCCTTAGAGAAAGGTAGGTGAACCCCAAGGAAGAGGGGGACCCCCAAGACCCCTTCCTCTCTGCCCCATGGCCTTCCTCCTCTGGCCTCTCTCAGTCCCAGGTTGGCCTTAGAGAAAGGGAGGTGAACCCCAAGGAAGAGGGGGACCCCCAAGACCTCTTCCTCTCTGCCCCATGGCCTTCCTCCTCTGGCCTCTCTCAGTCCCAGGTTGGCCTTAGAGAAAGGGAGGTGAACCCCAAGGAAGAGGGGGACCCCCAAGACCCCTTCCTCTCTGCCCCATGGCTTTCCTCCTCTGGCCACTCTCAGTCCCAGGTTGGCCTTGGAGAAAGGTAGGTGAACCCCAAGGAAGAGGGGGGCCCCCAAGACCCCTTCCTCTCTACCCCATTGCCTTCCTCCTCTGGCCGCTCTCAGTCCCAGGTTGGCCTTAGAGAAAGGTAGGTGAACCCCAAGGAAGAGGGGGACCCCCAAGACCCCTTCCTCTCTGCCCCATGGCCTTCCTCCTCTGGCATTCCTCAGTCCCAGGTTGACCTTAGAGAAAGGGAGGGGAACCCGAAGGAAGAGGGGGACCCCCAAGACCCCTTCCTCTCTGCCCCATGGCCTTCCTCCTCTGGCCTTAGAGAAAGGGAGGTGAACCCAAGGAAGAGGGGGGCCCCCAAGACCCCTTCCTCTCTGCCCCAGGGCCTTCCTCCTCTGGCCGCTCTCAGTCCCAGGTTGGCCTTAGAGAAAAGGAGGTGAACCCCAAGGAAGAGGGGGACCCCCAAGACCTCTTCCTCTCTGCCCCATGGCCTTCCTCCTCTGGCCTCTCTCAGTCCCAGGTTGGCCTTAGAGAAAGGTAGGTGAACCCCAAGGAAGAGGGGGACCCCCAAGACCCCTTCCTCTCTGCCCCATGGCCTTCTTCCTCTGGCCTTTCTCAGTCCCAGGTTGGCCTTAGAGAAAGGTAGGGGAACCCCAAGGAAGAGGGGGACCCCCAAGACCCCTTCCTCTCTGCCCCAAGGCCTTCCTCTGGCATTTTTCAGTCCCAGGTTGGCCTTAGAGAAAGGTAGGTGAACCCCAAGGAAGAGGGGGACCCCCAAGACCCCTTCCTCTCTGCCCATGGCCTTCCTCCTCTGGCCACTCTCAGTCCCAGGTTGGCCTGACAGGTTCAGTCTACCAAATGTTCGGGACTAGAAATATATTGGGTTTTAGATTTTGGAAAATTTTCATGTTGTTGTTGTTGTTATTTCTCCCCATGAATTGAGGCAGGGAACAACAGACCAACATGTACACAACATCAGTTAAAAACATGAGATCAGTTAAAAATGGACATTTGTTTAAAAAAACAAACATGACACATACACATTAGATCAATCCACGCTTAAAGTTCATCATTTAAAATTTACAGTTTAAAAACCATCTGGACAGACCTGCCAGAAGAGACTGGTCTTTTATCCTGTTTTGAATTTGCAAAACGCATTCAGCAGTCGGATCTCTTTTGGCTGGTCATTCCGCAGTTTGGGGCGGCTAAAGAAAAAATCTCCTCTGACTGAGAGTGGCCAAGGTAGTCCTGGCCAAAGAGCGTAGATGTCTCTCAGAGGACCTGAGCGTTTGGGGCGCATTGTATGGGAGGAGGAGGTCCTGTAGGGAACCTGGACCCAAACCATGGAGGGCTTTCAAGGTAAAAACCAAGACTTTGTACTTTGCCTGGAAACTAACTGGCAGCCAGTGGAGTGACTTTAATATTGACATGACATGATCACTCCTGGATGTCCCTATGATCCATCTGGCTGCCGTGTTTTGAACTAAATCAGTGGTTCTCCATTATTTTCTGTCACGCCCCCCCAGGAAAGAAGAAAAAATTTCGCGCCCCCTGCGCGATCACATGGGTGGGTTTGGCCAATCAAAATAGAGCTACTGGGGCCGCGCTGGGACAATCTCCCTTTCTCCAGCCGTAACGCACCCCCCTTTATGGAGCCTCGCGCCCCCTCTGGGGGGTGTGCCCCACTATTTGAGAACTGCTGAACTAAATGAAGTTTCCAGACTTGTACAAAGGTAGCCCAATGTACAGCGCATTGCAGAAGTCTAGCCTTGAGGTTACCAGTGTATGCGCTGCCATCTTTTTAAGTGTTCCAGCTCTAGGTAGAGGCGCAGCTGATGTAACAGCCATCTTGGCTTTCGCATCTATCTGAGCTGACATCTGAAGGGACGGATCCAGAGCACCCCCAAGCTGGAAATACAGTCTTTTGGGGGGGAGTGTAACCCATCCAGAACTGGTTTACACACCTCCAGCCCCAGATTAGGACCCTTGATAGTCAGCGCTTCTGTCTTGTCTGGATTCAGGTTCAAATTGTTTTTCCTCATATACATGGCAGAAGGAGGTTGGAGTGCATGGCCCTTGTGGTCTCTTCCAATTCTGCGATTCTGTGATAGCATATCTTAGAATCATAGAGTTGGAAGAGACCCCAAGGACCATCCAGTCCAACCCCATTCTGCCATGCAGGAACTCCCAATCAAAGCACCCCCAACAGATAGATGGCCATCCAGCCTCTGCTTAAAGGCCTCCAAAGAAGGAGACTCCACAAAAATCTCTATTGAGGAAGGAGAGTCTTCCACCATTGAAGAGCTCTGACTGTCAGGAAGTTCCTCCTAATGTTGAGGTGGAATCTCTTTTCCTGGAGCTTGCATCCATTTGTCTTATTTCCACGTTAGAGGTCTTTAAAAAGGCACTTAAGACGGAGCTCTTCCGGCGGGCCTATCCACCTGACCTCCCTAACTGAAGATAAGATTAAACATTACCATCTTGTAGGGACCTCCTGGGTGGAAAAGATTATATGTATTGTAATTTTATTATTTTATTAATTATTGCTGTTATTTTATTGTTTTTACTGTTGGGTTTATTGTTTTTATTATTGTTCTTTTTATTACTGTTGTGGTTTTATTGTTATGTTTTTCTTTTTATATTGATTGTACTATTGTACATTTTGTACATTTTAACTTTGTAGTCCTGCCTTGATCAGCAGGGAGAGGCGGGAAATATAAAAAATTATTATTATTATTATTATTATTATTATTATTATTATTATTACTATTATTCCGGGTCCTAGTCTCTGGAGCAGCAGAAAACAAGTTTGTTCCCTCCTCGATATGAAGACATCCCTTCAAATATTTAAACACGGCTATCATATCACCTCTCAACCGTCTCTTCTCAACACTATACATAACCAATTCCCTATGTCTCCCCTCATAGGGATTCATGGTTTCCAGAGCCTTCACCATTTTAGTTGCCCTCCTCTGGACATGCTCCAGTTTTTCAAAATCCTTTTTGAATTGTGGTGCCCAGAACTGGACAAAATATTATTCCAGGTGAAGACAAGCAGAATAGAGAGGCACTATAACTTCCCTTGATCTAGATACTATACTTCTATTGATGCAGCCTAAAATTGCATTGGCCTTTTTAGCTGCTGCATCGCACTGTTGACTCATGTTCAACTTGTGGTCTATCTGGACTCCTAGATCCCTTTCACACGTAGAAAAAAATGAAAGGTACAATTATAAGATTGGAGGAGCCTGGCTTGACAAGACTATATGGGAAAGGGATCTAGGCGTCCTAGTAGACAGCAAGTTGAACATGAGTCAGAAGTGTGATGCGGCAGCTAAAAAGGCCAATGCCATTCTAGGCCGCATCACTAGACGTATAGTATCTAGATCAGGAGTAGGCAACCTTTCCCCTTTAAGGGCCGAGGGACTTCAGCTCCCAGAAGCCTCAGCCATGTTGGCCAATAGCTCCTGGGATTCTGGGAGCTGAAGTCCCTCGGCCCTTAAAGGGGAAAGGTTGCCTACCCCTGATCTAGATCAAGGGAAGTAATAATTCCAGTCTATTCTGCTTTGGTCAGGCCTCAGCTGGAATAATCCTGTGTCAATTCTGGGCACCACAATTCAAAAAGGACGTGGAGAAGCTGGAGTGTGTCCACAGGAGGGTGACTTGTTGGTTATAGTAAAGCAATAGTATATTTTACAACTGAGTAAGGCGTGGCAGACTGAAAACAAACTGTGAAAGAAACAGGAGGTTTTAGTTAATCTGAGTAAAAAGCTGAATCCTCAGGAAACCACTCTCTAAAGGGCTTGTGCGTTAAACCCAAAAGCTTGGGAGCACACACAGGAGGAGCACAAGTCGAGCAGCACAAGCTCAGTGCAAAAGGCAGCAAAACTCAGCAGGAAAGTATTGCTGGAAGAGTATTTTCCTTAAAGCTCAAATCTAGAAGGTTCACTGTGATGGGGTTTTTTTAAATTTTTTATAAAGTTTATTGATTAAAATCATCCATTACAACTAACATTCAATCCATATCCAACTTATTATATAGAGTCACATAATTAAAAAAGGAAAGGAAAGGAAAAACAGAAAAAAGTACACAATCTATAGATCAATAAAAAATATATCATTACAAAACATATTTAAACATTAAAACAATCCATCTTTGACTTTTTATCCATATTTAACACTTATGTACTTTACGCTAATAATATGATGAAACTCCATCCCTTACAAATATACTCATAAGATCATCCATATCATTTCCCTCATTCTTTTATCCTTCCTATAACCTTCTCATCTATTCCTCCTATTCCCTTTTCCTTGTTTCCTACTCGTTTCCCTTTTATTTCTTCTACTTATCTATCTTCATCACCTTTCACTCCCCTCTTCCTAACCTTCTCTACTTCCACTCTTCTTCTTTAAATCTTCTTTTATTTTGAATCTTTATCTTAAATTTATAAAAATTTTAATTATTTATTATTTAACAGTGTGTCTGTATATATATATATATATATATATATACACACACACATCTTCGTCTCTTCTCTCCCTGCACCATTTGTGACTGGCATTTATCATAATAATAAAGTTGCACTTCGTTTTGTTAAGATTTCTTTGTTATTTCTTCCTCATTTACTTGTCTAGCTTTAGTTTCTCAATTTATTTATTTATTCTTTATTCATAGCCAATAGTAGCTATATTACCCCATTGTTGTTTCAAATACCTTAAGGTTGGCATCCAATCCAAATTGTTTTCTTCTATAATGTCACCATTCAAATAGCTTGTAAGTAAATCCATTTCTATTGCTTCATATAATTTTAGTAACCAATCTTTAACACTAGGAATATTTTTTGTTTTCCATTTTTGCACTAAGGAAATCCTAGCTGTAGTGATTAAATAAAATACCGTATTTTTCGCCCTATAGGGCGCACTTTTTCTTCCCCAAAACGTGCGTGGGGAAGTGAGTGCGCCCTATAGGGCGAAGGGGCCGAGGCCGTGGGGAGAAGGAGCCCTCCTTCCCCCCGCGACCTCAGTCTTTGAATGGACTGGTGCTGGGATCGAAGCGATCCCGGCACCAGCCCATTGAAAGACTGAGGCCACGGGGAGAAGGAGGGCTCCTTCTCCCCGCGGCCTCAGTCTTGGAATCGGCTGGTGCCGGGATCGAAGCGATCCCGGCCCCAGCCGATTGAAGACCGAGGCCGGCGGGGGAAGGAGCCTTCCTTCCCCCCCCCCGGCCTCGGTTTGGAATCGGCTGGGGCCGGGATCGTTTCGATCCCGGCACAAGCCCATTCCAAGACTGAGGCCGGGGGGAGAAGGAGGGCTCCTTCTCCCCCCGGCCTCAGTCTTTCCATGGGCTTGTGCCGGGATCGTTTCGATCCCGGCACAAGCCCATGGAAAGACTGAGGCCGGGGGGGGGAGAAGGAGCCCTCCTTCCACCCCGGCCTCAGTCTTTCAATGGGCTTGTGCCGGGATCGTTTCGATCCCGGCACAAGCCCATGGAAAGACTGAGGCCGGGGGGGGAGAAGGAGCCCTCCTTCCACCCCGGCCTCAGTCTTTCAATGGGCTTGTGCCGGGATCGTTTCGATCCCGGCACAAGCCCATGGAAAGACTGAGGCCGGGGGGGGGAGAAGGAGCCCTCCTTCCACCCCGGCCTCAGTCTTTCAATGGGCTTGTGCCGGGATCGTTTCGATCCCGGCACAAGCCCATGGAAAGACTGAGGCGGGGGGGGGGAGAAGGAGCCCTCCTTCCACCCCGGCCTCACTCTTTCAATGGGCTTGTGCCGGGATCGTTTCGATCCCGGCACAAGCCCATGGAAAGACTGAGGCCGGGGGGGGTGAGAAGGAGCCCTCCTTCCACCCCGGCCTCAGTCTTTCAATGGGCTTGTGCCGGGATCGTTTCGATCCCGGCACAAGCCCATGGAAAGACTGAGGCCGGGGGGGAGAAGGAGCCCTCCTTCCACCCCGGCCTCAGTCTTTCCATGGGCTTGTGCCGGGATCGTTTCGATCCCGGCACAAGCCCATGGAAAGACTGAGGCCGGGGGGGGGGGGGGGGGGAGAAGGAGCCCTCCTTCCACCCCGGCCTCAGTCTTTCAATGGGCTTGTGCCGGGATCGTTTCGATCCCGGCACAAGCCCATGGAAAGACTGAGGCCGGGGGGGAGAAGGAGCCCTCCTTCCACCCCGGCCTCAGTCTTTCCATGGGCTTGTGCCGGGATCGTTTCGATCCCGGCACAAGCCCATGGAAAGACTGAGGCCGGGGGGGGAGAAGGAGCCCTCCTTCCACCCCGGCCTCAGTCTTTCAATGGGCTTGTGCCGGGATCGTTTCGATCCTGGCACAAGCCCATGGAAAGACTGAGGCCGGGGGGGGGGGGGAGAAGGAGCCCTCCTTCCACCCCGGCCTCAGTCTTTCAATGGGCTTGTGCCGGGATCGTTTCGATCCCGGCACAAGCCCATGGAAAGACTGAGGCCGGGGGGGAGAAGGAGCCCTCCTTCCACCCCGGCCTCAGTCTTTCAATGGGCTTGTGCCGGGATCGTTTCGATCCTGGCACAAGCCCATGGAAAGACTGAGGCCGGGGGGGGGGGGGAGAAGGAGCCCTCCTTCCACCCCGGCCTCAGTCTTTCAATGGGCTTGTGCCGGGATCGTTTCGATCCCGGCACAAGCCCATGGAAAGACTGAGGCGGGGGGGGAGAAGGAGCCCTCCTTCCACCCCGGCCTCAGTCTTTCAATTGGCTTGTGCCGGGATCGTTTCGATCCCGGCACAAGCCCATGGAAAGACTGAGGCCGGGGGGGGGGGGGGAGAAGGAGCCCTCCTTCCACCCCGGCCTCAGTCTTTCAATGGGCTTGTGCCGGGATCGTTTCGATCCCGGCACAAGCCCATGGAAAGACTGAGGCCGGGGGGGGGGGGAGAAGGAGCCCTCCTTCCACCCCGGCCTCAGTCTTTCAATGGGCTTGTGCCGGGATCGTTTCGATCCCGGCACAAGCCCATGGAAAGACTGAGGCCGGGGGGGGGGGAGAAGGAGCCCTCCTTCCACCCCGGCCTCAGTCTTTCAATGGGCTTGTGCCGGGATCGTTTCGATCCCGGCACAAGCCCATGGAAAGACTGAGGCCGGGGGGGAGAAGGAGCCCTCCTTCCACCCCGGCCTCAGTATTTCAATGGGCTTGTGCCGGGATCGAAACGATATCCCGGCACAAGCCCATGGAAAGACTGAGGCCGGGGGGGGGGGGAGAAGGAGCCCTCCTTCCACCCCGGCCTCAGTCTTTCAATGGGCTTGTGCCGGGATCGTTTCGATCCCGGCACAAGCCCATGGAAAGACTGAGGCCGGGGGGGGGGGGAGAAGGAGCCCTCCTTCTCCCCCCGGCCTCAGTCTTTCCATGGGCTTGTGCCAGGATCGAAACCCTCCTTCCCCCCCTCCCCCCGCGACCTCAGTTCAATGGGCTGGTGCTGGGATCGGTCTCCAATCCCAGCACCAGCCCATTGAACAACTCCGGCTAAAGGGAGGAATCCTTTTTTCTTGGATTTTCCCCCTTAAAAATTGGGTGCGCCCAATATGCCGGAGCGCCCTATAGGGCGAAAAATACGGTAATATCTTTCCCACTCTTATCCATCTCATTAACCCACATATTTAGTAAAAATATCTCTGGTCAAGCCTGTAATTTGCTCTGTGTTATACAATTAATAATTTCAATCACTTTTACCCAATACTTGTTAACAAATTTACAAGTCCATAAACAGTGATAAATTGTTCCTGTAATTTCCTCACATTTCCAACACAGATTATTTTTTGCTTTATACATTTTTGAGAGTTTCTCTGGGGTTAGGTACCATGTAAAATAAGTTTTGTAAATTTTCTTTCAAATTCTGTGATTTCGTATATTTTAATCGTTTAGTCCATACCCACTCCCATTTTTCTATTTCAATAGGATATCCAAAATTTTTAGCCCATTGAATCATATTCTCCTTTATAACTTCATCTTCTAACTCCCACTTCAATAATAATTTGTAAAAGGCACCTATTTTTTTTTATTATCTCCGAACCAAATTTTATCAAAATCGTTTAATTCTAGATTAATGCCTTGTGTTTTCATATCCATTTTAAATCGCTCTAAAATTTGTCTATATCTAAACCAATCAAATAAAAAACCTTCTCTAATCAATTCATCCTGGGTTTTAATTTTATAATTACCTGAGCCATCATCATTGATTAATTTAGCATATGTTACCCAACTAAATTCTGCTTTCATTTCTTTCCTATGGATTGCCTCTTGTGGGGAAAACCACCTAGGGAATTGAGGCACAGCTCTTCGTTTATACTTGTTCCAGATTTTCAGTAGTATTCTTCTAAAACAATGATTATTGAACTCTTTAGAGCAAATAATGCTCTATCCTAGAAAAGCGTGCCATCCAAAACATAAACTATCACTCTCTAGTTCTAGCAGTTTTCCCGATTCAAGCGTAACCCATTCTTTTAACCAAGTTAGGCAACAAGCTTCAAAATACAGTTTCAAATTCGGTACCCCTAGACCCCCCCTTTTAATCTTATTCTGGGTCTTTTGTTCTGCCAAATAAAATTACTCATATCTTTATGCCATATCCTAATTTTTTTTATTTACTATTGGGAGCATTTGAAATAAAAAGACCATTTTCTGTAAAACCATCATTTTCAATGTTGCAATTCTTCCTAGTAGAGATATTTGCTTTTTATTCCATCTGTTCAATTCTTTCTTTATCTCATTCCATGTATTTTTGTAATTTTCGTCAAACAAATTTATTGTTTTCTTAGTCACCATTATCCCTAGGTATTTTACTTTCTTTTGTATCTTCATTCCAGTTTCTTTAGTTAGTTGCTGTTCTTCGTCTTTAGATAATCCTTTTGTGAGAATAGAAGATTTTTCCTTATTGAGTTTGCATCCTGACACATTCCCAAATTCTTCTATTGTATTAATTAAATAATTTATACAGTTGTTCAGCTTATCCAAAAATATAACAAGGTCATCCACAAATGCTCTAACTTTATAGCAATAATTCTTAATTTTCAAACCCCGTATTAGATCCTGTTTCTTAATCTCTTTTATCAGTCTTTCAATTACTATAAGAAATAGGAGTGGTGAGAGAAGACAACCCTGCCTTGTCCCTCTCCTTATCTCTATTAACTTGGTTTTATCTCCATTAATATTAATCTGAGCCCTCTGGTCTTTATATATTTCTCTTATCCAACCCGTAAATTTGGGGCCTAATTGCATTTTTTTTATGATTTCCAACAATGTCTTCCAATTAACTGTGTCGAAAGGTTTTTCCAAATCTATAAACAACATTCCCAATTGTTTCTCATTGTGCCTTTCATAATACTCAATTATGTCAATCACTATTCTTAGATTTTCTCTCATTTGTCTATGAGGTAAAAATCCTCTTTGATCTTCATCTATCCAATTTATAAGATTTTTTTTTCAATCTATTAGCCAATATATTTGCAAAAATTAATAATCAATATTTAAGAGATATCGGTCTATAATTTTTTATTTCCGTTTTATCTTTTCCTTCTTTGGGTATTACAACAATTTCTGCATCTCTCCATGTTTGCGGTATGCCTTCTTCCCTAATTAAATTCATAACTTTTTGCAATGGGGCAGTTAGTTCTTCAAAAGTTTTGTAAAATATAGGAGTAAAGCCATCAGGACCTGGGGCTTTCCCATCCTTCAGTCCTTTAATTTTTCTCCTATTTCTAATGTAATTTTCTTTATTTCTTGCTTTTGTAATATTTTTATTTCTTCTTTTATAGTTTTATCTCCTGGGTTATTTAGAAGTTCTTTTTCTTTTTGAACTATCATATTTTTTAGTTCCTGATCCTTATCTTTCATTTTTTTATATAAAAAAGCTTGTTGGCTTATTAATAGTCCTCTTATCACTGCTTTAGCTGTATCCCAAACTATGTTCATTTTAGTTTCTCCCGTCATATTTTCTTCAAAATAGTATTTTATTGATTCTCTAATTTTTTTATTAATTTCCTTATTTTGAATTAAATTATCCTTTAGTTTCCAATTAAATTGTTTTCGGTTTTCTTGCAGTGTTATGACTATTGGATATGATCCGAAACATTCCTTGGTAGCATTTGTATTGATTTGATTACCTTACCAATTGATTTTGAGATCCAAAACATATCTAATCTAGAAAAGGATCTATGTCTAAACAAATAAAAGGTGAAGCCATCTTCTTTTTTTGCTTATATCTCCAAACATCAAGTAATGCGTAACTATCGACCAAATCAAAAAAGGTTCTGGGGAGTTTGTCCTGATTATTTATTATTTCAGTATCTCCTTTCCTATCTATCGTAGGGTCACACACCCCATTAAAATCTCCAATTAACATTATCTTTTCATAGTCCAATTCCAATACTTTCTTATGAATTTTTTGATAGAACACACTTTTGTTTACTTGGGGGCCATAAACTCCTATTACCAAGATTTTGTGTCCATTCCAGAATAATTCGATACCTATATAGTGACCTGTATTATCATTCATTATTTCTTTTGCTTTAATTTGTTTATTGACATATATTGCCACTCCTTTTTTCTTTCTTGTGTGAGACGAGATACATTTCCTAGTTTGTTGTTTTTTAATAATCTTTTTTTCTGAATTTTTAATATGTGTTTCCTGAAGGCATATTAAATTACGTTTTTCTTTCTCTAAGTTATGAAAAACTTTTTCTTTTTGACGTTGAGTTTAAACCTTTCACGTTAAGAGATATTATTTTCATCACTTGATCTCTTTTACTGAAATTGGTATCAAGGGGAGAAGAAGAGACGAAGGGGAAAAAAAAGAAAAAGTTTCAACAAAATCTAGCTATCAAGTCAGGAAAGAGACAATTTATTCCGTGTTCGTTTCTTCCTCTTCTGTGTTATCACTCTCTCCTCCTCTATCAATCTTGTCTCTACTTTTTTCTTCGTCACTTACAGGATTTTCCCCCTCTTCCTCACCATTTTTAGTCGAAGTCCCTCCTAAGTTTTCTTTTTCCTCCTCTTCTCCCCTATTCGGTGTTTTCCCACCTCTTCCCTTTTGTTTTTCAATCTCGTTTCTGTGCTCTTTCCAAAACACATGCTTTCTCAATTGAATTTATTTTATATCTTTTCTGATTCCATGTCAATGTCAACCCTTCAATTTCTTCCCATCTGAATGGGATTTTATAAACTTTTAATTGTTTGGTCAAAAATTGGTATTCCTTTCTCCTTCTCAAAATCTGCATCGGTATATCTTTAAAAACTTGAATCTCATTACCCCGTATCACCAGTCTTGTTTTAAAATTCTTCTGTAAAAAATCATCCTTTGTTTGTTTCCTTAGCCAATATATTACAATGTCCCTTGGTAATCTCTTATTCCTGGCGATCTTTGAGTTGATTCGATACATTCTATCAATATCGAATTGAATTTGCTGCAATGGTTTGTCCAAATATTTGGCCAAATACGGCACTAAAAATTCATATAAATTTTTGTTTGGTTATAATAATAATAATAATAATAATAATAATAATTATTATTATTATTATTATTATTTAATATCCCACCCCTCTGAGAACAATCGGGGCGGCTTACATCATAAAATCATCACACAATAATTAAGAACAATTCCCCCCCTCCCCCTTAAAAAAATATTAAACCAGACACAATTTAAAACAGGATATAAGAGGTAATCTCCATATAAAATCAATACACAATACATAAAAGAAAAGGTGCAGGCGGGGATGTATATACTGGCTCATAAAAAAGGACCTGGTTCATGGAGGGGGGAGCATCTCCGAAAAGAGATTCTGGAGCCTGAGCCGATAGATTATTCCGGGAAGGCCTGCCAGAAGAGATCCGTCTTGACAGCCTTCTTGAAGCTGTCAAGTGATGTCAATTGATGGATCTCCTCCGGCAGGCCATTCCATAGTTTGGGGGCAACTACAGAAAAGGCCCTCTGGGACAGGGGTAGGCAACCTTTTTGAGACGGGGGCCGGGTTGCTGTCCCTCAGACAATTGGGGGGGCCGAAGCACCAAAAATAAATAAATAAATAAATAAAAATAATTTTTTTAAAAAAAAAAACTAAAAAAATATATTCATGCACACTCTCTCAGCCCCAGAAAAGCCATGGCAAAACCCCTGTGGAGATTTTGCCAAGAAAACCCCAAGAACAAGTAATAACAACAATAATAAATATCATCATGGTGGGCGGCGGGGGATGGCGGCAGCGGCGGCAGGACCAGCCTTGGGCCGGTCCAAAGGCCTCGGGGGGCCACATCCGGCCCCCGGGCCTTAGGTTGCCTACCCCTGCTCTGGGAGGTAGTCACCAGCCTCGTTTTTTGAGGCTGTAACAGTTTCCTGAGAGAGGACCGGAGGGTGCGGGGAGGATTATACGGGAGGAGGCAGTCCTTAAGATAGCCTGGACCCAAGCCATGATTGTTCCGGTAAGCTTTGTAATTTTATACACTTCTCTCTTTGTTTAATTTCAAGTTTTAGAATTGCTTCATAGTCTTCTTGCTGGCATTTATTTAGTTCATCTATTTTAGTTTCCATCTGCTTTGATTTTTGCTCAATTTTTTCCATTTTTGTTGTTATTTTCCCAATATCTTTGTTGATTTTATCCAACTCTTGTCTTATTACTTTAGCTTCATTCTTTAATTCTTTATTTGTTTCCTCTTTAGATTCTCTAATTTCCCGTCTCATGTCGTCTCTTGAATCTCTGATTTCACTCCTCAGCTCCAAATGTAGTCTTTTCATTTCATCCAATAAGCTGGTGTTTGTGTCATTTCCTTTGGCAGCCATTTCTAACGAAGGTCTCCTTTGATTTAATTGAGCTTGTGCTTGAGCTTGTTTGTCTCTTTCCTTTCTCGACATCATTTTGTTCCAAAAATTTAATCACTATCTAGGTCCAGCAAAGGAAGAGAGATCACCTCTACAATAATTTTTTTAATGTGTTTCAATCAAATATATCCTTAAAGTATATATTATCTCTTTTTATCTCTGCTTAGTTCTTATTGTTTCCCAAACACATAACCAATAAAGTTAAACCTTTATTTCAAGATGTCATACACAACCTTACACAATATACAGCTGTAAAATCAATCTATTAATCCACCAGTTAGTTAATTAGTTTAGTTAGTTAAATCCACTTCCCCAATCTGAGATTAAACAAATAAGAACAATGAGTTATGCTCCTATATTCTAGACACCCAACAGTCATCTATTTTTTTTCCTTTTGAAAGAAACCTTTAAATTCAAATTTCCAAACCCTATATAATCTAATTGACCCGGATATTATTAATATATTCTCTATTTTTAGCTTAAACAAATTAAGCCTATTGGGTATCACACTATTATTCACTTATCACTTGTTTAATACATCAATCTACACTGCTAAATCAACACTTAAACAAAATTTTATCATTGTTAAACAATAATCAATCACACTTGTAACACAATATATTTCTCTTCACTTCCCCCTTAAATTACATATATTGCTCCACTAATATTAAACCAATAGTATCTTATATTGCATTAATATTCTAATGTCTATATGTACAAAACTTAATATATTGGCAAAAAGAAGCAAATTTAATAGGTTCTCAAGATCTTAAATTAAATAACTTTCTCATATATTGTATGCAGTTCAATTATAGAAAATGGCTATATATCAGTATATCAACTTATCTCTATATGTCCCCTCTAAATCAGTTCCCAAAACCCACACCAGAATTGTTCAACCTATATATATTCTACATATACACACTGTGTATATATGTATCATATATATATTACACTTGTATTTGTATATTTGCAAACAGTTGTAGCTCAATTACCCCCCCTTTTTTCCTAATCTTATTAGATAGAATAATAATAATAATAATAATAATAATAATAATAATTTTTATTTATATCCCGCCCCTCTGCCAGGCAATCGGGGCGGCGTACAACATTACAAAACTTAAAAACAATACATCAAATTAAATCCCGTCCCTCCTTCACCCACCCGCCCATCCCCCCAAACATACAAGCAAACTAAATAACAGTAATTAAAATACAAGCATAATTTTCTTGTCAGCATGGTGCCGACGAAGATGTTCTGGGCAGCCCTATATAGCCTCCAGCGTCTGCGGGGGTTGGAGCGGAGGAGGGGCAGCTCAGGCTGCACAGGTGTTCTCCCAGGGCTGGTCCTCCGGAGTTGGTAATTGGTCCTCCGCAGCCTGGAGGACGCTCTGCAGCCTGGAGGATGCTGGTGCTGGTGAAGGTGTTCTGGGCAGCCCTATATAGCCTCCAGCGTCTGCGGGGGTGGAGCGGAGGAGGGGCAGCTCAGGCTGCACAGGTGTTCTCTCAGGGCTGGTCCTCCGGAGTTGGTAACTGGTCCTCCGCAGCCTGGAGGACGCTCTGTAGCCTGGAGGACACTGGTGCTGGCGAAGATGTTCTGGGCAGCCCTATATAGCCTCCAGCGTCTGTGGGGGTTGGAGCGGAGGAGGGGCAGCTCAGGCTGCACAGGTGTTCTCCCAGGGCTGGTCCTCTGGAGTTGGTAATTGGTTCTCCGCAGCCTGGAGGACGCTCTGCAGCCTGGAGGATGCTGGTGCTGGTGAAGGTGTTCTGGGCAGCCCTATATAGCCTCCAGCGTCTGCGGGGGTGGAGCGGAGGAGGGGCAGCTCAGGCTGCGCAGGTGTTCTCCCAGGGCTGGTCCTCCGGAGTTGGTAACTGGTCCTCCACAGCCTGGAGGATGCTCTGCAGCCTGGAGGACGCTGGTGCTGAACACAATAATACTATATTAAATCTTATTTCATCTTATTTCTATATTTCAATAATATTAGTAATAGTATTATTTTGATATTTTGATAATCTGTTATTTAATAGTCTCCGTGTTCCTGTATATCTTCACTTTCTTCTTTATTTTCTTTATTTTCTTCTTTATTTTCTTAGTCTTTACTCTTTCTCTCGATGCTTGTTGTAAATCCCAGTCCAAATATTATTCAGATCACCCCTTCCGCTTAGTATAAATCTCCAAAGTCTATAAAATCTATAAAGTATTTAGTTCTTTCTTTTGATACTTTTCCAAAGGGGAAAGGAAAAATGATATTTAATGTTTTATTAGTGTCTTATTCTCTGCAACAGTTTCAAAAGGACGGGGGTAGATGCTTAGGGAGATACAAGGAGCGCCGAAGTTCAGATAGTAAAAACAGGAACAAAGCGGAGGGAGTGAAGGGAAAAAAAACTTTTAGTTTTGTCCTTTTAACATTTATCTTATAGAGTCCTATACAAGAAAACATTTCAGGCTCGATCCACACTTATTGTTAACAATGTTTCATAAACTATTTCGTTTCTAGTACCTTAAGTTCTAAGTAATGTTCTTTGTGGCTTTATAGCTCTTTTTTTTTGTAAGTTAAGATTGTTTAACAAATCGCCATTGTCGTTGTACAAAACAGCATGTTCCCCTACCAAGTCAGATAAGAGTCTCAGGATTATTTCTTTTGCTAAGAATCCTCTGAAGCAAAAATATCAAAGTTGTCAAAAGTGTCAAATTTTAGTTGCCAACCAAAAATCTTGGAATATATCTCAGTCTCGTCTCTTACCAACTCATTTATAACATTATTTTTATCTTAAATCATCCACATTTCAATTCCGCTTTCATTTACCTTTCACTTTCTTCTCTTTCTTCTCTTCTTACTAATCTGTTAGTTTATACATATATAATAATCAGTCGGAAGGGCAGTCTTGGCACAAATAGTTATATCGCAGAAGGCAAATCTCCAGCTAGTACAAGGTTTCTAGATTTAGTGAAAGTTATTAGGGCAAATTAAAATCAAAGCGGCGGCGGTGCTGGTGCTGCAATAAGCGGCTGCTTGCCCGCGATCGTGGCCGGCTCAGACCAGCTCTTACCCTCTCTCCTGACCGTCGCTCTTAATCTTGTTTTCCTGGAGAGGTATCGGGTCGTTTCGGTCTCCGCTGAGCCCCTCTGAATCCCTTCTAACTGAGGGGATTAATTCTGCTCCACGACATCGACATCTATGGAGCCTTGAATCCACGAATAGCGATCTCTCCCTTTGATCTTACTTTTCAGGAGGATCCTCGCACCGCCATGCCACCAGAAGTCCACTGTGATGTTTTGATTATATGCTGAAAAAAAAGAGTGCTGACAGAATTAAGCCATGAAGGACTATATTTGTTTTTCATTTCTAACCAAGCCTGAAGGACAGTTATGCTCAAGGACTATATATATACAGCTTATCTGAAAATAAATATTGGCTACTCATTATTTCTGTATATAAAAGCCTACTGAGTCAAATCTTTTCACCTGCAAACCTTGTGTGGCAACTGTGTTTTCCATACAGAGGATTGCAGGTGAATTCTCCTGTGTAAACTGCAATAGACTCTGCTATAAAACCTTAACACAACTGAAATGGTGAAGGGTCTGGAAACCATGAAGCCCTGTGAGGAGAGACTTTGGGAGCTAGGGATGTTTCGCCTGGGAAAGAGGAGGCTAAGAGCTGATATGATAACCTTGCTTAAATGTTTGAAGGGATGTCATTGTGAGGATGGAGAAAACTTGTTTTCTGCTGTTCCAGAAAATGGGACATGGAACACTGGATGCAAACGCCAGGAAAAGATTCCACCTCAACATTAGGAGGAACTTTCTGAGAGTAATTGTGGTTTGACAATTGGAGATTTTGGTGGAGTCTCCTTCCTTGGAGGTTTTTAAACAGAGGCTGGATGACCATCTGTCACGGGTGCTTTAATTGTGTATTCCTGCATGGTAGAATGGGGTTGGACTGGATAGCCCTTGGCAACTCTATGATTCTGTGAATTGACATTGATCCTTGACCAGCTCCATGGTCTCTGTGCTTGGCTCCTAATTGGATTTCCTTTTTCCTCAAGCAGGTATTGAGCAGCAGAGTGAGAACTATGAGGAGCCACCTAGGACATCAAGGGAAACTATGGAGCCTTTCATAGAAAAAGAGGCATTTGGAAATCCAAATGAACTGAAAAGAAAAAGAAAAAGCCAAATGAAAAAGGAGAACAACTCTGCCTCTCAAAGTACTGAACATTCTGAATGTTTGACTTCATGGTAAAATCAAGTAGAGTGTCCTGTCTGTGGGAGAGTATGCAAATGTAAATCACAATTAAACACACACTTCAGCGTTCCCATGGGGAAGAGACCTTACAAATGCATGGAGTGTGGAAAGACCTTCTCTCATAGTCATAATCTATATTTACATCAAAGAACCCACACAGGGGAGAAATCATATAAATGCATGGAATGTGGGAAGTGCTTCAGTAAGAGTTCAGCTCTACGTTTACATCAAAGAACCCACACAGGGGAGAAACCATATGAATGCATGGAATGTGGGAAGAGCTTCAGTCAGAGTAGAACTCTGCGTTTACATCAAAGAACCCACACAGGGGATAAACCATATGAATGCATCGAATGTGGGAAGAGCTTCTCTTATAATAGCAGTTTACGTTACCATCAAAGAACACACACAGAGGAAAAACCATATAAATGCATGGAATGTGGGAAGAGCTTCAGTCAGAGTGGACATCTACGTTCACATGAAAGAACCCACACAGGGGAGAAACCATATAAATGCATGGAATGTGGGAAGGGCTTCATTCAGAGTGGAAAACTACATTGTCATCTAAGAACACACACAGGGGAGAAACCATATAAGTGCATACAATGTGGAAAGAGTTTCCGTCACAGTTCAACTCTCTGTTCCCATCAAAGGATCCACACAGGGGAGAAACCATATAAATGCATGGAATGTGGGAACAGCTTCAGGAACAGTTCAGCTCTACATTCCCATGAAAGGACCCACACAGGGGAGAAACCATATAAATGCATGGAATGTGGGAAGAGCTTCAGTCACAGTTCAGCTCTACGTTCACATGAAAGAACCCACACAGGGGAGAAAACACATGAATGCATGGAATGTGGGAAGAGCTTCAGTCACAGTTCAACTCTACGTTTACATGAAAGAATCCACACAGGAGAGAAACCATATGAATGCATGGAATGTGGGAAGAGCTTCCGTCAGAAGGGAGGTCTGCATTCACATCAAAGATCCCACACAGGGGAGAAACCATATAAATGCATGGAATGTGGGAAGAGCTTCAATAGGAGTGGAACTCTGAGTTCCCATCAAAGAACCCACACAGGGGAGAAACCATATAAATGCATGGAATGTGGGAAGAGCTTCAATCACAGTTCAGTTCTACATTTACATCAAAGAACGCACACAGGGGAGAAACCATATAAATGCATGGAATGTGGGAAGAGCTTCAGTCAGAGTGGAGGTCTACGTTTACATCAAAGAACCCACACAGGGGAAAAACCACATAAATGCATGGAATGTGGGAAGAGCTTCAGTAACAGTTCAGCTCTACGTTTACATCAAAGAACCCACACAGGGGAGAAACCATATGAATGCATGGAATGTGGGAAGAGCTTCAATCAGAGTGGAACTCTACGTTCTCATAAAAGATCCCACACTGGAGAGAAACCATATAAATGCATGGAATGTGGGAAGAGCTTCAGTGAGAGTAGATCTCTACGTTCACATGAAAGAACCCACACGGGAGAAACCATATGAATGCATGGAATGTGGGAGGAGCTTCAGTCACAGTTCAGCTCTACGTTTACATCACAGAACCCACAGAGGGGACAAACCATATAAATGCATGGAATGTGGGAAGAGCTTCAGTCAGAGTGGGGATCTACGTTTACATCAAAGAACCCACACAGGGGAGAAACCATATAAATGCATGGAATGTGGGAAGAGCTTCAGTCAGAGTAAAGGTCTACGTTTACATCAAAGAACCCACATAGGGGGAAAAACCATATAAATCTGCGGCATGTGGGAAGAGCTTCTGTCACAATGCAAAACTATGTTCACATGAAAGAACCCACACACGGGAGAAACCATATAAATCAGGGGTATGCAACTTTTCCCCTTTAAGAGCCGAGGGACTTCAGCTCCCAGAAGCCTCAGCTATGTTGGCCAATAGTCCCATGTTGGCCAATAGCTCCTGGGATTCTGGGAGCTGAAGTCCCTCAGCCCTTAAAGGGGAAAGGTTGCCTACCCCTGATATAAATGCATAGTATGTGGGAGAAGGTTCACTCAGAGTGGGACTCTACGTTTACATTAAAGAACCCACATGGGGAAAACTAGTAAAATGTATGAAATACAGCAAGAGCTTTCGTCAAGAAAAATAAATTGCCATGCAGAGGGGCGGGTTATAAATAACAATTATTATTATTATTATTATTATTAAATAAAGAGTTAGGGTCTTTACAGACTGCCAGAAATAATGCAGCTTGAGGCCACTTTAACTGTCCTGGCTCAGTGCTAGGGAATCATGGGAATTGTATTTTTTTCTGGGATATTGAGCCTTGTCTGTCAGAGAGTTCTAGTGGCACAATAAACTACAGTTCCCATGATTCCTTAGCACTGAGCAATGACAGTTAATTGGCCTCAATCTGCTTTATTTCTGGCAGTCTGTAAAGGCCCATATTCAACCCTAAAAATTCAGTTGTTAATAAACTGGAATAGGTAAACCTTGATAGGGATACAGAAAGGAACCAGTCAAAGATGCCCTCTGTCACCTCTGCTCAGTGGCGTCACTAGGGTTGGTGTCACATCTGGAAGGGGCCTCCCTTTCCCATTCCCATTCCTAATGTTTGATTAGCAAAGCAAAGCAGCTTCATTTATATACCAGTTTATACCGCACTATGGGATGTCTAAGTGGTTTACAACTGTAAGCTCATTGCCCCAGTGGTGGAAAAGGGAGGATGAAGAGCAACACTGGTGGGGAAAGGGAGGAGGGAGGAGGAAGAGCAGCAGTGGGGGAAGCAGAGGTGGAGGAATAGGAAGAGGAGGAGGAGGGAGGAGGAAGAGTAGCAGTGAGGGGGAAGAGGAGGAGCAAGAAGGAGGAAGCACTAGCAGAGAGAAGAAGCGGAGGAGGGGAAAGCAGCAGAGGGGAAAGACAGAAGAGGCAGAGGGAAGAGGAAGAAGATGGAGCCCCCTCTTGGAATATGGATGGGTTATACCAGGGGTAGGCAACCTGCGGCCCAGGGGCCGGATGCAGCCCCTCGAGGCCTTTGAACCGGCCCAGGCTGGTCCTGCTGCCCCCGCCGCCCCCCGCCATGGTGATATTGATTATTGTTGTTATTACTTGTTCTTGGGGTTTTCTTGGCAAAATCTCCACAGGGGTTTTGCCATCATGGCTTTTCTGGGGCTGGGAGAGTGTGCATGCATATTTTTAAATTTTATTTTATTTTATTTTTATTATTTTTATTATTTTATTATTTTGTTTCGGCCCGCCAGTTGTCTGAGGGACAGCAACCCGGCCCCTTGCTCAAAAAGGTTGCCTATCCCTGGGTTATACAGTCAAAGGAGAAATGTAGAGATGTGTGTGTGGAAAGTTCTCATGGGAGCAGTGTCTACCGGAGAACAAAGAGAACCCGACAGCAGGTGGTTTAGAAGTCAAAACATGGGCTCACAGGCAGAAAAACAAAAATACAGAATAGATAGGCAATATAAGAACATATGAGCTCATGGGAAGGAAGTTACATGGAGGATGATAGACAGCTAGAGGCTGAGTTAAAGTACATCTTCCAGGCATCATCCAATCAGCATGAGGTTAACACCCAGAGTATTGAGGGGCTATACAGTCAATGGTGAAATGTAAAGATGTGTGTGTCTGTAATTTTCCATGAGAACATGCTTCCAGGCCGAACACAACAACTCAGTCCAGGTGGCCAAAAGACAAAACAAAAAGAAACCACTAGATGGGAAAGTGTTCTTGTTTACACTTACCATCTGATGACATCTGGCGGAGAGACACTAGGCCCAGCACCATTGGGCCTAGAGTAAGAAGAAGAGCCCTCCCTCTATTGCCATCCAGTGTCATCTGGGAGAGAGGACACTAGGCCCAGCACCATCGGGCCTGGAATAAGAAGAAGAGCCCTCCCTCCATTCCATCCAGTGTCATCTGGGGGAGAGACACTAGGCCCAGCACCTTCGGGCCTAGTGTAAGAAGAAGAGCCCTCCCTCCATTCCATCCAGTGTCATCTGGGGGAGAGGACACTAGGCCCAGCACCATCGGGCCTAGTGTAAGAAGAAGAGCCCTCCCTCTATTCCATCCAGTGTCATCTGGGGGAGAGACACTAGGCCCAGCACCATCGGGCCTAGTGTAAGAAGAAGAGCCCTCCCTCTATTCCATCCAGTGTCATCTGGGAGAGAGGACACTAGGCCCAGCACCATTGGGCCTGGAATAATAAGAAGAGACCTCCCTCCATTCCATCCAGTGTCATCTGGGGGAGAGGACACTAGGCCCAGCACCATTGGGCCTGGAATAAGAAGAAGAGCCCTCCCTCCATTCCATCCAGTGTCATCTGGGGGAGAGACACTAGGCCCAGCACCATCGGGCCTGGAATAAGAAGAAGAGCCCTCCCTCCATTCCATCCAGTGTCATCTGGGGGAGAGACACCAGGCCCAGCACCATCAGGCCTAGAGTAAGAAGAGCCCTCCCTCTATTGCCATCCAGTGTCATCTGGGGGAGAGACACCAGGCCCAGCACCATCAGGCCTAGAGTAAGAAGAGCCCTCCCTCTATTGCCATCCAGTGTCATCTGGGGGAGAGACACTAGGCCCAGCACCATCGGGCCTAGAGTAAGAAGAAGAGCCCTTACCTTTTAAGGGGCGGGTGGGTTTCTGAATTTTTACGTTGTATTAACGTAGCTTTATGTAAATTTTAATGTTGTAAGCCGCCCTGATTGCTCTGCAGAGGGGCGGGATATAAATAAATATTTATTATTATTATTATTATTATTATTATTATTATTATTATTACACAAAGGAAGCAACAATAAAAGTTGTTATGAGAAAGTAGATCACATGGTAAAAGATGAAAAACAAGAGGTTGGGTTAACATACGTCACGTTTGGAGAGAGCGCAATTGTTTGTTAAGTTTGGAGAGAGTGCAATTGTTTGGCGAAGTAGAAAGCAGGGATATGTAGCACAAAGTACAGGAGAAGAGGAATTCGGAGCATTGTCAGAATTAGTTAATGAGATTGAATGGATTAGACAATTGTTGAAGGATTTGAATCAAGAGTATGTTGAACCAGTGTAGATAAATGAGGATTCTCAATCTTGTACTGCCATGGCAGAAGCAGAAAATCTGAAGTGCAGAGCAAAGTACATTGGAGTCAGATACCAAAATGTCAGAGAATTGGTACAGAAAGGAATTGTGTGTCTGCAGTATATAGAATCAAAACAGAATCTGGCAGACATTTTGACAAAGGCATTGACCATAGATAGACGTGACCAGATGTCTTGTCTACTTGGTATGTCAACATAAGTATATAGGCCTAGCAATCGTGCTAAGTTAGTGTTACAACATATAGTTAGTGTGCCACATACACACATCCATACATTTCAGGAGGGGATTGTCAGAGTATTGATGGGCTATACAGTCAATGGTGAAATGTAAAGATGTGTGTGTCTGTAATTTTCCATGAGAACATGCTTCTAGGCCGAACACAACAACTCAGTCCAGGAGGCCAAAAGACAAAACAAGAGGAGACTACTAGATGGGAAACTGTTCTTGTTTACACAAAGGACACAATAATAAAAGTTGTTATGAGAAAGTAAATCACATGGTGGAAGATGAACAACAAGAGGTTGGGTTAACATACGTCACGTACAGAACATCCAATTAACCTGAAGGTTAACACCCAAGAGGTGGAGAAAGGCTGGGCTGAGAAATTGTGTATTAGGCATTGAAGTTAGTCTGCTAGATAGCTGTGTTTAAATATTTGAAGGGATGTCATATTGAGGAGGGAACAAGCTTGTTTTCTGCTGCTCCAGAGACTAGGACCCGAAACAATGGATGCAAGCTGCAAGAAAAGAGATTCCACCTCAACATTAGGAGGAACTTCCTGACAGTAAGGGCTGTTCGACAGTGGAACACACTCCCTCGGAGAGTAGTGGAGTCTTCTTCCTTGGAGGTCTTTAAGCAGCGGCTGGATGGTCATCTGTCGGGGATGCTTTGATTGGGAGTTCCTGCATGGCAGGGGGTTGGACTGGATGGCCCTTGTGGTCTCTTCCAACTCTATGATTCTATGATTCTATGATTCTATGATTCTATGCTTTTGAACTTTCATTAGAATGGATTAAGTTTTCTTTACTTTGCAATGGAGCTATAGCATGTCTTACTGCTTCACAATGTAGCCTTAAGGATCAGTAGTTTTGTTCCTGTTTAGCCACATCTGCAAGATGTGATGCTTTAGTGGACTTTATAGGTTTTACTCTGCATATTTTTCTATAATAAAGCTTACTGCTAGAAGCTTGGATGCTCTGCGTGTTTTCACTCTGCTGGATTTACAAAAACCCACTCCTCCAACACCGAACGGGTGGAGTATGGGAAGGGCCAAGAGTTTCTTTGTTCTCTTTTGTTTATATATGCAAGCAATGTGATTATGAGTTATGCTGGTTGCTGCTTTTTGCTTATGCTTACACTTGGGAACTGCTTTTACAATGTAACCATAACTCCTGGATCTGTAAACATGGATCTGTAATTTTTCTATTCTACAACAACATCAGCAAGATGTGATCCTATAGTAGATTGTTTTTTTTCTTTCTTATTTACTTTATGGAACAATAAAGCTGTACTTTAGATCTACAAGATGTGTCTGCATGCTTTTAGCATGGAAAAGGCTGATGGAGGAAGCTACTTTCTAAGCTCTGCTGCTTTGCACATCACATCCAAATATTCAACAAAGTTTATGTTGGCTCCACTCACATCTTCAGCAGCACAAGAAGCAGTGGAATGTGCTGGGGGAGGCAAAACAGAACATCTGTAAGTAGAGCATCTGCATGTTTGCATGTTTCAAAGAGCTGTCTGGCCATTTGGCAGAATGTAAAGGCTTTTTAATAATAATATAATAATAATAATAATAAAATTTATTTATATCCCGCCCTTCTGCGAACAATCGGGGCGGCTTACAACAGTAAAATAGTACATGGTATAAAACAAGTCAAAATCCCTTCCCCTCCTTAAAACATTATTAAATCAATACAAATTAAAATCAACATATATACAATTGTTATTAAAAATCCTTCCTAGCAAGCAGCACCAGTTAGGAGCTCCAGAATCAACTTCAAGAGGGGGTTCCTGAGGCTGGAATTAACTATTCCGGAAAAGCCTGCCTGAAGAGATCCGTCTTGACAGCCTTTTTAAAGCTGTCTAACGATGTCAATAGACGGATCTCATCCGGCAGGCCGTTCCACAATTTGGGGGCAACAGCCGAAAAAACCCTCTGGGAGGTGGTCGCAAGCCTAGATCTTTGTGGCTACAACAAATTCCTCCCAGAGGACCGGAGAGAGCGGGGAGGATTATAAGGGAGAAGGCGGTCCCTGAGATAGCTTGGACCCAAGCCATTTAGGGCTTTAAAGGTGATAACCAACACCTTGTACTGGGCCCGGAAGCTGATAGGCAGCCAGTGGAGGGACCTCAAAACCGGAGTAATGTGGTCCCTCCTAGATGTTCCAGAGACAAGCCTGGCTGCCATATTTTGTACCAGCTGTAATTTCCGAACCAAGCACAAGGGTAGCCCCATGTACAGTGCGTTACAGAAATCAAGATGTGAGGTTACCAGCACGTGCACAACAGTCTCAAGATCCCTTACTCCAGAAAAGGGTGCAGCTGGCGTATCAGCCGAAGCTGATAACAGGCGCTCCTGACTGTCGCATTTACCTGATTTGTCATCAGGAGCGACAAGTCAAGGAGCACCCCCAGACTGCGAACACAGTCAGTGGAGGAGAGTGTGACCCCATCCAGGACTGGCAGTTGCAACCCAATTTTTGGTTTCAGGGATGCTACCGTGAGCACCTCCGTCTTGTCTGGATTCAGTCTCAATCTGTTTTTCCTCATCCATCCCATTACTGCCCGAAGACATTCATTGAGAGAGGAGACGCCATTGGGATTCAAGGCCGACGAACGAGACACAGAGAAATAGATCTGAGTGTCATCAGCATACTGATACTGTCCCTGAGCAGCACCCTCTGGGACCTGCCCGAGAGGAAGGACTGGAACCACTGCAAAGCAGTGCCTCCGATGCCTAACTCCCTCAGGCGATCCAGAAGAATGCTGTAATCTATCGTATCAAAAGCCACTGAGAGGTCTAAGAGCAGACACAGATTGTTGGTCAAGGCAACCATGGCAGTCTCAACCCCAAAGCCTGTCCTGAAGCCAGTTTGAAATGGGTCTAGATAATCGGTTTCATCCAAGACAGCTTGGAGTTGAAGAGCAACCGCCCTCTCGATCACCTTGCTCAAAAATGGTAATAAAGAGACTGGCCTATAATTTTTCATATCCAGGGAGTCCAGGGAAGTTTTTTTCAGAATAAGCTTAACATCCGCCTCCTTTAAACATAATGGAATATATCCTTCTCTGAAGGACGCATTGATGATGCTCACAAGGAACTTTCGCAATGCATCCCCTCCCTGGACGGCCAGCCAAGATGGGCAAGGGTCAACCAAGGAGTTTATCCATGTCATCGGTACTCACAGATGGAAGTAGATCCAGTATAATTACATCGGCAGATTCGCTGGACACCTCATCCATTGTTTCTGTTACAATAGTGGCATCTAAGTTGGCTCTTATCTGAGAGATTTTATCTGCAAAGAAGTTATTAAATGCGTCACAGCAGGCAGTCGTCGGGTTAAGCAGGGGATTTGGCACAGGGGATACCTGTGTCAGTTCCCTCACCACCGTAAACAGCTCTGCTGGACGAGACTCTGCAGACTCAATACGTGCAGAGGAGAAGGATCTCTGCACTGCATGCATTGCCTCCCCATAAGAGAACTGAGTTCTGACCTGAGCATTTTCAAGACAGTTTTTTCAAAAGGCTGGAGGGTGGAAAACTGCTAAAAGACTCTTTTGTCTGTCAAGTGTGAGTCATAGAATCATAGAATCACCGCAGGTGCAGCTGTTACACAAGGCTGTGACAGTGTGACTTAGCAGATAATAATAATAATAATAATAATTTTTATTTATATCCCGCCCCTCTGCCAAGCAATCGGGGCGGCGTACAGAGTTCAAAACATCAAAATAGATTACATCAAATCAACTCCCATCCCTCATTCCCATCCCCACTCACCCCCCAAAACAATTCAACAAAACAAATTAAAAAACAATATACAATACAATATAAAATATACAATTACAATATAAAAATACATAATAGCATTATAGCTGGGAAATATATAACTGGGGAAGGATTTTAAGCTCTTCCCGGTCTCCCCAACCGTGCTCCAGTCACAGCTGTGCTGTTGGTGAAAAACAAAGTCCAATTATAGTCAAAAGCTGGAAGCTGGAGGGGATTTTAAAGCTGCCAGTGCTCCTCCCCAGCAGCGCAGGTGAAACTGGTCCTCCGAGGGCTGCTGGGTGGCCAGCAGTCCTCCGCGGCTTCAGGGAGGCCGCCGCTTGCTGGGTGGTGCCGGCGGAGTAGCCTCCAGTCCAGCTGCTCAGGTGGTGGAAAGGGAGGGGCTGGTCCCAACTCTCCCCGCTTGGCTCCTGGAGCTGCTGTTGCCTCTGAGGAGGCTAAGAGTCTTAAATAGCCTCCAGTCCAGCTGCTCAGGTGGTGGAAAGGGAGGGGCTGGTCCCAACTCTCCCCGCTTGGCTCCTGGAGCTGCTGTTACCTCTGAGGAGGCTAAGAGTCTTAAATAGCCTCCAGTCCAGCTGCTCAGGTGGTGGAAAGGGAGGGGCTAGTCCCAACTCTCCCCGCTTGGCTCCTGGAGCTGCTGTTACCTCTGAGGAGGCTAAGAGTCTTAAATAGCCTCCAGTCCAGCTGCTCAGGTGGTGGAAAGGGAGGGGCTGGTCCCAACTCTCCCCGCTTGGCTCCTGGAGCTGCTGTTACCTCTGAGGAGGCTAAGAGTCTTAAATAGCCTCCAGTCCAGCTGCTCAGGTGGTGGAAAGGGAGGGGCTGGTCCCAACTCTCCCCGCTTGGCTCCTGGAGCTGCTGTTACCTCTGAGGAGCCAAGTCTGGATTTTGGACTCTGGTGCCACTGGACACATGGTAAACACTCCTGAATTACTCACAAATAAGAAACCCTCTACAGTAAATTCTGTTGGTCTAGCTGATGGAGCAGCAAGAGAAATCAAGCAGATGGGGAGTGTTTGCATTCCTGGCTTTGGTAAATCTTTTGATAATGTTTTGTGTGTGCCTAAATTACAAAACTGCTTAGTTAGTGCAGGAGTAGGCAACCTTTCCCCTTTAAGGGCCGAGGGACTTCAGCTCCCAGAATCCCAGGAGTTGTTGGCTAACATGGGACAATTGGCCAACATGCCTGAGGCTTCTGGAAGCTGAAGTCCCTCGGCCCTTAAAGGGGAAAGGTTGCCTACCCCTGAGCTAGTGTGTCTGCTTTGACCACGGAAGGATATACACTGCAATTTGTGGGGGATGAATGCATAATTTCCAAAGATGGGGAATTTTTGCAAAGGCTGGTGGCAGCAGATATTTCATGGTGATTGTGGATCGCTTCACCAAGTTTCCTTGTGTGATGCTCCTGAAAGTAAAGAATGAAGCAGCAGACAGGTTTAAAGATTGGGTGAACATGATTGAAAGAGAATCATTGAAAGAGAATTTGATTACAAAGTGGGGTCTTTCGTCACAGACGGGGGAGGTGAATTCTTACCTCACAGTTTGGGAAACTGGTTGAGAAAGAAAGGGATTAGGAACAACACAACCAATCCTGCAGTTCCTCTAGAGGATGGATTGGCAGAGAGGAGAACTGGTGTCCTAAAGCAGATGAAAGATTGCATGGTGTTAGATGCAAATGCACCTGAGAATCTCTGGGGTGAGGCAATTCTTGATGGAATATGGATGGGTTATACAGTCAAAAGTGAATGTAGAAATGTGTGTGTGTAATTTTCCTCATGAGAACAACATCTAGAGAAACAAAGAGAACTCGGCAGCAGATGGCCAAGAAGACATAAACATGGACAGATTTAGCTGGGAAACAGATAACCAGTACAAAAACAACTTTCATGAAAAAGTAGTCACATGGGTGGATGATGGACAACAAGGGGCTGGGTTAAAACACATCATACAGGCATTTTCCAATCAGCAAACAAAAGCAACATACAATTTCAGCACCTCATTGGGAAGACAGCTTTGTATGTGACTAGATTGTTAAAATTAACACACTCTTGCACCCCTGCAGTTTTATTGCAATGATGCTGTAAAACAGTTTGGCACAATGAACCTGCCCCTTTACTTCATTGACAATTGAACCATATGAAAATTCTCACACCTATGCCATCATATGGCCAATTTCTCAGCTGGTACATAAAACAATTAAAGAGGATGAGAAATCACCAATTCCTGTCTTTAGGGGTGGTGGACCTATTAGAATGGTCCGTGCTCGAAGGCTAATGGAACCAATTGGATTCCAGAAATCCTTAGAGGGTATGATGGTTGGTAATGCTGGTGATTCTGTCAAAGCTTTGGTTAATACGTGGAACACCAATCTCACCAAGGCTATCGACACAATCACTCCTAAATGTCCTTTCCAACCTGCTTCAAACTGAAAGCCATGGTATACCATGGTATAGGAAGATGAAGTGGGTTGGACAATGAGCAGAGTGCACCTGGCGGAAAACTCGACTCTTATCTGACAAGACTCGTAATAGGAACTTTCCTCATTCCTATTGAGAGACAATACTTTCTGTTCTGCACGTATTTTGTTTGCAGAGTCCTGTCCAGCAGAGCTGTTTAGGGTGATAGGGGAGCTGACACGGGTTCCACCTGCGCAGAACCCACTACTTAACCTGACAACAGCCTGCTGTGATGCGTTTAATAACTTTTTTGCAGATAAAATCTCTCAGATAAGAGCTGACTTAGATGCCAGTATTTTATCAGAATCAATTGAGGGGGCCGCCAGCAACTCCATCAGTGATATTATACTGGATCGATTTCAATCTGTAAGTACCGATGACATGGACAAGCTCCTTGGAAGTGTGAGGAAGAAGACTTGCCCTCTTGATCCTTGTCTATCCTGGCAGTCCGTCGGGGGGGGGAGGGAATGCATTGAGGCTTCCTTAGGGATATCATCAATGCATCCCTCGGGGAAGGCTACATTCCATCTTGTTTGAAAGAAGTGGCAGTTAGGCCGCTTCTGCAAAAGCCTCCCCTGGACCCCCTGGATATGAACAACTACAGGCCGGTCTCTTTGTTAGCATTTTTAAGCAAAGTGATCGAGAGGGCGGTGGCTCTTCAATTCCCAGCTGTCTTGGAGGAAACCGATTATCTAGGCCCATTTCAAACTGGCTTTAGGACAGGATTTGGAGTTGAGTGCCATGGTTACCTTGGCCGATGATCTTCGACTGAGCATCGATGGGTAGTGTCACTCTGTTAGTGCCCTTAGACCTCTCAGAGGCTTTTGATACAATAGATCACAACATCCTCTTGGATTGCCTAAGGGGGTTAGGAATTGGAGGCACTGCATTATAGTGGTTCCGTTCCTTCCTCTTGGGCAGATTCTAGAGGGTGTTGATCAGGGACCGTTGCTCTACTAAAAAGTCCCCAATGTTGTTTAATATATACATGAAGCCACTGGGAGAGATCATCCGGAGACACAGGGCGAGGTGTTATCAGTACGCCGATGATACCCAGATATATTTCCCCATGCCTCAGTCATCGGCTATGACCTTAGATGGCATCTCTCCTCTAAATGAATGTCTTAAGGCAGTAATGGGCTGGATGAGGAAAAACAGATTGAGACTGAATCCAGATAAAACGGAGGTAGGTACTAATGGTAGTGTCCCCAAAACTAGGAATTGGGATCCAACCTCTAGTGTTGGACGAGGTGACACTCTCCACAGAGTACTGTGTTCGCAGTCTGGGAGTACTTCTGGACCCATTGCTACAGATCATTAATCAGGTAAATATGATCGTCAGAAGTACCTCTCAATGACTTTCTCAGAGCGGTAATGGATTGGATGAGGAAAAACAGATTGAAGTTGAATCCAGACAAAACGGAGGTACTCACGGTTACAGGCCCTAAACCAGATTTGGGAATACAGTCTCCAGTCCTGGATGGAGTCACACTCTCCTCTAAGGACTGTGTTCCCAGTCTGGGGGTTCTCCTAGATTTGTCGCTTCACATGACTAGACAGGTGAATGCGGCGGTCAGGAGTGCCTGTTATCAGCTTTGGCTGATACGCCAACTGCGCCCTTATCTGGATGTGAGGGACCTGGAAGCAGTGGTACACGCCCTGGTAACCTCACGCTTGGACTACTGTAATGCGCTCTACATGGGGCTACCCTTGTGCCTAACCCGGAAACTACAACTGATACAAAATATGGCAGCCAGGCTAATTACTGGTACATCAAGTAGGGAGCACATAACACCTGTGCTCAAATCCCTCCACTGGCTGACAATTAGTTTCCGGGCGCAGTACAAGGTGTTGGTTTTGACCTTTAAAGCCCTACATGGCTTAGGTCCATCTTATCTTAGGGACCGCCTCTTCCCATATGAGCCCCCCCGCGCCCTGCGGTCCTCTGGGAGGAATCTGTTACAGCCAATAAAGACCAGGCTGTCTCAGACCTCCCAGAGGGCCTTTTCCACCATTGCCCCCAGACTATGGAATGGCCTGCCGGATGAGATCCGGCTGATTACCACACTTGCTGCTTTTAAGAAAGCGGTAAAGATGGATCTCTTCCGACAGCTGTAAGGAGATGAGTTTTAATTTTTCCAGCTGGCATAGCTGATCCGTTGTTTTGTTATATTGTTCTAATGTATTGTTTTAACTCTTTTCTGATTTAATCTTGTTTTAAGGGGTGGGAGGATAGATTATGGGAGGAGGGAATGTTTTAACTTGTCATATTTTAAATGCTGTAACCCGCCTCGATTGCTATGCAGAGAGGCGGGCTATAAATAAAACTTATTATTATTATATTATTACCTGTTATCAGCTTTGGCTGATTCACCAGCTGTGTCCTTTCTTAGAAGTAAAGGATCTCAAAACGCTGGTACATACGCTGGTGACCTCTCGCTTGGATTTCTGCAATGCACTCTACATAGGCTACCCTCGTACTTGGTCCAGAAGCTCCAGTTAGTTCCGAATATGGCAGCCAGGCTGGTCTCTGGTACATCTAGAAGAGACCATATTTCACCTGTCCTAAAAAGGCTACACCGGCTACCGATTAGTTTCCGGGCTCAGTACAAGGTGTTGGTTATCACCTTTTTTTTTTTAAGAAATTTTATTTCGGTTCAGTAAATCAGTCATTAAAACATCTAACACTCATATACATTCTTTTTCCACCATATACATCTTTTACACCCTTTTCCCCTTCATTCCCTCTTTCCGTCTTCTTCCCTTTCCTTCCTTCCCTCTCTCCTTCTCCCTCTCTCTCTCCTCTCTCCCCTCCCCTTCCCCTCCCCGACTCCTCCGTCCACACGAACCTTCCATTCTCAACATACTCATACCCTCAACTACTTTCTATATCTTCCTTACTCATCTCACTCCTTAACATTCATAACTTCCACACCTCCAATTTCTTTCTGTTCTTTACACCATTCTGTGTCCTTCTTAGTAATATTTTAGTAATCTTCTTTGCTACTAATCTTTCTCCCTATTGTTTCAATAATATAATTAATTCTATTCTTTCTCTTGAATCCTCTGTTTTACTTACTTATTCTCAATATTGTTCTACTGTAACCTTCAATATAGTCTGATATTTCCCCCTCTTTATCCTTTCTCTTTCATTACAACTATCTCATATTTTCATTATTTCTCATTAGTTTCTTTTTCTAACAAACTAACAATTGCTAATTCTCCCCATTGTTCTCTCATATATTTAATAACCAGTTTCCGATCTTTATAAAAATTCTTCAATGTATCATCCTTCAATAATTGGGTTAATTTATCTGCCTCCATCATATCGTATAATTTCCACATCCAGTCTTCTTTTGAAGGTGTAGTTGTTTTTTTCCAGTTCTGAGCATATGCAATTCTAGCCATAGTAAGTAGATAGAATAAAACCTTCCCATGTTTTTTTTCCAAATTATCATCTATTATTCCTAATAAAAAAATTTCAGGTTTCAATTCAATTTTTATCTCTAATATCTCATTGATTATTTCTTTAATCATTTTCCAATATTTAATGGCCTTTTTACATTTCCACCAGCAGTGGAAGAAAGTCCCAGGTGACTCTTTACACTTCCAGCATTCATTATTAACCTTTTTATACATTTTTGCTATCTTATCAGGGGATAGGTACCATCTGTAGAACATCTTGTACCAATTTTCTCTTAATCTTTGTGACACTGTGTATTTCAGCCCTTTCTTCCAGATTGCTTCCCATTGATTCAATTGTATTGGATGCCCTATATCCCTAGCCCAATTTATCATTGCATCTTTAACCACCTGTTCTTCCATTTGCATTTGCAATTTTTTTTAATACAATAACCCTATTACTTTCTTATTTTTCCCAACCAAAATTTCTTCTAATTCCGTTTTTCTTTCTGCTATGCCTTGGTTTTTAATATCTAATATCGCCTTTTCATATATCTGCCTATACTGAAACCACCCGAGGTTATACCCTTTCCTCTCCAAAATTTCTCGCTTAACTATTTTAACTTTCCCTCCTTGTTTATCTATTATATCCTTATATGTCACCCATCTGTCGTATCTATCCATTTCTTTTCTGTAGAACGCCTCTTGTGGGGACAGCCACATTGGTGTTTTTTCCATGATCCTATTTTTATATTTTTTCCAAATTTTCAGAAGAGTTTTTCTTATAATATGATTATTTAAAGCCGAATTCATCTTTTCCTTATCATATGCTAGATAAGCATGCAGACCAAATTTTATTCCTTCTCCTTCTAATTCCAAAATTCTTATATTTTCTAATTTTAACCAATCTTTAACCCAATCCAAAGCACAAGCTTCAAAGTATATCCTTAGGTCTGGCAAGGCCAGTCCGCCCCTTTCTTGGGCATCCTGTAGTACCTTGAATCTAATCCTTGGCTTTTTCCCTTGCCATATAAACTTGGAGATGTCTCTATGCCAGTTCACAAAAGGCTCTTTGCTGTTAATAATGGGTAACATTTGAAACATGAATAATATTTTTGGTAAGACTGACATTTTAATTGTTGATATTCTTCCTAGTAAAGAGAGTTTTAACCTATTCCAATTCAGCATATCCTTTCTAATCTCTTTCCACAATCTAACATAATTATTTTCAAATAGTTCATTTAACTTTTTTGTAATCCCTAGATATCTTACCTTTTTCTTTATTTCCATTCCTGTTTTCTCTATTAATTTTCCTTCTTCTTTTGTATCTATGTTTTTGGTGAGTATTGCTGATTTCGATTTGTTTATCCTACATCCTGTCATCTCTCCTAATTCTTTCATAATCTCCATTAGTCTCTCTATGTTTTCAGATGGATCATCCAAATTAACCACTAGATCGTCTGCATAGGCTCTTACTTTGTATGTGTACTTAATTTTTATCCCTTTTAATATATCCTCTTTGTTAATTTTCCTAATTAGTAATTCTATTATCATCAAAAAAATCAATGGTGACAGAGGACAACCCTGTCTTGTTCCCCTATAAATCTGAATAGTTTTAGTTTTATCTCCGTTAATAATTATATGAGCTCTTTGATTCTTGTATATCTCTTTAATCCAAATTTGAAAATTTTCTCCTAGTTCCATTTTTTAATAATTTCCTGTAATGTTATCCAATTAACCGAATCAAATGCTTTCTCGAAATAAAAAAAAATTAATCCCAGCTTTTTATCACAATGTTTTTCATAATATTCTATTACATTCAAAATATATCTTATATTGTCCTTCATTTGTCTCCCAGGTAGGAACCCTCTTTGATCTTCACTTATTAGTTCCTTCAAACAATTTTTTAATCTTTTTGCTAGAATTGCTGTGAAAATCTTATAATCTACATTAAGTAGTGATATTGGTCGATAATTTGCTGGGTCTTCTAAATTCTTGTCTTCTTTGGGGATTAATGTTATGTTTGCTTCCCTCCAAGAATCTGGGACTCCTTCTTGTTTGACTTTGCCAAATAATAATTGTAAATATGTACCTATTTCATTTTTAAATATTTTATAAAAAATTGCTGGCAGTCCATCCGGGCCAGGGGCCTTACCTTCCTTGCTCTGTAGGATAGCTTCTATTACTTCCTCCTTTGTAATTTCTTTATTTAATTGTTCTTTTTGTATCTCATTTATAATTGGTATCTCTTCACTATTCACATATTTCCCTAATTTTTCTTTATCTATTGGGTATTCCTTATATAACCTGCTATAAAATTTATAAAATACCTCTTTAATCTTTTCGTGTTGTGTAAAAGTGTTACCCTCCTCACTAATTTTGATTATTTGTTTTTTCTCTCTGTCTTTCCTTAATTTTTGTGATAACCATCTACCCACTTTATTCGCATGCTCAAAATGATTTTGCTTTAGTATTTTAAGTTTACCTTCAATTTCTTTAACCATTTCTAATAAAACTTGCTTTTATAACATCTTTATCTCTTTCATTACTATTCTATCCTCTGGATTTTCTTTTAGGGCCTCGGCAGACGACTAATAGAGTCGTCTTCCGGGCAGGGAAGAGGAGGGGCAGCAGCACGAGCGGCGCCCCTTCCTCTTCCTGAGGTCGCCCTTGGAGTCGCTGGCCCTTCGCACGGCCGGCGCTCCGAGGATGACCTCACGCCGCGGCGACCGCACGCGCCGCAGCGTTTGAGTCAGGGAAAGTGCGCCCGCCGCTTTTAGGGTGCACTTTCCCTGAAATCTAAAAGGAGCGCCAATTTGGTGCTCCTTTTAGAGTCGCCGACGGTGCACCGCGGTGAGGCTGCCGCGGTCCAGCGGTGCTCCGTCCCGCGGTGCACGGGAAGCTCCCGTCTGCTTCCCCCTTAGTCTCTCTTCTTTGGTTTTAATCAATTCCTTTAACATGTACATTTTCTTTCTTTTATTTTTTTGTAATATTGCATTTTGCTGTATAAAAAACCCCCTTAAAACTGCTTTAAAGGTATCACAAACCACTACATCTCTTGTACCTTTATTTACATTTTCTTCAAAAAAGTTTATAATTGTCCTCCTTGCTTTTTCTACTATTTCTGGGTTTTTAAGTAATTCCTCATTTAATCTCCAACTGCTTTCCTTCCTTATCTCTTTGAATTCCAGAATTAGTGGGTTGTGATCTGAAATCATTCTTGGTAATATTTCTATTTCTGTTATTTCATCCAACAAATTTTTACTAGCTAAAATTAAGTCTATTCTTGCTAGGGATTTATGCCTATCTGAGTAGAATGTAAATCCTTCTGATTGGTTATACAAATGTCTCCAAGTATCAACTAATAATAAATCCTCCATCATTTTAAACATTGTCTTTGGTAATTTCCCCTGTTTCTCTCCTATTTTTTTCCCAGATTTCCTATCCATTTTGGGTTCCAGTACTCCGTTGAAGTCCCCTAATATCACAATATTTTAATATTCAAACTCATTTATTTTCCTATTTAAACTGTCATAGAATTTCCCCTTATTTTCTTGTGGTCCGTATACTCCCACCACTAATTTTTTTTCCCATTCTCTATAATTTCTACTCCTAGCCATTGGCCTTCTTTGTCTTTAAAGATTTCTTTAGAATTCCATTGACCATTCACATATATAATTACTCCCTTTTTCTTTTTATCTATTGAAGTAATATATTCTTTACCTAGTTTTTTATTTTTGATTAATCTAGCATCTTTCGTCCTTATACGTGATTCTTGTATACAAATTAAGTTACATTTTTGTTTTTCTAGGAATAAGAAAACTCTCTTTCGTTTTTGTGGTGAGTTCATTCCTTTAATATTCCGTGATAAAAGTTTCATTATGCTAACTTTTTTATTTTTGTTTTTAATATTTTTCCCTTTTTCTCCAAACTTTCTTGTTCTTACCTAAGATAAACTTAACTTACAATGAGAGAACAATGGGGAGAGAATCTTTCACTGTATCTAATTATCTTTTCAACCTATTTCTATTCTTCTTCTACTTGTTTCTCCTCTTCTTCTTCTTCTTCTTCTTCTTCCTCCTCTTCTTCCTCTGTATCCTGATTCTTAGGTTCTTTTTCTTTCTCTCTTTCCTTCCTATAAGCTTCTTGAAGCCTTGTCCATTCAAGTGGTCTCTTTCCGTACCTTTCCTCCTTTGGACTGCTTTCCTTTTCTCCTTCAATTTCTTTTCTATATTTTTTCCAAAAATCACATGCCTTTTCTATTGTGTTTAGTCTGTATCTTTTTTGTTTCCAAGTAAGAGACAGTCCCTCTACATCCTCCCATTGGAAAGGTACTCCATAAATTTTCAATTGGTCAGTCAAGAAAGCATATTCACGTCTCAATTTCAGCACTCTCCCTGGTATGTCCTTAAAAATACAAATCATCTTGCCACTTATCACCTTTAAAGCTCTAAATGGCTTGGGTCCATCCTACCTTCGGGACAGTCTCCTTCCATATAACCCATCCCACACAGTCTAGTCATCTGGGAGGAACCTACTTCAGCCTGTGGAAACTAGATTATCTACGACCTCCCAGAGGGCCTTTTCTGCACCCGCTGCCAGATTATGGAATGGCCTGCTGGACGAGATCCATCAGATTACCAATTTAAACAGTTTTTAAAAATCTGTAAAGACAGATCTCTTCCGGCAGGCCTTTCCTGATTAGTTTCCAGCCAAGGAGTGAATTTATCTTTTCCCCCACCCGCTGCCAGATCTATTGCTGATGGCATATATAATAATAATAATAATAATAATAATAATAAAATTATTTATATCCCTCCCCTTTCAGATCAATCGGGGTGGCTAACAACAGTAAAATATAACATACAGCAATAAAATCTAGCTCCCTCCCCCCCTTAAAAAGTTATTAAATCAGTTACGAATTATTATTATTATTATTTATTAAAATAAGCACATATAACACTTACAACAAAGACAGTACAAAAAAATAAAACATTAACATAATACATAAAGATAACATACATAACAATAAAAAGCTTCCCTCCTTCATTATGAATCTTAAATCTTTGTTTCTGACTTTCAGTATTTTCTTCGAAATCTTTTCTTTGTAACACATAACAAATGTTATATTAAATTTCTGTTCTACATTGGACCATTAATCCAACTCCAACGTATTACATCTTATTTCTTTTGACCTGCCCCTTTTGTCCAGGTCAGGGTCTATGTATTTTACATTTTAATTAGAAATAATTAAAGTCTTATTTCCGTATAGTATTGGCAATTACAGATCTAGCTGCATATAGCATATAGAAAACTATTTTACCATATTTTCTTTCTGTTTTAACATCAATCATTCCTAATAGAAAGATAGAGGGATCCACAGTTAGTTTTACATCAATAATTTTTCCTATTTCAGTTTGGATTTGTTTCCAATATTTTCTAATATTCTCACACTCCCACCACATGTGTAAGAAGGTGTTAGGTTTAGATGGGATATAGAGTCAATGTTAAAATGTTGAAATGTAAAAGATGTGTGTCTGTATTTTTCCATGCTGTGAAAAGTTGTTTTTCTGAGAGCTAGATTCACAGTTTATCAGTCCCAGGTGCGATTTAGTCAAAACAGAAGGCTAACAAGACTCCATTCTCTGGGAAAGAAGGTTTGTTTATATTATGGTTTTGTAAACATAATTTTTGTTATGAGAAATGTAGTCACATGATTTGTTATTGTAATTAAGGGTTGGACTAGAACACGTCACATAGTATCATCCAATCAACTTGTAAAGGTCACACCCAGAAAGGTGGAGTTTTGTGGGACTGAGGGCTGAGAATCAGAAAGTTTCTCACTTGCTTTTTGACTTTTGAACTGTAATGATCTAATTAAAACATTCTCTTGATATTGCTACTAACAAATCTTGAAATATGTAGCAAATAGAGTTTATTCCTGCTTAGCCAGCTTTGGCTAAAGTGAAGATGCTATTATTGTTATTATTTTGTTTTGCTTTTGCTTTTGTCTTTTACAATAAAGAAGCTTACTGAAAAGTTCCAGTTTTGGATGTTTGGTTTCAAAGGACTGTTTTAACACTCCAACAACATTATTTTTAACAGAAGGTACCTTTCTCTTTCTTGCAATTCCAGCAGTTATCATTACAGTTTTTATACATTTTTGATATTTTCTCCAGAGTAAGGTACCACCTATATTGAATTTTATAATGACTTTCCTTAATATCATAACATAGGGAGTATTTTGTTCTTCTTTTCCAATTTTTCTCTCAGTCCTCCAACATTATATATTTTTTAAAATCTTGTGCCCATTTGATCATAAATTGTTTGATTGTTTCATCTTCCGTTTCTCTTTCCATTAACAATTTATATAATTTTGCTGTTGTATGTTGTGACTCTTGTGCCAGCCGCTTATCAAATTGTGTTTCCTCTTTTTCTGTCTGATCTAATCTTTTGTCCATTTTAAATCTTTCGTTAATTTGATGATATAAGAACCAATTACTGCTATAATGTTCTCTTAGTAATTCTTCCATTGTTTTCATCGTCCATTCTCCTTTTTCCAGAATCAAAAGATCATTGTAATTAATCCATTCTTCCCCTTTCATCCGTTCTCTTCTGTAAAACACCTCATTAACAGAAGTCCATTTTGGTATCTTTGTAATAAATTTTGTTTTATATTTTTTCAAATTCGTAACAATGATTTTCTAATGTAATGATTGTTAAACTCCATATTGACTTTATCCTTGTCATATATTAGGTAAGCATGCCAACCATATGGCAAGTCATAACCCTTCAAATATAATGTTTTTTCTTTCTTTAACAAGATCCATTCTTTGATCCAATCAAGACAACAGGCATGATAGTAAATTTTTAAGTTTGGCAATGCTAAACCCCCTCTTGCCTTAGAGTCCTGAAGAATTTTCATTTTAATCTTTGTTTTCTTCTTGTTCCATATAAACGAATTCAAATCTGAGAAATGGCAGATTTTGCTTTATCATACCCTAGAGTAGCTATAGCTGCTGTTGAAAATCCAAGGGAAAAAAGTTTTGATGTGAGAGATTCCTTCCAAGAGGAAGAAAAAGAATCCGTCAAAATTAATGGCGCCAACCCAACCGGAACAAAAAACATTTTAAGCCATTGGTTGAATTTGCGTATCCATATATGGGCCTCAACAGACAGCAAGCGTAATTCTAAATGAAGGATAACATTTGGGACACAGTTTGGAATATCTAGAATTGTTCTTAAAAATTTCGTTTGAACTGTCTCAAAAGGAGCTATACATTTGAAAATACAAACCTCAGTTCCATATAGTAATTGTGCTAGGATCTTAACAACAAAAACTTGAAGAGCTGCTGATATTATCTGACCTCCCTTATTATGATAAAAAGAACATAGGCCTTAACGTTTCTTTGTGTATTTATAACAGAATTCTTTTGATGAAGTTTAGTGGTTCCTTTATCATGAAACATAATACCCAAATATTTAAAAGAGGACACTTGCTCTATACAGTTATTATCTATTGTCCACTTAAATTGAAGACGGCTCTTAGAAAAAGGCCATTACTTTAGTTTTGTTGTAGGGGGGTTGCAGACTGTCAGAAATAGTGTGAATTCAGTCCACTTTTAGGGTTAGGGTTAGAGTTAGGGAACCATGGGAACTGTATTTTATTGTGGAATCAGAGTTGTCTGACAGAGAAGGCTCAATGTCTCAGAAAAATAACAGTTCCCATGATTCCCTAGCACTAACCCTAACCCTAAAAGTGGACTGAATTCACACTATTTCTGGCAGTCTGCAACCCCCCGTAGTTAATTTTTAAGGCATCATTTATACAGTGGATTGCCAGTGCTCTTAGAAGTCTGTTTAAACCTACTCTTGTGATAGACCTAAGTATTATGTCATCTGCGTAGGCAAGTATAGACAGGGGCTTGTTTGACAAGGTCGGGGAGTGAGCTGGTACTTTTGTTAGGGTTGAAATCAAAGAGTTAATATAGAAATTAAAAAGGGTGGGTGCCAAAACACAACCTTGCCTGACTCCATTAGGAGTGTGAATAGGTCTTGTTGTATTACCCCTATTGTTGCATCGTATTACTACATGAGAATTCTCATGCAATTTACGGATTAGAATTAATAAACGTTTATCAATATTGGTAACCTTGAGTTTTTTCCAGAGCCTGTCCCTTGGAACTAGATCAAATGCGGACTTAAGATCAACAAAGGCAGTAAACAATGTGCCCTTAGCTGAAACAACATATTTTTCAGAAAGGTGATTAAGGACTAAAGCATGATCAGTTGCAGATCGATTTATCCTAAAACAGCTTGCTCTTCCCTAATGATTTGCTCTTCTTCAAGCCAATCTTGAAGCTTATCCAGTAAGTGGAGTGCATACATTTTGCTTATGATGTTGAGGAGGCTAATTGGCCTGTAATTCCCAGGGTCGCACTTATCACCTCTTTTATATTTTGGGACAATGATTGCAAGGCCCCAATCCTCAGGGACATATGTTGTAAAGTCTATGGCTGTAAATAGGGCTGCTAACACTGGTTTCCACCACTCAATGTTGGATTTGAACACTTCAGAAGGTATGTTATCATTACCGGGGGCTTTTCCTGGGGTGATTCTAGAGATCAGTTTCTTTATTTCCTGCATAGAAACTGGTGACCATTTCGGAAGCTCTTCGATATCAACAGAAGATTGTTTTTGTCTACACTGAGATTGGTCATATAGCTAACTACAAAACCATTCCCAGCAGTCAACAGATATATAATAGATCATGCTTATAGGCCTTGGCCAGCCATTGGATACAATTTTCCAGAAGGAAGTTGAGTCCTTGTTTTTAACAGCAGTTATTAAATTTAACCAAGAATCTTTAAGGGCTAGCTCTTTTTTTGTTTTTATCAATTTCTTATATTTTTTATTTGTTTCAAAATTCTGGCGGGATCGTTTGCAGATTTTCTTGCCTATATTCTTTGTATTGTTTTACCAGAGTTTGTTTCATGTTAATACAATCCTGGTCAAACCAGGTTTTATTTCTTGGTAACTTACTAGATATTTTAAGAGATGCTGGCTTGGTTAACAAGTTTCTAACTGTTGTGCATAGCTGGTAGAAGGGTTCAAATATATTGTCGAGAGATTCTTCTGTTAGGATTGAATTTCTTAGAACAAGACATTTTTCAGTATTAAGGTTAATTTTAATGTTTTTTTCAACTTTTGGAGACCATTTGATACCATGAGGTCTCAAATCAATATTACCTTCTGGTGGAACAGTTTGTTCTGCAAAGTCTGTTTGTAATGCACAATCTAAAGTCAAAGTGATGGGTAGGTGATCACTCTCAACCCGTTGTTCTATTTTGCACCTAGGGAGGGTAGAGAGCAACTCATATGATATCAAAAAGTAGTCGATCGTAGAAGATCCACGCTTGGACACAAATGTAAATTCCCCTTCAGCATCACCTATAATTGAACCATTCATAATTACTAAATTTAATTTGTGAGATAATTGGGTAAGGTAAATGTTAAGTAAAAAGCAACATGGGATATACAGTAATAGAAATAAAAATATGTATGAGAATGTCAAAGTGACTAAGCAGGAGCAATCAGGAAGATACACAGGTGAAAAAGATAATATAATTAAGAAGCCTTGAGAGCCAAGGACAAAGTTATAGAAGGTATATTGAGAACACCTGTGATAGATTGCAAACACCTGAGACTCATTAAGTGGTCAAGGTAAAGTGATGAAACACTTGGGTTGGTCTTAGGTATGGGATGATCTATGTGGACCAATCAAGATGTATGTACACACCCACTGGGTGGAAACTGACTGGTGGGTGGTGTCTAACAATGGCTATAAATTGCAATGTTTGCCAATGCATATTGTGGAGTAGTTTGGAGATATTGTGAAGTGTAGAGATTGTGATTTGTAGGGCATATAGTATTTGTGTATATAGTAGAATAAAGTAGATCTTTTATATAAGACTACTGAGTTGTCTGGTGTCTTGAGGGAAGATACAAGAGCCAGAAGAATCCTGGAGAAGTTTGGAAACATCTCAGGAAGAAGAGTGAGAAGGCTTGGAGAGTTTGTCAGGGTCTTCAGCCTATTCTCTGAAACTCTGCTGCTTGGGAAAGAAGCATCAACCACTGATCAAAGCTGGTCAGCTCTGCTGCATAACAAGGTGGTGAGTTAGAGCCAGAGGTGAGGAGCTACAACTCCCATCATCCCTGACAGTAAAGTCCGGCCCAGTTGCATCCTTTGTCTTTTGACTGTCTTAAGGGAAGAGCCAAGCCAGGGTCTATTTCAGGTTGTATATGATGGAAATAAGCATACTAGTCGGCCTCATTTGAACCAATTCTCGCGTTAAAGTCCCCAGCCAATATCAGAAGAGCTTCAGGGTACTGGGCTAGTAAATTTACAATATAAGTTTCTAGTCTTAACCATATGTTCTTCAGCATTACTTTCTGCCGTAAAGGAGGTAAGTAAACATTAACAATTAACACCCAAGTATCTTTAAATTTAGCTAATAGGAAGCCAAGTTTGCCAGAGGTGCAGTAGACAGAAAGGTATATTTTATACTTGTAGCAGTCAGGATGGCTAAACCGCCACTAGGGCAACCACCCTTCTGGGAAATAGAAGCCTCAACAGTATGTACTGTAAAGCCACTTAGAGTTAACTTTTGTTTCAACCATGTTTCTTGAAGTAATATTATGTCAAATTTGGAAATATATTTAACAAAAAAAGGATCACAAGTATGTCTTGCCCATCCCATGATATTCCAGGACAGTAATTTCAAACTTCTTGTATCAGTTTTCTTTTGTTGTCATGGATTTAAGCTAACATATGGAAGGTTGCATGATTGATTTCCAGCTAATAGGATTATGTTTGTTTGAAAAGTGGCCAGGTTGGAGTTAGTGTTATCATTATTTTCTGAGATGGGACAGACTTTGGTATTACTAAAGTTTTTATCACCTAATAATTCCTCAATAATTTCAAGATTTGGATGAGTACAGCTCACATTTGACACTACTGGACCTTGCATTTTTGGCGTATCTTCTCATTGGGTGTTATTAATACATAGTAAGCCATTTTCTGAGTTCTCTAGATACCTCATTTCATTCCATGTTGATGGATTTATCTCTGCTGTAAACGTTACTTTATTCATTTTCTTTTCACAGCCTTCTTTTATAGGGGATTTTCTTACTAAACATATACTTGAAAGGTATTGTCTTAATTTTTCCAATCTGGTTAGAATTTCTGTTTGCGCAATCTAAGAGAGAACTAGAAATGAATCAGTTAACTCTTTCTCCTCCTCGGTGATTGGAAAGTTAGAAAAATGAGGCAGTTCGGAGACATTTAATGTTCTAAGGTCCTGTCCACTGCTGCATTTGTTTAAATTATGTTCCTCATGATCAATATTTGTTTGATCCTTGTTTTTACAGACTTCATCTAAGGAAATAACTGATAAAGGGGAAATGCCTGGTATTAATGGTTGGGGAGGAGCTACATTAGTGAAAAACCTAGATACATAGATACTATTCCTTATTAGTATTATTTTTGCTATAAAAAAAGCTTTATTGGTGAAATTATCTTATTATAAATAAAATTTTAAGTTACACATCATGTTATACATCATATCCTTTTACAAATAAAATTAAAATATAATTTCCTAATCCAATACAATCATTACAAACAAAGAAAATAATGTCCTTAAACCTCTACAATTAAAGTTATTTAAACTAATAAATCTTTATACTAGTGTATCAGTTAATCAGATATGAGAATTAACTATGTCTTTCAAACTGAATTTACACCATGGTGTCTTTGTTTTTATTTAATTACTTTTAAGTCCTGTCATGACGCAAGAAAACTTTCAATTTTCCCCATTTTGAAATAAAATATTTCTCATGTTTATCCTTAATTAGCATAGTCAATTTGTCCATTTGCATTAAATCTCTTATTTTCTTTTTCCATTCCACAAACATCTGCGTATTATTACTTTTCCAATATTTAGCTATAATCAATCTTGCACCGGTAATTAAATACAGTATTACACTTATTTCCTCTTTTTTTTAATACCCCTTTCAGATTCTCCGTTATATTTAATAAATACAATTTAGGATCCATTTTTATTCTAATATTGGAAATTGTTATTATTTTATTATGCATAGTTTTCCAAAACTCATTTACCACATTACAAGTCCACCACATATGGAAAAACTTGGCGTCATTTTGTTTACATTTCCAGCACCTACCGATTTCTTCTTTGTTTTGTTTGGCTAACCTTGCTAATTTTAATGGATAGAGATGCCATCTATACAAAACTTTATAATAATTTTCTATCAGGTATGTACATTTTGTAAACTTAGTATTGTTCATCCAAGTCTTTTCCCAGATTTCTAACTCAATGTTTTCATTCAAGTCTTGCATCCATTTGATGATACATCCTTTTATACACTCCTCTTTTAGCTCTATCTCCAAAAAACATTTATAAAGTCGTGTAATCAAATGTTTGTTCCATTTATCAAGGATTTTTTTCTAATTCTGTTTTTTTTACTTCAATGCCAGGGGTTTGGATGTCTTTATTATATCTACTTTGAATTTGGAAATAGTTATACCAGTGGGATACTATCCCTCCCTCTTGTAGTTCTTTATGAGATCTTAATTTTGTATAAGATCCAGAGCTTTCCAGTAATTCTCTATATCTGATAAATTCTCCGATGGCAAAAGTATCAATTTTAAAGGCTTCCGTAGGTGAGGTCCAGCCTGGAATTTTATTATAAAAGTTAGGCTTGTATTTATTCCATATTTTGAATAAAGCTTTCCTAATAATATGTTTATCAAACATATTATCTGCTTTCCCCCCAATATAACTTAAATACCAATGCCAACCTTTCTCTAAATCAGCACCTTCTAGTATTAATGGTTTTTTTTTTTGTCTTTTAATGTTATCCAGGCTTTAATCCAGGTGTTAGAATCCTGTTAGTGTTCTACAAGATATAGTGTTTAATAGTTTAATAGTTGGGGATGATGGGGGAAATATTTGCTATAGTAGGAGTTTAGACTGTGAGATTTAGTGTAGAGCAGGTATCTTATCAGTGGCCTTGAGAGTCTGGCTCTTTGAGCTGGGAATGTAGTTTCTGTTTTGTGGGAAACGGGAGGGGCTTTGAGAGCGGGCTTTTGGGCTATTATTTTCCTTTGTCTGTGTGTGTGGAGGTGTGGTTAGTCTCAGCTAAGAAGCTGAGTGAGGCACATGTCTGACTTTTTGATCTATCAATAAGGTGCTGTTGATTTATCAATCAAACTGACTGGTTGATTGTCCAAAGTGCTGGTGCTAGCACTTTGGACAGGTGAACACTTCAGCTTCATAGTAAATTTTTAGGTTTGGAAGTCCCAAACCCCCTCTAATTTTTTCATCTTGTAATGTACTCATTTTTATTCTAGATTTCTAGACGTCATATAAAATCTCTCAAGTCCCTATTCCAGGTTTTGAAACAAGATGAGGGGATATTCATTGGGATTGTTTGGAAGAGGAATAGAATTTTGGGCAAAACATATGATTGTATAACGGCTATTCGCCCTAATAAAGAGAGCTGTAATTTATTCCAAATATTTAATTTGATACTATTCCTTATTAGTAAAAGTTTGTATCTACACAGTAAGGTGACAAACTTAGCTTCTCTAAACGTAATTAGGATACAAGTGTGGCCGGTGTTAGAGTAAAGATATGCAACTTGTAAAATATCTTTAACAGAGATTTAGTTTGGGCATATACCTTCTAAAACAGTTAGAAGATGGTGTTTGCTTTTAACTTGGGAAAGTACTCTAGATGGTTTTGGAAAATTTGATAGTACAATTTGATGTTGGCTTAGAACAAGTTGATATTTCTTTTTTCCTTTCTGCTTTATGTTTTTTTTTAATTGCCTTTTTTTGGTTTGTACAGGGGACCATGTTTGAAGGATGTTTTGATGCCCTTAAATCAAATGCATCCAATCGGCAAGTCAGAGGATTATTAGTATTCTTATGGGGAGTTTTATCCTCTAAACACTTGGTTAGTGCACTCCCATTTTGCCTACTAGGTTTAGTGTTAAGATCAACAACATTCAATGGTGTTTGTTTTATTTTATGTATTTGAGATGATTTTAATTCATTGGGCTTGAGTTCATCACTAGGCAAGGATTTCCTACATTTTCCTTGATTTATATACTTTCCTAGTTTACAAGGTTTATTTGGGGACTCAGATAATTCTTCATTTAAATTTTTCCTTTTAAGACTCTTTTTTGAATTATTTGCAGGCTTGTATGGAGAATTCCTATCTTTCTTTGAGTCGTTCTCCATGCATCCATCAGTACTATTGTATCCTTCATTTCAAAAAATGCATTGGGTAATTTTCCTTGTTTTTTCTTTATCGGTTTATCTGATTTTCTATCAAGAGCCGGATCGATCACTCCGTTCCAATCTCCCAACATTATAGTATGTTCATAATCATATTGTGATAAGATTTTTGTTAATTTCTGATAGAACTTTTCTCTTTGTTCCATTGGAGTGTGAATTCCCACTACCAATGTTTTTCTGTTCTGACAGTCTAATTCCAGTCCTATATATTGACCATTTGGGTCATTAAAGAGTTCTTTTGCAGTAATGTTCTCTTTTACGTATATTACAATTTCTATCTTTCTTTTTGTAGTCACTGATACAAATTCTTTTCCAATCTTTTGGTTATACAATTTTTTTTCATCTTTTCTAATATGTGTTTCCTGAAGATAATAAATATCAACTTTTAATTTTTTTAAATATTGAAAAACTTTTTTCCTTTTTAAGGGACTGTTAAGTCTTTTTACATTCCATGATATAAATTTTATATTTTTCCTAATCATCTTCCAGATATTTTACTATAATCTATTTATTGTCCTTTTTTATTATATTTCTTCTTCTCTTTGTTGGTCTTGTTTTTGTTTTGAGTCTTCTCCAATTATCTTAACTAACTGGTGTCCACATTGTGTTAACGTAAGTTCTTTCGATGTCTCTTGTTCAAGGTTTTTTTCCTCATTTCTAAAAATTCTTTTGCTTCCTTCACCGATGTTATTTTAACCCTTCTTTGTCTGTACTTGAAAAATAATCCTTCAGGGTTTTCCCACCTGTAAGGAATATCTGTTTTTCTAAATCAGTTACAAATTAAAACATACAATATAAAATACAACAATAATGTTTAAGAACAATTCCACAGTGCGGCAGCAACTCTTCATTACATTTTAAAATTGAAAGCCTGGAGGCCCACTTAAAGGAGAAATTGCTGAGGCCAGATTATCTATCACGGAAAGGCCTGCCGGAAGAGATCCATCTTGACAGCCTTTTTAAAGCTGTCTAAAGCTGTCAGTTGACGGATCTCATCTGGCAAGCTGTTCCATAGTCTGGGGGCGACAACCAAAAAAGCCCTCTAGGAGGTAGCTGCAAGCCTAGCTCTTTCTGGTTGCAGCAAATTCCTCCCAGAGGACAGGAGTGCACAGGGAGGATTATAGGGGAAAAGGCAATCCCTGAGATAGTTTGGACCCAAGCCATTTAGGGTTTTAAAGGTGATAACCAACACCTTGTACTGGGCCCGAAAACTTGTAGGCAGCTAGTGGAGGGACCTTAAAACCGGAGTAATATGGTCCCTCCTAAATGTTCCAGATAATAATCTGGCTGCCATATTCTGTACTAGCTGTAGTTTCTAAACCAAGAACAAGGGTAGCCCCATGTAGAGTGCATTACAGAAACCTAGACGTGAGGTTACCAGCGCATGCACAACAGTCTCAAGATCCCTTACTTCCAGAATCTGCAACATTAGAGAATGTATATTTTGTGGCAAAGTTAAATTTTTGTTTTCTGAGTGTTGCCTGTCTCACAGAAGAAGGCGATCAATTTCATTTGCGGGCACAACATGTGATATCAAGAGAGGAGGGGAGTTAAAAAGGTTGGCCTTTATTACATGGTGCCCAATTTATAAAGTTCTATGGGTGCAATTTGTAACAATAACCCTCCTCATAACAAGTGTATCCATTTGTTGCATAGGCGATTAGGCCATGCTAGTTTTCAAGTTATAGAAAAAATGATATGTTTGTATGGGGGTACCAAGTTGAAAAAGTGTAAGATGTTTCTTGACTGTGCTGTGTGTAAACAGTCTAAGAGTAAGATGCAGCTCTTTGAAAGGGACCTCCAAGGGCCATCCAATCCAGCCCCCTTCTTCCGTCATTAAGGAAGACATCAGATCATAGAGTTGGAAGGGACCCCCAAGGGCCACCCAGACCAACCCCCTTCTTCTGCTATGCAGGAATACATAGGATCCTAGATTTGGAAGGGGCCTCCAAGGGCCATCCAGTCCAAATCCCTCTTTCTGCCATGAAGGAATACATAGGATCCTAGAGTAGGAAGGGACCCCCAAGGGCCATCCAGTCCAGTCCCCTTCTTCTGCCATGAAGGAAGACATAGGACCCTAGAGTTGGAAGGGACCGCCAAGGGCCACCCAGACCAACTCCTTTCTTCTACCATGAAGGAATACATAGGATCCTATAGATGGAAGGGATCCCCAAGGGCCATCTAGTCCACCTCCCTTCTTCTGCCATGCAGGAGTACATAGGATCCTCGAGTGGGAAGGGACCCCCAAGGGCCATCCACTCCAACCCCCTTCTTCTGCCATAGAGGAATACACAGAATCCTCAAGTTGGAAGGGATCCCCAAGGGCCATCCAGTCCAACCCTCTTCTTCTGCCATAGAGGAATACATAGGATCCTAGAGTTGGAAGGGACCTCCAAGGGTCATCCAGTCCAACTCCCTTCTTCTGCCATAGAGGAATACACAGGACCCTATAGTTGGAAAGGACCCCCAAGGTCCATCCAGTCCAACCCCCTTCTTCTGCCATAGAGGAATACATAGAATCCTCGAGTTGGAAGGGACTCCCAAGGGCCATCCAGTCCAACCCCCTTCTTCTGCCATAGAGGAATACATAGGATCCTAGAGTTGGAAGGGACCTCCAAGGGTCACCCAGTCCAACTCCCTTCATCTGCCATAGAGGAATACACAGGACCCTATAGTTGGAAAGGACCCCCAAGATCCATCTGGTCCAACCACCTTCTTCTGCCATGAAGGGACCACCAAGGGTCATCCAGTCCAACTCCCTTCTTCTGCCATTGAGGAATACATAGGATCCTAGAGTTGGATGGGACCCGAAAGGGCCATCTAGTCCAGCCCAGCCCCCTTCTTATTTCATGGAGGAAGGCATAGGATCCTAGAGTTGGAAGGGATCCCCAAGGTATTAGAAGGGCCATCCAGTCCAACCCTCTTCTGCTGCCAAGCAGGAATATATAGGATCCTAGAGTTGGAAGGGACCCCCAAGGACCACCCAGTCCAGTCCCCTTTTTCTGCCATTAAGGAAGACATAGGATTCTAGAGGTGGAAGAAACCCCCAAGGGCCATCCAGTCCAACCCCCTTCTTCTGCCATGCAAGAATACATAGGATCCTAGAGTTGGAAGTAACACCCAAGGGCGTCTATTCCAACCCCCTCCTCTCAGAGAAAGAAAGTGGCTCAGGAGCTGAGTGGTGTGTGTTTGACCAGCCCCCTCCTTCCCCAACCAGCAGCAACCTAGGAACCATCAGCAGCAAAGCTGAGCAGCATATTGCCTGCCCCAGCTCCCCTCTTCATATCATCTATGATTTGTTGGAGGGGGAGAATGCCAACCTGGGTTGTTTTACAGAAACCTGGCTGGGGGAGGATAGTAGTGTAACCTGGGTTAAGGCTCTCCCAGCTGGGTATACTATTAAGGAGCAGGTTAGGGAAAGTGGGCGAGGGGGGGGAGTGGCCTTGGTCCATAAAAGTACCATCACTTTGACCAGGAGACCTATCCAGAAAATGAATCACATCAAATGTATTTACTTGACCTTGAAATCTAGGGACAGTCTGGGGATTCTGTTGGTTTAAAGCAAAGCAGCTTCATTTATATACTGCTTCATATTGCGCTATGGGATGTCTAAGTCGTTTACAACTGTAAGCTCATTGCTCCCCAACAGCTGGGTACTCATTTTAGCGACCTCGGAAGGATGCAGGCCTGAGTCTAGCCTGGGCCCTGGCTAGTATTGAACTTGCAACCTTGTGGTCTATGAGTGAGTGGCTGCAGTACAGGCATTTAACCACTGCTCCACCCCATTGCTTAACAGACTCCCTAGCCGAGCTGACACAGCTGGTCTCGGAGCTGGTGTTGGAGTCCCCCAGGCTTCTTGTTCTGGGGGACCTCAACATCCCCTTCGAGTCCAGCTCATTAGATCTCAAAGGTGCAGCTCGGGAGTTCATGGCTTCCATGACAGCCATAGGCCTGTCCCAATTAGTTTCAGGTCCCACACATTGTGCTGGTAATACACTTGATGTGGTCTTTAGTATGGATCAGGAACATCCGTGGGCAGAGGTAATCCAAACTTCTGCTCTGTCATGGACGGACCACTTTCTGGTCAAAGTTGGACTGAAGGCTACTACCCATATCCCTATGAAATGGTCCGCCCTCAAAGGCTGATGGAACCAAGGTTCCAGGAAGCCTTAGAGGGTTTTATGGTTGGGAACAATGGTGATTCTGTCGAAACCCTGGTTGATACCTGGAATAACGATCTTACCAGGGCTATAGACACTATCGCTCCTGAGCGTCCTTTCCATCCCATTTCGAATAAAAGACTGTGGTACACAGAAAATGTTCATCAAATGAAGCGGTCTGTGCAACTTCTAGAGCGCCGCTGGTAGAAGCATGAATGTTTATCTGATAAGACACGTCATAGCAACATGTTGGATTCCTATCAAGTGGCAATAGATGCAGCAAAGAATTCTTTCTATGCTGCACATATTGCATCCGCAAAGTCTCGTTCAGCAGAGCTGTTCAGGGTAGTTAAAGAATTAACTCGATTGGCTCCTCCCCTGAACTTGTTATTGGAACCAACGAAAGCCTGCTGTGATGCTTTTAATGACTTTTTTGCAGATAAAATCATCTCTCAGATAAGGGCCAATTTAGATGCAGACATTATAACAGAGCCAATAAGCGAGATGTCCAGAGACTCTGTGGACTGTATTAAACTGGATCGATTTGAGTTTGTAAATACCAATGAAGTGGACAAGCTTCTTGGATGTGTAAGGAAGACAACGTGCCCTCTTGATAATTAACACATCCTTCAGGGAGGGCAAATTTCCATTGAGTCTAAAATTAGCGGTAAACTGCTCTTGAAAAAGCCCTCCCTTGATCCCCTGGTAAGAAATAATTACAGACTGGTCTCTCTATTACCATTCTTGGGGAAAGGGATTGAGAGGACAGTTGCCTTCCAGCTCCAGGCAGTCTTGGATGAAGCTGATTATCTGGTCCTATTTCAAACCAGCATCAGAGCGGGATACGGGGTTGAGACTGCCATGGTCACCTTAGTCGAGGACCTCCGTCTGAGTATCGACAGGGGAAGTGTGACCCTGTTGGTGCTCTTGGACATCTCAGTGGCATTAATTTCTGCAGTTGTTATCTCAAGTGGATGCGATGCCCAGGAGAGCTTGGAATCAACTTCGTTTGATTCGCCAACTGCTCCCCTACCTGGACCGAAGGGACTTTGAAGCAGTAGTACTTGCCCTGGTAATCTCTCGCTTGGACTTCTGCAATGCGCTCTACATGGGGCTACCTTTGTACCAAGTTCAGAAGTTTCAATTAGTTCAAAATGCAGCAGCCAGGCTGGTCGCCGGAACATCTAGGGTAGACCACATTACACTTGTATTAAAAGCTCTGCACTGGCTGCCAGTTAGCTTCCGGGCGCAATACAAAGTGTTGGTCGTTACCTTTAAAGCCCTACATGGCTTGGGTCTGAGTTACTTAAAGGAACGCTTCTCCCCACACAATATGCCCCACACCCTCAGAACTTCAGGGAAGAAGCTATTGGAATATTATAATACTAGACTAAAAACGACTTCACAGAGATCATTCATGGCCGCAGCTCCCAAGCTACGGAACAGCCTCCCAGAGGAGATCCCTCTTATTACTACATTAGAAGCCTTTAAGAAGGCGCTTAAGACGGAGCTCTTTCGGCAGACCTATCCACCTGATCTCCCTAATGTAGTCTAAGGCTAATAGTACCATCTGATTTGGCCTCCCGACGATGAAGAAGAAGATGATTAAATTTTTAATTAGATGTATATTACACTACTCTGGGAGTATTATAATATTGTATTTTATTATATGGATTGTTGGCTTTTATTATTGTTATTATGGTTTTTAAACATTGTATTTTTGCACATTGTTTTATACTTTTGTTGTAATCCCACCTCGATCCACAGGGAGAGGCGGGAAAATATGAATAAAAATTATTATTATTATTATTATTTAGATATCTAGCTGTGTATATGTGTATATATATATAAATATATGCACATTACAAATATATACACGCACATATAAAATAAAAGGTATAGAGGCAGAGTGAATGTGTGTATGTAAGTTTAGGTATACAAATAAATGTATATATGTATATATATAATGTCATATGGAAAGTTTATTTAATATTTATATATACATTTTAATTACATTTATGTATATTATTTATAATTTTATATAATATAATTTTCACTTCACTGTGAGCAATGAAATGCTCTTGAGGATGCTCTAACACTGTGCCTCTATAGTTTGACACACTTTATTTGGATTTAAACTTGTTCAAACTTATTGGTCCCGAGAATAGTATTTCTCGCTCTATCCTTTCCTATCTCTGTGGGCTCTTGGAGGCTCCTCCTCTTCCTGTTCCTCCTCTTTCATAGCTCTAAGGCTCTACCATAGAGTCCAATGACGCTCCTCCTCTCTATGGTTGCCCACCATCTTAGGACTCGGCGGAAGTGAGGCGTCAAGGCGACGTCCTCGTCGTCGGTGGCTCTGGCTCCGCCCCTTCTCTTTCCCTCGAAGTGGGAGGGGGCGCTTCCGGTGGCCCAAGGAGGAGGAAGAAGGTGAGTGGGAAGGAGGGCCTTGGGGCACTCCTTCCTCCCCCTGGGACCCCCCTCCCTCCCTCTGGGAATTTCGGGTGGCTGAGGGCTCCTGGTGCATGACGGGATATGTGACCCCTCCCAAAAAAGGATTGTGGGATATATAGTAGGGAGAGGCATCGTTAGATGTGTGTTGGGGGAGGGAGGTCTCCAGTCAGGGGGATTCTGGGTGTTGCATTCCCCCTGGAAGAGGAGGCACTACTCCCCCATTAATGATACCTTCCTCTTGGACTACAGTCCCTATCATCCCCCCAACAAGGCTCCAGGCAGAAGGATTCTGGATGCTGCATTCCCCCTGAAAGAGTAGGCACAGCTTCCCCACTAAGGACACCCTCTTGGACTGCAGCCCCCAGAATCCCCCACAAAGTGTGACTCCAGACAGGGGGATTCTGGGTGTTGCATTCCCCCTGGAAGAGGAGGCACTGCTCCCCCACTAAGGACACCTTCCTCTTGGACTGCAGTCCCTATCATCCCCCAACATGGCTCCAGACAGAAGGATTCTGGGTGTTGCTTTACCCCTTAAAAAGGAGGCCCGGAGGGGAGGCACTTTTCCTCCTCTGCCCAAGGAGGCTTCTTCCTGGACTGCATCCCCCAGAATCCCCTGGGCAGCAGGGCTCCAGACCTCACCTGGCTTCATGAGGACAGAATGGCTCATTGCCATGACCTCCTGTGGGATCCTGGGATTTGTAGTGTGTGGAGCGATTCAGGATTCCCTGCTAGAGATTTCAGGGGACTGGACCAGAACACTCTAAGGGCCTCACAAACTACAGATCCCTGGGTCCCTGGATAGGAGAGGGCCAAGGCCGTTAAAGTGAACTCAGGCCAGTTGTTTCTGGCCCCCTGCGAAGGACAAGGGGGGTCCCTTGGGGGAGGAACGGGGGGAGATCCAGGGCTCTGGTGGGGTCTTGGGGGTCAGAAGGGACTCAGGCAGAGGGGTCCCACTGGGAGGGGGGCCCAGAATCCAGGAGGAAGGAGGGGATCTCTTTTCCAGCCCCCTTTTAGGGTCCGATCCGGTTCCAGGGCCCCTCTTTGCTCTTGAGGGATGATGGGACTTTGGAGGAAGCAGAGCCTGACCTGCCTCCTTCCCTTCTTCTTCCTCCCCAGAGGAAACTGCGCTTGACGGACGGACAGAGAAAGGGAGGAAGAGGAGCTGCGCCTTCGGACGTCGGAGGATGGAGGAGAGCCTTCCGAAGGAGCTCCAGGGGGAGATGGAGGAGCACCAGCAGCTGCAGAAAGGTAATTGACCCCTGAGAGAGAAAGAGGGGGACCCCCAAGACCCCTTCCTCTCTGCCCCATGGCCTTCTTCTTCTGGCCTTTCTCAGTCCCAGGTTGGCCTTAGAAAAAGGTAGGTGAGCCCCAAGGAAGAGGGGGACCCCCAAGACCCCTTCCTCTCTGCCCCATGGCCTTCCTCCTCTGGTCACTCTCAGTCCCAGGTTGGCCTTAGAGAAAGGGAGGTGAACCCCAAAGAAGAGGGGGACCCCCAAGACCCCTTCCTCTCTGCCCCATGGCCTTCCTCCTCTGGTCACTCTCAGTCCCAGGTTGGCCTTAGAGAAAGGTAGGTGAGCCCCAAGGAAGAGGGGGACCCCCAAGACCCCTTCCTCTCTGCCCCATGGCCTTCTTTCTCTCCTCTGACTGAGAGTGGCCAAGGTAGTCCTGGCCAAAGAGCGTAGGTGTCTCCCAGAGGACCTGAGCGCATGGGGCTCTTTGTTTGGGAGGAGGGGATCCTGTAGGGAACCTGGACCCAAACCATGGAGAGCTTTCAAGATAAAAACCAACACTTTGTCCCTTGCCCAGAAACTAACTGGCAGCCAATGGAGTGACTTTAGTATTGGTATGACATGATCACTCCTGGATCTCCCAGGGATCCATCTGGCTGCCGTGTTTTGAACTAACTGAAGTTTCCAGACTTGTACAAAGGTAGCCCAATGTACAGTGCATTGCAGAAGTCTAGCCTTGAGGTTACCCATGTATGCGCTGCCATCTTTTTAAGTACTCCAGCTCTAGATAAAGGCACTGCAGGTGTAACAGCCATCCTGGCTATCACATCTATCTGAGCTGACATCTGAAGGGACAGATCCAGAGCACCCCCAAGCTGGAAATGCAGTTTTTCGAGGGGAGTGTAACCCATCCAGAACTGGTTTAGACACCTCAAGCCCCAGATTAGGACCCTTGCTAGTCAGCACTTCTGTCTTAGAATCATAGAATCATAGAATCATAGAGTTGGAAGAGACCGCACAGGCCATCCAGTCCAACCCCCTGCCATGCAGGAAATCCAAATCAAAGCATCCCCAACAGATGGCCATCCAGCCTCTGCTTAAAGACCTCCAAGGAAGGAGAATCCACTACCTCCAAGGAAGGAGAATCCACTACTGTCTTGTCTTCAGGTCTTGTCTGGATTCAGGTCTTGTCTGGATTCAGGTTCAAATTGTTTTTCCTCATATACATGGGAGAAGGCGGTGGGACTGGATGGTCCTTGTGGTCTCTTCCAATTCTGTGATCCTATGATAACATATCTTAGAATAATAGAGTTGGAAGAGACCCCAAGGACCATCCAGTCCAACCCCATTCTGCCATGCAGGAACTCCCAATCAAAGCATCCCCATTGACAGGTGGCCATCCAGCCTCTGCTTAAAGACCTCCAAGGAAGGAGACTCCACCAAAATCTCCATTGAGGGAGTGTGTTCCACTGTCGAACCGCCCTTACTGTCAGGAAGTTCCTCCTAATGTTGAGGTGGAATCTCTTTTCCTGGAGCTTGCATCCATTTGTCTTATTTCCACGTTAGAGGTCTTTAAAAAGGCACTTAAGACGGAGCTCTTCCGGCGGGCCTATCCACCTGACCTCCCTAACTGAAGATAAGATTAAACATTACCATCTTGTAGGGACCTCCTGGGTGGAAAAGATTATATGTATTGTAATTTTATTATTTTATTAATTATTGCTGTTATTTTATTGTTTTTATTGTTGGGTTTATTGTTTTTATTATTGTTCTTTTTATATTGATTGTACTATTGTACATTTTGTACATTTTATCTTTGTAGTCCTGCCTTGATCCATAGGGAGAGGTGGGAAATATAAAAAAATATATTATTACTATTATTACTATTATTCCGGGTCCTCGTCTCTGGAGCAGCAGAAAACAAGCTTGTTCCCTCCTCAATATGAAGACATCCCTTCAAATATTTAAACACGGCTATCATATCACCTCTCAGCCTTCTCTTCTCCAGGCTAAACATCCCCAGCTCCCTAAGTCGTTCCTCATAGGGCTTGGTTTCCAGACCCTTCACCATTTTAGTTGCCCTCCTTTGGACACGCTCCAGTTTCTCCACATCCTTTTTGAATTGTGGTGCCCAGAACTGGACACAGAATTATTCCAGGTGAGGCCTGACCAAAGCAGAATAGAGTGGCACTATTACTTCTCTTGATCTAGACCAGAGGTCGGCAACCTTCACTTACCTGGGGCTGGTCCCTTGCAATGGTCCCTTCTGGTGGGCTGGGGGTGGGGATGGCTACCTCTGAGCATGTCGTGGATGCCATTTTGTTTGCCAAAATGGTGGCTGCCACTCGTTTGCACATGCGCAGGAGTACTTTTTAGCTGCTGCATCGCACTGTTGACTCATGTTCACCTTGTGGTCTACCTGGACTCCTAGATCCCTTTCACACGTAGAAATCTCATTCAGCCAGGTGTCCCCCATCGTATATCTGTGCCTTTTGTTTTTCTGCCCTAAGTGCAGTGCCTTACCTTTCTCCGTGTTCAACTTCATTTTGTTAGCTTTGGCCCAGCTTTCTAGTCTATTCAAGTCATTTTGAATTTTGATCCTATCCTCTGGGGCAGGGGTAGGCAACCTTTTTGAGCCAGGGGCCAGGTTGCTGTCCCTCAGACAATTGGGGGGGCCGAAGCACCAAAAATAAATAAAAATAAAAATATATATTTTTAAAAAAACAATTTTAAAAAATATGCATGCACACTTTCTCAGCCCCAGAAAAGCCATGGCAAAACCCCTGTGGAGATTTTGCCAAGAAAACCCCAAGAACTAGTAATAACAACAATAATCAATATCATCATGGTGAGCGGCGGCGGCGGCGGCAGGACTGGCCTGGGGCCGGTCCAAGGGCCTTGGGGGGCCGCATCCGGGCCTTAGGTTACCTACCCCTGCTCTGGGGTATTAGCTACTCCTCCTAATTTGGTGTCGTCTGCAAATTTGATAACTATGCCCCCAATACCGTCATCCAAGTCATTAATAAAGATACTGAATAGCACTGGGCCCAGGACAGAGCCCCACTGGACACCCCACTGGTCACTTCTCTCCAGGTTGAAAAGGAGCCATTGTTGAGCACCCTTTGTGTCTGGCCAGTCAACTAATTACAAATCCATGTAACAGTTACTTTGTCTAGCCCACATTTTACCAGCTTGTTTGCAAGAATGTCATGGGGAACCTTGTCAAAGGCCTTACTGAAATCAAGATATACTATATCCACTGCATTCCCTTCATCTACCAAGCAGGTAATTTTATCAAAAAAAGAGATCAGATTTGTCTGGCATAGCCTGTTTCTCTGAAACCCATGTTGACTTTTTGTGATTATGAAATTATCAGTGGTTTTGCAGTGGTTCCGGTCCTTCCTCTCGGGTCGGTCCCAGAGGGTGCTGCTCGGGGACTGTAGCTCCAGTAAGAGAGACCTCATTTGTGGGGTCCCTCAGGGAGCTATTTTGTCCCCGATGTTGTTTAACATCTATATGAAGCCGCTGGGTGAGATAATTCGGAGTTATGGTGCTGGGTGTTATCAGTACACTGATGACACCCAAATCTATTTCTCCATATCTCGTTCGTCGGCCTTGAATTCCACTGGCATCTCCTCTCTCAATGAATGTCTTGGGGCGGTAATGGGCTGGATGAGGAAAAACAGATTGAAATTGAATCCAGACAAGACGGAGGTGCTCACGGTAGCGGCCCCAAAACCAAGAATTGGGTTGCAACCTCCAGTCCTGGATGGAGTCACAGTCTCCTCCAGTGACTGTGTTCGCAGTCTGGGGGTGCTCCTTGACTCGTCGCTCCTGATGACAAATCAGGTTAATGCGACGGTCAGGAGCGCCTGTTATCAGTTTTGGCTGATACGCCAGTTGCGCCCTTTTCTGGAAGTAAGGGATCTCGAGACTGTTGTGCACGCGTTGGTAACCTCACGCCTTGACTTCTGTAATGCACTCTACATGGGGCTACCCTTGTGCCTTGTTCGGAAATTACAGCTGGTACAGAACATGGCAGCCAGGTTGGTTTCTGGAACATCTCGGAGGGACCACATTACTCCGGTTCTGAGGTCCCTCCACTGGCTGCCTATCAGCTTCCGGGCAAGGTACAAGGTGTTGGTTATTACCTTTAAAGCCCTAAATAGCTTGGGTCCAAGCTATCTCAGGGACCGCCTGCTCCTGTATAATCCTCCCCGCGCTCTTCGGTCCTCCGGGAGGAAACTGCTGCAGCCTCAAAAATCGAGGCTTGCTGCTACCTCCCAGGGGGCATTTTCTGTTGTCGCCCCTAAGCTTTGGAATGGCCTGCCGGAGGAGATCCACCTATTAACATCTTTAGACCGCTTTAAAAAGGCGGTCAAGACGGATCTCTTCCGGCAGGCCTTCCCAGACTAGTTAGATCAGACCAGCCTTCCCGCCTCGGAGACAATCCTTACGTGGCTCCATCAATTTGATGGGAGGAATGTTGACCTGGCTTGGACTTTTGAGATAGGAGGGTTATTTTTGAATTTGAATTTTATAATTTTAAATTTAATTTAATTTGTAATTTTAATTGATTGTTGGTTTTATTCTGTTTGATTTAATACTGTTTTAAGGGGGGTAGGGGGGTAGGTTGTATTGTAAGTGGATGGGTCATTTTATATTGTAAGCCGCCCTGATTGGTTTACCATTGGGCAGGGTAGAAATAAATTTTATTATTATTATTATTATTATTATTATTAAAGAAGGTGTTGAGTAATTCTGCCTTTTCTCTATCCCCTGTTAACTTTTTGCCATCTTCCCCATATAGTGGTCCACCATTTCCTTCTTTTTCCTTTTGCTGCTGACATACCCAAAAAAGCCCTTGTCATTGTTCTTAACCGCTCTAGCAAGCCTGAGTTAATTCTGTGCTTTAGCTTTTCGGACTTTACCCCTATACATGCTAGCTATTTGTTTGAATTCTTCTTTGGTGATTTCCCAATTTTTACATTTCTTATACATGTTCCATTTAAAACTTAGTTCAGTTGAAAGTTTCTTAATCATCCATTCTGGTTTCTTGAGGGTCTGACTATGTCTGGCTTCTCCTTTTCACTGTATAATAAATTCCAGGGGAAAATTATCACTCCCGCCTAAGGATCCAACCACTTGCACCCCATTAACTAGGTCTTCCCTGTTAGTTAGTATCAGATCCAAAATAGCTGACTCCCATGTTGCCTGTTCCACCTTTTGGACAATGAAATTGTCTTTGAGGCAAGTGAGGAATTTGCTAGACCTTGAGGATTTTGCCGAGTTTGAATTCCAGCAAATATCAGGATAGTTGAAGTCACCCATCAGTGGATGTCCTGGATTTCTTCACTGGTGTAAATATCCCTGACATATAATGCTATTTCTTCTCCTTTCTTGTTTGGCCTGTTTCTCTTGAAAAGGTTATACCGATGCATTTCTACATTCCAATCATGAGACTCATTGCACTAGGCTTCAGTGATGCCTATTATATCCTATTTGCTTTGTTGTGCTAGGAGTTCAAGTTCATCTTGCTTTTTTCCCATGCTCTGTGCATTTGTGTAGAGACATCGAAGACCATATGTCCTCTTTATTTGCTGCCTCTGCACTTTTTTTGCCTCCCACTGTTGGGTTCCTGTACTGTTTGCCTTATTTCCTTTATGACAGTTTGGATGTTTTTTCCAGACCTTTTGTCTTCCAGGACGCTGTCTCCTTTCCCCACATAATTCAGTTTAAATCCTGATCAAATTCTTGACACTGGTGGCAAAATTGTTTATTCAAACTAGTGTGAGATGCAGCCCATCCCTTGCCAGAAGTCCATCCTCATGGAGCCGCAGCCTATGATCTAAGAATCCAAATCATTCTCGGCGACACCATTTGATGAGCCAGTTTTTGACATCTGCCATTTTCCTCTCTCTTCCTGGACTATGCCCTTCAACTGGCAGTAGAGATGTGATGACAATCTGTGCCTACATTTCTTTCAGCTTCTTACCCAGAGCCATATAATCCCTTGTGATGTTCTGAAGACTGTGTCTTGCCATGTCATTCGTTCCCACATGGACCAAAAGGAAGGGGTTTTGGTCAGTAGGCTTGACCAGTCTTGACAGCCTCTCTGTCACATCTCAGATCTTTGCCGCAGGGAGACAACACACCTCCTGAGACATCTTGTCAGGCCCACAAATCACTGCTTTTGTCCCCCTCAGCAAGGAGTCCCCCACCATGACCACACGCCTCCTCCGAGGATTAGCAGCAACTGTTTCCTATGGTGGAACTCCCACAGTCCCCTGCTCTGTCCCTGAAGTCTGTCCATGCTGCTCTTCCTCGTCCTCCTTGATAAGGGAAGGAGCTTCAAATTGATTCTGTAGCTGTAAGCTCCCAGAACGATCCCTGGTCTCCCTACTTCTGTACATGACATTCCTCCAGTTGTTTACCTCCTGTGTATGTGAAGTAACCTTCTCATCCCCAGCAACTTCCTCTGTTTGGTTCCTGTCCAAGACAGTTTGTTCTTTTCTGTCCAGAAAAACCTCTTGCTCCCTAATATGCTGAAGTGTAGCTACCGATGCCTCCACCAGCTGTACTTTCTCCTCCAAGAGGGCTACCAACTTGCACTTGGGGTATATGAAGTTCCCCATATCTCTTGGCAAGAAGACAAACATCCCACAAGTGTTGCAGGTGACGGCAGCAGTTCCCTCAGTGTCCATACTGAGAAGTCTTAATTAGACCCTGAAACAGACTATGGCCTTCCTCCTCAAAGAAAATCACTCACTAAACATCAGTGTTAAAGGGTCCTGATTACCTGAACTTTTCACTAATCATTGCTGGTGATAAAAGCTCCACCCCCTCAGCAACAACACTCTCTCCCAAGAGTTTCTAAAAGTTCAACACTCGCCCCCTTAAAATGGCTGCCCAGGAACTGCTCATTTCCTCCTCCTCTCTAGCAGCAACTGGCCTAGAAAGGTCTAGAAGGCTCTGGGAGGGGTTATATAGAGCTAGACTGTCTAGCTCCACCCCCTCGTGCAGGGGTCGGCGACCTAAGCCCGTGGGTTGGTTCCGGCCTGGGCCCCCGCGCTTACCACCCCCCAACCCCTGCCGCAGCCACGTGCGTCTTGCCCACCACCGGGGGGGGCCTACCGGAAGGGAGCTGTTCTGCAGACTGGCCCCTGCTTTAAAAAGGTTGCCTACCCCTGCCCTAGTGACTCACAAGTGTGACTCACAGAAGCTCCACCCCTCAGCAACAACACACTGCCACAAGAGTTTTTAAAAGTTCAAAACTCACCCCCTTAAAATGGCTGTCCAGGAACTGATCTTAAGATTCCCCATGACATTCTTGCAAACAAGCTAGTCACAGGTTTTTTGTGGGTTTTTCAGGCTGTGAGGCTGTGTTCTAGAAGAATGTATTCTGGTGTTTCGCCTGCATCTGTGGCTGGCATCTTCAGAGAATGGTGGCATGGAGGTGTGTGGGGTATATATACAGTGTGACCCTTAGTTGAGAGCATTAGCATGTAAACCTGTGTATTATTCTGTTGTGACACTCCTCTGGGTTGAAGGACATGCAAGGAGGATTAGTGTCTATTTAAATAATGGGCCATTGTCAGCTGGGAATTAGCATGTCAATTAGCATGTAAATCTGTATAGATCTATTGGGGCAAGGTCTCAGGATGGAAGGACATGCAAAGAGGGTTAGTGTCTAATTAATGGGACATTGTTAGCTGGGAATTAGCATGCCAATTAGCATGTCAATTTGTGTATAGATCTATTGGGGCAAGGCACTAGGGTGGGAGAATATGTGAGGAGAATTAGTGTCTATTTAATTAATGCTGGGAAATCCCCTGATCCAGGGTGAAGCTCATTTGCATTTGCTGAGTCCTGATTTTGGTGTTTTTGAGGACTGGTAGCCAAATTTTGTTTACTTTTCAGGGTATTTTCTTTCCTGTTGAAACTGTCTAGGTGTTTATGGATTTCAATGGCTTTCCTGTGCATTCTGACCTCATAGTTGTTGGCCAGGTCCAGAATTTCAGTGTTTTGAAATAGGGTTTTGTGCCCAGGTTGGTTTATAACATGTTCTGCTACGGCTGATTTTTCAGGCTGGCCCAGTATGCAGTGTCTCTCATGTTTCTTGATTTGTGTTTGAACACTTCATTTTGTGGTCCCTATATAGATTTGTCCACAGCTGCACAGTATGTGGTAGACTCCTGCAGCCGTGAGAGGGTCTCTCTTATCCTTGGCTGAGCGCAGCATTTCCGAGATTTTCTTGGTTGGTCTGTAGACCATTTGGAGGTTGTGTTTCCTCATCAGTTTTCCTTTTCTGTCTCTGACTCCTTTGATGTATGGTAAAGATAGTCAAATGTTCTGGAGGAGTTTATTCCTGACGTTTTGCCAGCATCTGTGCCTGGCATCTTCAGAGAATGCTGGCATGGGAGTGAGTGGGTCTATATATACTGTGTGAGCCTTGGTTGCAAGGAAGAGATTTGAATGTTAACCTGCGTGTTGGTCTGTTGTTGAATGGCAAGGCCTCAGGCTGTCTATTGAATGAGAGAGCCATTGTCTGCTGGGGAAACCCTGGACCCTGGGTGGTGATCATTTGCATGTGCCGAGTCTTAATTCTGGTGTTTTTCAGGACTGGTAGCCAAACTTCATTTACTTCAGGAGGGCTTTAAACTGAGTCATGTTGGAGAGGGCGATAGTATCTTGGAAGATACCTTAGAAGGCAGGAGTACATCATGGGCTGGAGATAATAGTCAAAATGTTATAGAGGGAACAAGGCAAATGATGCAAGGGTCCAACAGTGGGAGGAAAAAAAACCTCACAAAGTCAGCAAGTGGGGAGGACACACGCTCTTAGATGTCTCTACACAAATGCACAGAGCATGGGAAATAAACAAGATGAACTTGAACTCCTAGCACAACAAAGCAAATATGATATAATAGACATTACTGAAACCTGTTGGGATGAGTCTCATGACTGGAATGTAGAAATACAGGGGTATAACCTTTTCAAGAGAAACAGGAGAAATAGGAAAGGAGGAGGAATAGCATTATATGTCAGGGATGTTTACACTTCTGAAGAAATCCAGGACTTAAATCCTGGAAATCAGGTGGAGAGCATCTGGATTAAAATTAAAGGGGAAAGAAACAACAAGGATGTTATAATGGGAGTCTACTACAGACCCCCCAAGTCAGACTGAGGAATTGGATGAAGCCTTTCTAGAACAGATGACCACACATTCAAAAAGGAGAGGTGTAGTAGTGATTGGTGACTTCAACTATCCGGATATTTTCTAGAAGTCAAACTCAGCCAATACTCCAAGGTCTAGCAAATTCCTCACTTGCCTCGATATGGGTCTTGATATGGGTCTATATATTTTGGAATTGTATTGAACAAGACCTATATCTTCTCAACTGTGACACCCACTGTCACCGGGGTGGGAACTGCAATTAGGGCGACTATCGAAGTAGTGCTGGGGAACGGGAGATATGGCTGGAACAGAGTGGACAAATGTTACAAAAGAAGGAGGGATCGCTGTTTAGTAGCCATCCCCCCTTCTGTCCCCTCTGTTTCCCAGAATAGTTTGGGGAGCAGACCTTCCATTCCACAGAACCTCACTCTGCTCCTTTGCAATGCCAGGTCGGTGAAAAATAAGACGCATATTATCCAGGACCTTCTCCTGGATGAGAACGCCGACCTGGCTTGTTTTACTGAGACCTGGCTGGGAGAGGATAGCGCTGCTACTTGGGCGCAGGCCCTCCCAGCTGGGTACTCTGTTAGTGAGCAGGTGAGGGGAAGTGGGCGGGGGGGCGGTGTGGCTCTAGTCCATAAGAATACCTTGACCTTGACCAGGATACCTCTCCGGAACATGGTCCACATCGAATGTATGTACCTAAGCCTGAAGACCAGGGATAGTCTGGGGATTCTGCTAGTCTACCGACCACCCCGTTGTCTAGCAGACTCCCTGACCGAGCTGACACAGCTGGTCTCTGAGCTTTTGTTGGAGTCTCCTAGACTTTTGGTTTTGGGAGACTTCAACATTCCGCTCGAGACCAGTTTAACAGGTGCGGCTCGGGAGTTCATGGAGACCATGACAAACATGGGCCTATCCCAATTGGTCAACGGGCCCACACATTGTGCTGGTCATACACTCGATGCGGTCTTCAGTACGGATCAGGAATATCCGTGGGCGGAGGTGGTAAGTACCTCCGCATTGTCATGGACGGATCATTTCCTGGTCAAGATGGAACTTAGAGCCAACACCTGCCCTACCGGGGGTGGGGGACCTATTAGAATGGTCCGCCCTCGAAGGCTGATGGAGCCAATTGGATTCCGGAAAGCCTTAGAGGGATTAATGGTTGGGAATGCCGGTGACCCTGTCGAGGCCCTGGTGGACACTTGGAATGGTGATCTTACCAGGGCCATCGACACGATCGCTCCCAAGCGCCCTTGCCATCCCGCTCCAAATCGGAAGCCATGGTTTACACCTGAGCTGAGGAGGATGAAGCGGCATGGACAACGGCTAGAGTGTGAGTGGCGGAAATCTCGACTCTTATCTGACAGAACTCGCCATAGGAATTTTCTTAATTCCTATCGGGAGGCGCTGCGTGCTGCGAGGAAAGCCTTTTCCTTGGCACGCATTGCATCTGCAGAGTCTCGTCCGGCAGAGCTGTTTAAGGTGGTGAGGGAAATGACACAGGTGCCCCCTGCGCCAAATCCCTTGCTTCACCCAACTACAGCCTGCTGTGACGCATTTAACAACTACTTTGCAGATAAAATCTCTCAGATAAGAGCCGACCTTGACGCAACTATTGGGACAGAGTCTATTGGCGAGGCATCCACCGACTCCGCCGATGTAGTTTTACTGGATCAGTGGCAATCTGTGAGTACCGAGGACGTGGACAAACTGCTTGGTAAAGTGAGGAAGACGACTTGCCCTCTCGACCCTTGCCCATCATGGCTGGCCGTCCGGGGGGGGATGCATTGGTGAGATTCCTCATGGATATTATCAATGCATCCTTCAGGGAGGGACATGTTCCATCATGTCTGAAGGAAGCGGCAGTTAGGCCGCTTCTGAAAAAGCCCTCCTTGGACCCCCTGGACATGAAGAACTATAGGCCTGTTTCATTGTTGCCATTCTTGAGCAAGGTAATCGAGAGGGCGGTCGCTCTTCAGCTCCAGGCAGTTTTGGATGAAACCGATTATCTAGACCCATTTCAAACCGGCTTTAGGACAGGATTTGGGGTTGAGACTGCCATGGTTGCCTTGACCGACGATCTGCGTCTGAGCACCGACAGGTGTAGCGTGACCCTGTTGGTGCTATTAGACCTCTCAGCGGCTTTTGATACAATAGATCACGGCATCCTCTTGGACCGCCTGAAGGGGTTAGGTATCGGGGGCACTGCTTTGCAGTGGTTCCGGTCCTTCCTCTCGGGTCGGTCCCAGAGGGTGCTGATTGGGGACTGTAGCTCCGGTAAGAGAGACCTCACTTGTGGGGTCCCTCAGGGGGCTATTTTGTCCCCAATGTTATTTAATATCTATATGAAGCCGCTGGGTGAGATAATACGGAGTTATGGTGCTGGGTGTTATCAGTACGCTGATGACACCCAAATCTATTTCTCCGTATCTCGTTCGTCGGCCTTGAATTCCAATGGCACCTCTCCTCTCAATGAATGTCTTGGGGTGGTAATGGGCTGGATGAGGAAAAACAGATTGAAGCTGAATCCAGACAAGATGGAGGTGCTCACGGTATCGGCCCCGAAACCAGGAATTGGGTTGCAACCTCCAGTCCTGGATGGGGTCACGCTCTCCTCCAGTGACTGTGTTCGCAGCTTGGGGGTGCTCCTTGACTCGTCGCTCCTGATGGCAAATCAGGTTAATGCGACAGTCAGGAGCGCCTGTTATCAGCTTCGGCTGATACGCCAGCTGCGCCCGTTTCTGGAAGTAAAGGACCTTGAGACTGTGGTGCACGCGTTGGTAACCTCACGCCTCGACTTCTGTAATGCACTCTACATGGGGCTACTCTTGTGCTTGGTTCGGAAACTACAATTAGTTCAGAATATGGCGGCCAGGCTTGTTACGGGAACATCTCGGAGGGACCACATCACCCCGGTTTTGAGGTCCCTCCACTGGCTGCCTATTAGTTTCCGGACCCAGTATAAGGTGTTGGTTATTATCTTTAAAGCCCTAAATGGCTTGGGTCCAAACTATATCAGGGACCGCCTGCTCCCATATAATCCTCCCCGTGCTCTTCGATCCTCCGGGAGGAATTTGCTGCAGCCTCAGAAATCGAGGTTGGCGGCTACCTCCCGGAGCGCTTTTTCAGTTGTCGCCCCTAATCTCTGGAACGGCCTGCCGGACGAGATCCGTCTATTAACATCCTTGGATAGCTTTAAAAAGGCTATTAAGACGGATCTCTTCCGGCAGGCCTTCCCGGACTAGTTACCCCCCATCCCGGGCACAAAATACTGCCGCTAATGATGCCCTACGTGGCCCCATCGGTAGATGGAGGGGATCATTAGTGAGCATTAGTTTTTTCTGTGTAGGTTTTTTTATAAGGTTTTTTATAATGTTTTATAATGTTTATAGTTTTAATTTATGTTGGTTTTAATTCGCTTGATTTAATACTGTTTTAAGGGGGGGTCTCTCTACTATGTGTTTTATCTGTTTGTTTTAACTTGTAAGCCGCCCTGATTGGGTTCCCATTGGGCGGGGTATAAATAAATTTTATTATTATTATTATTATTATTATTATTATTATTATTATTAGAAGACAGTTTCTTTGTCCAAAAGGTGGAAGAGGCAAAAAGAGGATCAGCTATTTTACATCTGATCCTAACCAACAGGAGTGACATGGTCAATGGGGTGCAAGTGGTGGGATCCTTAGGTGGAAGTGATCATGCAATTTCTTATACAGTGGAAAGGAGAAGCTAGCCATAGTCAGACACACATTCTACACTTTAGGAGAGCTGATTTCAGTAAACTTAGGGAAATACCGGGAGTGATCCCATGGTCAGGAATACTAAAGGAGAAAGGAGTTCAGGATGGATGGGAGTTTCTCAAAAGGTAGATACTGAAGGCACAATCTCAAACTGGTCCAACAAGGAGGAAAAATGGGAGATGTCTCAAGAAACCAGGGTGGATGACTAAGGAACTTTCAACTGTGCTAAGTCTGAACAGGGCATGTATAAGAAATGGAAAAAGGGGGGAAATCACCAAAGAGGTGTCAGGTTTTGATGGGATATATAGTCAATGTTGAAATGTAAAGATGAGTGTTTGTATTTTTCCATGATGAGAAAACTGCTTCTAGGGCCTAAAGCACAACAATCCCAGTCCAGGTGTTTGAGAGTCATAACAAAGCAAACTAACAAGCTAGAATACGTGAGAAAGAGTTCTTGTTTACAGAGAGGATTTAATAACAAAGATTGTTTTGAGAAAATAGGTCACATGGTAGAAGATGAACATCAAGGGTTTGGTTAACGCACGTCATGTAAAATTCAACCGATTAGCCTGGAAGGTAACATCCAAAGAGGTAGAGAAAAGGTGGGCTGGGAATTGTGTTTTGGGGAAAGCAGTTAGTCTGTCCTAACCTTTCAACAGCATGGATTAGTTTAACTATTTTTCCAGAACCTGTAGCTTGACTAATTTTTTCAAAATGTAGCATTAAGGATTTATAGTTTTGTTCCTGTTAGCCAACCTGGCTAAAGTGATATTTTACTGGACTTTGTAGTCTTACTTTGACTATGCTGTCTTATAATAAAGACTAGAAGCTTGCTGGAACTACCTGCGTGTTGGTGAATTTCTGCAAGGCAAACAGCCTGCTGTATGGACTGCCTCCTGCATGGAGCTCATCATAATCTCATCTAAATTTCCAACAAGAGGAATTTAAACAAATATAGAGCACTTGTAGAGGTAAAGCCAGAAAAGCTAAAGTGCAGAATGAGCTAAAGCTTGCTAGAGGGGACTTCTGGCGGTAATGGCAGGGCGATTGGTTGCTAAAGACGAAGTCCATCCTAGTCATCGCCACAGCGGGAATATAAGGACTCCAATCTCTGTTAATCTGAACCCAGAGAAGAATTTGGAGAGCAGGGGCTTGAAGGAGGCCCAGATTTGCCAGTTCAGGGGGAGTCATCGAGGTGATATTCGCTCTGAGGGGAACAGGATTGAAGAGCAGCTGAGCCTCCTAGTGGCAGCCATTGCTGGCACTGAGCCCAGCCTGCCACTATTTTAGTTGGGAATTAGAATAGCTTAAATTGAAGACCCTGAAACCGTGCCTTTTCTTTTATAGTTCTTTGGACTGTTAAAAAGCTGTTTGAGCAGGAAAAAAGAACTGCAGTACTATTTAACAGGTTCCTCCCCCCCCCCTTTGTTCCCTCCTGATTTCTCGGGAGTGACGCCCAAACATTTAAAAGGGAAAACTGGAGTTGTAAGTATAAGATCAAAGGGTGCTAGAGAAAGTGCAGAATGTAAAAATATTTGTGAAAGTTATCATAGAAAAGGCTTAAGGGAGGAGAAAAGAGTGAATGATGTACTGAAAGGACTCGGCAGAGAGGTGAAAGTGATGAAAGTGGTGGTGGTGTCTGAATTTCGGCAACAAAATTATTTTTTGTTTTACAGATTTTTGAAATTTTCTCCTGAGTTAAGTATCATCTAAAATCAATTTTATAAAAATTTTCTCTCAAATTTTGTGATTCCGTATATTTTATTTGTTTATTCCATACACACTCCCATTTTTCTAATTCTATAGGATACCCAAAATTTTTAGCCCATTGGATCATGTTCTCTTTTATAACTTCTTCTAGCTCTCTCCTCAGCAGTAATTTATAAAAAGCACTAATCCATTTTTTGTTATCTCCTCACCAAATTTTATCAAATTCTTTTAGTTTTAAATCAATACTTTGTGTCTTCATATCCATTTTAAATCACTCTACGATTTGTCTAATCTGAACCAATCAAATGAGAAGCCTTCCATAGTCAATTCCTTCTGTGTTTTAATTTTATAATTACCCAAGCCATCTTTTTTTTTAAATCAATTTAGCATATGTTACCCAATTTGTTTCTGCTCTCATTTCTTTTCTTTGGATTGCTTCGTGTGGGGAAAACCAACTAGAGAGTTTTGGCATGGCTCTCTGCTTATACTTATTCCAAATTTTCAATAATGTTCTTCTGATCCAGTGATTGTTGAATTCTTTATTCGCTTTGATTTTCTCGTATCCTAAAAACACGTGCCACTCGAAGCACAGACCATCATTCTCTAGTTCTAACAGTTTTCCCAATTCAAGCCTAACCCATTCTTTCAACCATGTTAAGCAGCAGGCTTCAAAGTACAGTTTCATATTCAATGGCAGAGTGAGCGACCCAAAGAGAGAGCATAATAAATAGACAATACGACAAGGAAGGAAAAGAAGAGACAAAATTAGATAGATTAGAAATAAATTGGGTATGAACCAGAGAAAGATTACGTCGGAAGGAGGACGGGGGATGAGACGTTAGATTTTAAAAGAGGATTAAAGGGAAGAAAATAATACCAAGAAAGAGTCTAGTGGAAGGAGGAGGGGATGGGATGATGCTAGGAGGGGGAAAGGCAATTCTTTGCTTTGCTTTGGTAATTAAAATCCAGTTGGTGCAGCGCCTTCTCTTCTGGCGACGGAGGGGGAAAGGCCAGGAGAAAGGAGAAAGGAAAAGGGAAAGTTTACGTCGGAAGGAGGACCGGACAGGATGATGACTGCAGGCCAGGTTTAATGTGAATGGAAAACCTGAAGGGGACTTGTATAATAAAAATGCTTCCTGGTGATTTTCATTAGCTTCTTTGTTACCTTCTTTTCCCCTTTGCTACTTCTAAGACTGTCTTCAACAGGAATTGAGGAAAAAAATTAAGAACAACTTTCTGAGACTTTGAAATTAAGGAAATAGTGTTATGATTTTTCAGAACATTTTTCTGAAACTTTTTCGAATGAATCAAATTGATGGACTGATGAATCAAGTGATCAACTTTATTATTGCACAGTTCTTGTTGATCTAATTACTGTCTTTCTCAAAGGATTAATGATATTGAGCTTTGCATTATTTAAGTGATTAATTAATTATTGGAATTGGACACTTAGTGTCTTTGCAGACTGCCAGAAATAGTGCAAATTGAGTCCACTTTAACTGCCCTGACTCAGTGCTAGGGAATCATGGGAACTGTAGTTTATTGTGGCCCCAGAGCTCTCTGACAGAGAAGGCTCAATGTTAAAAAAAATACAGTTCCCATGATTCCCTAGCACTGAGCCAGGGCAGTTAAAGTGGACTCAATTTGTACTATTTCTAGCAGTCTGCAAAGGTCCATAATTATTTTGATTAGTGGGTCTCTAGATTAATTGCTTAATGGAATTTAATTGACAAAGTTTGAATTGTAAGAATTATTAGTGTTTAGGAGATAACTGAGATTCAAATAGATTCATTGATTGGTAAAAAAGGGGAAAATTAATTACTTTTAAAAATCAATTTTGTTTTTTGAGTGAACCAATTATAAAAAAAACTAATTGAGATTGAATTAATAAGCTTATAATTTTAATGCATTCATTTTTATATATATATATATATATATATATATATATATATAATTACAAATAATTAACTATTGATTGTAACATTTAATGAAACAATAAATTCTAACTAAAGTATAAAATGGTCACAGGTGTAAAAAGAACTAATCAAACCACATCAACATCTGAAAAATGCGGATGCAAAATCTCTGGATCCTAATTTGATTTTTTTGGGAAGAATTGAAGAAATTCAAATAAGAAATGTGTCTGGAAATGAGTTAAAAAAAGACATGCAATGGGAATTGAACATTTTTGGGGAAAAGTTGGTTAAATTACCAAAGATATTGAGGGTTTACAAACGGAAATGAAGAAACGAAATGTTAAAATTGAAGAACTAGAGGATGTGACAAAAGAATTAAATGAGGTGCAGAGGAGAAATGAGAATAAGATTCTGTGACATGAAGTTCCTTAGCGTGAGAAATACTTGAGAAAGGACCACAAGGGCCATCCAGTGCCATGCAGGAACTCTCAATGAAAGCATCCCCGACCGATGGCCATCCAGCCTCTGTTTAAAAACCTCCGAAAAAGGAGATTCTGTTGGAATATAGATGAATATATCTACAGTCAAAGGTGAAATGTAGAGCTGTGCGTGTGGAAATTTCCTCATGGGAACAACATTTAGAGAAACAAAGAGAACTCAGCCCAGATGGCCAAGAAGTCATGACAACTATAGTTTTAGCTGGGAAAAAGATAGTCAGTGATTTAACATCTGAGATCATGAGAAAAGCAGTCACTTGGGGGATGATGGACAGGACAGCAAGGGGCTGGGTTAATACACATCATACAGGCATTATCCAATCAGCATAAGGTTAACACCTGGAAGGTAGAGTATGGGAAGGGCCCAGAGAAGCCTTTGTCTAGTTATGTTTATATTTACAGTGAGTGAGTGTGTGAGTGTCCAGCAGTGGTTTTAACCATGGAGTAAGTTTCTGGATGTTAGTATGTTTATACTGCTTTTATAATGTAACTCATGGATCTGGAAACATAGATCTGGAAGTCTTCTTTACTTTCAACTACAACAAGGTAGGATCCTATGCTTTTGGGATTGTTAAAGATGTAATCTCTCATAGCTGAACTGGATTAGTTCATCACAATGGATTTTACTTAGGTATTTTATTTTTCTTTTATATGCATTAATCAACTATGCTTTTGGACTTTATAATGTATCTTCTTGACTGTGGAAGGCAGGATCCTGAAGGAAGGGAAGCTGAGCCAGTGGATGGTAAGAATTACAAAGTGGCTGTGGATCACAGCAGCAGCTTGTCCTGCAGATTCTGCTGGGTGTCTTAAGAGCATCACTGCAACACCCATCTTCCACACACTGACAGATTCCACCAAAATCTCTGAAGAAGGAGTGTGTTCCATTGTCAAGCAGCCCTTACTGTCAGGAAGTTCTTCCTAACGTTGAGGTGGAATCTCTTTTCCTGGCGCTTCCATCCGTTGTTCCGAGCCCTAGTCTCTGGAGCAGCAGAAAACAAGCTTGTTCCCTCCTCAATATAACATCCTTTCAAATATTTAAGCAGGGCTATCATATTACCTCTCACTGTCTCTTCTCCACACTAAACATAACCAATTCCCTATATCTCCCCTCATAGGGATTCATGGTTTCCAGAGCCTTCACCATTTTAGTTTCCCTCCTCTGGACACGCTCCAGTTTTTCCACATCCTTTTGGAATTGTGGAGCCCAGAACTGGACAAAATATTATTCCGGGTGAGGCCAAGCAGAATAGAGAGGCACTATGACTTCCCTTGATCTAGATACTATACTTCTATTGATGCAGCCTAGAATCGCATTGGCCTTTTAAGCTGCTGCATCACATTGTTGACTCATGTTCAACTTGGGGTCTGCTATGACTCCTAGGTGCCTTTCACATGAAGTGGCATTAAGCCAGGTGTCCCCCATCCTATATCTATGCATTTCGTTTTTTCGCCCTAAGTGCAATACCTTACATTTCTCTGTGTTGACATTCATTTTGTTAGCTTTGGCTCAGCTGTCTAATCTATTAAGGTCATTTTGAATGTCCATCCTGTCCTCTGGGGTAGTAGCTAATCCTCCTAATTTGGTGTCATTTGGTGACATAACTCCACTGGACCCCCCAATAGTCACTCTCCAGGATGAAGAAGAGGAGCCATTGCTGAGCATCCTTTGGGTTCATGTAACAGTTACCTTCTCTAACCCACATTTTACTATCTTGTTTGCCAGAATGTCATGGGGAACCTTGTCAAAGGCCTTACTGAAAACAAGATATGTTATATCCACAGCATTCCCTTTATCTACCAAGCTGGTAAAGAGAGTTCAGATTTAGTAAGAAGATTTAAAAAGAAGACGATTTAGAGCAAGAACATGAAAAGGAAAGAATAAGATGGAGACAAGCAGAGATGGCAAATGAGATCATTTTAAGAGAGAAGGATATAGATTTTCAGTTGAGAATGAGACAGATGGAAAGAGAACCTCAAATACAAACGCTTACTGGGACAAATAGGTTGCCTCAAATTGACATGAAGAGACTCCCATGGTATTATAAAGGAGATAGCATTGACTCCTTCTTCACAAACTTTGAGAGAACTTGTGAAGAATTAAAGATAAAGGCTGAGGAAAGAATGAGTTATTTAAGACCACGAATCTGTGGAGGATTATCAGAAATATATGCTGAAATGAGGAGAGAAGAATCCCAAAACTATGAGTTGTTCAAAGAGATAGTAAAACAGAGATTTGGGTTAACTCCAGAACACCATTGAAGAGAATTTAGAAGTCTGAAGAAAAAGAGGGGATGAAACCTATGCTCAATTAGGATGTAGTTTAGATTACCTATTAAAAAGTTGGATAAAGGTGAATTCTAAAGAGAAACCTTGAAATGCAAGCATACTACTCAAAAAGAGATACATAATAATAATAATAATAATAATAATAATTTTTATTTGTATACCGCCCTATGGTGAACCAATACATAGTTGCAATTAGATACTGTACTTAGGCAGAAAATATGAAATGCACAAATATAAGATTGGGGGAGCCTGGCTTGGCAAGACTATATGGGAAAAGGATCTAGGAGTGATGTGGCAGCTAAAAAGGCCAATGCCATTCTAGGCCGCATCACTAGATGTATAGTATCTAGATCAGGGGTAGGCAACCTTTCCCCTTTAAGGGCCAAGGGACTTCAGCTCCCAGAAGCCTCAGTGATGTTGGCCAATAGCTCCTGGGATTCTGGGAGCTGAAGTCCCTCGGCCCTTAAAGGGGAAAGGTTGCCTACCCCTGATCTAGATCAAGGGAAGTAATAATGCCACTGTATTCCTCTTTGGTCAGGCCTCAGCTGGAATAATCCTGTGTCCAATTTTGGGCACCATCATTCAAAAAGGACGTGGAGAAGCTGGAGTGTGTCCACAGGAGGGTGACTTGTTGGTTATAGTAAAGCAATATTATATTTTACAACTGAGTAAGGCATGGCAGACTGAAAACAAACTGTAAAAGAAACAGGAGGTTTTAGTTAATCTGAGTAAAAAGCTGAATCCTCAGGAAACCGCTCTCGAAAGGGTTTGTGTGTTAAACCCAAAAGCTTGGGAGCACACACAGGAGGAGCACAAGTCAGGCAGCACAAGCTCAAGGCAAAAGGCAGCAAAACTCAGCAGGAAAGTATTGCTGGAAGAGTATTTTCTTTAAAGCTCAAATCTAGAAGGTTCACTGTGATGATTTTTTTAATTTTTATAAAGTTTATTGATTAAAATCATCCATTACAACTAACATTCAATCCATATCCAACTTATTATATAGATTCACATAATTAAAAAAGAAAAAGAAAAGGAAAAACAGAAAAAAGTACACAATCTATAGATCAATAAAAAATTATATCATTACAAAACATATTTAAACATTAAAACAATCAATCTTTCACTTTTTTATCCATATTTAACACTTATGTACTTTACCCTAATATGATGAAATTCCATCCCTTACAAATATACTCATAAGATCATCCATATCATTTCCCTCATTCTTTTATCCTTCCTATAACCTTCTCATCTATTCCTCCTATTCCCTTTTCCTTGTTTCCTACTCGTTTCCCTTTTATTTCTTCTACTTATCTATCTTCATCACCTTTCACTCCCCTCTTCCTAACCTTCTCTACTTCCACTCTTCTTCTTTAAATCTTATTTTATTTTGAATCTCTATCTTAAATTTATAGAATTTTAAAGTATTTTTTATTTAACAATGTATATATATATATATATATATATATATACATACATACATACACACATCTTCATCTCTTCTTCTCTCCCTGCACCACTTGTGACTGGAATTTATCATAATAATAAAGTTGTACTTCGTTTTGTTAAGATTTCTTTATTTCTTCCTCATTTACTTGTCTAGCTTTAGTTTCCCAATTTATTTATTTATTCTTTAGTCATAGCCAATAGTAGCTATATTACCCCATTGTTGTTTCAAATACCTTAAGGTTGGCATCCAATCCAAATTGTTTTCTTCTATAATGTCACCATTCAAATAGCTTGTAAGTAAATCCATTTCTATTGCTTCATATAATTTTAGTAACCAATCTTTAACACTAGGAATATTTTTTGTTTTCCATTTTTGCACTAAGGAAATCCTAGTGTATTGATTAAATAAAATAATATCTTTCCCACTCTTTTATCCATCTCATTATCCCACATATTTAGTAAAAATATCTCTGGTCGAGCCTGTAATTTGCTCTGTGTTATACAATTAATAATTTCAATCACTTTTACCCAATACTTGTTAACAAATTTACAAGTCCATAAACAGTGATACATTGTTCCTGTAGTTTCCTCACATTTCCAACACAGATTATTTTTTTGCTTTATACATTTTTGAGAGTTTCTCTGGGGTTAGGTACCATGTAAAATAAGTTTTGTAAATTTTCTTTCAAATTCTGTGATTTCGTATATTTTAATCGTTTAGTCCATACCCACTCCCATTTTTCTATTTCAATAGGATATCCAAAATTTTTAGCCCATTGAATCATATTCTCCTTTATAACTTCATCTTCTAACTCCCACTTCAATAACAATTTGTAAAAGGCACCTATTTTTTTTATTATCTCCGAACCAAATTTTATCAAAATCATTTAATTCTAGATTAATGCCTTGTGTTTTCATATCCATTTTAAATCACTCTAAAATTTGTCTATATCTAAACCAATCAAATAAAAAAACCTTCTCTAACCAATTCATCCTAGGTTTTAATTTTATAATTACCTGAGCCATCATCATTGATTAATTTAGCATATGTTACCCAACTAAATTCTGCTTTCATTTCTTTCCTAATATTACTCATAGTCCCCTTCATATCCAAAATATGAAAACCCCCATATGCTTCCCATGGTTCCCCTGCTATCAAAAATGTGAAATTCCATGATGACCTCCAGATGAACTCTGGTAGTAGAATTAGAGGCAAAAGTCCTCTGTGCCCATGGCTTGGGCAGCCCACCCTTAATCCTTAAGGTATGCATATCCCCCCAGACAGTCTAGGAGAGTTGTGAATGGGATTTTCCATGATGAGATCATCTAAACCATCAAGAGGTGTATTGTGTCACCCAGTCACAAGCACCCTCGGCCATCCAAGGTGTAATGTTTGCATTGTGCCACCCAGTCTCACCCACTCCCACCCATCGGAAGGTGCATTGTGTCACCTACTCACACATTCCCCCAGGATATTGGCCCCTCGGATTAAGACCACCAAATACAATGGAACCCTATACAGCAGGGTGCCATCATCGCAATTATCGCCTTCCGCCCCAGGGCCAGTTGAGCCCTATATCTACCCCAGATTTTAGCCAGTCGGTGTGCTACCTTCTTGGTCTAAACAACTCCACGTCACTCTGACCTTTGAAGCTAGTTACCGGCAAGTCAGCTCAAATCCAGGCTGCGGAGCTTGACTTGTCTCCTATCATCCCGCATCTCCATTTGCTTCTCCGGAGGAAGGCTACATCTCGGTAAGCATCACCATTAGTAACACCTGCATTTCTGTTCCAAACTCCAACCCTGATTTTCCTGAGCCTTGAGTGAGTGCTTGTTCTATGAGTGAGTTTCCTCCTATTTTAATAAATTAGACATCTAGTGGTTAACCAACATCGGTCTCAGCTTCATTTCTTGGAACCCCCTGGTCTCTTGGTATAAACACCGGGAGAGCGGTCTCATTGGGCTCTTGTAGCAAGCCCCCTCTTGCAATATTTGAGCTAATTATAAAATTCCCCTAAGGATTCGCTGCTACACTATGGATTGCCTCTTGTGGGGAAAACCACCTAGGGAATTTAGGCACAGCTCTTCGTTTATACTTGTTCCAGATTTTCAGTAGTATTCTTCTAAAACAGGGGTAGGCAACCTGCGGCCCGGGGGCCGGATGCGGCCCCACGAGGCCTTTGAACCGGCCTGGGCCGGTCCTGCTGCCAACCCCTCCCTGCCATGATGATACTGATTATTGTTGTTATTACTTGTTCTTGGGGTTTTCTTTGTAAAATCTCCACAGGGGTTTTGCCATCATGGCTTTTCTGGGGCTGAGAGAGTGTGCATGCATATTTTTAAATTTTATTTTATTTTATTTTTATTATTTTTATTATTTTATTTGTTTGCTTCGGCCCGCCAATTGTCTGAGGGACAGCAACCCGGCCCCCAGCTCAAAAAGGTTCTAAAACAATGATTATTGAACTCTTTAGAGCAAATAATGCTCTATCCTAGAAAAGCGTGCCATCCAAAACATAAACCATCACTCTCTAGTTCTAGCAGTTTTCCCGATTCAAGCGTAACCTATTCTTTTAACCAAGTTAGGCAACAAGCTTCAAAATACGTTTCAAATTCAGTACCCCTAGACCCCCCCTTTCTTTCTCTTCTTGTAATATTTTTAATCTTATTCTGGGTCTTTTGTTCTGCCAAATAAAACTACTCATATCTTTATTCCATATCCTAAAAAAATTTCTTTATTTACTATTGGGAGCATTTGAAATAAAAAGAGCATTTTCTGTAAAACCATCATTTTCAATGTTGCAATTCTTCCTAGTAGAGATATTTGCTTTTTATTCCATCTGTTCAATTCTTTCTTTATCTCATTCCATGTATTTTTGTAATTTTCGTCAAACAAATTTATTGTTTTCTTACCATTATCCCTAGGTATTTTACTTTCTTTTGTATCTTCATTCCAGTTTCTTTAGTTAGTTGCTGTTCTTCGTCTTTAGATAATCCTTTCGTGAGAATAGAAGATTTTTCCTTATTGAGTTTGCATCCTGACACATTCCCAAATTCTTCTATTGTATTAATTAAACAATTTATACAGTCATTCGGCTTATCCAAAAATATAACAAGGTCATCCGCAAATGCTCTAACTTTATAGCAATAATTCTTAATTTTCAAAACCCGTATTAGATCCTGTTTCTTAATCTCTTTTATCAGTCTTTCAATTACTATAAGAAATAGGAGTGGTGAGAGAGGACAACCCTGTCTTGTCCCTCTCCTTATCTCTATTAACTCGGTTTTATCTCCATTAATATTAATCTGAGCCCTCTGGTCCTTATATTTTTCTCTTATCCAACCTGTAAATTTGGGGCCTAATTGCATTCTTTTTATGATTTCCAACAATGTCTTCCAATTAACTGTGTCGAAAGCTTTTTCCAAATCTATAAACAACATTCCCAATTGTTTCTCATTGTGCCTTTCATAATACTCAATTATGTCAATCACTATTCTTAGATTTTCTCTCATTTGCCTATGAGGTAAAAATCCTCTTTGATCTTCATCTATCCATTTTATAAGATTTTTTTTTCAATCTATTAGCCAATATATTTGCAAAAATTTTATAATCAATATTTAAGAGAGATATCGGTCTATAATTTTTTATTTCCGTTTTATCTTTTCCTTCTTTGGTATTACAACAATTTCTGCATCTCTCCATGTTTGTGGTATGCTTTCTTCCCTAATTAAATTCATAACTTTTTGCAGTGGGGCAGTTAGTTCTTCTTCAAAAGTTTTGTAAAATATAGGTGTAAAGCCATCAGGACCTGGGGCTTTCCCATCCTTTAGTCCTCTAATTGCCTCTTTAATTTCCATTCTGGAGATTGGTTTATTTAATTCCTCTAACTGACTTTGTGTTGGAATCTGAAAATTTTGTTTATCTAAATATTTCTTAATTTTATCTGTTTCAATTTCCTGTAAATGATATAAGTTTGAATTTTTTTTTTGAAATGCTCCCTTTATTTCTTTTTGATCTGTCACTCTTGTACCTTCCACTTTTATTTCTATAATTGTTTTTCTCTTTCTTTCTCTCCTTAGTGTTTCAGCCAACCCTTTCCCGGGTTTATTAGCGAATTCAAAAATTTTTTTGTTTTGCTACTTTTAATTTTTCTCCTATTTCTAATGTAATTTTCTTTATTTCTTGCTTTTGTAATATTTTTATTTCTTCTATTATAGTTTTATCTCCTGGGTTATTTAGAAGTTCTTTTTCTTTTTGAACTATCATATTTTTTAGTTCCTGATCCTTATCTTTCATTTTTTTTTATATAAAAAAGCTTGTTGGCTTATTAATAGTCCTTTTATCACTGCTTTAGCCATATCCCAAACTATGTTCCTTTTAGTTTCTCCCATCATATTTTCTTCAAAATAGTATTTTATTGATTCTCTAATTTTTTTTATTAATTTCCTTATTTTGAATTAAATTATCCTTTAGTTTCCAATTAAATTGTTTTCGGTTTTCTTGCAGTGTTATGACTATTGGATTATGATCCGAAATATTCCTTGGTAGCATTTGTATCGATTTGATTACCTTACCAATTGATTTTGAGATCCAAAATATATCTAATCTAGAAAAGGATCTATGTCTAAACGAATAAAAGGTGAAGCCATCTTTTGTTTTGTTTTGTTTTGTTTATATCTCCAAACATCAAGTAATGCGTAACTATCGACCAAATCAAAAAAGATTCTGGGGAGTTTGCCCTGATTATTTATTATTTCAGTATCTCCTTTCCTATCTATCGCAGGGTCACACACCCCATTAAAATCTCCAATTAACATTATCTTTTCATAGTTCAATTCCAATACTTTCTTATGAATTTTTTGATAGAACACACTTTTGTTTACTTGGGGGCCATAAACTCCTATTACCAAGATTTTGTGTCCATTCCAGAATAATTCGATACCTATATAGTGACCTGTATTATCATTCATTATTTCTGTTGCTTTAATTTGTTTATTGACATATATTGCCACTCCTTTTTTCTTTCTTGTGTGAGACGAGATACATTTCCTAGTTTGTTATTTTTTAATAATCTTTTTTCTGAATTTTTAATATGTGTTTCCTGAAGGCATATTTCTTTCTCTAAGATATGAAAAACTCTTTTTCTTTTTGACGTTGAGTTTAAACCTTTCACATTAAGAGATATTATTTTCATCCCTTGATCTCTTTTACTAAAATTGGTATCAAGGGGAGAAGAAGAAATGAAGGGAAAAAAAGAAAAAGTTTAACAAAATCTAGCTATCGAGTCAGGAAAGAGACAATTTATTCCGTGTTCGTTTCTTCCTCTTATGTGTTATCGCTCTCTCCTCCTCTATCAATCTTGTCTCTACTTTTTTCTTCGTCACTTACAGGATTTTCCCCCTCTTCCTCACCATTTTTAGTCGAAGTCCCTCCTAAGTTTTCTTTTTCCTCTTCTCCCCTATTTGGTGTTTTCCCGTCTCTTCCCTTTTGTTTTTCAATCTCATTTCTGTGCTCTTTCCAAAACACATGCTTTCTCAATTGAATTTATTTTATATCTTTTCTGATTCCACATCAATGTCAACCCTTCGATTTCTTCCCATCTGAATGGGATTTTATAAACTTTTAATTGTTCGGTCAAAAATTGGTATTCCTTTCTCCTCAAAATCTGCATCGGTAAATCTTTAAAAACTTGAATCTCATTACCCCATATCACCAGTCTTGTTTTAAAATTCTTCTGTAAAAAATCATCCTTTGTTTGTTTCCTTAGCCAACATATTACAATGTCCCTCGGTAATCTCTTATTCCTGGCGATCTTTGAGTTGATTCGATACATTCTATCAATATTGAATTGAATTTGCTGCAATGGTTTGTCCAAATATTTGGCCAAATACGGCACTAAAAATTCATATAAATTTTCGTTTGGTTGTTCCGGTAAGCCTCGTAATTTTATACATTTCTCTCTTTGTTTAATTTCAAGTTTTAGAATCGCTTCATAGTCTTCTTGCTGGCATTTATTTAGTTCATCTATTTTAGTTTCCATCTGCTTTCATTTTTGTTCAATTTTTTTCCATTTTTGTTATTTTCCCAATTTTATCCAACTCTTGTCTTATTAGTTTAGCTTCATTCTTTAATTCTTTATTTGTTTCCTCTTTAGATTCTCTAATTTCCCGTCTCATGTCATCTCTTGAATCTCTGATTTCACTCCTCAGCTCCAAATGTATTCTTTTCATTTCATCCAATAAGCTGGTGTTTGTGTCATTTCCTTTGGCAGCCATTTCTAACGAAGGTCTCCTTTGATTTAATTGAGCTTGTGCTTGAGCTTGTTTGTCTCTTTCTTTTCTCGACATCATTTTGTTCCAAAAATTTTAATCACTATCTAGGTCCAGAAAAGGAAGAAAGATCACCTCTACAATAATTTTTTTATGTGTTTCAATCAAATATATCCTTAAAGTATATATTATCTCTTTTTATCTCTGCTTAGTTCTTATCGTTTCCCAAACACATAACCAATAAAGTTAAACTTTTGTTTCAAGATGTCATACACAATCTTACACAATATACAGCTGTAAAATCAATTTATTAATCCACCAGTTAGTTAATTAGTTTAGTTAGTTAAATCCACTTCCCCAATCTGAGAATAAACAAATAACAACAATGAGTTATGCTCCTATATTCTAGACACCCAACAGTCAGCTATTTTTTTTCCTTTTGAAAGAAACCTTTAAATTCAAATTTCCAAACCCTATATAATCTAATTGACCCGGATATTATTAATATATTCTCTATTTTTAGCTTAAACAAATTAAGCCTATTGGGTATCACACTATTATTCACTTATCACTCGTTTAATACATCAATCTACACTGCTAAATTAACACTTAAACAAAATTTTATCGTTGTTAAACAATAATCAATCACACTTGTAACACAATATATTTCTCTTCACTTCCCCCTTAAATTACATATATTGCTCCACTAATATTAAATCAATAGTATCTTATATTGCTTTAATATTCTAATGTCTATATCTACAAAACTTAATATATTGGCAAAAAGAAGCAAATTTAATAGGTTCTCAAGATCTTAAATAACTTTCTCATATATATGCAGTCCAATTATAGAAAATGGCTATATATCAGTATATCAACTTATCTCTATATGTCTCCTCTAAATCAGTTCCCAAAACCCACACCAGAATTGTTCAACCTATATATATTCTTCATATACACACTGTGTATATATGTATCATATATATATATCCTACACTTGTATATATATATTTGCAAACAGTTGTAGCTCAATTACCCCCCCCCCCTTTTCCTAATCTTATTAGGTGGAACACAATAATACTATATTACATCTTATTTCGTCTTATTGCTATATTTCAATAATATTAGTAACAGTATTATTTTGATATTTTGATAATCTATTTAATAGTCTCTGTGTTCCTGTATATCTTCACTTTCTTCTTTATTTTCTTTATTTTCTTCTTTATTTTCTTAGTCTTTACTCTTTCTTTCGATGCTTGTTGTAAATCCCAGTCCAAATATTATTCAGATCACCCCTTCCGCTTAGTATAAATCTCCAAAGTCTATAAAATCTATAAAGTATTTAGTTCTTTCTTTTGATACTTTTCCAAAGGGGAAAGGGAAAATGATATTTAATGTTTTATTAGTGTCTTATTTTCTGAAACAGTTTCAAAAGGACAGGGGTAGATGCTTAGGGAGATACAAGGAGCGCCGAAGTTCAGATAGTAAAAACAGGAACAAAGCGGAGGGAGTGAAGGGAAAAAAAGCTTTTAGTTTTGTCCTTTTAACATTTATCTTATAGAGTCCTATACAAGAAAACATTTCAGGCTCGATCCACACTTATTGTTAACAATGTTTCATAAACTATTTCGTTTCTAGTACCTTAAGTTCTAAGTAATGTTCTTTGTGGCTTTATAGCTCTTTTTTTTTGTAAGTTAAGATTGTTTAACAAATCGCCATTGTCGTTGTACAAAGCAGCACGTTCCCCTACCAAGTCAGATAAGAGTCTCAGGATTATTTCTTCCGCTAAGAATCCTCTGAAGCAAAAATATCAAAGTTGTCAAAAGTGTCAAATTTTACTTGCCAACCAAAAATCTTGGAATATATCTCAGTCTCGTCTCTTATCAACTCATTTATAACATTATCTTTATCTTAAATCATCCACATTTCAATTCCACTATCATTTACCTTTCACTTTCTTCTCTTTCTTCTCTTCTTACTAATCTGATAGTTTATACATATATAATAATCAGTCGGAAGGGCAGTCTTGGCACAAATAGTTATATCGCAGAAGGCAAATCTCCAGCTAGTACAAGGTTTCTAGATTTAGTGAAAGTTATTAGGGCAAATTAAAATCAAAGCGGCGGCGGTGCTGGTGCCGCAATAAGTGGCTGGTTGTCCGCGATTGTGGCCGGCTCAGACCTCCATTTTCCCGGCTCTTACCCTCTCTCCTGACCGTCGCTCCTAATTTTGTTTTCCTGGAGAGGTATCGGGTCGTTTCGGTCTCCGCTGAACCCCTCTGAATCCCTTCTAACTGAGGGGATTAATTCTGCTCCACGACATCGACATCTATGGAGCCTTGAATCCACGAATAGCGATCTCTCCCTTTGATCTTACTTTTCAGGAGGATCCTCGCACCGCCATGCCACCGGAAGTCCACTGTGATGTTTTGATTATATGCTGAAAAAGAAGAGTGCTGACAGAATTAAGCCATGAAGGACTATATTTGTTTTTCATTTCTAACCAAGCCTGAAGGACAGTTATGCTCAAGGACTATATATATACAGCTTATCTGAAAATAAATACTGGATGCTCATTATTTTTGTATATAAAAGCCTACTGAGTCAAATCTTTTCACCTGCAAACTTTGTGTGGCAACAAGGCCTTTGCAGAATGCCAGAAATTGAGTCCACTTTAACTGTCCTGGCTCAGTGTTAGGGAATCATGGGAATTGTATTTTTTTCTGAGACATTGAGCCTTCTCTGTCAGAGAGCTCTGGTGCTACAATAAACTACAGTTCCCATGATTCCCTAGCACTGAGTCAGGGCACTTAAAGTGGACTCCATTTGCACTATTTCTGGCAATCTGCAAAGGTCCTATGTTTTCCAAACAGAGGATTGAAGGTGAATTCTCCTGTGTAAACTGTAATAGACTCTGCTATAAAACCTTAACACAACTGAAATGGTGAAGGGTCTGGAAACCATGAATGCCTCTGAGGAGAGGCTTCGGGATCTATGGATATTTCGCCTGGGGAAGAGGAGGCTAAGAGCTGATATGATTACCTTGCTTAAATGTTTGAAGGGATGTCATTGTGAGGATGGAACAAGCTTCTTTTCTGCTGTTCCAGAAAATAGGACATGGAACACTGGATGCAAACTCCAAGAAAAGATTCCACCTCAACATTAGGAGGAACTATCTGAGAGTAATTGCTGTTTGACAGAGGGATACACTCTCTTAATGGAGATTTTGGTAGAGTCTCCTTCCTTGGAGGTTTTTAAACAGAGGCTGGATGGCCATCTGTCAGGGATGCTTTGATTGTGTATTCCCGCATGGCAGAATGGGGTTGGACTGGATGGCCCTTGGCAACTCTTATGATTCTGTGAATTGACATTGATGCTTGACCAGCTCCATGGTTTGTGTGCTTGGCTCCTAATTGGATCTCCTTTTTCCTCAAGCAGATATTGAGCAGCAGAGTGAGAACTATGAGGAGCCACCTAGGACATCAAGGGAAACTATGGAGCCTTTCATAGAAAAAGAGGAGTTTGGAAATCCAAATGAACTGAAAAGAAAAAGAAAAAGCCAAATGAAAAAGGAGAACAACTCTGCCTCTCAAAGTACTGAATATTCTGAATGTTTGACTTCATGGTCAAATCAAGTAGAGTGTCCTGTCTGTGGGAGAGTATGCAAATGTAAATCACAATTAAACACACACTTCAGAGTTCCCATGGGGAAGAGACCATACAAATGCATGGAATGTGGAAAGAGCTTCTCTTATCGTCATCATTTACGTTACCATCACAGAACCCACACAGGGGAGAAACCATATAAATGCATGGAATGTGGGAAGAGCTTCGGTCGGAGTGGACATCTGCGTTCACATGAAAGAACCCACACAGGGGAGAAACCATATAAATGCACGGAATGTGGGAAGAGCTTCAGTCAGAAGGGAGGTCTGCATTCACATCAAAGAACCCATTCAGGGGAGAAACCATATAAATGCATGGAATGTGGAAAGAGCTTCAGTAGGAGTGGAACCCTGCGTTTACATCAAAGAATCCACACAGGGGAGAAACCATATGAATGCATGGAATGTGGGAAGAGCTTCTCTTATAATAGCAGTTTACTTTCCCATCAAAGAACACACACAGAGGAAAAACCATATAAATGCATGGAATGTGGGAAGAGCTTCAGTCAGAGTGGACAGCTTCGTTTACATGAAAGAACCCACACAGGGGAGAAACCATATAAATGCATGGAATGTGGAAAGGGCTTCCTTCAGAGTGAAAAATTACATTGTCATCTAAGAACCCACACAGGGGAGAAACCATATAAGTGCATACAATGTGGAAAGAGTTTCCGTCACAGTTCAACCCTCTGTTCTCATCAAAGAACCCACACTGGAGAGAAACCATATAAATGCATGGAATGTGGGAACAGCTTCAGGAACAGTTCAGTTCTACATTCCCATGAAAGGACCCACACAGGGGAGAAACCATATAAATGCATGGAATGTGGGAAGAGCTTCAGTTACAGTTCAGCTCTACGTTCCCATGAAAGAACCCACACAGGGGAGAAACCACATGAATGCATGGAATGTGGGAAGAGCTTCAGTTACAGTTCAGCTCTACGTTTACATCAAAGAACCCACACAGGGGAGAAACCATACAAATGCATGGAATGTGGGAAGAGCTTCAATCAGAGTGGACATCTAAGTTTTCATCAAAGATCCCACGCTGGAAAGAAACCATATAAATGCAAGGAATGTGGGAAGAGCTTCAGTCGGAGTGAAGGTCTACGTTTACATCAAAGAACCCACACAGGGGAGAAACCATATAAATGCATGGAATGTGGGAAGAGCTTCAATCGCAGTTCAGTTCTACGTTTACATCAAAGAAACCACACAGGGGAGAAACCATACAAATGCATGGAATGTGGGAAGAGCTTCAGTCAGAGTGGACATCTAAGTTTTCATCAAAGATCCCACACTGGAGAGAAACCATATAAATGCATGGAATGTGGGAAGAGCTTCAATCACAGTTCAGCTCTACGTTTACATCAAAGAACCCACACAGGGGAAAAACCATATAAATGCATGGAATGTGGGAAGAGCTTCAGTCAGAGTGGAAATCTAAGTTCTCATAAAAGATCCCACACTGGAGAGAAACCATATAAATGCATGGAATGTGGGAAGAGCTTCAGTGAGAGTAGATCTCTACATTCACATGAAAGAACCCACACAGGAGAGAAACCATATAAATGCATGGAATGTGGGAAGAGCTTCAGTCACAGTTCAGCTCTACGTTTACATCAAAGAACCCACACAGGGGAGAAACCATATAATTGCATGGAATGTGGGAAGAGCTTCAGTAAGAGTGAAGATCTACGCTTACATCAAAGAACCCACACTGGAGAGAAACCATATAAATGCATAGAATGTGGGAAGAGCTTCAGTGGGAGTAAATCTCTACATTCACATGAAAGAAGCCACACAGGGGAGAAACCATATAAATGCATGGAATGTGGGAAGAGCTTCAGTGATAGTATAGGTCTAAATTCACATCAAAGGACCCACACAGGGGAGAAACCATATAAATGCATGGAATGTGGGAAGAGCTTCAGTCAGAGTGGAAGTCTACGTTCACATGAAAGAACCCACACAGGGGAGAAACCATATAAATGTATGGAATGTGGGAAGAGCTTCAGTCAGAGTGGACATCTAAGTTCTCATAAAAGATCCCACACTGGAGAGAAACCATATAAATGCATGGAATGTGGGAAGAGCTTCAGTCTGAGTTGGAATCTACGTTTACATCAAAGAACCCACATAGGGGGAAAAACCATATAAATCTGTGGCATGTGGGAAAAGCTTCTGTCACAATGCAAAACTATGTTCACGTGAAAGAACCCACACAGGGGAGAAACCATATAAATTAGGGGTAGGCAACTTTTCCCCTTTAAGAGCCAAGGGACTTCAGCTCCCAGAAGCCTCAGCTATGTTGGCCAATAGTCCCATGTTGGCCAATAGCTCCTGGGATTCTGGGAGCTCGTCCTTCAGCCCTTCTTAAAGGGGAAAGGTTGCCGACCCCTGGTATAAATGCATAGTATGTGTGAGAAGATTCACCGAGAGTGTTAGGTTTAGATGGGATATAGAGTCAATGTTAAAATGTTGAAATGTAAAAGATGTGTGTCTGTATTTTTCCATGCTGTGAAAAGATGTTTTTCTGAGAGCTAGATTCACAGTTTATCAGTCCCAGGTGCGATTTAGCCAAAACAGGAGGCTAACAGGACTCCATCCTATGGGAAAGAAGGTCAGTTTATATTTTGGTTTTGTAAACATAATTTTGTTATGAGAAATGTAGTCACATGATTTGTTATTGTAATTAAGGGTTGGACTAGAACACGTCACGTAGTATCATCCAATCAACTTGTAAAGGTCACACCCAAAAAGGTGGAGTCTTGGGGGACTGAGGGCTGAGAATCAGAAAGTTTCTCACTTTGCTTTTTGACTTTGGACTGTAATGAACTAATTAAAACCTTCTCTGTTGTTGCTACTAACAAAATCTTGAAATATGTAGCAAATAGATTTTTATTCTTGCTTAGCCAGCTTTGGCTAAAGTGAAGATGCTATTATTGTTATTATTTTTGTTTTGTTTTGCTTTTGCCTTTTACAATAAAGAAGCTTGCTGAAAAGTTCCAGGTTTGGATGTTTGGTTTTAAAGGACTGTTTTCAACACTCCTCCATCAACATTAATTATAACAGAGAGTGGGACTCTACGTTTACATCAAAGAACCCGCATGGGGAAAACTAGTAAAATGTATGAAATACAGCAAGAGCTTTCGTCAAGAAAAATAAAGAGTTAGGGCCTTTACAGACTTCCAGAAATAATGCAGCTTGAGGCCACTTTAACTATCCTGGCTCAGTGCTAGGGAATCATGGGAATTGTACTTAGATGCCAGTATTTTATCAGAATCAATTGAGGGGGCCGCCAGCAACTCCATTAGTGATATTATACTGGATCAATTTCAATCTGTAAGTACCGATGACATGGACAAGCTCCTTGGTAGTGTGAGGAAGACGACTTGCCCTCTTGATCCTTGCCCATCCTGGCAGTCTGTCGGGGGGGATGCATTGAGGCTTCCTTAGGGATATCATCAGTGCATCCCTCGGGAAAGGCTACATTCCATCTTGTTTGAAAGAAGTGACAGTTAGGCCGCTTCTGAAAAAGCCTCTCCTGGATATGAACAACTACAGGCCGGTCTCTTTGTTAGCATTTTTAAGCAAAGTGATCGAGAGGGCAGTGGCTCTTCAATTCCAAGCTGTCTTGGAGGAAACCAATTATCTAGACCCATTTCATACTGGCTCTATGACAGGATTTGGAGTTGAGTGTCATGGTTGCCTTGGCCGATGATCTTCGACTGAGCATCGACGGGTAGTGTGACTCTGTTAATGCCCTTAGACCTCTCAGAGGCTTTTGATGCAATAGATCACAACATCCTCTTGGATTGCCTGAGGGGGTTAGGAATTGGAGGCACTGCATTACAGTGGTTCCGTTCCTTCCTCTCGGGCAGATTCCAGAAGGTGTTGATCGGGAACAGTTGCTCCACTAACAATGAGCTTAACTGTGGCATCCCAAAAATGCGCCATCCTGTCCCCAATGTTGTACATGAAGCCCCAATGTTATACATGAAGCCACTGGGAGAGATCATCCGGAGACACAGGACGAGGTGTTATCAGTACGCTGATGACACCCAGATATATTTCCCCATGCCTCGGTCGTCAGCTATGACCTCAGATGGCGTCTCTCCTCTAAATGAATGTCTTAAGGCAGTAATGGGCTGGATGAGGAAAAACAGATTGAGACTGAATCCAGATAAAATGGAGGTAGGTACTAATGGTAGTGTCCCCAAAACTAGGAATTGGGATACAACCTCTAGTGTTGGACAAGGTGACATTCTCCACAGAGTACTGTGTTCGCAGTCTGAGAGTACTTCTGGACCCGTTGCTACAGATCATTAATCAGGTAAATACGATCGTCAGAAGTACCTGTTATCAGCTTTGGCTGATTCTCCAGCTGTGTCCTTTCTTAGAAGTAAAGGATCTCAAAACGCTGGTACATATGCTGGTGACCTCTTGCTTGGATTTCTGCAATGCACTCTACATAGGCTAGCCTTGTACCTGGTCCAGAAGCTCCAGTTAGTTCAGAATATGGCAGCCAGGCTGGTCTCTGGGACCATATTTCACCTGTCCTAAAAAGGCTACACCGGCTACCGATTAGTTTCTGGGCTCAGTACAAGGTGTTGGTTATCACCTTTAAAGCCCTAAATGGCTTGGGTCCATCCTACCTTCGGGACCGTCTTCCTTCCATATAACTCATCCCACACACTCTGGTTGTCTGGGAGGAACCTACTTCAGCCTGTGAAAACTAGATTATCTACGACATCCCAGAAGACCTTTTCTGCACCTGCTGCCAGATTATGGAATGGCCTGCTGGACGAGATCCGTCAGATTACCAATTTAAACAGTTTTTTAAAATCTGTAAAGACAGATCTCTTCTGGCAGGCCTTTCCTGATTAGTTTCTGGGCAAGGAGTGAATTTATCTTTTCCCCCCACCCGCTGCCAGATCTATTGCTGATGGCATATAATAATGATGATGATGATGATGATGATAATAATAATAATAATAATAATTTATTTATATCCCTCCCCTTTCAGATCAATCCGGGAGGCTAACAACAGTAAAATATATAGCAATAAAATCTAGCTCCCTCCCCTCTTAAAAAGTTATTAAATCAGTTATGAATTATTATTATTATTATTATTATTATTATTATTATTATTATTATTTATTAAAATAAGCACATATAACACTTACAACAAAGACAGTACAAAAAAATAAAATTAACATAATACATAAAAATAACATGCATAGCAATAAAAAGCTTCCCTCCTTCATTATGAATGTTAAATCTTTGTTTCTGACTTTCAGTATTTTCTTCCAAATCTTTTCTTTCTAACACATAACAAATGTTATATTAAATTTCCATTCTACATTGGACCATTAAACCAACTCCAACGTATTACATCTTATTTCTTTTGACCTGCCCCTTTTGTCCAGGTCAGGGTCTATGTATTTTACATTTTAATTAGAAATAATTAAAGTCTTATTTCCGTATAGTATCTAGTAACAGGCATCCATTCTTTTACAAAACTATCCGTTGTTTAATCTCTTAACATATATGTTAATTTATCCAGTTCCATTATGTCATATAATTTCATTTGCCATTCTTTAATTGTTAGAATATCAGTACTTTTCCATTTTTTGGCAATTACAGATCTAGCTGCATATAGCATATAGAAAACTATTTTACCATATTTTCTTTCTATTTCAACATCAATCATTCCTAATAGAAAGATAGAGGGATCCACAGTTAGTTTTACATCAACAATTTTTCCTATTTCAGTTTGGATTTGTTTCCAATATTTTCTAATATTCTCACACTCCCACCACATGTGTAAGAAGGTACCTTTCTCTTTCTTGCAATTCCAGCAGTTATTATTATAGTTTTTATACATTTTTGATATTTTCTCCGGAGTAAGGTACCACCTATATTGAATTTTATAATAACTTTCCTTAATATCATAACATAGGGAGTATTTTGTTCTTCTTTTCCAATTTTTCTCTCAGTCCTCCAACTTTATATATTTTTTAAAATCTTGTGCCCTTTTGATCATAAATTGTTTGATTGTTTCATCTTCCGTTTCTCTTTCCATTAACAATTTATATAATTTTGCCGTTGTATGTTGTGACTCTTGCGCCAGCAGCTTATCAAATTCTGTTTCCTCTTTTTCTATCTGATCTAATCTTTTGTCCATTTTAAATCTTTGGTTAATTTGATGATATAAGAACCAATTACTGCTATAATGTTCTCTTAGTAATTCTTCCATTGTTTTCATCGTCCATTCTCCTTTTTCCAGAATCAAAAGATCGTTGTAATTAATCCATTCTTCCCCTTTCATCCGTTCTCTTCTGTAAAACACCTCATTAACAGAAGTCCATTTTGGTATCTTCGTAATAAATTTTGTTTTATATTTTTTCCAAACACACAAGTCCAGAAACACTACATGTTATGTCAAGAAAATTTATAGAGAGTAAAAACAACACACAAGTTTATTATACAAGAAACAAGAGTTTATACATAAGTGGCTGGTGAGCCGGGGAGTTTTAAGGAGTTTCACACAGTGTCAAAGAGTTTTAAGGAGTTTCAGAGATTTTAAAAGTTTTAAAAGATTTTTTCCTGTTGAGGAAAGTGGGAATGGTGCACTGCAGTACAACAAGAAGTTCAAGTGTTTTAAAATTGACAAAGAGGTGTTTAAATGTGGTTGATAGACCTAAAGACAAAAATCACAAGGTAAATGGAGATACAAAATAAAGAGATGCCTGATGACAGATAGGGTTATAAGGCTAGATTAATAGCAAGGATTTATTCAACAAAGGTATTAAAACATTGATAAAAACATTGAGTTTAAGGCTGAGAGCTTGTAACTAAAATAGATTATAACAACAAGGAGGGGCTAGTAAATACAACATTTTGTTTTTGAGATTGCTTGTTTAAATGTTGATATGTGTGTTAACACAAAGAGATAACAGTTTTTGGTTGTTTAAATTCAGGAGATTTAGAAAAAAAGGTTGTCTAGAGAGATGTGATATTAAAGGTTTTGATTTTTGAGATTTTATTTTTAAAGTTGTTAGACTGTTGGTAAAATATGGTTTATTAAGTCAACATAAAAAGATTAAGAAAGTGTGGTTTGCAGAGTGCAAAGATAATGACAGGTTTAAAGTCAGAAGGTTTTGTTTAAAATAAAGTTATAAGGGGTTTTAAATATCCAGACACATAAAAAAAGGCTTTGTGAGGGTTTGATGTTTATAGTTGACAATAATAGATTACAATTGTGTTGTTATAGGTGTTTAAGAAAAATTGTTTTGTTTTAAGCTAATAGATTAGACAACAATAGAACATTTGATAAGTTTTTTTTAAGAGATAGAGGCTTGTGATTTAAAATAGCCACATTAAAATAAGAGTGTTTTATAGATAGTTCATTTGTTTTAAAGTTATATGATAGTTAGTTTAAGGATTGTTGTTTAAATATAGAAAAACTTAATAGTTTGATAGATTAAAAATAAGGATATATAGTTATAAGTGTTGATAGAGTTTTAAGTGCTGATAAAACAAAATATATGACATTGGATGAGATAGAATAGATTAAACAGTTGTAAGATTTAAATTATAAATTGTTAGTTGTGATATATAGAGATTCACAGACATGCATTTTTTATGACAGAAACAGAGGTGTTAAAAAATGTTAAAATACAGGTCAAGATACGTTAGAGTTTTATGACAGAATATTAGGGAGAGCTAGTTTAAAATGGAATTGTGTGCCTAGAGTTTAAAAACCAAAACACAACACTATAGATATATTAACAAAGGTTTTAGAGATAAAACAACATTAACAATTGTTATAACAGATTGAGGTGTCACTTTGGATATATAGAGTCAAACATTGTGTTTAGATGGTTTCAATAACAACAACAATAATTCTCACACATCTATACATTTCAGGAGGGGATTGTTAGGATATAAATGGGATATATAGTCAAAGGTGAAATGTAGAGATGTGTGTGTGTGTGTAATTTTACACTTGAGAACAGCTTTTGGACAAAACATAAACAACATCCTAGAGACACAAAATAAATCAACTCCAGGTGGCCAATACACAGACATCAGCATGTACTTTCCCAGAGATACAGCTCATGGGACACAGACTTTATTATGAGAAAGTTTTGATAACAATACGTAAATATTCGTTAGCTTGAGAAAGTTACTCACGTGGTGGATGATGGACAGCAAGAGGCTGGGTTGACATACATCATACAGACATTATCCAATTAACATAAAGTTAACACCTAAAAGGTAGAATAGTGATTGACATAATTGAGTATTATGAAAGGCACAATGAGAAACAATTGGGAATGTTGTTTATAGATTTGGAAAAAGCTTTTGACACGGTTAATTGGAAGACATTGTTGGAAATCATAAAAAGTGTTAGGATATGAATGGGATATACAGTCAAAGGTGAAATGTAGAGATGTGTGTGTGTCTGTAATTTTCCACTTGAGAACAGTTTTTGAAGTAACATAAACAATATTTAGAGACACAGAGTAGATCAACACCAAGTGGCCAATACAGAGACATCAACATGTATTTTCCCAAGGATACAACTCATGGTCATAGACTTTATTATGAGAAACAAGAGATACCAGAATACGTAAATATTCGTTAGCTTGAGAAAGTTACTCACGTGGTGAATGATGGACAGCAAGAGGCTGGGTTGACATACATCATACAGACATTATCCAATTAACATAAAGTTAACACCTAAAAGGTAGAATATGGGATGGGCCTAGAAAATCCTTTGTCTAGAATTGTTATTGTTCAAGATGTGAGCGTGTGAACATGTGTGGCTGGAAACTGTTTTTTAACTGCAACAAGTTAGATCCTAATGCTTTTGGGATTGTTAAAGATGTAATCTTACATGGCTGAACTGGACGAGTTCATCACAATGGATTTTACTTAGTTTTCTTATTTTTACTTTTTATATGCATTAATAAAGCTATGCTTTTGGACTTTACAATGTGTCTTCTTGATGAGGAAGACTGGATTGCCTGGAGAAGAGAAGCTGAGCCAGTTGATGGCAAATCTACACAGTGGCTGTGGATCACAGCAGCCAGCTTGTCCTGCAGATTCTGCTGGGTGCCAAAGGGCATCACTACAACACTCATCATCCACACACTAACAACTCTTTGTATTGTTTTACCAGAGTTTGTTCCATATTAATACAATCCTGGTCAAACCAGGTTTTATTTCTTGGTAACTTACTAGATATTTTAAGAAATGCTGGCTGGGTTAACAAGTTTCTAATTGTTGTGCATAGCTGGTGGAAAGGTTCAAATATATTATCGAGAGATTCTTCTGTTAGGATTGAATTTCTTAGAACAAGACATTTTTCAGTATTAAGGATAATTTTAATGTCTTTTTCAACTTTTGGAGACCATTTGATACCATGAGGTTTCAAATCAATATTACCTTCTGGTGGAACAGTTTGTTCTGCAAAGTCTGTTTGTAATGCACAATCTAAAGTCAAAGTGATGGGTAGGTGATCACTCTCAACCCGTTGTTCTATTTTGCACCTAGGGAGGGTAGAGAGCAACTCATATGATATCAAAAAGTAGTCGATCGTAGAAGATCCACGCTTGGACACAAACGTAAATTCCCCTTCAGCATCACCTATAGTTGAACCATTCATAATTACTAAATTTAATTTGTGAGATAATTGGGTAAGGTAAAGTCCGGCCCAGTTGCATCCTTTGTTTTTCGACTGTCTTAAGGGAAGAGCCAAGCCAGGGTCTATTTCAGGTTGTATATGATGAAAATAAGCATACAAGTCGGCCTCATTTGAACCAATTCTCACATTAAAGTCCCCAGCCAATATCAGAAGAGCTTCAGGTTACTGGGCTAGTAAATTTACAATATAAGTTTCTAGTCTTAACCATATGTTCTTCAGCATTACTTTCTGCCGTAAAGGAGGTAAGTAAACATTAACAATTAAAGCCCAAGTATCTTTAAATTTAACTAATAGAGAGGAAGCCAAGTTTGCCAGAGGTGCAGTAGAAAGAAAGGTATACAGTCGTACCTCTACATACGAATGCTTCATCTTACGAAAAATTCAACTTATGAAATGCGCCTCCGGATAAATTTTGCTTCGACTTACGAAAGTGTTCAACTTACAAAAGCTGAAGCAACGGAGGCGCATTGTTCAATGGGCTGCCCTTGGAAGCGGGCAGCCCATTGAACAACCGAGGCCGCAGCTGGAAGGAGGCCTCCTTTTAGCCCTGGCCTCGCTGCTTTATGGGCTTGGTCTTCCAAGCAGAGAAGTCCTCCTCCGCTCGGAGGACCAAGCCCATAGGAGAGCGAGGCCAGGGTTAAAGGGACACGGCGTCCCTTTATTCCCAGCCTCACTGCTTTATGGGCTTGGGCTCTGAAGCGACCGCTTCGGAGGCCAAGCCCATAGGAGAGCGAGGCCAGAGTTGAAGGGACGCGGCGTCCCTTTAGTCCTGGCCTCACTGCTCTATGGGCTTGGTCGCCGCTTCAGTGACCGAGCCCATAGAGAAAAGAGGCCAGGGCTAAAGGGGCACGCGCCATCCCTTTAACCCCGGTCTCACTCTTCTATGGGCCTGGTCGCCGAAGCGGCGACCGAGCCCATGGAGCAAAGAGGCCAGGGCTAAAGGGACGTGCGCCGTCCCTTTAACCCCAGCCTCGCTCTTCTATGGGCCTGGTCGCCGGAGCGGCGACCGAGCCCATAGAACAAAGAGGCCAGGGCTAAAGGGACGCGTGCCGCTCTTCTATGGGCTTGGTCGCTGTAAATGTTACTTTCTTCATTTTCCTTTCACAGCCTTCTTTTATAGGGGATTTTCTTACTAAACATATACTTGAAAGGTATTGTCTTAATTTTTCCAATCTGGTTAGAATTTCTGTTTGCGCAATCTGAGGGAGAACTAGAAATGAATCAATTAACTCTTTCTCCTCGGTGATTGGAAAGTTAGAAAAATGAGGCGGTTCGGAGACATTTAATGTTCTAAGGTCCTGTCCACTGCTGCATTTGTTTAAATTATGTTCCTCATGATCAATATTTGTTTGATTCTTGTTTTTACAGACTTCATCTAAGGAAATAACTGATAAAGGGGAAATGCCTGGTATTAATGGTTGGGGAGGAGCTACATTAGTGAAAAACCTAGATACATAGATACTATTCCTTATTAGTATTTTTTTTTTGCTATAAGAAAAGCTTTATTGGTGAAATTATCTTATTATAAATAAAATTTTAAGTTACACATCATGTTATACATCATATCCTTTTACAAATAAAATTAAAATATAATTTCCTAATCCAATACAATCATTACAAACAAAGAAAATAATGTCCTTAAACCTCTACAATTAAAGTTATTTAAACTAATAAATCTTTATACTAGTGTATCAGTTAATCAGATATGAGAATTAACTATGTCTTTCAAACTGAAGTTACACCATGGTGTCTTTGTTTTTATTTAATTACTTTTAAGTCCTGTCATGATGCAAGAAAACTTTCAATTTTTCCCCATTTTGAAATAAAATATTTCTCATGTTTATCCTTAATTAGCATAGTCAATTTGTCCATTTGCATTAAATCTCTTATTTTCTTTTTCCATTCCACAAACATCTGCGTATTATTACTTTTCCAATATTTAGCTATAATCAATCTTGCACCGGTAATTAAATACAGTATTACACTTATTTCCTCTTTTTTAAATACCCCTTTCAGATTCTCCGTTATATTTAATAAATACAATTTAGGATCCATTTTTATTCTAATATTGGAAATTGTTATTATTTTATTATGAATAGTTTTCCAAAACTCATTTACCACATTACAAGTCCATCACATATGGAAAAGCTTGGCGTCATTTTGTTTACATTTCCAGCACCTACCGATTTCTTCTTTGTTTTGTTTGGCTAACCTTGCTAATTTTAATGGATAGAGATGCCATCTAAACAAAACTTTATAATAATTTTCTATCAGGTATGTACATTTTGTAAACTTAGTATTGTTCATCCAAGTCTTTTCCCAGATTTCTAACTCAATGTTTTCATTCAAGTCTTGCATCCATTTGATGATACATCCTTTTATACACTCCTCTTTTAGCTCTATCTCCAAAAAACATTTATAAAGTCATGTAATCAAATGTTTGTTCCATTTATCAAGGATTTTTTTCTAATTCTGTTTTTTTTACTTCAATGCCAGGGGTTTGGATGTCTTTATTATATCTACTTTGAATTTGGAAATAGTTATACCAGTGGGATACTATCCCTCCCTCTTGTAGTTCTTTATGAGATCTTAATTTTGTATTAGATCCAGAGCTTTCCAGTAATTCTCTATATCTGATAAATTCTCCGATGGCAAAAGTATCAATTTTAAAGGCTTCCGTAGGTGAGGTCCAGCCTGGAATTTTATTATAAAAGTTAGGCTTGTATTTATTCTATATTTTGAATAAAGCTTTCCTAATAATATGTTTATCAAACATATTATCTGCTTTCCCCCCACTATAACTTAAATACCAATGCCAACCTTTCTCTAAATCAGCACCTTCTAGTATTAATGGTTTTTTTTTGTCTTTTAATGTTATCCAGGCTTTAATCCAGGTGTTAGAATCCTGTTAGTGTTCTACAAGATATAGTGTTTAATAGTTTAATAGTTGGGGATGATGGGGGAAATATTTGCTATAGTAGGAGTTTAGACTGTGAGATTTAGTGTAGAGCAGGTATCTTATCAGTGGCCTTGAGAGTCTGGCTCTTTGAGCTGGGAATGTAGTTTCTGTTTTGTGGGAAATGGGAGGGGCTTTGAGAGCGGGCTTTTGGGCTATTATTTTCCTTTGTCTGTGTGTGTGGAGGTGTGGTTAGTCTCAGCTAAGAAGCTGAGTGAGGCACATGTCTGACTTTTTGATCTATCAATAAGGTGCTGTTGATTTATCAATCAAACTGACTGGTTGATTGTCCAAAGTGCTGGTGCTAGCTCTGACACCAGGTGAATGCTTCAGCTTCATAGTAAATTTTTAGGTTTGGAAGTCCCAAATCCCCTCTAATTTTTTCATCTTGTAATGTACTCATTTTTATTCTAGATTTTTTCCCTTGTCATATAAAATCTCTTAAGTCCCTATTCCAGGTTTTGAAACAAGATGAGGGGATATTCATTGGGATTGTTTGGAAGAGGAATAGAATTTTGGACAAAACATATGATTGTATAATGGCTATTCGCCTTAATAAAGAGAGCTGTAATTTATTCCAAATATTTAATTTGATACTATTCATTATTAGTAAAAGTTTGTATCTACACAGTAAGGTGACAAACTTAGCTTCTCTAAATGTAATTAGGATACGAGCGTGGTCGGTGTTAGAGTAAAGATATGCAACTTGTAAAATATCTTTAACAGAGATTTGGTTTGGGCATATACCCTCTAAAACAGTTAGAAGATGGCGTTTGCGTTTAACTTGGGAAAGTACTCCAGATGGTTTTGGAAAATTTGATAGTACAATTTGATGTTGGCTTAGAACAAGTTGATATTTCTTTTTTCCTTTCCGCTTTGTGTCTTTTTTTTAATTGCCTTTTTTTGGTTTGTACAGGGGATCATGTTTGAAGGATGTTTTGATGCCCTTAAATCAAATGCATCCAATTGGCAAGTCAGAGGACTATTAGTATTCTTATGGGGAGTTTTATCCTCCGAATACTTGGTTAGTGCACTCCCATTTTGCCTACTAGGTTTAGTGTTAAGAGCATCAACATTCAATGGTATTTGTTTTATTTTATGTATTTGAGATGAGTTTATTTCATTGGGCTTGAGTTCGTCACTAGGCAGGGATTTCCTACATTTTCCTTGATTTATATACTTTCCTAGTTTACAAGGTTTATTTGGGGACTCAGATAATTCTTCATTTAAATTTTTCCTTTTAAGACTCTTTTTTGAATTATTTGCAGGCTTGTATGGAGAATTCCTATCTTTCTTTGAGTCGTTCTTCATGCATCCATCAGTACTATTGTATCCTTCATTTCAAAAAATGCATTGGGTAATTTTCCTTGTTTTTTCTTTATCTGATTTTCTATCAAGTGCCGGATCGATCACTCCGTTCCAATCTCCCAACATTATAGTATGTTCATAATCATATTGTGATAAGATTTTTGTTAATTTCTGATAGAACTTTTCTCTTTGTCCCGTTGGAGTGTGAATTCCCACTACCAATGTTTTTCCGTTCTGACAGTCTAATTCCAGTCCTATATATTGACCATTTGGGTCATTAAAGAGTTCTTTTGCAGTAATGTTCTCTTTTACGTATATTACAATTCCTTTCTTTCTTTTTGTAGTCACTGATACAATTTTTTTTCCAATCTTTCGGTTATACAAATATATTTTTTTCATCTTTTCTAATATGTGTTTCCTGAAGACAATAAATATCAAATTTTAATTTTTTTAAATATTGAAAAACTTTTTTCCTTTTTAAGGGACTGTTAAGTCTTTTTACATTCCATGATATAAATTTTATATTTTTCCTAATCATCTTCCAGATATTTTACTATAATCTATTTATTGTCCTTTTTTATTATATTTCTTCTTCTCTTTGTTGGTCTTGTTTTTGTTTTGAGTCTTCTCCAATTCTCTTAACTAACTGGTGTCCAAATTGCGTTAACGTAAGTTCTTTCAATGTCTCTTGTTCAAGGTCTTTTCCCGTCATTTCTAAAAATTCTTTTGCTTCCTTCACCGATGTTATTTTAACCCTTCTTTGTCTGTACTAGAAAAATAATCCTTCTGGGTTTTCCCACCTGTAAGGAATATCTGTTTTTCTAAATCAGTTACAAATTAAAACATACAATATAAAATACAACAATAATGTTTAAGAACAATTCCACAGTGCAGCAGCAACTCTTCATTACATTTTAAAATTGAAAGCCTGGAGGCCCACTTAAAGGAGAAATTCCTGAGGCCATATTATCTATCATGGAAAGGCCTGCCGGAAGAGATCCATCTTGACAGCCTTTTTAAAGATGTCTAAAGCTGTCCGTTGATGGATCTCATCTGGCAAGCTGTTCCATAGTCTGGGGGCGACAACCAAAAAAGCCCTCTAGGAGGTAGCTGCAAGCCTAGCTCTTTGTGGTTGCAGCAAATTCCTACCAGAGGACAGGAGTGCACAGGGAGGATTATAGGGGAGAAGGCAGTCCCTGAGATAGTTTGGACCCAAGCCATTTAGGGTTTTAAAGGTGATAACCAACACCTTGTACTGGGCCCGAAAACTTATAGGCAGCCAGTGGAGGGACCTTAAAACTTGAGTAATATGGTCCCCCCTAAATGTTCCAGATAATAATCTGGCTGCCATATTCTATACTAGCTGTAGTTTCCAAACCAAGCACGAGGGTAGCCCCATGTAGAGTGCATTACAGAAATCTAGACGTGAGGTTACCAGTGCATGCACAACAGTCTCAAGATCCCTTACTTCCGGAAAAGGGCACAGCTGACATATCAGCTGAAGCTGATAACAGGCGCTCCTGACTGTTGCATTCATCCCCCCCCGGACGGCCAGCCATGATGGGCAAGGGTCAAGAGGGCAGGTTGTTTTCCTCACACTACCAAGGAGCTTGTCCACGTCATTGGTACTCATGGACTGAAGCTGATACAGTATGATTACATCAACGGAGTTGCTGGACACCTCGTCTATGGTTTCTGTTAAAGCCCTGGCATTAAGTCAGCTCATATCTGAGAGATTTTATCTGCAAAGAAGTTGTTAAATGCTTCACAGCAGGCCGTCGTTGGGTCAAATAAAGGATTTGGCACGGGGGGGCTGCGTCAGCTCCCTCACCTCCCTAAACAGCTCTGCTGGATGAGACTGCAGATGCAATATGTGCAGAGGAGAAGGATCTCTGCACTGCACGAACTGCCTCCCGTTAGGACCAAAGGAAGTTCCTATGGCGAGTTCTGTTGGATAAAAGTCAAGTCTTCTGCCATCTGCACTCTAGTCGTTGTCCAAACTGCTTCATTTTCCTAAGCTCAGGTGTATACCATGGCTTACGGTTTGAAGCAGATTGGCAAGGGACGCTTGGGAGCAATAGTGTTGCTAGCTCTAGTAAGATTGATATTCCAAGTGTTAACCAGAGCATTGACAGGATCACTGGCATTCCCAACCATTAAACCCTCTATGGCTTTCTGGAATCCTATTGGTTCCATTAGCCTTCGAGGATGGACGATTCTAATGGGTCCACCACCCCCAGTAGGGCAGATGTAAGCTCTAAGATCCATCTTGACCAGGAAATGATCCGTCCATGACAATGCGGAGGTACTAATAACCTCCGCCCATGGATATTCCTGTTCCGTACTAAAGACTGATCGACCTGCACAGTGACTAGGCCCAAGGACTAATTGTGATAGGCCCATGTTTGTCATGGTCTCCATGAACTCCCGAGCCGCACCTGTTAAACATCGAGCGGAATGTTGAAGTCCCCCAAAACAATAAGTCTAGAGGACTCCAGCAGCAGCTCCAAGACCAGCTGTGTCAGCTCAGGGAGTCTGCTAGACAACAGGGTGGTTAGTAGACTAGCAGAATCCCCAAACTATCGCTGGTCTTCAGGCTCAGGTGCATACACTCAAAGTGTACTGTATTCCGGACAGGTATCCTGGTCAAGGGTAGATTATTCTTATGAACCAGAGCTACTCCGCCCCCCCCCCACTTCTCCTCACCTGCTTACTGACAAGAGTACCCAGCTGGGAGGGCCTGTGCCCAGGTAACAGCGCTGTCCTCTCCCAGCCAGGTCTCTGTGAAGCATGCCAGGTCAGCATCCTCATCCAAGAGTAGATCATGGATGACATGAGTCTTATTCTTAACTGACCTGGCATTGCAGAGGAACAAAGTGAGGGTCTGCGGAATGGGAGTTCTGCTCTCCAAGCCATTCTGGGAAACAGAGGGAACTGAAGACGAGAGCTATTAAACAGCAATCCCGTCTTCTTTTGTAACATTTGTTCTCTCTGTTCTGACCATATCTCCCATTCCCTGACACAACTCCGATAGCCACCCCCGCCTCCTTCCCTGCCCCAGGTAAAACGGTGGAGTGGAAAGCCACCTGAGCGGAGTAGCTAAAGGCCCAGGTGCAAACTCCAAGGCCTGTACTTCTCCGTCACAATCTGGCCTCTGCTCCTCTGCAAAAGGAGATGGTCCCTTGGGCGAGGTTCAGCCTCCACCCAGCCTTCCTGCAAGGAGTTGGAATAGGGTGGATTTCATAGCCTTCCACCCGGCTTCACAGCTGTCACTGCTTCTGTGCTGCCGTGCCACCAGGAGATGTGGTAATTGGGCTCTTGAGAGCCCTGGCTTGGTCTCAGCCCCGCAGTTGCCACACTGCTGGAGGAGGTGGAACAGGGTGGCTTTATAGCCTTCTTCCAGCTTCCTCCAGTGCAGGGTCTGCCCTCCACAGCCTCCGCAGGTGTTACTGGCAAGGTGAGGCAAAACCAGTCCCAAACGGAGTAGACCTCAGCCCTTCTGCTGTGTTGGATGTTACAAGGCAAGCAGGGAGGATTTTAAGGCCTGCTCCAATGCAGGGTCCACCCTCCACAGCCTCCTCAGGTGTTACCAGTGAGGCCAGGCAAAAACAGTCCCAAACGGAGTAGACCTTAGCCCCTCTGTTGCTCTGGATGTTATAAGGCAAACAGGGAGGATTTTAAGGTTTCCTCCAATGTGAGGTCCACCCTCCACAGCCTCCTCAGGTGTTACTAGGGGGGGCAGGCAAAACCAGTCCCAAACGGAGTAGACCTCAGCCCCTCTGCTGCAATTTTTATATATACAAATTGTAAACTGTTTATTTATTATTTACTGTTTTTAATCTTTTGATGTTTAAAACTATTTTAAGGGGCGGACAGGTTTGGGAATGTACATTGTGGTATTTTATTGTTGTAAGCTGCCCCAATTGCTTTTGCAGAGGAGCGGGATAAAAATTATTATTATTATCATTATCATTATCATAAGGTTAACACCTAGAAGGTAGAGTAGGGGAAGGGCTTAGAGATTCCTTTGTCTAAAATGTTTATATTCAAGCACTGTGTGTGCGTGTGTCTTCTCTGCTATGTTTTCAGCTATGTTTGGCTGTGGTTAGCTATGGAGGTAGCTTTTGGCTTTGCTTATATTGCTTTTACAATGTAACTCCTGAATCTGGAAACATGGATTTGTAACTTTTCTTTCTACCACATCAGCAAGATGTGATCCTATGGTGGACTCTAAAGAAGGAGAACAGTTTTTTTTGTCTCAAAAACAAATTAAAAGAATATTTTTAAATTATTATTCTAATCTGTATAAAGAAACAAATAGAGACAAAATCCATATTGAATCCTTCCTTAAGAACCAACCCATAACTAAATTATCAGAGGAACAAAGATCTGAATTAAATAAGAAAGTTCAATTGCAAGAATTACTAGACGCTGTTAAATCTTTGAAATCAGGCAAAGCACCTGGTCCGGATGGCTTTACCGCCGAGTACTATAAAAAATGTAAAGATCAATTGGCTACCCCATTACTTGAAATTATTAATGGAATATTAGAAGGATCTATACCTCCAACCTGGCTCCAGGCAAATATTACACTCATCCCCAAAGAGAACAAGGAAAAATTAGAACCGAAAAACTATAGACCCATCTCTCTTTTAAATAATGATTACAAGATATTCACAACAATCTTGGTGAATAGAATTAAGAATTGGTTGGCATCTTGGATTCAAAAAGATCAGGTGGGATTTCTCCCTGGTAGGACCTTAAAAGATAACACTCGACACCTAATTAATCTAATTGAATTACATAATAAGAGAATAGATAAAAAATTGGCTCTAATCTTTTTAGACATTGAGAAAGCGTTTGACACCCTGGACTGGACTTTTATGAAACAAGTATTGATAAGATTAAATATAGGAAATAACTTAATGAAATGGATAAACTTAATTTATCAAGAACAAGAAGCTAGATTAATCGTTAATGGACAATTAACAACACCTTTTAAAATTCAAAAAGGAATCAGACAGGGTTGTCCACTATCCTCACTATTATTTATTCTAAACTTTGAGATTTTGATGATCAATATTAGAATGAATTCAGATATTCAAGGAGTCAAATTAAAGGGAGAAGAATATAAAGTCAAGGCATTTGCCGATGATTTAATGGTATCCCTTTCAAATCCTTGTGAAAATATAGATGCCTTACTTACGACCCTAGCATTATTCGGGAAAGCTGCTGGATTAAAAATAAACAAGGAAAAACCCAATATGTTACAAATGAATTTGACGCTACAAGAGAGAGAATTGTTAAAAGAGAAAACAAAATTCCAAGAGGTAAAAATGGTGAAATATCTGGGTCTAAACTTTACTACTAAAAACAGAGATTTGTTTAAAAATAACTATGAGAAAAAATGGATTGAAGTTAAAGAGGATTTGAGTAAATGGACTAAATTAAATATTTCTTGGCTAGGAAGGATTTCGACTATCAAAATGAGTGTTCTTCCTAAGATGATTTATTTATTTCAAAACATCCCCATTATATTGAATGACAAACCCTTAAAAAAGTGGGATCAAGATATTGTCAAGTTTATATGGGCTGGGGAAAAAAACGAGAGTTAAATATAAATTTTTGCAGGATTCAGGTGATAGAGGGGGTTTGAATTTACCTAAACTTAAAAATTATTATTATGCATGTTGTTTATATTGGCTCCTCGATTGGATCAAATTAAAAAATGAAAGTAATTTAAAATTGGAAGGCTTCGATAATGTTTATGGTTGGCATAGCTATTTATTCTATGATAAAATTAAATGCCATAAAATTTTTAACAACCATTATTTAAAAAGATCACTTTTAAGAGTTTGGTTAAAAATTAAACAAAATTGGCAAGATATCCTCCCAGAATGGGTATCAATTGGTGAAGTTGTTTCTAAAGGAAATAAATTTGGCAAAAAAACTTGGCTAACCTATAAGGATTTAATTTTGACGGAAAATAAAGAAAACATAGAAATTAAATCTCAAATGTAATTAAATCTGGAAGGGTACAACTGTAATTGGTTCTCCTATAAACAACTAAGAGAGTGATTCATTATAGCTAAAAAGACGAGATCAATAGGCTTGTTGGATAAGGACTTTGAGGAGATACTATTTTCAGAAAATAGACATAGAATATCGAAACTTTACAAAATGCTTCAAAAAATTGAACTTGAAACAGACTTAATTAAGCCTACAATGATTAAATGGGCCCAAGATTTTGGATATACTACAAATTTACAACAATGGGAGTTATGTTGGACTAAGAGGGCCAAATATACTTTGAGTTACAATATTAAAGAGCAATATTATAAGATGATCTTTCGATGGCACTTGACTCCTCTTCGGCTAGCCAAAATTAACAAAGCATATTCAAATTTATGCTGGAAGTGTGGTAAAAAGACAGGTACATATTATCATTTATGGTGGACATGTAAAAAAGCAAAAGAATTCTGGTTGATTATAAAATCTGCACTTTGTGAAATGTTGGATTATAAATTAACTTTGGATCCACAGTTGTTCTTATTAGGAATGTGTATGGACCAGGATCTTGAGAAGAAATACGGCAAAATAATTTTCTATTCTCAGCAGCCAGAGTATTATATGCCTCAAAGTGGAAAACTAAAGATATTCCCCAACTACAGGAATGGTTATCGAAAATGGCTGAATATAGAGATATGGACAAACTAACAGCATTAATTAAAGGAATAAATCAAGACAAGATAAAGAATGATTGGGAAATGGTGGAATCATATCTTTTTTCAAAGGGATTCAAATTATACAATTAAATTATTTTTTTGTTATGGGATATAATTAAATTAAGAAATACTATAGATGTCTTTTTTTTAGTGAACTTAAAAGTAATGGATTACCTCACTAAAATTAACTGTGCTTTCAACATGGATTTCGAATTGTTCTTTTGCTTTTCAGTTATGTTTTTTTTTTTTAGGCAACTGATTTATATTTTTTTTGTATCATACGGAGTGGCTATTACTTATGAAAATAATGCTTAAGAAGTAAGTTAGATTAGGCAACATTGCAGGAACTACCATTCTCCGGAAGTCATTTTAATGTGTATGTTTAGTTTGTGTGAAGGTTATTAAATAGTAATAGTAAGTCATTCAATCTTATCAGTATATTAACCGATATATGGCTGAAATAAATTATAGGTAGTTAGTATATATTTTTTATGGTTGGTAGAAGATTATCATTAATATTATTTTCTTTGTTTTGACTTTTTTCTTATTTGCAATATTCTTAGTGTCTTTATGTTATTCAATGTATTTTATGTTTTTTATGTACATTGAGTGTTTGTCTTTGTATTTTGTATGTCTTTGTATATTTATTTGTGTTTATTCTTTTACTAATAAAATTTAAATTAAAAAATAATAATAAAATTAGCGGTAGTTAAACCGTTCCTGAAAAAGCCCTCCCTTGATCCCCTGGTAAGAAATAATTACAGACTGGTCTCTCTATTACCATTCTGGGGGAAAGGGATCGAGAGGACAGGCCTTCCAGCTCCAGGCAGTCTCGGATGAAGTTGATTATCTGGTCCTATTTCAAACCAGCTTCAGAACGGGATACGGGGTTGACACTGCCATGGTCGCCTTAGTCGATGACCTCCGTCTGAGTATCAACAGGGGAAGCGTGACCCTGTTGGTGCTCTTGGACATCTCAGTGGCATTTGAAACCATAGACTATGGTATCCTTCTGGTGCGCCTGAGGTAGTTAGGTATTGGGGGCACTGCTCTTCAGTGGCTCCTATCCTACCTCTTAGGCAGATCCCAGATGGTGAAGCTGGGGGATAGTGGCTCTTTAAAAAGAGAGCTGACATCTGGAGTCCCTCAGGGCGCCAATTTATCCCCCATGCTGTTTAACATTTACATGAAGCCACTGGGAGAGATCATCCAGAGATATGGGGCACGGGGTTATCAATATGCGGATGACACCCAACTCTACTTCTCTATGTCTCTGACTGCTGCGGTAACTAAGGATAGCGTCGCTCCTCTGGATGCCTGCCTTGGGTCGGTATTGGGCTGGATGCGGGAAAACAAACAGGTTGAATCCAGAGAACACGGAGGTGCTTGCGGTAGGTACCCCAGGTCTGGGGAAGGAGATTTATCAACCTGTCCTAGAAGGGGTCACACTTCCCCTCGGGGACAAAGTACGCAGGTTGGGAGTACTCCTGGACTAATTTCTGCAGTTGTTATCTCAAGTGGATGCGATGTCCAGGAGAGCTTGGAATCAACTTCGGTTGATTCGCCAACTGCGCCCCTACCTGGACCGAACGGACTTTGAAGCAGTAGTACTTGCCCTGGTAATCTCTCGCTTGGACTTCTGCAATGCGCTCTACATGGGTCTACCTTTGTACCCAGTTCAGAAGTTTCAATTAGTTCAAACTGCAGCAGCCAGGCTGGTTGCCGGAACATCTTGGGTAGACCACATTACATTTGTATTAAAAGCTCTGCACTGGCTGCCAATTAGCTTCCGGGCGCAATACAAAGTGTTGGTCATTACCTTTAAAGCCCTACATGGCTTGGGCCTGAGATACTTGAAGGAACGCCTCTCCCCACATAATCCGCCCCACACCCTCAGAACTTCAGGGAAGAATCTATTGGAATATTATAATACCAGACTAAAAATGACTTCACAGAGATCATAGAATCATAGAGCTGGAAGAGTCCAACCCCCTGCCATGCAGGAATTCCCAATCAAAGCATCCCCGACAGATGGCCATCCAGCCTCTGCTTAAAGACCTCCAAGGAAGGAGACTCCACTACTCTCCGAGGAAGGAGTTTGTTCCAGATCATTCATGGCTGCAGCTCCCAAGTTATGGAACAGCCTTCTTGGATGAAACCGATTATCTAGGCCCATTTCAAACCGGCTTCAGGACAGGCTTTGGGGTTGAGACTGCCATGGTTGCCTTGACTGACGATCTGCGTCTGAGCATCGACAGGGGGAGTGTGACCCTGTTGGTGCTCCTAGACCTCTCAGCGGCTTTTGATACAATAGATCACGGCATCCTTTTGAACCGCCTGAGGGGGTTAGGTATCGGGGGCACTGTTTTACAGTGGTTCCGGTCCTTCCTCTCGGGTCGGTCCCAGAGGGTGCTGTTCGGGGACTGTAGTTCCAGTAAGAGGGACCTCACTTGTGGGGTCCCTCAGGGAGCTATTCTGTCCCCGATATTGTTTAACATCTATATGAAGCCGCTGGGTGAGATAATACGGAGTTATGGTGCTGGGTCTTATCAGTACGCTGATGACACCCAAATCTATTTCTCCGTGTCTCGTTCGTCGGCCTCGAATTCCAATGGCATATCTTCTCTCAATGAATGTCTTGGGGCGGTAATGGGCTGGATGAGGAAAAACAGATTGAAGCTGAATCCAGACAAGACGGAGGTGCTCACGGTCTCAGCCCCGAAACCAGGAATTGGGTTGCAACCTCCAGTCCTGGATAGGGTCACACTCTCCTCCAGTGACTGTGTTCGCAGTTTGGGGGTGCTCCTTGACTTGTCGCTCCTGATGGCAAATCAGGTAAATGCGACGGTCAGGAGCGCCTGTTATCAGCTTTGGCTGATACGCCAACTGCGCCCTTTCTTGGAAGTAAAGGACCTTGAGACTGTTGTGCACGCACTAGTAACCTCATGCCTGGACTTCTGTAATGCGCTCTACATGAGGCTACCCTTGTGCATGATTCGGAAACTGCAGTTAGTGCAGAATATGGTGGCCAGGTTGTTATCTGGGACATCTAGGAGGGATCACATCACTCCGGTGTTGAGGTCCCTCCACTGGCTGCCTATTGGTTTCCGGGCCCAGTACAAGGTGTTGGTTATCACCTTTAAAGCCCTAAATGGCTTGGGCCTAAACTATCTCAGAGACCGCCTCCTCCCATATAATCCTCCCCGCTCCCTCCGATCCTCTGGGAGGAACTTGCTGCAGCCCCAAAGAGCTAGGCTTGCAGCGACCTCCCAGAGGGCTTTTTCTATCGTCGCTCCCAGACTCTGGAACGGCCTGCCGGATGAGATCCGTCAGTTAACATCCTTGCACAGCTTTAAAAAGGCTGTCAAGACGGATCTCTTCCGGCAGGCCTTTCCGGATTAGATAGCTGGCCCGGGACCCTCCGAATTTGGGTATAGGACTCATTGCAATTTTCTCATGTAGATCCGCAGGGGACTGTTGCTTTGTTGCTGTGGCGTGTGTTGATTGTTGTAGCTGTTATTATGTTGTTTTTAGATTAATCACTGCTTAATTGCAGTTGTTTTAATTGTATTTGATTTAATAACTTTTTAAGGGGGGAGGAGGGATGTTGTTGTTTTAACTTGTTTGTAATTTACAAATTTTACTGTTCACCGCCTAGATTGGTTTTCCACTGGGGCGGTATATAAATAAACTATATTATTATTATTATTATTATTATTATTATTATTATTATTAGCCTGCCTGAGGAGATCCCTCTTATTACTACATTAGAAGCCTTTAAGAAGGCACTTAAGACGGAGCTCTTTCGGCGGACTTATCCCCCTGATCTCCCTAATGTAGTCTAAGGCTAATAGTACCATCTGATTTGGCCTCTCGATGATGAAGAAGAAGATGATTAAATTTTTAATTAGATGTATATTATACTACTCTGGGAGTATTATAATATTGCATTTTATTATATGGATTGTTGGCTTTTATTATTGTTATTATGGTTTTTAAACATTGTATCTTTGCACATTGTTTTATACTTTTGTTGTAATCCCACCTTGATCCACAGGGAGAGGCGGGAAAATATGAATAAAAACTATTTATTATTATTATATAGATATCTAGCTATGCATATGTGTATATATAAATATATGCACATTACAAATACATGCACACATACATATAGAATAAAAGGTATAGAGGCACAGTGAATGTGTGTATGTAAGTTTAGATCAGGGATAGGCAACCTAAGGCCCGGGGGCCGGATGCGGCCCCGCAAGGCCTTTGGACCGGCCCCAGGCCAGTCCTGCCGCCGCCACCGCCGCCAGCAGCCCCTCACCGCCCGTCATGATGATATTGATTATTGTTGTTATTATTTGCTCTTGGGGTTTTCTTGACAAAAATCTCCACAGGGGGTTTGCCATGGCTTTTCTGGGGCTGAGAGAGTGTGCATGCATATTTATAACTTATTGTTCAAACCAATAAGTTTGAACAAGTTTAAATCCAAATAAAGTGCGTCAAATTATAGAGGCACAATGTTAGAGTATCCTCAAGAGCACTTCGTTGCTCACAGTGAAGTGAAAATTATATTATATAAAATTAAAAAATTATATATATATATATATATATATATATATAATTTTTTAATTTTTATTTATTTATTTATTTTTGAGGTTGCCTACCCCTGGTTTAGATATACAAATAAATGTATATATGTATATATATATAAAATGTCATATGGAAAGTTTATTTAATATATATATATATATATATATATATAATTACATTTATGTATATTATTTATAATTTTATATAATATAATTTTCACTTCACTGTGAGCAACGAAGTGCTCTTGAGGATACTCTAACACTGTGCCTCTATAATTTGACACACTTTATTTGGATTTAAACTTGTTCAAACTTATTGGTTTGAATTTCGTGAACAGTATTTCTAGCTCTATCCTTTCCTATCTCTGTGGGCTCCTGGAGGCTCCTCCTCTTCCTGCTCCTCCTCAGTCATAGCTCTAAGGCTCTATCATAGAGTCCATTGATGCTCCTCCTCTCTATGATAGGCCTCCATCTTAGGACTCGGCGGAAGTGAGGCGCCAGGGTGACGTCGTCGTCGTGGGTGGCTCTGGCTCCGCCCCTTCTCTTTCCCTCGAAGTGGGAGGGGGCGCTTCCGGTGGCCCAAGGAGGAGGAAGAGGAAGCGGGTGAGTGGGAAGGAGAGAGGAGGTCTGGCCTTGGGGCACTCCTTCCTCCCCCTGGGACCCCCCTCCCTCCCTCTGGGAATTGGGGTGGCTGAGGGCTCTTGGTGCATGACGGGATATGTGACCCCTCCCAAAAAAGGATTGTGGGATATATAGTAGGGAGGGGCATCTCTAGGGGGATTCTGGGTGTTGCCTTCCCCCTGGAAGAGGAGGCACTGCTCCCCCACTAAGGACACCTTCCTCTTGGACTACACTCCCTATCATCCCCCCAACATGGCTCCAGACAGGGGGATTTTGGGTGTTGCATTCCCCCTTAACGAGGAGGCACAGCTTCCCCACTAAGAACACCTTCCTCCTGGAGTGCAGCCCCCAGAATCCCCCACTAAGTGTGACTCCAGACAGGGGGATTCTGGGTGTTGCATTCCCCCTTAAAAAGGAGGCCTGGAGGGGAGGCACTTTTCCTCCTCTGCTCAAGGAGGCTTCCTCTTGGACTGCAGCCCCCAGAATCCCCTGGGCAGCAGGGCTCCAAACCTCACCTGGCTTCATGAGGACAGAATGGCTCATTGCCATGACCTCCTGTGGGATCCTGGGATTTGTGGTTTGTGGAGCGATTCAGGATTCCCTGCTAGAGATTTCAGGGGACTGGACCAGAACACTCTAAGAGCCTCACAAACTACAGATCCCTGGGTCCCTGGATAGGAGAGGGCCAAGGCCGTTAAAGTGAACTCAGGCCAATTGTTTCTGGCCCCATGCGAAGGACAAGGGGGGGTCCCTTGGGGGAGGAATGGGGGGGGGGGAGATCCAGGGCTCTGGTGGGGTCTTGGGGGTCAGAAGGGACTCAGGCAGAGGGGGCCCACTGGGAGGGGGGCCCAGAATCCAGGAGGAAGGAGGGGATCTCTTTTCCAGCCCCCTTTTAGGGTCCCAAACTATGTGTTCTTGAGGGATGATGGGACTTTGGGGGAAGCAGAGCCTGACCTGCCTCCTTCCCTTCTTCTTCCTCCCCAGAGGAAACTGCGCCTGACAGACGGACGGAGAGAGGAAGAGGAGCTGCGCGTTCGGAGGTCAGAGGATGGAGGAGACCCTTCCGAAGGAGCGCCAGGGGGAGATGGAGGAACACCAGCAGCTGCAGAAAGGTAATCGACCCCTGAGAGAGAGAGAGAGAAAGAGGGGAGACCCCCAAGACCCCCTCCTCTTCTTCCTCTGGCCTCTTTCAGTCCCAAGATGGCCTTAGAGAAAGGTAACTGACCCCTGAGACAGAGAAAGAAAGAGGGGAGACCCCCTCCAAGACCCCCTCCTCTCTGCCCCATGGCCTTCTTCCTCTGGCCTTTCTCAGTCCCAGGTTGGCCTTAGAAAAAGGGAGGTGAACCCCAAGGAAGAGGGGGACCCCCAAGACCCCTTCCTCTCTGCCCCGTGGCCTTCCTCCTCTGGCCTTCCTCAGTCCCAGGTTGGCCTTAGAGAAAGGTAGGTGAACCCCAAGGAAGAGGGGGACCCCCAAGACCCCTTCCTCTCTGCCCCATGGCCTTCCTCCTCTGGCCTCTCTCAGTCCCAGGTTGGCCTTAGAGAAAGGTAGGTGAACCCCAAGGAAGAGGGGGACCCCCAAGAGCCCTTCCTCTCTGCCCCATGGCCTTCTTCCTCTGGCCTTTCTCAGTCCCAGGTTGGCCTTAGAGAAAGGGACGTGAACCCCAAGGAAGAGGGGGACCCCCAAGACCCCTTCCTCTCTGCCCCATGGCCTTCTTCCTCTGGCCTTTCTCAGTCCCAGGTTGGCCTTAGAGAAAGGGACGTGAACCCCAAGGAAGAGGGGGACCCCCAAGGCCCCTTCCTCTCTGCCCCGTGGTCTTCCTCCTCTGGCCTTAGAGAAAGGTAGGTGAACCCCAAGGAAGAGGGGGACCCCCAAGAGCCCCTCCTCTCTGCCCCATGGCCTTCTTCCTCTGGACGCTCTCAGTCCCAGGTTGGCCTTACAGGTTTAGTCTCCCAAAAGTTCGGGACCAGAAGTACGTTGGGTTTTAAATTTTGGAATATTTTCATGTTGCTGTAGTTGTTGTTATTTCTCCCCATGAATTGAGGCAGGGAACAACAACAGACCAACATGTACACAACATCAGTTAAAAACATGAGATCAGTTAAAAATGGACATTTATTTAAAAAAACAAACAGGACACATACGCATTACAGCAATCCACGCTTAAAGTTCATCATTTAAAATTTATGATTAAAAATCATCTGGACAGACCTGCCAGAAGAGACTGGTCTTTTATCCTGTTTTGAATTCGGAAAACGCATTCAGCAGTCGGATCTCTTTTGGCTGGTCATTCCGCAGTCTGGGACGGCTAAAGAAAAAACCTCCTCTGACTGAGAGTGGCCAAGGTAGTCCTGGCTGAAGAGCGGAGATGTCTCTCAGAGGACCTGAGCGCATGGGGCTCTTTGTATGGGAGGAAGAGATCCTGTAGGGAACCTGGACCCAAACCATGGAGGGCTTTCAAGGTAAAAACTAAGACTTTGTACTTTGCCCAGAAACTATTTGGCAGCCAGTGGAGTGACTTTAATATTGATATGACATGATCACTCCTGGGTCTCCCAATGGTCCATCTGGCTGCCGTGTTTTGAACTAACTGAAGTTTCCAGACTTGTACAAAGGTAGCCCAATGTACAGCACATTGCAGAAGTCTAGCCTTGAGGATACCATCTGCCATCTTTTTAAGTACTCCAGCTCTAGGTAAAGGCACTGCAGGCGTAACAGCCATCTTGGCTTTCGCATCTATCTGAGCTGATATCTGAAGGGACAGATCCAGAGCACCCCCAAGCTGGAAATATAGTCTTTCTGTCTTGTCTGGATTCAGTTTCAATTTCTTTTTCCTTGTATGCATGGCAGAAGAGAGTTGGAGTGCATGGCCCTTGTGGTCTCTTCCAATTCTGTGATTCTATGATAGCATATCTTACAATCATAGAGTTGGAAGAGACCCCAAGGACCATCCAGTCCAACCCCCTTCTGCCATGCAGGAACTCCTAATCAAAGCAGCCCCATTGACAGATGGCCATCCAGCCTCTGCTTAAAGACCTCCAAGGAAGGAGACTCCACTACTCTCTGAGGAAGGAGTGTGTTCCACTGTCGAACCGCCCTTACTGTCAGGAAGTTCCTCCTAATGTTGAGGTGGAATCTCTTTTCCTGGAGCTTGCCTCCATTTGTCTTATTTCCACATTAGAGGTCTTTAAAAAGGTACTTAAGACGTAGCTCTTCCGGCGGGCCTATCCACCTGACCTCCCTAACTGAAGATAAGATTAATTATTGCTGTTATTTTATTGTTTTTACTGTTGGGTTTTTTGTTTTTATTATTGTTCTTTTTATTACTGTTGTGGTTTTATTGTTATATTTTTCTTTTTATATTGATTGTACTACTGTACATTTTTTTAAAATTTTATTGATTAAAAACAAACATATAACATTTAGACATGAAACATATAACACATAACAATTAGACACTTCAGGCAAATAAAACCTAACATATAACACTAAACGGTAACACAATTTAAACAGAGGCATTTACCTACAGACATTACAGCTACTTTACATACTACATAATACATACATAAACTTCCAGAACATGAATTAAGTCTTCTAAATAGATGTTACCCAACTATCCCCTTACTATAAGTTCTTGCCACTTAGTATTATATACTTTTTTTTTTTTACTAAAGCTCTTTACTTATTACTTTTTCCTTAAACTCCTGTACATTTTGTACAGTATCTTTGTAGTCCTGCCTTGATCCGTAGGGAGAAGGGGGAAATATATAAAATCATCATTATTATTATTATTATTACTGTTATTCCGGGTCCTAGTCTCTGGAGCAGCAGAAAACAAGCTTGTTCCCTCCTCAATATGACATCCCTTCAAATATTTAAACATCGCTATCATATCACCTCTCAGCCTTCTCTTCTCTAGGCTAAACATCCCCAGCTCCCTAAGTCGTTCCTCATAGGGATTCATAGTTTCCAGACCCTTCACCATTTTAGTTGCCCTCCTTTGGACACACTCCAGGTGAGGCCTGACCAAAGCAGAAGAGAGTGGCATTATTTTAGACATGATGTCCCCCATCCTATAGCTGTGCTCTTGATCTAGACCAGGGGTCGGCAACCTTCACTTACCTGGGGCTGGTCCCTTGCAGTGGTCTCTTCCGGCGGGCTGGGGCTGGGGATGGCTACCTCTGCGCATGTCGTGGCTGCCATTTTATTTGCCAAAATGGTGGGTGCCACTCGTTTGTGCATGCGCAGGAGTACTTTTTAGCTGCTGCCTCACACTGTTGACTCATGTTCACCTTGTGGTCTACCTGGATTCCTAGATCCCTTTCACACGTAGAAATCTCATTCAGCCAGGTGTCCCCCATCCTATAGCTGTGCTTTTCGTTTTGAGTAATTCTGCCTTTTTTTTCTGTCCCCTGTTAACTTTTTGCCATCTTCCCCATATAGTGGTCCTACCATTTCCTTTGTCTTCCTTTTGCTGCTGACATACCCAAAAATGCCCTTTTCATTGTTCTTAACCTCTAGCAAGCCTGAGTTAATTCTGTGCTTTAGCTTTTCGGACTTTACCGCTGCACATGCTAGCTATTTGTTTGAATTCTTCTTTGGTGATTTCCCAATTTTTACATTTCTTATACATGTTCCATTTAAAACTTAGTTCTGTTGAAAGTTCCTTAATCATCCATCCTGGTTTCTTGAGACACCTCCCATTTTTCCTCCTCGTTGGAATGGTTTGAAATTGTGCCTTCAGTAATTCCCTTTTGAGAAACTCCCATCCATCTTGAACTCCCTTCTCTTTTAGTATTCCTGTCCATGGGATCACCCCCAGTATTTCCCTAAGTTTATCAAAATCAGCTTTCCTAAAGTCTAGAATGCATGTCTGACTATGCCTGGCTTCTCATTTCCACTGTATAATAAATTTCAGGAGAAAATGATCACTCCCACCTAAAGATCCAACCACTTGCACCCCATTAACTAGGTCTTCCCTGTTATTGTATTTTCCGGCGTATAAGATGACTTTCTAAGCAGGAAAACCTGGAGTTAAAGCTGGGGGTCATCTTATATGCTGGGTATAAGGTTGAGGAGGTGGAGAAAGGCTCCTCCCACTGAGGAGGGAGGGGGGAAAGAAGGAGCCCAATGGAAGAGGAGGAGGAGCAGGAAGAGTGCTCTGAGGCTGGGAAAAAAGCCTGCGAGAGAAGGAGAAGCCTGAAGAGGAGGAAAAGGAGGTACTTCTTTCTCCTGCCTTTCCTCCCCCCTTCCCACCTCCCCTCTTTGTCTTCCATTTTCCCTCCCTGCCTATAACCCCCTCTTTCCCACCTCCCCTCTTCATCCTCCATTTTCTCTCCCTGCCTATTACCCCCCTCCTTCCCCCCTCCCCTCTTCGTCCTCCATTTCCCCTCCCTGCCTATTACCGCCCTCCTTCCCACCTCCCCTCTTTGTCTTACTTGTCCTCCATTTTCTCTCCCTGCCTTTTACCCCCTCCTTTCTACCTTCCCTCTTCGTCCTCCATTTTCTCTCCCTGCCTCAGAGTGTGATTTTCAATAATAATAATAATAAATGTTATTTATAACCCGCCCCTCTGCTCGGCAATCGGGGCGGCGTACAACAGAATTAAAAATACGACAAGTAAAACAATTTCTACCTACTATTGTTGTATGCCTTCAAGTTGTTCATGACTTTTGGCAACTCAAAGATGAAGTTATCCTGGGGTTTCCTTCGCAAGGTTTGTTCAGAAGGGGTTTGCCTTTGCTTTTCCCTGAGGCTGGGAGAGTGTGACATTCAATACTGTTTTTGTTGTTGTGCATCTTCAAGTCATTTCCAACTGATGATGACACTTAGGCAAACCTATCATGAACCTATCATTTCTTTCCTATGTGTTTTTTCAGACACGATTTGTCTTTGCCACCCTCTGGGGCTGAGAGAGTGTGACATCTAAGATTGTTGTTGTTGTATGCCTTTGAGTCATTTCTGACTTACAGCAAACCTAAGGCTCATAATGTTTGCTTGGCAAGGTTTCTTCAGAGGGGAAATTGTCATTGCCATCTATTGAGTCTGAGAGAGTGTGACTTGCCCAAGGTCACCCTGGGGGATTCCATGGCTGAGCCAGGATTTGAACCCTGGTTTCTAGAGTCATACTCTGATATCCCTGACATATAATGCTATTCCTCCTCCTTTCCTGTTTGGCCTGTTTCTCTTGAAAAGGTTATACCCCTGTATTTCTACATTCCAATCATGAGACTCATCCCATCAGGTTTCAGTGATGCCTATTATATCATATTTGCTTTGTTGTGCTAGGAGCTCAAGTTCATCTTGCTTATTTCCCATGCTCTGTGCATTAGTCTAGAGCAAGGGTAGGCAACCTTTCCCCTTTAAGGGCCGAGGGACTTCAGCTCCCAGAAGACTCAGCCATGTTGGCCAATAGTCCCATGTTGGCCAATAGCTCCTGGGATTCTGGGAGCTGAAGTCCCTCAGCCCTTAAAGGGGAAAGGTTGCCTACTCCTGGTCTAGAGACATCTAAGACCATATGTCCCCTTTATTTGCTGCCTGTGCACTTTTTTTGCCTCCCACTGTTGGGTGCTTGCACTGTTTGCCTTGCTCCCTCTATGACAGTTTGACTGTTCTTTCCAGTCTTTTGTCTTCCAGAACACTGTCTCCCTTCCCCACATAACTCAGTTTAAATCCTGATCAAATTCTTGAAACTGGTGGCAAAAATGTTTGTTCAAACTAGTGTGACATGCACCCCATCCCTTGCCAAAAGTCCGTCCTCATGGAGCCGCAGCCTATGATCTAAGAATCCAAATTGTTCTCGGCGACACCATCTGCAGAGCCAGTTTTTGACATCTGCTTTTTTCCTCTCTTATCCTGGACCATGCCCTTCAACTGGCAGAAGAGATGAGATGACAATCTGTGCATCCATTTCTTTCAGTTCTGAAGACTGTGTCTTGCTGTGTCATTCATTCCCACATGGACCAAAAGGAAGGGGTATTGGTCAGTAGGCTTGACCAGTCTTGTCAGCCTCTCTGTCACATCTCAGATCTTTGCCCCAGGGAGACAACACACCTCCCGAGACATCTTGTCAGGCCCACAAATCACTGTTTCTGTCCCCCTCAGCAAGGAGTCCCCCACCACGACCACAAGCCTCCTCCGAGGCTTAGCAACAACTGTTCCTTGTGGTGGAACTCCCAGGGTCCCCTGCTCTGTCCCTGAAGTAAGTCCATGCTCCTCTTCCTCTTCCTCCTTGATAAGGGAAGGAGCTTCAAATCGATTCTGTAGCTGTAAGCTCCCAGAACGATCCCTGGTCTCCCTACTTCTGTGCATGACATTCCTCCAGTTGTTTACCTCCTGTGTATGTGAAGTAACCTCCTCATCCCCAGCAACTTCCTCTGTGTGGTTCCTGTCCAAGACAGTTTGTTCTTTTCTGTCCAGAAAAACCTCTTGCTCCCTAATATGCTGAAGTGTAGCTACCCATGCCTCCACCTGCTCTACTTTCTCCTCCAAGAGGGCTCCCAACTTGCACTTGGGGCATGTGAAGTTCCCCATATCTCTTGGCAAGAAGACAAACATCCCACAAGTGTTGCAGGTGACAGCAGCAGTTCCCTCAGAGTTCATACTGAGAAGTCTTAATTGGACCCTGAAACAGACTATGGCCCTCCTCCTCAAAGAAGATCACTCAGTAAACACCAGTGTTAAATGGTCCTGATGACCTGAACTTTCCACCAATCACTGCTGGTGATAAAAGCTCCACCCCTTCAGCAACAACACACTCTCCCAAGAGTTTTTAGAAGTTCAACACTGGCCCCCTTAAAATGGCTGCCCAGGAACTGCTCATTTCCTCCTCCTCTCTAGCAGGAACTGGCCTAGAAAGGTCTAGAAGGCTCTGGGAGGGGTTATATAGAGCTAGACTATCTAGCTCCACCCCCTCATGCAGGGGTCGGCAACCTACGGCCCATGGGTTGGTTCTGGTCTGGGCCCCCGCACTTACCGCCCCTGACCCCTGCCACGGCCACATGCATCTCGCCCGCCATTTTAGAAGACAAAATGGTGGCCGCCATTCCCCCCCCCCCCCCCCCAGCCCGCCGGAAGGGAGCTGTTCTGCGGACCGGCCCCTGCTGGAAAAAGGTTGCCTAGCCCTGTCCTAGTGACTCACAAGTGTGACTCACAGAAACTCCAACCCGTCAGCAACAACATACTCTCCCAAGAGTTTTTAAAAGTTCAAAATTCATCCCCTTAAAATGGTTGCCCAGGAGCTGCTCACCACCTCCTTCCCTCTAGCAGGAACTGGCCTAGAAAGGTCTAGAAGGCTCTGGGAGGAGTTATATAGAGCTAGACTGCTAGCTCCACCCCCTAGTGACTCACAAGTGTGACTCACAGAAGCTCCACCCCTCAGCAACAACACACTGTCTCAAGAGTTTTTAAAAGTTCAAAACTCACGCCCTTAAAATGGCTGTCCAGGAACTGATCTTAAGGTCCCCCATGACATTCTTGCAAACAAGCTAGTCAAAGGTTTTTTGTGGGGTTTTTTAGGCTGTGAGGCTGTGTTCTAGAAGAATGTATTCTGATGTTTTGCCTGCATCTGTGGCTGGCATCTTCAGAGAATGGTGGCAGGGAGGTGTGTGTGGGGTATATATACAGTGTGACCCTTAATTGAGAGGATTAGCATATAAACCTGTGTATTGTTCTGTTGCGACACTCCTCTGGGTTGAAGGACATGCAAGGAGGATTAGTCTCTATTTAAATAATGGGCCATTGTCAGCTGGGAATTAGCATGTCAAGTAGCATGTAAATCTGTGTATAGATCTATTGGGGCAAGGTCTCAGGATGGAAGAAGGACCAACTAGAGAGTTTTGGCATGGCTCTCTGCTTATACTTATTCCAAATTTTCAATAATGTTCTTCTGATCCAGTGATTGTTGAACTCTTTATTCGCTTGGATTTTCTCGTATCCTAAAAACGCGCGCCACTCGAAGCACAGACCATCATTCTCTAGTTCTAACAGTTTTCCCAATTCAAGCGTAACCCATTCTTTCAACCATATTAAGCAGCAGGCTTCAAAGTACAGTTTCATATTCAATGGCAGAGTGAGCGACCCAAAGAGAGAGCATAATAAATAGACAATACGACAAGGAAGGAAAAGAAGAGACAAAATTAGATAGATTAGAAATAAATTGGGTATGAAGCAGAGAAAGATTACGTCGGAAGGAGGACGGGGGATGAGACATCAGATTTTAAAAGAGGATTAAAGGGAAGAAAATAATAGCAAGAAAGAGTCTAGTGGAAGGAGGGGGGGAGGGGATGATGGGGAGGAGAAGCTGCTAGGAGGGGAAAAGGCCATTCTTTGCTTTGCTTTGGTAATTAAAATCCAGTTGGTGCAGCGCCTTCTCTACTGGCGATGGAGGGGGAAAGGTCAGGAGAAAGGAAAAGGGAAAGCTTACGTCGGAAGGAGGACCGGACAGCATGGCGACTGCAGGCCAGGTTTAATGTAGATGGAAAACCTGAAGGGGACTTGTGTAATAAAAATGCTTCCTGGTGAATTTCATTAGCTGCTTTGTTACCTTCTTTTTCCCTTTGCTACTCCTAAGGCTGTCTTCAACAGGAATTGAGAAAAAACAATTGAGAACAACTTTCTGAGACTTTGAGATTAAGGAAATAGTGTTATGATTTTTGAGAACATTTTTCTGAAACTTTTTTTTTAACGAATCAAATTGATGAGACACTGATGAATCAAGTGATCAAGTTTAATATTGCACAATTCTTGTTGATCTAATTACTGTCTTTCTCAAGGGATTAATTATATTGAGCTTTGCATTATTTAAGTGATTAATTAATTATTGGAATTGGACACTTAGTGTCTTTGCAGACTGCCAGAAATAGTGCAAATTGAGTCCACTTTAAATGCCCTGACTCAGTGCTAGGGAATCATGGGAACTGTAGTTTATTGTGGCCCCAGAGCTCTCTGACAGAGAAGGCTCAATGTTAAAAAAAATACAGTTCCCATGATTCCCTAGCACTGAGCCAGGGCAGTTAAAGTGGACTCAATTTGTACTATTTCTAGCAGTCTGCAAAGGTCCTTAATTATTTTGATTAGTGGGTCTCTAGATTAATTGCTTAATGGAATTTAATTGACAAAGTTTGAATTGTAAGAATTATTAGTGTTTAGGAGATAACTGAGATTCAAATAGATTCATTGATTGGTAAAAAAGGGGAAAATTAATTACTTTTAAAAATCAATTTTGTTTTTTTGAGTGAACCAATTATAAAAAAACAAATTGAGATTGAATTAATAAGCTTATAATTTTAATACATTCATTTATATATATAATTACAAATAATTAGCTAATGATTGAAACATTTCTTGAAACAATAAATTCTAACTAAATTATAAAATGGCCACAGGTGTAAAAAGAACTAATCAAACCGCATCAACATCTGAAAGAAATGCGGATGCAAAATCTCTGGATCCTACTTTGATTTTTTTGGGAAGAATTGAAGAAATTCAAATAAGAAATGTGTCTGGAAATGAGTTAAAAAAAGACATGCAATGGGAATTGAACATTTTTGGGGAAAAGTTGGGAAAAATTACCAAAGATATTGAGGGTTTACAAACGGAAATGAAGAAACTAAATGTTAAAACTGAAGAACTAGAGGATGTGACAAAAGAATTAAATGAGGTGCAGAGGAGAAATGAGAATAAGATTCTGTGACATGAAATTCCTTATCGTGAGAAATATTTGAGAAAGGACCACAAGGGCCATCCAGTGCCATGCAGGAACTCTCAATGAAAGCATCCCCGACAGATGGCCATCCAGCCTCTGTTTAAAAACCTCCAAAAAAGGAGATTCTGTTGGAATATAGATAAATATATCTACAGTCAAAGGGGAAATGTAGAGATGTGCGTGTGGAAATTTCCTCATGGGAACAACATTTAGAGAAACAAAGAGAACTCGGCCCAGATGGCCAAGAAGTCATGACAATTATAGTTTTAGCTGGGAAAAAGATAGTCAGTGCTTCAACATCTGAGATCATGAGAAAAGCAGTCACTTGGGGGATGATGGACAGGACAGCAAGGGGCTGGGTTAATACACATCATACAGGCATTATCCAATCAGCATAAGGTTAACACCCAGAAGGCGGCGTATGGGAAGGGCCTAGAGAAGCCTTTGTCTAGTTTTGTTTATATTTACAGTGAGTGTGAGAGTGTCCAGCAGTGGTTTTAACCATGGAGTAAGTTTCTGGATGTTAGTATGTTTATACTGCTTTTATAATGTAACTCCTGGATCTGGAAACATGGATCTGTAACTTCTTCTTAACTTTCAACTACAACAAGTTAGGATCCTATGCTTTTGGGATTGTTAAAGATGTAATCTTTCATGGCTGAACTGGATTAGTTCATCACAATGGATTTTACTTAGGTATATCCACAGCATTCCCTTTATCTACCAAGCTGGTAATTCTATTTAAAAAAAGAGATCAGATTTAGTAAGAAGATTTAAAAAGAAGAAGATTTAGAGAAGAACTTGAAAAGGAAAGAATAAGATGGAGACAAGCAGAGATGGCAAATGAGATCATTTTAAGAGAGAAGGATATAGATTCAGTTGAGAATGAGACAGATGGATAGAGAACCTCAAATACAAACGCTTACTGGTACAAATAGGTTGCCTCAAATTGACATGAAGAGACTCCCATGGTATTATAAAGGAGATAGCATTGACTCCTTCTTCACAAACTTTGAGAGAACGTGTGAAGAATTAGAGATAAAGGCTGAGGAAAGAATGAGTTATTTAAGATCACAAATCTGTGGAGGATTATCAGAAATATATGCTGAAATGAGGGGAGAAGAATCCCAAAACTATGAGTTGTTCAAAGAGATGGTAAAACAGAGATTTGGGTTAATTCCAGAACACTATTGAAGAGAATTTAGAAGTCTGAAGAAAAAGAGGGGATGAAACCTATGCTCAATTAGGATGTAGATTAGATTACCTATTAAAAAGTTGGATAAAGGTGAATTCTAGAGAGAAACCTTGAAATGCAAGCATACTACTCAAAAAGAGATACATAGGGCCTCGGCAGACGACTAATTGGGTCGTCTTCCGGGCCCGGAAGAGAAGGGGCAGCCGCACGTTCGGCGCCTCTTCCTCTTCCTGAGGTCGCCCCGGAAGCTGCCGGCCCTCCGCACTTCCGGCGCTTCCGGGGCAACCTCCCTCCGCAGTGACCGGACGCGCTGCGGAGGATAAGACAGTGAAAGTGCGCCCGCCGCCCTCGTCTGCTTCCCCCCATAGTTGCATTAAGGTACTGCACTTAGGCGGAAAAAATGAAATGCACAAATATAAGATTGGAGGAGCCTGGCTTGACAAGACTATATGGGAAAGGGATCTAGGAGTCCTAGTAGACAGCAAGTTGAACATGAGTCAGCAGTGTGATGCGGCAGCTAAAAAGGCCAATGCCATTATAGGCTGCATCACTAGACGTATAACAGGGGTTATTCCAGCTGGGGCCTGACCAAAGCAGAATAGAGTGGCTTTATTACTTCCCTTGATCTAGATACTATACGTCAGGGGTAGGCAACCTTTCCCCTTTAAGGGCCGAGGGACTTCAGCTCCCAGAATCCCAGGAGCTATTGGCCAACATGGGACTATTATAGGCCAACATGGCTGAGCTTCTGGGAGCTGAAGTCCCTCCTTGGCCCTTAAAGGGGAAAGGTTGCCTACCCCTGATCTAGATCAAGGGAAGTAATAATTCCAGTCTATTCTGCTTTGGTCAGGCCTCAGTTGGAATAATCCTGTGTCCAATTCTGGGCACCACAATTCAAAAAGGATGTGGCGAAGCTGGAGTGTGTCCACAGGACGGTGCCTTGTCGGTTATAGTAAAGCAATATTATATTTTACAACTGAGTAAGGCATGGCAGACTGAAAACAAACTGTGAAGGAAACAGGAGGTTTTAGTTAATCTGAGTAAAAAGCTGAATCCTCAAGAAACCGCTCTCGAAAGGGCTTGTGTGTTAAACCCAAAAGCTTGGGAGCACAACCAGGAGGAGCACAAGTCGAGCAGCACAAGCTCAGTGCAAAAGGCAGCAAAACTCAGCAGGAAAGTATTGCTGGAAGAGTATTTTCCTTAAAGCTCAAATCTAGAAGGTTCACTGTGATGGGTTTTTTTAAAATTTTTTATAAAGTTTATTGATTAAAATCATCCATTACAACTAACATTCAATCCATATCCAACTTATTATATAGATTCACATAATTAAAAAAAAAGAAAGAAAAGGAAAAACAGAAAAAAGTACACAATCTATAGATCGATAAAAAAATATATCATTACAAAACATATTTAAACATTAAAACAATCCATCTTTGACTTTTTTATCCATATTTAACACTTATGTACTTTACCCTAATAACATGATGAAACTCCATCCCTTACAAATATACTCATAAGATCGGGACTGGGCTGCTTGAAGACCGGCATTTGTTTTTCCCTCCCTTGCATCAACACCTGCCCCAGGGAGTATATAAGTAAGCTTGCCTTTTTCCTTTGCTGGACTGGGCTACTTGAAGACTGGGGATCATTTGCTCCTCCCTCTGCCTCAGCAATTGTCCATTGAAATATATAGGCAAATTTGTCTTTTTATTTTTGTTGGCCTGGGAGCGGTGACAGAGAGGGTGGCGAAACGGCGGCAGCTCAAGAGGAGGCCTTCAACACCCCAGGGCTATCATAGCTCCAAGTGGGTAGAGTGGGAGGAGGGGCATAAAACCACCAGCCCTTTTCCTAGCAATCCTGGAGCTTTATAGTGTGTCTTGAATATAATTTTTTAATTTTTTAAATTTGTTTTAAGGTCCTAAATATTAGAAAATTCCCACCTCAATGAGAATTTTCTTTATTGTTTTTAAACCAGTCTTAGTTGACAGATGCCCTTGTTTGCTAGTGTTAAAAATTAATACTGTTATCACAAAGTAGTTTACTTGAATTTTTGAGCTTACCCAACAGCTAACATTAAGTAAGTGGTGGACAAATAGCTATCCATATCCACCTCTTAAGAGACTGAGAAATATCAACTTATATGCAGATATTCATACTGTTTAACTTGACTATACCTCTCCTCTCTTGCTGAGCAACATAGGTGTGAAATTTAAATCAAAACATGGTGTTCACTAGAAATGACTATAAGCTCCAGGGAATCTCACCTATTAAGGGTGAATCCCTTCAGCCCAAACGCAAGAAGCAAGTAAAGATAACCAATTACTTTGATACCAAAACAGGTGCTACTTCAATTGAAGGAACTTCCAATCCCCTTAGCCTCACACCAAGCCAGATTTTAACCTATGCAAGTGATGATCATGCACAAATGGACATGTGCATTCCTGAACACCAAATAATAAAAACAAGCAAGGCTGACCTCCCCCCATATCCAGAGAAAATAGAAACTGTTGCTGATAAAACCAAGCTAAATGAAGCAATTACCAAACAACTGCAGGAACTTGCACAAGACAAGAAGAAAACAAATCATAATAGGTCAAATACCGAGACAGAGAATTCCAACGAGGATAAATTGCCAATTGAAGGCTGGATTTTTTTGTTGATGAAGGAGATTGAAAAAATAAAATCTTTCTTGTTTGCAACTAACAACCTTCTAACTGAATTAGTAAATAACAAGATTAGTCCATGTTTCTCAAGAAATAGATCACCAAATCAATCAAGAAAACCCGGTACAAGGAAAAATAAAACTAAACCACCAAGAAAATTTAAAAGGATTGATACTATATTAAAGGATAAAAAAAGTAAAAATTCAAAGACAATACAGTATGGCAAAAACAAATTAATAAAGAAAAAGCCTAAAAAGGAAAACAATTTAAATAATTTAGAAACCCCCAAGATGAAAGTAACAACCAAGATACAAATTGAAAAAGAAGATTTACATGTACTGGGAATTAAAGCCGGATCAATTACATATCCGGACTATCGAGGAACAACAGAAACACAAGGAGAACAGTTTGTTATACAAGATCCTTGGGATTTCTCCTCATTAAACAAAATAACATCTTCTGAACAAACTACCAACATTCCCAAAAAGAAAAAATGGAATCTAATACTAAATTGTCATAAACTAGTGCTCAGTAACTACCCAAAGCCTAAGGGTTATTTAACGCAGTTCAAACGTAAACATCATCTACTAGCTATTCTAAATTCAACAAATTTCCATCAGTGTACCATGACAGACATAAAACAGATAGAATACATTTTTTATAATTATACTCATGCACGGGCAGTAATTACTTTTACTAAACAAGATACTGTCAACACAATTTGGACTTTCAAGAATACTTTAGCAAAACGTGGAATCTTAGTTGCAAGATTCTTCGAGAATGTAGCCCCTCCTCAGAATTTAGTTACTCAAGGCAAGTTAATTCAGAATAACAAAACTCCCAATGAAAAGATTTATTCACAAAACTTAATAGAACTGGGAACAAACAAAAGCATTCATCTTGATGAAATAAAGAACTCCAGAGTAACAAACTTATTTTTAAATGAGAAAACTCCCTTTGATAAAGATGAAAAAATGTTAATAAATTCTTTCTGTGCTCTGCCTCCTGTGGCACAAGAAGAAATAATGTCAAGATTAGACCTTTTGAAATCTCACTTAACTAGGCTTCACTGTGAAGAAAACAAGACTCCAACAAATTCAGAAGAACACAAAATCATAGATATCTCAATTTCTTCCAAAGATGAAAAAGACTCTAAACTGAGAGAATACCTATGTGCTACAAATGGGATACCCAATCCCGCTTTAAACGAGACTCAGATAAGAGGCATTGGAACCCTGCCTTCAACCAATGCAAGTACAAAGGAACCTCCTACATGGCTCGAAATGAGATTTCTAGAAGAAAATGAATTGGGATCTCTAGAAAGACAACCACCTCCACTTGACTGCCAACCAAATCTAACCAAATCTGATCAAAATGCTTGAGGATTTCAAATGTCAGCAGGCCAAATTTTGACCTTGAAACCATTAGCCATGTGGAAGACTTAGAAGAAACTTTTGGAAAACCCCATCTAACTCATGCCAAAGAACAGAATACCTCGAAACGGACAAACACCATAAAAGCAAAGCAGCTTATTTATATACCGCTTCATATCACACTATGGGATGTCTAAGCGGTTTACAACTGTGAGCTGATTGCCCCCCAACAAGCTGGGTACTCATTTTAGCGACCTCGGAAGGATGCAGGCCTGAGTCGAGCCTCAGGCCTGGCTGGTATTGAACTCGCAACCCTGTGGTCTATGAGTGAGTGGCTGCAGTACAGGCATTTAACCACTGCGCCACCAGGGCTGATTATAAAAGGGTATCCTTCTAAAATAGTAAATCATAAAATGCAAAATAAAATCTTACAAACTAAGGTTGAGATATTACACTCTCAATATTCCCTTAAAAACCCTCAAGATCTATTACAATCATGACAAAAAAAGGATTGCCAAAAATTTTACCAAAATAAACAATCTTTAACACTCCTTTCATGGAACGTAGCTGGCTGGCATCGCAATGCAGGAGACCCTGACTTTCTTGATTTTATATCAAATTATGATATTATATTGATGCAGGAGACCTGGCTAAGAGAGAATCTGTCTCTAAATGGTTTCTCTGCATACTCTCTCGATGCAGAACCCAGTCTCTGTGGAGGTCGCCCAAAAGGTGGCTTAGCTATCCTGATTTCCACCAGCATTCGGACCAATATTGTTAAACAAAATCCTTTACTTTGCTTAGCAACAGCCCTGGTTATTAATTTTAGTTCATTTAGCTTATTGTTAATAAACGTTTATCTCCCTCCAGCAAAACATCAACAACAAACCAAAAACAATTGGACTAAGTTAGGAAAATACATCTCCAACTTAACAACTTTATATCCAAAAGCCCACATTCTTATTGCAGGAGACCTAAATGCCAGAATAGGCCAAACAGATGAATCCCTGTACTCCCATTTCAAACAAAACTCACCAGAAACAGACCCTGCCCACTATATTCCAACAAGGCAATCAAAAGACAAAGGATGCAATCGCGCTGGCCTTCATTTAATGCAGCTAGTAAACGAACTTGATTTGGTCATCTTAAATGGGAGTGTTGCAGGGGATAGACCTGGCGAGTACACCTTTGTATCTGGATCAGGAGCTTCAACAATCGACTATCTCATATCTTCATATAGCCTATTAAAAACTATTTCTATCTGCTATGTAAACAAACGTTTAGAGAGTGACCACTTACCTCTAGTATTAGAACTTAACATCGATACTCGGGATATCCTCACAGAGTGCATCCAGATGGCAAACCTTGATGCTGAAAAAAGGTTTACTAGAATAAAATGGTCAAACCAATTAAACAAAAAAACAACAGCACTATTACACTCTGAAAGTAGTCTTCGCCAACGAGAAGATCTGATGATAGCAGATTCACCTGCATTAGTCTTCACCTTATATCACGAACTAATCTTGAATCTGCAAGAATGTCTGAAACCCTCTGGTACCATAAAAGTTTATACTAAAAAATCTAAGCCTTGGTTTGACCATGAATGTATTGCCATGAAAAAAGCCCTAATAAAAGAATATCAGCACTACAGAGAGCAAAATCTTCTCACACTACCACCCGAATGGTTTGTGCTAAGAAAGAACTACAAGAAGTTAATCAAAACAAAAAAAGATCAGGAAATAAGATCGACATGGCAAACTTTAATAAATGCAGCAAAGAGGAAAGACTCAGTTACTTTCTGGCAAGTGGTCTCGAATGCATGGCCAAAAACAACATCAAATATGGATTATTTTATTCCTCCCAATGACTGGGAAACGTATTTCAGTACCATCTTTGCTCCAGGGGAGATCTATCAAACAACATCTGAAGCAGACATAAGCAATTTACCAAACTGGCCCCCAGTTACTGCTAAACGAGTACATCTTCTAATCTCCAAACTAAAAACAGGTAAAGCTCCAGGTTGCGATAACATCCCTTCTGAACTATTAAAAACAAATACAGATTGGTGGGCTCCTGTCCTCGCAAGTTTGTTTACATGGATTGATCGAACAACATACATCCCTGACGATTGGGGATTAGCTATTATTATCCCAATCTATAAAAAAGGTGAGAGAACTGACCCAGCAAATTACCGACCTATCAGCTTGCTAAGTATTATCAGCAAATTATATGCTTCACATTTGCATGAAAAGCTCCAGGACTGGACGGAGCAAGAAAACATTCTTGCTGATGAGCAAGCTGGATTTAGAACAGGTCGAAGCACAGTTGGCCATGGACTTATTCTGCAACATCTCTCTGAAAAGTACGCATCAACTAATGAAGGTCTTCATACAGCATTCATAGACTTCAAGCAAGCTTTCGATTCAATCTCAAGGGAAAATCTGTGGGAAAAACTGGAATCTCAAAATATTGATAAGAGACTGGTAGTGCTTATGAAAAAGCTTTACAAAAATACCTATATGAAAGTCCGATGCACCCCTGCCGGACACTTAACAAGAAAAATACCCACCTATGTTGGAGTAAGACAAGGCTGTATATTAGCCCCCACCTTATTCAATCTCTATATCAACTCTTTAATTCATGACTTGGAATTGATAAAATCTCACCCTCCACGTTTAGCTGATAGGCCAATAACAGTGCTATTATATGCCGATGATCTGGTGCTTCTATCGCAGACAACAATAGGTCTGAGACGCCTCTTAAGTGCTCTTGCTACCTACTGTAAAGATGAACTGTTGACTATAAATTACAACAAAACAAAGGTTATGATATTCAATAAGAAGAAGACCAAACATAAATGGCAGATCGACGGCCATCAAATAGATCAGGTTACATCATACAAATACTTAGGGATAACCTTCCAGTCAACAGGATCATGGAATCTACAAATGAAGGATGCCATCGCAAGTGCCCAAAGAAGTACCAAAGCACTTCTTTCCTTTTTTTATAATAAGGGTGGCCAATATGTCCCCACAGCCATCCAAGTATTTGTCAGCAAAATAATTTCCCAGATGCTGTATGGCTGCCAGGTGTACACGCTTAATGATTATAACTCTATTGAAGTAGTACAAACCAAATTCTTAAGAGCAATTACAAGAATTCCAACATGCATCCCAAATGTAACACTCAGGTTGGAGACAGGACAAATTTCAATGGAAGCCCGAATATTGATGCTAACTGTGAGTTTCTGGCTAAAGTTGACTTTTCTTCCTGTGGGACTTACACCATTAATTTTGGCAGACACTTTTCAATCTAAATGGAAAAATTATCTGACTACAAAACTCAAAATTCTGGGTCTCACGACTAATGCTCTGCAGTCTGTGGGATACTCTAAAGCTAAAACAGCCATTATGCAGCGCATAAAGGACATAGAATTCCAAAACCATAGATCTCTTTCCATGAACTATTTTTCTTATTGGGACAGTTTAGGATTGCTTACTGTGCCAAACTACATCACAAATGTATCGATCCCTAGATATAGAATAGCTTTCACATTGGTTAGATTAAACGTTCTACCATCAGCGTTACTGGAGGGTAAATTTAGTAAGACTTCTGTTCATGAGCGAACATGTCCCTGTAACTCGGAGATATAGAAAATGCTGGACACGTATTGTTTCACTGCCCTTTTTATGACAATGCTCGCAGAGATTTGATTACTCCTATACTTTTGAACATACCTGGGAGATCTGAAGCTTTTTATTTAAATTACCTATTATCAGACTGGAATTTGCATATAACTTATAAAGTGGCACAATTTTCTGCACTAGCAATCACTTGTAGGAAAAGAATAATAGATCAAAGTTAAATACATAATCTTGTGTCATGTCTGGTACTGCATGCCTGGTAAAAATCTGATATCCCTAATTTATCTTTACTATTTCTATCTCAAGGGCGGAAACCTATAAAGGTTTATTTTTATTTACTTTATTTTATTTTAAATGAAGATATCTTAAATGTAACAGAAAAGAACTATTTACATTCTTAGTTAGCAGATTTTTATCCTAAGTATTGTTTATATGTATTAATTTACTTTTTCATGCTAAACTTTATATTGATGCTGGTCTTTGACTGTAATAAAGAATTTCATTTCATTTCATTTCATTTCTCATAAGATCATCCGTATCATTTCCCTCATTCTTTTATCCTTCCTATAACCTTCTCATCTATTCCTCCTATTCCCTTTTCCTTGTTTCCTTCTCGTTTCCCTTTTATTTCTTCTACTTATCTATCTTCATCACCTTTCACTCCCCTCTTCCTAACCTTCTCTACTTCCACTCTTCTTCTTTAAATCTTCTTTTATTTTGAATCTTTATCTTAAATTTATAAAAAATTTAATTATTTATTATTTAACAGTGTGTCTCTCTCTCTCTATATATATATATATACACATCTTTGTCTCTTCTTCTCGACCTGCACCATTTGTGACTGGAATTTATCATAATAATAAAGTTGTACCGTATTTTCCTTCGTATTAGACGACTTTCTAAGCAGGAAAAGCTGGAGCTAAAGCTGGGGGTCGTCTAATAGGCCGGTATAAAGCTGAGGAGGTTGAGAGACTCCTCCCACAGAGGAGGGAGGGGGGAAGGAAGGAGCCCAATGGGAGAGAAGGAGGAGGAGGAGGAGGAGCAGGAAGGCTGCTCTGAGGAGGCTGGGAAAGAAAGAAAAAAAGCCGGGGAGGGAGGGAGGAGGAGTCTGAAGAGGAAGGAGGTATTTAGTATTTTCCTTCTTCCATTTCCCCTTTTTCTGTGTTTCCAGTCTCTACAGAGCATTCTATAAGCACCTTTTTAATGTTTAATTTTCTTGAGAAAATGTCTTCCTCCCAGTAGGTGTGGGTGTGCATTTAACTGGCCAGATTTCCTTTGGGAGCCATAACTGTGCAAGGATCAAACTCCTGATGTAATGATTATTTGAAATAGTCTGCATCAGGACAGAGGATTTGCCTTTGGTTTTCCCTGAGGCTGAGACAGTGTGACTTTATTTCAAAAACTGAGAATGCTTGGGTGCAAATTCAAGACTGTTGTTGTATGCCTTCAAGCCCTTCCTGACTTTTGGCAACTCAAAGATGAAGTTATCCTGGGGTTTCCTTTGCAAGGTTTGTTCAGAAGGGGTTTGCCTTTGCTTTTCCCTGAGGCTGGGACAGTGTGACTTTCAAGACTGTTTTTGTTGTTGTGCATCTTCAAGTCGTTTCTAACTGATGATGACACTAAGGCAAACCTATCATGAACCTATCATTTCTTTCCTATGTGTTTTTTCAGACAGGGTTTGCCTTTGCCACCCTCTGGGGCTGAGAGTGTGTGACATGCCCAGGGTCACTTACTTCGCTGCAAATTGTACATACCCCAGAATGCATCACCTAGCAGTATGTTGGCAGTCCTTCTCCCCAACACTTTCTCATTTTCCCCCAAACATCTCATAGCTGGGAGATGGAAATAATTTTTACAGCAGCATTTAAATCTGGACTATTTTTTTAAAGTAAGGTCCAAAACACACTGCAGAAAGAAATGCTAGGGATCTGTAGTTTGTGGTGTTTATAAGTGACAGTTTTCCTGCTAAGTACCTGCATGTCATAAGCATTTGAATTAACATTACCATATTGAAATCAAATCTAATTTTTTAAAAATTTTATTTGGTGTGTGTTGGAAAGGGGGGTGGTCTTATACGGCGAGTATATCCCAAACTCTATATTTTGACTGGAAAAAATGGGGGGTTGTCTTATACGCCCAGTCGTCTTGTACGCCGGAAAATACGGTACTTCGTTTTGTTAAGATTTCTTTGTTATTTCTTCCTCATTTACTTGTCTAGCTTTAGTTTCCCAATTTATTTATTTATTCTTTATTCATAGCCAATAGTAGCTATATTACCCCATTGTTGTTTCAAATACCTTAAGGTTGGCATCCAATCCGAATTGTTTTCTTCTATAATGTCACCATTCAAATAGCTTGTAAGTAAATCCATTTCTATTGCTTCATATAATTTTAGTAACCAATCTTTAACACTAGGAATATTTTTTGTTTTCCATTTTTGCACTAAGGAAATCCTAGCTGTAGTGATTAAATAAAATAATATCTTTCCCACTCTTATCCATCTCATTATCCCACATATTTAGTAAAAATATCTCTGGTCGAGCCTGTAATTTGCTCTGTGTTATACAATTAATAATTTCAATCACTTTTACCCAATACTTTTAAACCAATTTACAAGTCCATAAACAGTGATAAATTGTTCCTGTAGTTTCCTCACATTTCCAACACAGATTATTTTTTGCTTTATACATTTTTGAGAGTTTCTCTGGGGTTAGGTACCATCTAAAATAAGTTTTGTAAAAATTTTCTTTCAAATTCTGTGATTTCGTATATTTTAATCGTTTAGTCCATACCCACTCCCATTTTTCTATTTCAATAGGATATCCAAAATTTTTAGCCCATTGAATCATATTCTCCTTTATAACTTCATCTTTTAACTCCCACTTCAATAATAATTTGTAAAAGGCACCTATTTTTTTTTATTATCTCCGAACCAAATTTTATCAAAATCGTTTAATTCTAGATTAATGCCTTGTGTTTTCATATCCATTTTAAATCGCTCTAAAATTTGTCTATATCTAAACCAATCAAATAAAAAACCTTCTCTAATCAATTCATCCTGGGTTTTAATTTTATAATTACCTGAGCCATCATCATTGATTAATTTAGCATATGTTACCCAACTAAATTCTGCTTTCATTTCTTTCCTATGGATTGCCTCTTGTGGGGAAAACCACCTAGGGAATTGAGGCACAGCTCTTCGTTTATACTTGTTCCAGATTTTCAGTAGTATTCTTCTAAAACAATGATTATTGAACTCTTTAGAGCAAATAATGCTCTATCCTAGAAAAGCGTGCCATCCAAAACATAAACCATCACTCTCCAGTTCTAGCAGTTTTCCCGATTCAAGCGTAACCCATTCTTTTAACCAAGTTAGGCAACAAGCTTCAAAATACAGTTTCAAATTCGGTACCCCTAGACCCCCCTTTCTTTCTCTTCTTGTAATATTTTTAATCTTATTCTGGGTCTTTTGTTCTGCCAAATAAAATTACTCATATCTTTATGCCATATCCTAATTTTTTTTCCTTTATTTACTATTGGGAGCATTTGAAATAAAAAGAGCATTTTCGGTAAAAAAATCATTTTCAATGTTGCAATTCTTCCTAGTAGAGATAATTGCTTTTTATTCCATCTGTTTAATTCTTTCTTTATCTCATTCCATGTATTTTTGTAATTTTCTTCAAACAAATTTATTGTTTTCTTAGTCACCATTATCCCTAGGTATTTTACTTTCTTTTGTATCTTCATTCCAGTTTCTTTAGTTAGTTGCTGTTCTTCGTCTTTAGATAATCCTTTTGTGAGAATAGAAGATTTTTCCTTATTGAGTTTGCATCCTGACACATTCCCAAATTCTTCTATTGTATTAATTAAATAATTTATACAGTTGTTCGGCTTATCCAAAAATATAACAAGGTCATCCACAAATGCTCTAACTTTATAGCAATAATTCTTAATTTTCAAACCCCGTATTAGATCCTGTTTCTTAATCTCTTTTATCAGTCTTTCAATTACTATAAGAAATAGGAGTGGTGAGAGAGGACAACCCTGTCTTGTCCCTCTCCTTATCTCTATTAATTCAGTTTTATCTCCATTAATATTAATCTGAGCCCTCTGGTCTTTATATATTTCTCTTATCCAACTCGTAAATTTGGGGCCTAATTGCATTCTTTTTATGATTTCCAACAATGTCTTCCAATTAACTGTGTCAAAAGCTTTTTCCAAATCTATAAACAACATTTCCATTTGTTTCTCATTGTGCCTTTCATAATACTCAATTATGTCAATCACTACTCTTAAATTTTCTCTCATTTGTCTGAGGTAAAAATCCTCTTTGATCCTCATCTATCCAATTTATAAGATATTTTTTTTCAATCTATTAGCCAATATATTTGCAAAAATTTTATAATCAATATTTAAGAGAGATATCGGTCTATAATTTTTTATTTCTGTTTTATCTTTTCCTCTTTGGGTATTACAACAATTTCTGCATCTCTCCATGTTTGTGGTATGCCTTCTTCTCTAATTAAATTCATAACTTTTTGCAATGGGGCAGTTAGTTCTTCTTCAAAAGTTTTGTAAAATATAGGAGTAAAGCCATCAGGACCTGGGGCTTTCCCATCCTTCAGTCCTCTAATTGCCTCTTTAATTTCCATTCTGGAGATTGGTTTATTTAATTCCTCTAACTGACTTTGTTTTGGAATCTGAAATTTTTGTTTATCTAAATATTTCTTAATTTTATCTGTTTCAATTTCCTGTAAATGATATAAGTTTGAAATTTTTTTTTGAAATGCTCCCTTTATTTCTTTTTGATCTGTCACTCTTGTACCTTCCACTTTTATTTCTATAATTGTTTTTCTCTCTCTTTCTCTCCTTAGTGTTTCAGCCAACCCTTTCCCAGGTTTATTAGCGTATTCAAAAAAATTTTGTTTTGCTACTTTTAATTTTTCTCCTATTTCTAATGTAATTTTCTTTATTTCTTGCTTTTGTAATATTTTTATTTCTTCTATTATAGTTTTATCTCCTGGGTTATTTAGAAGTTCTTTTTCTTTTTGAACTATCATATTTTTTAGTTCCTGATCCTTATCTTTCATTTTTTTATATAAAAAAGCTTGTTGGCTTATTAATAGTCCTCTTATCACTGCTTTAGCCGTATCCCAAACTATGTTCATTTTAGTTTCTCCCATCATATTTTCTTCAAAATAGTATTTTATTGATCCTCTAATTTTTTTTATTAATTTCCTTATTTGAATTAAATTATCCTTTAGTTTCCAATTAAATTGTTTTCGGTTTTCTTGCAGTGTTATGACTATTGGATTATGATCCGAAATATTCCTTGGTAGCATTTGTATTGATTTGATTACCTTACCAATTGATTTTGAGATCCAAAACATATCTAATCTAGAAAAGGATCTATGTCTAAACGAATAAAAGGTGAAGCCATCTTCTTTTTTTTGTTTATATCTCCAAACATCAAGTAATGCGTAACTATTGACCAAATCAAAAAAGGTTCTGGGGAGTTTGCCCTGATTATTTATTATTTCAGTATCTCCTTTCCTATCTATCGTAGGGTCACACACCCCATTAAAATCTCCAATTAACATTATCTTTTCATAGTTCAATTCCAATACTTTCTTATGAATTTTTTGATAGAACACACTTTTGTTTACTTGGGGCCATAATAATAATAATAATAAGTTTTATTTATAGCCCGCCCCTCTGCTAGACAATTGGGGTGGGTTACAGCATTTTAAAACAGCACAGTTAAAAACATTCCCTCCAAACATGATCCCTCCACCCACCCCTTAAAACAAGATTAAACCAGAAAATATTAAAACAGCACAGAATTGAATTAAAAAACACACTCAGTAGGCCAATGAGCAAGTTGTCCCTCCCAGCGGACTATATTATTCTGGGAAGGCCTGCCGGAAGAGATCCGTCTTTACTGCCTTCTTAAAGGCAGCAAGAGTGGTTATCAGACGGATCTCGTCCGGCAGGCCATTCCATAGTCTGGGAGTGGTAGCAGAAAAGGCCCTCTGGGAGGTCTGGGACAGCCTAGTTTTTATTGGCTGTAACAGATTCCTCCCAGAGGACCGCAGGGCGCGGGGGGGATCATATGGGGAGAGGCGGTCCCTAAGATAGGATGGACCCAAGCCATGTAGGGCTTTAAAGGTCAAAACCAACACCTTGTACTGTGCCTGGAAACTAATCGGCAGCCAGTGGAGGGATTTAAGCACCGGTGTTATGTGCTCCCTCTGTGATGTACCAGTAATTACCCTGGCTGCCATATTCTGTACCAGTTGAAGTTTCCGGGTTAGGCACAAGGATAGCCCCATGTAGAGCGCATTACAGTAGTCCAAACGTGAGGTTACCAGAGCGTGTACCACAGTTTTGAGATCCCTAGTCTCCAGGAAAGGGCGCAGTTAGCGTATCAGCCGAAGCTGATAACAGGCACTCCTGACCACCGCATTCACCTGACTAGTCATGTGAAGCGATGAATCAATGAGCACCCCCAAACTGCGAACACAGTCCTTTACGGAGAGTGTGACCCCGTCCAGGACTGGAGACTGTATTCCCAGACCTGGTTTCGAGCCTGTGACTGCAAGTACCTCCGTTTTGTCTGGATTCAACTTCAGTCTGTTTTTCCTCATCCAACCCATTACCGCTGTTAGACAGTCATTAAGAGGTGAGACGCCATCTGAAGTCTGAGACGATGATCTGGTCATGGAGAGATATATCTGGGTGTCATCAGCGTACTGAAGACACCGCGCTCCATGCCTCCGAATGATCTCCCCCAGCGGTTTCATGTAAATATTAAACAGCATCGGGGACAGGATGGCGCCCTGAGGGACGCCACAATTAAGCTCAATTTTGGATGAGCAACTGTCCCCGAGCCTCACCCTCTGGGATCTACCCGAGAGGAAGGAACAGAACCACTGCAGAGCAGTGCCTCCGAATCCTAACTCTCTCAGGCGATCTAAGAGGATGGCATGATCTATAGTGTCAAAGGCTGCAGAGAGATCCAAGAGCACTAGCAGGGTCACACTACCCCTGTCAATACTCAGGCGGAGGTCATCGGTCAGAGCAACCATGGCAGTCTCAACCCCAAATAAACTCCTATTACCAAGATTTTGTGTCCATTCCAGAATAATTCGATACCTATATAGTGACCTGCATTATCATTCATTATTTCTTTTGCTTTAATTTGTTTATTGACATATATTGCCACTCCTTTTTTCTTTCTTGTGTGAGATGAGATACATTTCCTAGTTTGTTATTTTTTAATAATCTTTTTTCTGAATTTTTAATAATGTGTTTCCTGAAGGCATATTAAATTATATTTTTCTTTCTCTAAGATATGAAAAACTCTTTTTCTTTTTGACGTTGAGTTTAAATCTTTCACATTAAGAGATATTATTTTCATCCCTTGATCTCTTTTACTGAAATTGGTATCAAGGGGAGAAGAAGAGACGAAGGGAAAAAAAGAAAAAGTTTAACAAAATCTAGCTATCGAGTCAGGAAAGAGACAATTTATTCCGTGTTCGTTTCTTCGTCTTCTGTTTTATCGCTCTCTCCTTCTCTATCAATCTTGTCTCTACTTTTTTCTTCGTCACTTACAGGATTTTCCCCCTCTTCCTCACCATTTTTAGTCAAAGTCCCTCCTAAGTTTTCTTTTTCCTCCTCTTCTCCCCTATTCGGTGTTTTCCCATCTCTTCCCTTTTGTTTTTCAATCTCGTTTCTGTGCTCTTTCCAAAACACATGCTTTCTCAATTGAATTTATTTTATATCTTTTCTGATTCCACGTCAATGTCAACCCTTTGATTTCTTTCCATCTGAATGGGATTTTATAAACTTTTAATTGTTTGGTCAAAAATTGGTATTCCTTTCTCCTTCTCAAAATCTGCGTCGGTGAATCTTTAAAAACTTGAATCTCATTACCTCGTATCACCAGTCTTGTTTTAAAATTCTTCTGTAAAAAATCATCCTTTGTTTGTTTCCTTAGCCAACATATTACAATGTCCCTCGGTAATCTCTTATTCCTGGCGATCTTTGAGTTGATTTGATACATTCTATCAATATCGAATTGAATTTGCTGCAATGGTTTGTCCAAATATTTGGCCAAATACGGCACTAAAAATTCATATAAATTTTCGTTTGGTTGTTCCCGTAAGCCTCGTAATTTTATACACTTCTCTCTTTGTTTAATTTCAAGCTTTAGAATCACTTCATAGTCTTCTTGCTGGCATTTATTTAGTTCATCTATTTTAGTTTCCATCTGCTTTGATTTTTGCTCAATTTTTTCCATTTTTGTTGTTATTTTCCCAATATCTTTGTTGATTTTATCCAACTCTTGTCTTATTAGTTTAGCTTCATTCTTTAATTCTTTATTTGTTTCCTCTTTAGATTCTCTAATTTCCCGTCTCATGTCGTCTCTTGAACCTCTGATTTCACTCCTCAGCTCCAAATGTAGTCTTTTCATTTCATCCAATAAGCTGGTGTTTGTGTCATTTCCTTTGGCAGCCATTTCTAACGAAGGTCTCCTTTGATTTAATTGAGCTTGTGCTTGAGCTTGTTTGTCTCTTTCTTTTCTCGACATCATTTTGTTCCAAAAATTTTAATCACTATCTAGGTCCAGAAAAGGAAGAAAGATCACCTCTACAATAATTTTTTATGTGTTTCAATCAAATATATCCTTAAAGTATATATTATCTCTCTTTATCTCTGCTTAGTTCTTATCGTTTCCCAAACAGATAACCAATAAAGTTAAGCTTTGTTTCAAGATGTCATACACAACCTTACACAATATACAGCTGTAAAAGCAATTTATTAATCCACCAGTTAGTTAATTAGTTTAGTTAGTTAAATCCACTTCCCCAATCTGAGAATAAACAAATAACAACAATGAGTTATGCTCCTATATTCTAGACACCCAACAGTCAGCTTTTTTTTTTTTCCTTTTGAAAGAAACCTTTAAATTCAAATTTCCAAACCCTATATAATCTAATTGACCCGGATATTATTAATATATTCTCTATTTTTAGCTTAAACAAATTAAGCCTATTGGGTATCACACTATTATTCAATTATCACTCATTTAATACATCAATCTACACTGCTAAATCAACACTTAAACAAAATTTTATCGTTGTTAAACAATAATCAATCACACTTGTAACACAATATATTTCTCTTCACTTCCCCCTTAAATTACATATATTGCTCCACTAATATTAAACCAATAGTATCTTATATTGCTTTAATATTCTAATGTCTATATCTACAAAACTTAATATATTGGCAAAAAGAAGCAAATTTAATAGGTTCTCAAGATCTTAAATTAAATAACTTTCTCATATATTGTATGCAGTCCAATTATAGAAAATGGCTATATATCAGTATATCAACTTATCTCTATATGTCCCCTCTAAATCAGTTCCCAAAACCCACACCAGAATTGTTCAACCTATATATATTCTACATATACACACTGTGTATATATGTATCATATATATATATATATATATATATATATATATATATATATATATATATATATATATCCTACACTTGTATATATATATTTGCAAACAGTTGTAGCTCAATTACCCCCCTTTTTTCCTAATCTTATTAGATAGAACACAATAATACTATATTACATCTTATTTCGTCTTATTTCTATATTTCAATATTAGTAACAGTATTATTTTGATATTTTGATAATCTGTTATTTAATAGTCTCTGTGTTCCTGTATATCTTCACTTTCTTCTTTATTTTCTTTATTTTCTTCTTTATTTTCTTAGTCTTTACTCTTTCTCTCGATGCTTGTTGTAAATCCCAGTCCAAATATTATTCAGATCACCCCTTCTGCTTAGTATAAATCTTCAAAGTCTATAAAATCTATAAAGTATTTAGTTCTTTCTTTTGATACTTTTCCAAAGGGGAAAGGGAAAATGATATTTAATGTTTTATTAGTGTCTTATTTTCTGAAACAGTTTCAAAAGGACGGGGGTAGATGCTTAGGGAGATACAGGGAGCGCCGAAGTTCAGATAGTAAAAACAGGAACAAAGCGGAGGGAGTGAAGGGGAAAAAAACTTTTAGTTTTGTCCTTTTAACATTTATCTTATAGAGTCCTATACAAGAAAACATTTCAGGCTCGATCCACACTTATTGTTAACAATGTTTCATAAACTATTTCGTTTCTAGTACCTTAAGTTCTAAGTAATGTTCTTTGTGGCTTTATAGCTCTTTTTTTTTGTAAGTTAAGATTGTTTAACAAATCGCCATTGTCGTTGTACAAAGCAGCACGTTCCCCTACCAAGTCAGATAAGAGTCTCAGGATTATTTCTTTTGCTAAGAATCCTCTGAAGCAAAAATATCAAAGTTGTCAAAAGTGTCAAATTTTAGTTGCCAACCAAAAATCTTGGAATATATCTCAGTCTCGTCTCTTATCAACTCATTTATAACATTATCTTTATCTTAAATCATCCACATTTCAATTCCGCTTTCATTTACCTTTCACTTTCTTCTCTTTCTTCTCTTCTTACTAATCTGTTAGTTTATACATATATAATAATCAGTCGGAAGGGCAGTCTTGGCACAAATAGTTATATCGCAGAAGGCAAATCTCCAGCTAGTACAAGGTTTCTAGATTTAGTGAAAGTTATTAGGGCAAATTAAAATCAAAGCGGCGGCGGTGCTGGTGCCGCAATAAGCCGCTGCTTGTCCACGATCGTGGCCGGCTCAGACCAGCTCTTACCCTCTCTCCTGACCGTCGCTCTTAATCTTGTTTTCCTGGAGAGGTATTGGGTCGTTTCGGTCTCCGCTGAGCCCCTCTGAATCCTTTCTAACTGAGGGAATTAATTCTGCTCCACGACATCGACATCTATGGAGCCTTGAATCCACGGATAGCGATCTCTCCCTTTGATCTTACTTTTCAGGAGGATCCTCGCACCGCCATGCCACCGGAAGTCTACTGTGATGTTTTGATTATATGCTGGAAAAAAAGAGTGCTGACAGAATTAAGCCATGAAGGACTATATTTGTTTTTCATTTCTAACCAAGCCTGAAGGACAGTTATGCTCAAGGACTATATATATATACAGCTTATCTGAAAATACTGGATGCTCATTATTTCTGTATATAAAAGCCTACTGAGACAAATCTTTTCACCTGCAAACCTTGTGTGGCAACAAGGCCTTTGCAGAATGCCAGAAATTGAGTCCACTTTAACTGTCCTGGCTCAGTGTTAGGGAATCATGGGAATTGTATTTTTTTCTGAGACATTGAGCCTTCTCTGTAGCTCTGGTGCTACAATAAACTACAGTTCCCATGATTCCCTAGCACTGAGTCAGGGCACTTAAAGTGGACTCAATTTGCACTATTTCTGGCAGTCTGCAAAGGTCCTATGTTTTCCAAACAGAGGATTGGAGGTGAATTCTCCTGTGTAAACTGCAATAGAGACTCTGCTATAAAACCTTAACACAACTGAAATGGTGAAGGGTCTGGAAACCATGAAGCTCTATGAGGAGAGACTTTGGGAGCTAGGGATGTTTCGCCTGGGAAAGAGGAGGCTAAGAGCTGATATGATAACCTTGCTTAAATGTTTGAAGGGATGTCATGGTGAGGATGGAGCAAGCTTCTTTTCTGCTGTTCCAGAAAATAGGACATGGAACACTGGATGCAAACACCAGGAAAAGATTCCACCTCAACATTAGGAGGAACTTTCTGAGAGTAATTGCTGTCTGACAGTGGGACACACACTCTTAATGGAGATTTTGGTGGAGTCTCCTTCCTTGGAGGTTTTTAAACAGAGGCTGGATGGCCATCTGTCAGGGGTGCTTTGATTGTGTATTCCTGCATGGCAGAATGGGGTAGGACTGGATGGCCCTTGGCAACTCTATGATTCTGTGAATTGACATTGATCCTTGACCAGCTCCATGGCTTCTGTGCTTGGCTCCTAATTGGATCTCCTTTTTCCTCAAGCAGGTATTGAGCAGCAGAGTGAGAACTATGAGGAGCCACCTGGGACATCAAGGGAAACTATGGAGCCTTTCATAGAAAAAGAGGAGTTTGGAAATCCAAAGGAACTGAAAAGAAAAAGAAAAAGCCAAATGAAAAAGGAGAACAACTCTGCCTCTCAAAGTACTGAATATTCTGAATGTTTGACTTCATGGTCAAATCAAGTAGAGTGTCCTGTCTGTGGTAGAATATGCAAATGTAAATCACAATTAAACACACACTTCAGCGTTCCCATGGGGGAGAGACCTTACAAATGCATGGAGTGTGGAAAGACCTTCTCTCATAGTCATAATCTATATTTACATCAAAGAACCCACACAGGGGAGAAACCATATAAATGCATGGAATGTGGGAAGAGCTTCAGTGATAGTGGAAGTCTACGTTCACATCAAAGAACACACACAGGGGAGAAACCATATAAATGCATGGAATGTGGGAAGAGCTTCAGTTGGAGTGGAAATTTGCGTTCACATCAAAGAACCCATACAAGGGAGAAACCATATAAATGCACGGAATGTGGGAAGATCTTCAGTCAGAAGGGAGCTCTGCATTCACATGAAAAATCCCACACAGGGGAGAAACCATATAAATGCATGGAATGTTTAAAGAGCTTCAGTCAGAGTAGAACTCTGCGTTTACATCAAAGAACCCACACAGGGGAGAAACCATATGAATGCATGGAATGTGGGAAGAGCTTCTCTTATAATAACAGTTTACATTCCCATCAAAGAACACACACAGAGGAAAAACCATATAAATGCATGGAATGTGGGAAGAGCTTCAAGAGGAGTGGAACTCTACATGTACATGAAAAAACCCACACAGGGGAGAAACCATATAAATGCATGGAATGTGGGAAGGGCTTCCTTCACAGTGCAAAACTACATCGTCATCTAAGAACACACACAGGGGAGAAACCATATAAGTGCATAGAATGTGGAAAGAGTTTCCGTCACAGTTCAACTCTCTGTTCCCATCAAAGGATCCACACAGGGGAGAAACCATATAAATGCATGGAATGTGGGAACAGCTTCAGGAACAGTTCAGCTCTACATTCCCATGAAAGGACCCACACAGGGGAGAAACCATATAAATGCATGGAATGTGGGAAGAGCTTCAGTCACAGTTCAGCTCTACATTTACATGAAAGAACCCACACAGGGGAGAAACCATATGAATGCATGGAATGTGGGAAGAGCTTCAGTCACAGTTCAACTCTACATTTACATGAAAGAACCCACACAGGGGAGAAACCATATGAATGCATGGAATGTGGGAAGAGCTTCCGTCAGAAGGGAGGTCTGCATTCACATCAAAGATCCCACACAGGGGAGAAACCATATAAATGCATGGAATGTGGGAAGAGCTTCAGTAGGAGTGGAACTCTGAGTTCCCATCAAAGAACCCACACAGGGGAGAAACCACATGAATGCATGGAATGTGGGAAGAGCTTCAGTCACAGTTCAACTCTACGTTTACATGAAAGAACCCACACAGGGGAGAAACCATATAAATGCATGGAATGTGGGAAGAGCTTCCGTCAGAAGGGAGGTCTGCATTTACATCAAAGATCCCACAACGGGGAAAAACCACATAAATGCATGGAATGTGGGAAGAGCTTCAGTAACAGTTCAGCTCTACGTTCACATCAAAGAACCCACACAGGGGAGAAACCATATAAATGCATGGAATGTGGGAAGAGCTTCAGTCAGAGTGGAACTCTACGTTCACATCAAAACACCCACACAGGGGAGAAGTCATATAAATGCATGGAATGTGGGAAGAGCTTCAGTGAGAGTAGATCTCTAAGTTCACATGAAAGAACCCACACAGGGGAGAAACCATATAAATGCATGGAATGTGGGAAGAGCTTCAGTCACAATTCAGCTCTACGTTTACATCAAAGAACCCATACGGGAGAAACCATATAAATGCATGGAATGTGGGAAGAGCTTCAGTCAGTGTGGAACTCTACGTTCACATCAAAAAACCCACACAGGGGAGAAGCCATATGCCTAAATAGAATGTGGAAAGAGTTTCAGTTGCAGTAAAAGTCTACGTTTACATCACAGAACCCACACAGGGGAGAAACCATATAAATGCATGGAATGTGGGAAGAGCTTCAGTCAGAGTGGAAATCTAAGTTCTCATAAAAGATCCCACACTGGAGAGAAACCATATAAATGTATGGAATGTGGGGAGAGCTTCAGTCAGAATCGGCATCTACGTTTACATCAAAGAACCCACATAGGGGGGAAAACCATGTAAATCTGCGGCATGTGGGAAGAGCTTCTGTCACAATGCAAAACTATGTTCACATGGAAGAACCCACACATGGGAGAAACCATATAAATCAGGGGTAGGCAACTTTTCTCCTTTAAGAGCCGAGGGACTTCAGCTCCCAGAAGCCTCAGCTATGTTGGCCAATAGTCCCATGTTGGCCAATAGCTCCTGGGATTCTGGGAGCTGAAGTCTCTCAGCCCTTAAAGGGGAAAGGTTGCCTACCCCGATATAAATGCATAGTATGTGGGAGAAGGTTCACTCAGAGTGGGACTCTACGTTTACATCAAAGAACCCACATGGGGAAAACTAGTAAAATGTATGAAATACAGCAAGAGCTTTCGTCAAGAAAAATAAATTGCCACGCAGAGGGGTGGGTTATAAATAACAATTATTATTATTATTATTATTAAATAAAGAGTTAGGGCCTTTACAGACTGCCAGAAATAATGCAGCTTGAGGCCACTTTAACTGTCCTGGCTCAGTGCTAGGGAATCATGGGAATTGTATTTTTTTTCTGGGATATTGAGCCTTCTCTGTCAGAGAGTTCTAGTGGCACAATAAACTACAGTTCCCATGATTCCTTAGCACTGAGCAATAACAGTTAATTGACCTCAAGCTGCATTATTTCTGGCAGTGTGTAAAGGCCCATATTCAACCCTAAAAATTCAGTTGTTAATAAACTGGAATAGGTCACCTTGATAGGGATACATAAAGGAACCAGGCAAAGATGCCCTCTGTCACCTCTGCTCAGTGGCATCACTAGGGTTGGTGTCACATCTGAAAGTGGGCCCCCATTCCCATTCCCATTCCTAATGTTTGATTTAGCAAAGCAAAGCAGCTTCATTTATATACCGCACTATGGGATGTCTAAGCGGTTTACAACTGTAAGCTCATTGCCCCAGTGGTGGAGAAGGGAGGATGAAGAGCAACACTGGTGGGGAAGGGGAGGAGGAGAGGGAGGAGGAAGAGCAGCAGTGGGGGAAGCGGAGGAGGAGGAATAGAAAGAGGAGGAGGAGGGAGGAGGAAGAGTAGCAGTGACGGGGAAGAGGAGGAGCAAGAAGGAGGAGGAATCACCAGCAGAGAGAAGAAGCGGAGGAGGGGAAAGCAGCAGAGGGGAAAGACAGAAGAGGAAGAGGCAGAGGGAAGAAGAAGAAGATGGAGCCCCCTCTTGGAATATGGATGGGTTATGCATGTCAGAGTATTGATGGGCTATACAGTCAATGGTGAAATGTAAAGATGTGTGTGTCTGTATTTTTCCATGAGAACATGCTTCTAGACCAAACACAATAACTCAGTCCAGGTGGCCAAAAGAGAAAACAAAAAGAAACCACTAGATGGGAAAGTGTTCTTGTTTACACAAAGGAAGCAACAATAAAAGTTGTTATGAGAAAGTAGATCACATGGTAAAAGATGAACAACAAGAGGTTGGGTTAACATACGTCAGGTACAGAACAACCAATAAACCTGAAGGTTAACACCCAAGAGGTGGAGAAGGGCTGGGCTGAGAAAATGGTGTATCAGGCATAGAAGTCAGTCTGGTTTTGAACTTTCATTAGAATGGATTAAGTTTCTTTATTTTTGTTGGAGCTATAGCATGTCTTACTATTTCACAATGTAGCATTAAGAATTAATAGTTTTGTTCCTGTTAGCCACATCTGCAAGATGTGATGCTTTAGTGGACTTTATAGTTTTTACTCTGCATGTTTTTCTATAATAAAGCTTACTGCTAGAAGCTTGGATGTTCTGCGTGTTGTCACTCTGCTGAATTTATAGTCTGCTGGATTTACAAAAACCTACTCCTCCAACACTGAACAATGCAGTCAAAGGAGAAATGTAGAGATGTGTGTGTGGAAAGTTCTCATGGGAGCAGTGTCTACTGGAGAACAAAGAGAACCCGACAGCAGGTGGTTTAGAAGTCAAAACATGGGTTCACAGGCAGAAAAACAAAAATACAGAATAGATAGGCAATACAAGAACATATGAGCTCATGGGAAGGAAGTTACATGGAGGATGATAGACAGCTAGAGGCTGAGTTAAAGCACATCATCCAGGCATCATCCAATCAGCATGAGGTTAACACCCAGAGGGTGGAGTATGGGAAGGGCCAAGAGTTTCTTTGTTCTCTTTTGTTTATATATGCTAGCAATGTGATTATGAGTTATGCTGGTTGCTGCTTTTTGCTTATGCTTACACTTGGGAACTGCTTTTACAATGTAACCGTAACTCCTGGATCTGTAAACATGGATCTGTAATTTTTCTATTCTACAAGAACATCAGCAAGATGTGATCCTATAGTAGATTGGTTTTTTTTCTTTCTTCTTTACTTTATGGAACAATAAAGCTGTACTTTATATCTACAAGATGTGTCTGCATGCTTTTAGCATGGAAAAGGCTGATGGAGGGAGCTACTTTCTAAGCTCTGCTGCTTTGCACATCACATCCAAATATTCAACAAAGGTTATGTTGGCTCCATTCGCGTCTTCAACAGCACAAGAAGCAGTGGAATGTGCTGGGGGAGGCAAAACAGAACATTTGTAAGTAAAGCATCTGCAGGTTTGCATGTTTCAAAGAATGTAAAGGCTTTTTAAGAACTGAGTTCTGACCTGAGCATTTTCAAGACAGTTTTTTTAAAAGGCTGGAGGGTGGAAAACTGCTAAAAGACTCTTTTGTGTGTCAAGTGTGAGTCATAGAATCATAGAATCACTGCAGGTGCAGCTGTTACACAAGGCTGTGACAGTGTGACTCAGCAGATGGTGAGCCAAGTCTGGATTTTGGACTCTGGTGCGACTGGACACATAGTAAACACTCCTGAATTACTCACAATTAAGAAACCCTCTACAGTAAATTCTGTTGCTCTAGCTGATGGAGCAGAAAGAGAAATCAAGCAGATGGGGAGTGTTTGCATTCCTGGTTTTGGTAAATCTTTTGATAATGTTTTGTGTGTGCCTAAATTACAAAACTGTTTAGTTAGTGCAGGGGTAGGCAACCTTTCCCCTTTAAGGGCTGAGGGACTTCTGCTCCCAGAATCCCAGGAGTTGTTGGCCAACATGGGACAATTGGCCAACATGGTTGAGGCTTCTGGGAGCTGAAGTCCCTCGGCCCTTAAAGGGGAAAGGTTGCCTACCCCTGAGTTAGTGTGTCTGCTTTGACCACGGAAGGATATACACTGCAATTTGTGGGGGATGAATGCATAATTTCCAAAGATGGGGAAGTTTGTGCAAAAGCTGGTGGCAGCAGATATTTCATGGTGATTGTGGATCGCTTCACCATGTTTCCTTATGTGATGCTCCTGAAAGTAAAGAGTGAAGCAGCAGACAGGTTTAAAGATTGGGTGAACATGATTGAAAGAGAATCATTGAAAGAGAATTTGATTACAAAGTGGGGTCTTTCGTCACAGACCAGGGAGGTGAATTCTTATCTCAAAGTTTGGGAAACTGGTTTAGAATCATAGAATCATAGAGTTGGAAGAGACCACAAGGGCCATCCAGTCCAACCCCCTGCCGTGCAGGAACTCCCAATCAAAGCATCCCTGACAGATGGCCATCCAGCCTCTGCTTAAAGACCTCCAAGGAAGGAGACTCCACCACACTCTGAGGGAGTGTGTTCCACTGTCGAACAGCCCTTACTGTCAGGAAGTTCCTCCTAATGTTGAGGTGGAATATCTTTTCCTGGAGCTTGCACCCATTGTTCTGGGTCCTAGTTTCTGGAACAGCAGAAAACAAGCTTGTTCTCTCCTCAGTATGACATCCCTTTAAATATTTAAACAAGGCTGTCATATCACCTCTTAACCTTCTTTTCTCCAGGCTAAACATCCCTAGCTCCCTAAGTGACGCACGGCCGGCAGAGGCTAATTCCATCAGCCCATTGCTTTCCAGTTGGTGCTGCGCTGCGCTGCAGGAGGAGCCAGTGCTGATGGGGGACTTTAAAATCCACCACACCACATTTCCACCAGCACACGTGCGGGCAAGGCACGGCTCTCTAGTTTGTGCTGTGCTGCACTGCGGGAGGAGCCAGTGCTGGTGGGGGATTTAAAATCCACTCCTTATCTTTTTCTTCAAATAACTCTTTAAAGTATGCCATAAAACTCTCTTTTATCTTCCTTTGTTCCGTTATCAGCACATTATTTTGCTTAATTCTTGTAATTAACTTTCTCTCTCTCTCTTGTTTTAACCTGTTGGCCATCCATCTACTTACTTTATTAGCATTTTCAAAGTGATTTTGTTTTAATCTTTTAAGGTTTTGTGCAATCTCATCTGCTATCTTTTTCTCCAATTGCTTTTTCAATAATTTTATCTCCTTTTCTAATTGTTTATTTCCTTTATTTTGTTGTAGTTCTTGTTCTTTCCTTTTCAGTTCCATATTAATCCTCTCATCCATTTGTCTTTCCTTCCTTTTTATTTCTACCATTCGTTGCAAAAACAGCCCCCTCACAAAAGCTTTACTTGCATCCCATACTACACTGATCTTATTTCCTTTACCACTATTTTCCCTAAAGAAAAAATTTATTTCCTCCTTCATCTTATTTACAAAGCTTTCATCCTCTAAAATATTTTCATTTAGCCTCCACCCCCGGTTTCCAGTCCATTTTGTGTTCAATTCTAGTTCAATCATGTTGTGATCAGAAAGGGACCTTGGCCATATCTCCATCTTTTTCACTTTCATAATTAATGATTTTGATACCATAAACAAATCCAATCTCGAGAATGATTTATATACCTCAGAGTAAAACGTATATCCTTCTTTATCCCCATTACAATGCGTCCAGGCATCCACCAAATTAAATTCCTCTTTCAATTCAAAAAAATGCTTGGGGAGTTTCCCATAAATCTTTTTACCTATCCTTTTCTGTGTTTTCCTATCTCTTACTGGGTTTATTACCCCATTGAAATCTCCTGTAATTATTACATTATCATACCCAAATCCTCTTATGGTCTCAGCCAATTTTTTATAAAAGCTATCCTTTCTTTCTAACGGTCCATACACATTACACAACAAAAATCTTATATTATCTATAACAATTTCCACACATATCCATCTACCATCAATATCCTTTCCTAATAACTTCACTTCATATTTTTTATTTACAAATATGGTGACTCCACGTTTCCTTTTATTCACATTTGCACAGAATAAAGTTCCAAGTTTACTATTTCTTAAATATCTTATATCACCATCCTTCATCTTGGTTTCCTGCAAACACAAAAAGTCAAAAAATTTTCTTGCCAAATAATGCATCACATGTCTTCTCTTTCTCTCTTGACTTATCCCTTTCACATTCCATGAGATAATTCTGGGACCCATATTGAATTCTATTTATTAATCCAACCCTATTCCGTCCCTCCTACCGCTCCTATTTCTGTATTTTTTCCAGTTTGGGATTCTAAATTTTTCCCCTTTGTTTTCTGGTTTTCCTCTTCTATTGGCACTTTTTTATATAATCTCTCCTCTTTATATTTACTGGCACTCTCCTCCTCTTTCCTTTCTTTTTCCTCCTTCTTATACTTTTCCCTATTTCTCTCTTCCTGATCTTTATCTTCCCTACACAATCTTTCATAAAAATCTTTTGCTTGTTCTATTGTATTTATTCTATACCTTTTCTGGTGGTAATTGAATATTACTCCTTCTAATTTATCCCATCTGTAAGGGATCTCCTTTTTTTGTAACATTGCTGTCAAGAATTTATATTCCTGCCTTTTCCGAACTATTCAGCTGATACGCCAGCTGTGCCCGTTTCTGGAAGTAAGGGATCTCGAGACTGTGGTGCACGCGTTGGTAACCTCCCACCTCGACTTCTGCAATGCACTCTACATGGGGCTACCCTTGTGCCTGGTTCGGAAATTACAGCTGGTACAGAACATGGCAGCCAGACTTGTTTCAGGAACATCTCGGAGGGAACATATTACACCGGTTTTGAAGTCCCTCCACTGGCTGCCTATCAGCTTCCGAACCCAGTACAAGGTGTTGGTTATTACCTTTAAAGCCCTAAATGGCTTGGGTCCAGACTATCTCAAGGACCGCCTCCTCCCCTATAATCCTCCCCGCACCCTCCGGTCCTCTGGGAGGAATCTGTTGCAGTCTCAAAAAACGAGGCTGGTGACAACCTCCCAGAGGGCATTTTCAGTAGTTGCCCCCAAACTGTGGAATGGCCTGCCGGAGGAGATCCATCAATTGTCATCACTTGACAGCTTCAAGAAAGCTGTCAAGACGGATCTCTTCCGGCAGGCCTTCCCGGATTAATCAAATTTACCAGCTCCGGCTCCAGAATCTCTCTCCGAGATTCTCCCCTTTATGTGACCAGGCTCATTTGAGCCAGTGCTTATACATCGCCAGCAATTTTTTTTTGTTTGTTTGTTTGTATTGTTGTCTTTTTGTATGGAGGAATCCACCTCTTATACTTTATTTTAATTTGGAATTGGTTTAATAATTTTTTAAGGGGGGGAGGGGGAGGAAATTATTCTTAATTGTTTGTTGTGATTTTATGATGTAAGCCGCCCCGATTGCGCTCAGAGGGGCGGGGTATTAAATAAAAATTATTATTATTATTATTATTATTATTATTATTTGCAATGGCAAATCTTTATATATCTACAATCTTATCCTCCACCATTAGTTTCTTCTCATAATTTCTATGAAAAACCAGTTCTCTCATTCTCGAGCTCATAAAACATAGTTATGTCCCTATCTAGCTTTCTTTCTTTTGCTATTTTAGAGCTCACTCTAAATATCTTATCTATTTGTGCCTCCATCAAATCCTCTTCAATCTCAATATAATTTGCCAATATTGGTATAATTCTTTCATATATTTGTTCATCCTGCTCCTCCTTCAATCCTCTAATCTTAATAGCTCGTTCCCTATATCTTACCTCCTGAAGTGAACTATTCTGCTGTTCCCTTATTTGCAGCTTTTCCAGGTCTCCCGTTCTCTTTTCCAAATTCTCCATCCTTTCAACCACCTCTTCTACTTCCACCTTTATTCCCGCTATTTCTTTAGTTAAATTATCTATTTTTCCCCCCAATCCATCTAAGTCTTTCTGGACATCTTCTCCTAATTTTTGCATGTCCTCCCTGATCTCAATCCTATTCTCCTTCAGTTCATCTCTAATCTCCTTCTTAAAGGATTTTTTAAAATCCCTCAGTTCTTGCAATATAACAGCATTTATTTCAGTTTGTCCCACCGATCCTCTTCTTGCCGCCATACTTCTTGTTTGCATTCACCTTTACTCAATTCTACAACTTATCTACCTAAAAGTTTATCCTCCCCTTAACACTTATATCAGAATCTATTTATAACACAATCCACTATACATTCATTAATATACCATGACAATAACCATTTTGTCAATACATTACTCATTAAATGTTTTCTATTTCCTTCCACCCTTTAAAGAGTCCACATCTGTTCTTGATCTTCTTATCTTCTGTTTTCCCTCCTCTGTAGTTTACGACTTGCAGCTGTGTCCAATTCCTTCCACCACGCTTTTCACTGATACCAGTCACAGCAGAAGAGTGTAACATAAACCATTAAAATAAGGAAAAAAGAATAAGTTCAAAACCCAAGCCAAAAACCTCAAAAGGAGGAGTGTTCAGATAAGATTCAAATGGATGAGACACAGGAAATAAGATTATTTCAGCGTAATGAGATAAAATTTAATATGTCACAGAAAGAATTGTTGAATGCAGAAATAACTTTGGAGGAAGTGAGAGAGGCAATAGGAAATTTGAAAAATATGAAAGCTCCAGGAGAGGATGGTCTTACAGCCAAATATTATAAAACTTTTGAATCTGAGTTACGGGTAATAATGAAAGAAATGTTTAATTTGATTCATATAGAAGGCAAACCAGAATCCTGGGGTAGAACAATTATATCATTAATTGCTAAAGAGGGAAAAGATGAGCTTCAGTTGAATAATTACAGACCAATCTCGCTTATGAATAATGATTATAAAATTTATGCATTTATTTTGGCAAATAGGCTTAAAAAAGTATTAAATGAGGTAATTAAAAAGGATCAAAATGGTTTTTTGCCAACCAGGAAAATAAAGAATAAGGACTTTAGTAAATGCTATGGATTATTACAATATGCATAATGAAAAAAAGGCGGCTTTTCTGTTTATTGACGCGGAGAAGGCTTTCGATAGTGTTAGTTGGAAGTTTATGTTTAAAATTCTTAAAATAATGGAAGTGGGGGAAAGATTCAGTAAAAATATAGAAGAAATATACAAAAGCCAATCTGCACGGATTGTTATAAATGGAGAGGCAACGAAAGAGTTTCAAATTAAAAGAGGGACAAGGCAGAGGTGTCCGTTGTCCCCTCTATTATTTATACTTTCACTGGAATATTTACTCAATAATATAAGAAGGAATCAGGAGATTAAAGGGTTAAAAATAAGGGATGTGGAAATTAAAGTGCAGGCATATGCCGATGATTTGTTGGTGATTCTTGAGGACCCAATACAAAATATTGATGCTTTATGGAATGAATTATATCAATTTGGGAAAATATCAGGATTTAAGATAAATAAAGGAAAATCTGTTATTATAACTAAGAATATGAATAAGGATGAAAAGGAATTATTGAAAAAGAAAACAGGATGTGAAATAGCAAATAAAGTAGGATACCTAGGTATATATATAACAAATAATAATACGAATTTATCTGATAATAATTATAAATTAATGTGGAATAATGTTAAAAAGCGACAGATGGGCAAAATTAGATATATCGTTATTGGGAAGAGTTAGCGTTATAAAAATGGCAATACTACCAAAAATTCTATTTTTATTTATGAATTTACCAATTTGTATAGGTAATCGGATAATAGATAATTGGAATAAAGAAATTAGAAAATTTATTTGGAAAGGGGGAAAGGCAAGATTAGGTGGAATAATCTTAAAGAAAAAAAGGAAAAAGGAGGGTGTGCCATGCCAGACTTTAAATTATATAGATGGGCATGTAATATGCAATGGTTAGAGGAATGGATAAAGTTAAAAGATAATTATGTTTTGAATTTGGAAGGTGATTCCCTACGTTTTGGCTGGCACGGGTACCTTTGGTACAAAAAAGCACAAATTCATAAAGATTTTTATAATAATCCCTTTCGAAGGGCACTATTGGGGACATGGGAAATAGTTAAGTCACTTTTTTATTTTAAAATTCCAGGATGGGTGTCCACTCAAGAAGCGTTTGCAAATAGGTGGGATAGACAAGATGACTGGCTAAGATATAAAGATATTATAAAGACTAATGAAAAAGGTGAGTTAAGTATAAAGACTAGAGAAGAAATAATTGGTGAAGGGATAGATGTAAATTGGTTTAGTTATTGTCAAATAAGAACAAGATTTAATGAAGATGTTAAGTTTTTGGGAATTGAATTAAAACTGACGGATTTGGATAAAGTAATTTTGGAAAATGAAGATAGAAAGATAACTAAATACTATAATTTGTTTAGAGAGAGAGAGTTGGAAAGAGAACCAATAAAACAATACATGATTGACTGGGCAAAAGATTTAGGACGGGAAATACCCTTAGAAGCGTGGGAAAAAGCATGGGTTAGAACAAATTCTTTCACTAGATGCCAAGATCTAAAGGAAAATTTTCTGAAAGTTTGTAACAGATGATACTACACACCTGCCAGATTAAATAAAATATTTAAGCAAGGTAATGATCGATGTTGGAAATGTGGCAAAGAGAAAGGAACGACAATCCACATGTGGTGGAAGTGAGAAAAAGTGAAGGATTTCTGGAATGAGATACATGCTACAATACAAGAGATACTGGGAATAAGCTTTAAAAAAAGACCAGAGATATATATATTAAATATGACTTACTTTTTAAAAGCAGAAGACGAGAAGAAGTATGGGACGGTTTTGTTATATATGATAACTCTGGCCAGATTGATTATAGCAAAGCATTGGAAGGAAGATAAAAAATTACAATTAGATGACTGGTTAATGAAAATAGATGAAATTAGAAAACGGGATATTCGCTCTTATAAGCTGAAGGATAAGAAGGTGGAGAAATTGGAAAATGAATGGAAGCAGATAATGACGTTTCTTAAGAAAAGGTGGTGTCTGGATAAAAACCTGGCTGAGATGATTTTTGAAGGTTAGGATAATGAAAATAATCCAGGACATTTTGCTTTCTCTTTACTTTTCTTGGATTAAAACAAGATTAGTTATATTATAATTTTGGAGAATATGTTGAGTTTACATAATCTGGAAAAAAGTTTGTTTTAAGGACTATTATTATTATTAGGATTATTATTTTATTCCTTATTTTTTATTTAAAGAAAACTGAGAGACTATGTATGTTCTGTTAGCAAGAAGCAATAAGAAGACAAAGAAGCAATGTAAATAAGACTATTCTATATTAAGACAGGAAGTGAATATTGTAGAATAATGAAATATTATGTTGGATATGTTTGTGTTATGGATTGGATGGAGTTGTGTTATAAAATTCAATAAAAATTATAAAAAAAATAAAATAAAATCCACTCCTCCACTCTAGGCAGTGGAGTCCAGAGGACTTTAGCAGAGTTCATAAGGCTCTCCCTGCTCTCACCACCAGTACCTCCTCCAGAGGATGCGGGGCCGGTAAACGTCGGCAGTGGACCCTGGAGGACTTTAGGAGGACCTCATGTAGAGTTTGGGAAACTGGTTTAGAATCATAGAATCATAGAGTTGGAAGAGACCACAAGGGCCATCCAGTCCAACCCCCTGCCATGCAGGAACTCCCAATCAAAGCATCCCCGACAGATGGCCATCCAGCCTCTGCTTAAAGACCTCCAAGGAAGGAGACTCCACTACTCTCCGAGGGAGTGTGTTCCACTGTCGAACCGCCCTTACTGTCAGGAAGTTCCTCCTAATGTTGAGGTGGAATCTCTTTTCTTGCAGCTTGCATCCATTGTTTCGGGTCCTAGTCTCTGGAGCAGCAGAAAACAAGCTTGTTCCCTCCTCAATATGACATCCCTTCAAATATTTAACCAGGACTATCATATCATCTCTCAGCCTTCTCTTCTCCAGGCTAAACATCCCCAGCTCCCTAAGTCGTTCCTCATAGGGCTTGCTTTCCAGACCCTTCACCATTTTAGCTGCCCTCCTTTGGACACGCTCCAGTTTCTCCACATCCTTTTTGAATTGTGGTGCCCAGAACTGGACACAGGATTATTCCAGGTGAGGCCGGACCAAAGCAGAATAGAGTGGCACTATTCTCTTGATCTAGACACTATACTTCTACTGATGCAGCCTAAAATTGCATTGGCCTTTTTAGCTGCTGCATCGCACTGTTGACTCATGTTCAACTTGTGGTCCACCTGGATTCCTAGATCCCTTTCACACGTAGAAATCTCATTCAGCCAGGTGTCCCCCATCGTATATCTGTACTTTTCGTTTTTCCGCCCTAAGTGCAGTACCTTACATTTCTCCGTGTAGAATTTCATTTTGTTAGCTTTGACCCAACTTTCTAGTCTGTTCAAGTCATTTTGAATTTTGATCCTGTCCTCTGGGGTATTAGCTACTCCTCCTAATTTGGTGTCGTCTGCAAATTTGATAACTATGCCCCCAATACCATCATCCAAGTCATTAATAAAGATATTGAATAGCACTGGGCCCAGGACAGAGCCCTGTGGCACCCCACTGGTCACTTCTTTCCAGGTTGAAAAGGAGCCATTGTTGAGCACCCTTTGTGTTCGACCAGATAACCAATTACAAATCCATGTAACAGTTACTTTGTCTAGCCCACATTTTACCAACTTGCTTGCAAGAATGTCATGGGGAACCTTGTCAAAGGCCTTACTGAAATCAAGATATACTATATCCACAGCGTTCCCTTCATCTACCAAGCTGGTAATTTTATCAAAAAAAGAGATCAGATTTGTTTGGCATGACCTGTTTCTCTGAAACCCATGTTGACTTTTTGTGATTATGAAATTACCTTCCAGATGTTCACAGACTCTCTGTTTAATGATCTGCTCCAGAATCTTTCCGGGTATTGATGTCAGACTAACTGGACGATAATTGTTGGGATCCTCTTTTTTCCCCTTTTTGAAGATGGGGACAACATTTGCCCTCCTCCAGTCCGCTGGGACCTCTCCTGTTTTCCAGGAATTCTCAAAGATTATTGCCAATGGTTCTGATATTACATTTGCCAGTTCTTTTAATATCCTTGGATGTAATTCATCTGGTCCTGGAGACTTATATTCATCTAGATTAACCAGATGTTTCTGTACTATCTCTTTACTTATTCTGTGCTGAAATTCTCCTATTCTGTCCTCTGCTCCATTATCCTCAAGTTGAGCACCCTTTGCCTTTTCTGAGAAGACTGAAGCAAAGAAGGTGTTGAGTAATTCTGCCTTTTCTCTGTCCCCTGTTAACTTTTTGCCATCTTCTCCACACAGTGGCCCTACCATTTCCTTCTTTTTCCTTTTGCTACTGACATACCCCCAAAAGCCCTTTTTATTGTTCTTAACCTCTCCAGCAAGCCTGATTTCATTCTGCGCTTTAGCTTTTCTGACTTTACCCCTACACGTGCTAGCTATTTGTTTGAATTCCTCTTTGGTGATTTCCCCATTTTTCCATTTCTTATACATGTTCCGTTTAAAACATAGTTCAGTTGCAAGTTCCTTAGTCATCCATCCTGGTTTCTTGAGACACCTCCCTTTCTTCCTCCTCGTTGGCACGGTTTGAAATTGTGCCTTGAGTATCTCCCTTTTGAGAAACTCCCATCCGTCTTGAACTCCCTTCTCTTTTAGTATTCATGTCCATGGGATCACCCTCAGTATTTCTCTAAGTTTAGTAAAATCAGCTTTCCTAAAGTCTAGAATGCGTGTCTGACTATGCCTGGCTTCTCCTTTCGAGAAGCTTGAGACCAGTTTAACAGGTGTGGCTCAGGAGTTCATGGATACTATAATAAATAAATTTTTATTTGTAGCCCGCCCCTCTGCAAGGCAATCGGGGCGGGGGACAGCAGCATTTAAAACAGAACAACATTAAAACATTCCCCACAACCCGTTCCTCCCCCCACCCCATCCCCTTAAAATAGAATTAAACCAAGGAATAATTAAAATACTATATTAATTAAATTATTAAGTTCAAAGTTCAAAGTTAGTACTATGACTAACATGGGCCTATCCCAATTGGTCCTTGGGCCCACACACTGTGCAGGTCATACACTCGATGCGGTCTTCAGTACGGAACAGGAATATCCATGGGCCAAGGTCATTAGGACCTCCGCTTTGTCATGGACGGACCATTTCCTGGTCAAGGTGAAACTGAGAGCCTTCACATGCCCCACCGGGGGTGGTGGACCTATTAAAATGGTCCGCCCTTGAAGGCTAATGGAACCAATCGGATTCCAGAAAGCCTTGGAGGGTCAAATGGTTGGAAATGCCAGCGACCCTGTTGATACTTTGGTCAATACTTGGAACATCAATCTTACCAAGGACATCGACACGATCGCTCCAAAGCGTCCTTGCCATCCCGCTTCTAACCGTAAGCCTTGGTATACACCGGAGCTTAGGAAAATGAAGCAGGTTGGTCAACAACTAAAGCACAAATGGTGGAAGACCCGACTCTTATCTAACAGAACTCGCCATAGGAACTTTCTTTGGTCCTATTGGGAAGCAATACGTGCAGCGCAGAGATCTTTTTCCTCTGTACGTATTGCGTCAGCAGAGTCCCCCCCTGCACCAAATCCTTTACTTAACCCGACAATGGCATGCTGTAATGCATTTAACAACTACTTTACTAATAAAATCTCTCAGATAAGATCTAATAATAATAATAATAATAATAACAATAACAATAATAAATTTTATTTTTAACCCGCCCCTCTGCAAGGCAATCAAGGTGGCATACAAATTTAAAACAAGACAGCAGTTAAAACAATTCCATCCCCCCAATCCCTAACCCACCCACCCCATAAAAGTTGAATTAAACTAGTAGAATAATTAAAATACCAAATAAATCTACGACAATAATTAAAACATTAAAAGATGCCAGTCTTTTAACAGAAACCATAGACGAGGTGTCCAGCGACTCCGTTGATGAAGTTATTCTGGATCAACTGCAATCTGTGAGTACCGAGGACGTGGAGAAGCTCCTTGGTAGGGTGAGGAAAACAACTTGCCTTCTCGACCCTTGCCCATCATGGCTGGACATCCGGGGGGAATGCATTGAGGAAGTTCCTCACGGATATCACCAATGCGTCCTTCAGGGAAGGAAATATTCCATCTTGCTTAAAGGAAGGGGCTGTTAGGCCGCTTCTGAAAAAAACTTCCCTGGACCCCCTGGATATGAATAATTACAGGCCAGTCTCTTTATTACCATTTTTGAGCAAGGTGATCGAGAGGGAGGTTGCTCTTCAACTACAAGCTGTCTTGGATGAAACCGATTATGTAGACCCATTTCAAACTGGCTTCAGGACAGGCTTTGGGGTTGAGACTGCCATGGTTGCCTTGACCGACGATCTGCATCTGAGCATCGACAAAAAGAGAGCTCACCTGTGGGGTTCCACAAGGTGCTATTCTGTCCCCGATATTATTCAACATCTATATGGAGCCCCTGGGTGAGATTATACGGAGTTAAGCAGCTGGGTGTCATCAGTATGCTGATGACACTCAGATCTATTTCTCCGTGTCTCGTTCGTCAGCCTCGAATTCCGATGGCATCTCCTCTCTCAATGAATGTCTTCGGGCAGTAATGGGCTGGATGAGGAAAAACAGATTGAAACTGAAGCCGGACAAGATGGAGGTGCTTATGGTAGCGGCCCCAAAAATCAAGAATTGGGTTTCAAACTCCAGACCTGGATGGGGTCACACTCTCCTCTAGTGACTGTGTTCACAGTCTGGGGGTGCTCCTTGACTCGTTGCTCCTGATGACAAACCAGGTAAATGCGACAGTCAGGAGCACCTGTTATCAGCTTCGGCTGATATGCCAGCTGCGCCCTTTTCTGGAAGTAAGGGATCTCGAGACTGTTGTGCACGCACTGGTAACCTTGACATCTTAGACATCTTTAAAAAGGCTGTCAAGACGGATCTCTTCCGGCAGGCCTTTCCAGAATAGACCATCCCGGCCTCCGGAAGCTCTTAAGAGAGTCTTCCAGAGTCCTCCTAGCTTAAAGATAATACCACTGTACTATTGTCACCGATACTTGTGGCCGTATCTGCATATATTGTATGTTGTTGTTTTAATTCTTATCTGTTTTAATATTGTTTTAAGGTGAGGGAGGGAATAGTATTTGGATATATTGTTTTTTAACATTGTGAGCCGCCCCGATTGGTCAGGTGAGGCCTGACCAAAGCAGAATAGTGGCACTATTACTACTCTTGATATAGACACTATACTTCTATTGATGCAACCTAAAATTGCATTAGCCTTTTTAGCTGCTGCATCACACTGTTGACTCATGTTCAACTTGTGGTTAACCTGGACTCCTAGATCCCTTTCACACGTAGTCTCATTCAGCCAGGTGTCCCCCATCGTATATCTATGCTTTTAATTTTTCTGCCCTAAGTGCAGTACTTTTTACATTTTTCCGTGTTGAATTTCATTTTGTTAGCTTTGGCCCAACTTTCTAGTCTGTTCAAGTCATTTTGAATTTTGATCCTGTCCTCTGGGGTATTAGCTACTCCTCCTAATTTGGTGTCGTCTGCAAATTTGATAACTATGCCCCCAATACCGTCATCCAAGTCATTGATAAAGATGTTGAATAGCACTGGGCCCAGGACAGAACCCTGTGGCACCCCACTGGTCACTTCTTTCCAAGTTGAAAAGGAGCCATTGTTGTGTTAGTGTGTGGATGATGAGTTTTGTAGTGATGCCCTTTGACACCCAGCAGAATCTGCAGGACAAGCTGGCTGCTGTGATCCACAGCCACTTTGTAACTCTTACCATCAACTGGCTCAGCTTCCCTTCTTCAGGATCCTGTCTTCCTCAGTCAAGAAGACACATTGTAAAGTCCAAAAGCATAGCTTTATTAATGCATATCAAAGTAAAAAACAAGATAGCTAAGTAAAATCTATTGTGATGAACTTGTCTAGTTCAGCCATACAAGATTATATCTTTAACAATCCAAAAGCTTAAGATCCAACTTGTTGCAGTTAAAGCCACTGTTTCCAGCCACACATGCGCTCACATCTTGAACAAAAACATTCTAGACAAAGGATTCTCTAGGCCCTTCCCATACTCCACCTTCTAGGTGTTAACCTTATGTTAATTGGATAATGTCTGTATGATGTATGCTATCCCAGCCTCTTGCTGTCCATCATCCACCACGTGGTTTTCTTTCCCATGTCTAACGATTATTTACCTTTTGATATCTCTTGTTATCCATAACAAAGTCTGTGTCCAGAGTTCTATCTCTGGGAAAGTACATTGTTGATGTCTGTGTTGACCATCTGGTGTTGATTCACTTTGTTTCTCTAGATGTTGTTTGTGCTTTGTCCAAAAGCTGTTCTTAAGTGGAAAATTACAGACACACACACATCTTTACATTTCACCTTTGACTGTATATCCCATCTATATCCTAACAATCCCCTCCTGAAATGTATAGATGTGTGAGGCCACTATTTTTTGTTGTTGTTTTTGTTGTTGATGAAACTATCTAAGCATAATCGTATATTTAAAGTGACATCTCAATCTGTTATGACAATTGTTAATGTTGTTCTATCTCCAGAACCTTTGTTAATATATCTATAGTGTTGTGTTTTGGTTTTAAACTTTAGGCACACAATTCCATTTTAAACTAGCTCCCTGGCATTCTGTTATAAAACTCTAATGTATTTTGATCTGCACCTTAACATTTTTGTTTCTGTCATGAAAAAAAAAATGTATGTCTGTGAATCTCTATATATCACAACTGACAATTTACAATTTAAATCTTATAACAACTGTTTAATCTATTTTATCTTATTTAATGTTATATATTTTGTTCTATCAGCACTTAAAGTTCTATCAACACTTAAAACTATATATTTTTATTTTTTAATCTATCAAACTATTAAGCTTTTCTCTATATTTAATTAACAATCCTTAACCTGACTATCTATTATGTAACTCTAAAGCAAATGAGCTATCTATAAAACATTTTTATCTCAATGTGGCTATTTTAAATCACAAGCCCTATCAGTGGAACACACTCCTTCCTCGGAGAGTGGTGGAGTCTCCTTCCTTGGAGGTCTTTAAGCAGAGGCTGGATGGCCATCTGTCAATGGGGATGCTTTGATTGGGAGTTCCTGCATGGCAGAAGGGGGGGTTGGACTGGATGGCCCTTGGGGTCTCTTCCAACTCTATGATTCTATGATTCCTTAAAAAACTTATCAAATGTTCTATTGCTGTCTAATCTATTATCTTAAAAAAACAATTTTTTTTCTTAAAACACCTACCCAAACACTATTATAATCTATTATTGTCAACCACAAACCTCAAACTCTTTATTAAGCTTTTCCATGTACCTGGATATTTAAAACTCTTGTAACTTTACTTTAAACAAAACCTTCTGACTTTAAACCTGTCAACACCTCTCTATTTTGTAAATCACACTTTCTTAATCTTTTTATGTCGACTCACTAAACATGTTCTATCAGCAGTCTAACAACCTTAAAATAAAATTTTAAAAATCAAAACTTTGATAACAAATCTCTCTAGACAACCTCTCTTTCTAGTCTGAATCTCTTGAATCTAAACAACCAAAAATGTCATCACCTTCTGTGTAAACACACATATCAGCATCTAAACAAGCAATCTCAAAAGTAAAATGTTGTATCTATTAGCCCCTCCTTTTTGTTAAATTCTATAACAGTCACAAGCTCTCAGCCTTAAACTAAATGTTTTATCAATGTTTTTAAACCTTTGTTGAACACATCCTTTTGCTATTAACCTAGCTTTATAACTCCATTTGCCATCAGGCATCTTTTATTTTGTATATCTATTCACCTTGTGATTTTTTTTCTTTAGGTCTATCAACCACATTTTAAACACCTCTTTGTCAATTAAAACACTTGAATTGCTGCACTGCAGTATATCATTTTCACTTTTCCCAACAGGAAAAAACTTTTTTGAAACTTTTAAAATCTCTGAAACTCTTTGACTCACTCTCTGAAACTCCCTGACTCACCAGTCACTATTGTATAAACTCTTGTTTTTGTATAATAAATTTTGTGTGTTGTTTTTATTCTCTATGAATTTTTTTTAATATAACATGTATCATTTTTCTCATCTTTTGTATATGGACTTTTGTTTTTTTTTATCATTCTACTTGCTGATGATCCTGTCTATATTGTCTGATCTAAAGTGTTTCCCTCACTTCCAGAGGATTAATGTTTGTTTGTCTGTGTGTCCTTCTGTATCTGACACTTGTGTTTAAAACTGTCTCATCCTCAGTAAAACTTCTTTTGTTTGAATGTATCTTTTCTCACCTGAATGTTTTCAAAATTGTTACTCTTAGACATTAAAACTTTTCCCACCACCAAGGTGAAATCTTTAACTGTTTTTTTTTTTTAATATTTTACAAACATCATCTTGTAGTACTTTGGTTTAACTTTTCCTTTTAAAACATGCTGGCACATATATATTGTATACTAAAACTGTCAAATACTTTAGATATAGTGGATCCCCACATAACATGTGTAATGGTGTTGGATTTTTTTTTCTCAGCCAGCTTCTTAAACTGTGAGACAAAAATTCTCCTTTCCTCCAGTCTGATCAAAGACCCTTTGTAATCATTTTTTTCATTTATGTTTACCCATTGTTGAAAACTTTCAATTGTATCACCTTTCTGTTTTAAAACTCTGACATATGAAAACTGGAAAATCTATCCACAATCACTAAGAAAATATTTGTTGTCATTTTGTAACACACATTTGTCTCTTTTGTTTAACAGCATGGATCAACCTCAACAGGTCATTTTAGCAATTTTCTTGTTCTGGTTCTGTCACAGGAAAAACCTTGACTTTTTACTCTGTGGCAAACCAAATATCTCTTTAATCATTTGTATAATAAGACTTTTTTTTAAAATTCAGGATCTATATCCCACCAGCTTAAACAAGCTATCAAATCCTATGTTCCCTAGGATTTTATATTGATGTGTATAACCAGAATGTAATGATTCATTTCTCATACCTGCACATTTAGCATTTGTCTTCATTTTGTATAAAATATATATTTTTTCCTTTTTATAACTTTTGTCTACACCTCCCCATCTGGGGTGATTTTACATTTATCTCCCACAAAACTCAGTGTATATCCCCTGACACATCAACTAAACAGTTTTGTAAATCAGGTACACATAAAACATTTTCAAAGTTTTCTCACCAAAACTTGGCATGTAGACATTTCTCAATTTCTTTAACATCTCTTATCCCTCCATCAGCTAGATAAACAACTTTAAGATTGGAGGATTTCTTTATTTTTCAGCAAAACTGCAATATTTATGTCTGGTTGTCCCAGAATATATAGACTCTGTTTTGTCCTCAGGTTTTTCACCACCTGTTTGAGTCACACTGTGAAACAGCTGCAGTTCTTTGTTTTCCCCAAAGTCTCTGGGTTGTTGATTGTTGATTGTTGATTGTTGCAAACTTCCTTGCATTGCCATTTTCAAAACTCCTGCTCTGCCGCAGTAAAAGCATCGGTTTTTCACCTGTGCATCAGCTGCCTTTTTCAGGACGCATATCATTAAACCTAAGGTGCTGCCCCAGGCATTTCTGGCTTTTCTCCAAGCAAACTGCTTCTTTTGGCATTTCTGGCTTTTCTTCAAGCAAACTGCTTGGCTTATCACGTTTTAGCCTTTGAACTTTTTGGCATCCAGCAAAACTGCTGCAGCCCCCACAGCATTGGACCACTGTGTAAAACTTCACCCTCACCAGGGATTTTTGTATTTTCTTCCAAGAACTGTAAAGTCCTTTGTCCACAGCATTTATGATAAAGCTGTGCAGAAATCATGAATTTCTCTTCAGTTTCCCAAAAAAACCTTTGGCTGAAGAACATCCTCTCTTAAAACTTTAACTGTAACTCAGAGAGGGTTAACAGAATAAGTTCTTTCTGCTTAGGCATCCGCCTGTGTCCAGCAAAATCCTGCTGCATTAAAACTCCATGCAACATGCATCTGTGACTCAAGTCCCAGAGCCTCGTTAAATCAGCTGCATCCATTTCAAACAAAATGGCCTTTAACAGAGTTGTTTCCAGCTTTGAACAACAACAACAACAAAAAATAAATTCACTGCATTGAACCCGTATTCCCAGCATTCACAGGCTGTGTTTCCCTGTTTCTTACTGTTTGTAGAGTGGAGAGTTCTCAGACAACTGTCTTTAAAGAGTTCTGCACTCTGCCATCAGGCAAAACAGCTTAGCAGTAAACTTTAACTGTTACTTACATCTGAAGAAGATTTGAAGCCACCTCTGCTTTTCCCAGCAAAACGCTGAAGCATGGTTCCCTTGTCCTGGCACAGCTGAAGTCGTGGATAGGCAGTCTTGCCTCTTGGCCACTTTGCAGACTTGTCATCTGGACTTCTGGGCTCCTTTCCTTCTGGACATTTGGCCTCTTTGTCCTCTGGCAAACCAGCCATTTCTGGCAAACAAGCCTCTTCAGCCAGATGAGCCTTTTTCAGACAGACTAGCCATAACTGGCAAAACAGTCTTAACTGGGAAAACAAGCCACAGACTGGGCCCATAACCCTTGTTAGTGTGTGGATGATGAGTGTTGTAGTGATGCCCTTTGGCACCCAGCAGAATCTGCAGGACAAGCTGACTGCTGTGATCCACAGCCACTTTGTAACTCTTACCATCAACTGGCTCAGCTTCCCTTCTTCAGGATCCTGTCTTCCTCAGTCAAGAAGACACATTGTAAAGTCCAAAAGCATAGCTTTATTAATGCATATAAAAGTAAAAAACAAGATAGCTAAGTAAAATCCATTGTGATGAACTTGTCTAGTTCAGCCATACAAGATTATATCTTTAACAATCCAAAAGCTTAAGATCCAACTTGTTGCAGTTAAAACCACTGCTTCCAGCCACACACGCGCTCACATCTTGAACAATAACATTCTAGACAAAGGATTCTCTAGGCCAGGGGTAGGCAACCTAAGGCCCGGGGGCCGGATGCAGCCCCCCGAGGACTTTGGACCGGCCCCAGGCCAGTCCTGCCGCCGCCCGCCATGATGATATCGATTATTGTTGTTATTACTTGTTCTTGGGGTTTTTTTTGGCAAAGTCTCCATAGGGGTTTTGCCATGGCTTTTCTGGGGCTGAGAGAGTGTGCATGCATATATTTTTATATTTTTTATTTTTTTATTTTAATATTTATTTATTTCTTTTTGGTGCTTCGGCCCCCCCAATTGTCTGAGGGACAGCAACCTGGCCCCCGGCTCAAAAAGGTTGCCTACCCCTGCTCTAGGCCCTTCCCATACTCCACCTTCTGGGTGTTAACCTTATGTTAATTGGATAATGTCTGTATGTTATATGCTATCCCAGCCTCTTGCTGTCCATCATCCACCACGTGGTTCCTTTCCCATGTCTAACGATTATTTACCTTTTGATATCTCTTGTTATCCATAACAAAGTCTGTGTCCAGAGTTCTGTCTCTGGGAAAGTACATTGTTGATGTCTGTGTTGACCATCTGGTGTTGATTCAAAATCAAGGTTCAAAAATCAAGTTTTCAAAAATACTGAAATCAAGATATACTATATCCACAGCATTCCCTTCATCTACCAAGCTGGTAATTTTATCAAAAAAAAAAAAAAGAGAGAGAGAGAGAGAGAGAGAGAGAGAGAGATAGATCAGATTTGTCTGGCATGACTTGTTTCTCTGAAACCCATGTTGACTTTTTGTAATGATGGAATTACCTTCCAGGTGTTCACAGACTCACTGTTTAATGATCAGCTCCAGAATCTTTCCTGGTATTGATGTCAGACTAACTGGACAATAATTGTTGGGATCCTCTTTTTTTCCTTTTTTGAAGATGGGGACGTTTGCCCTCCTCCAGTCTGCTGGGACTTTGTTAGAATCCTCTTAGTGTTCTACCAGAAATAGAGTTTAGAGTTTAGTAGTTGGGGATGATGGGGGGGAATTTGCTATAGTAGGAGTTTAGACTGTGAGATCTAGTGTAGAGCAGGTGTCTTATCAGTGGCCTTGAGAGCCTGGCTCCTGGAGCTGGGAATGTAGTTTCTGTTTTGTGGGAAATGGGAGGGGCTTAGTGAGTGGGCTTTTGGGCTATTCCTTTTCTTTGTCTATGGGGTGTGTGTGGTTAGTCTCAGCTAAGAAGCTGAGTGAGGCACATATCTGACTTTTGGATCTATCAATAAAGTGCTGTTGATTTATCAATTGAGCTGACTGATTGATTATCCAAGGTGCTGGTGCTAGCTCTGACAGTTAGCTGAGACTCACTACCAAATTTTTTCCATTTTTCTGCTCCCTTGGAGACCATGATGGACTGGGGAGAGACGGAGGAAGCCATGTCCTCCAAGGAAAGCCAGACTACTGAGACTGTGGACGATTCTCAGATGGCGACTAGGGGAATGGGAGCCGTGCCAAAGGCAGGGGGGCAACAGTTGCCGCAGACCCCACTGGTGCCTGGGCAGTGGTTTGGATCTACCACGGTGCCACTGCGCACGAAAGAGCGAAGGCGGGCGGTGAGATGGTCAGATTGGAACACAGGGTTCACACAACCTCTACAGCTGCCATCTGGAGGGGAAGCCGACCTGGAAACGCAGGTACAACAGTTGAGAACGGACATGGAGGGGGTGCAGAGCACTTTAGCCACGATCCTAGATGTCCTTCAACAACTCGCGGGGATGGAGCAGGGGGTGCAGGGGCAGGACAGGCCCCGGCCCCAGGTGCGTTGCTCCAAGGAGCGGGAGCCGGGGAGGAAGATGCTTTGCCCCAGGGGCCCCCACCAGCAGCCCCTCTGCAAGATAGAGTGCAAGATGCGCAAGCCAAGAAAATGGGAGTCAAGTTTGATGGAGATCCCCAAACGCTGCCCTACTTCCTTTTGCAAGTGGCAGATCATATGGAAGAATGGGGAGCCACCTTCCCCACTGAGGTAGCCAAAGTAAAGTGTGTGGCTAGGCACCTGAGGGGGGAGGCGGCAAATTGGCTAGTGCAACTATATGATTGCCAAGCACCAGAGCTGGGGAGCCTAACCGAATTCATGAGGGCCCTCAGAGCCAGATTCGAAGACCCCTTCAGGGCCACCACTGCCCTAGCAGAGCTCAAGGCTCTGGATCAAGGATCCAGGACAGTGGCTGAATATGCCATGGAATTCCGGAGATTAGTGGCCCAAGTGCCAGACTGCATGGAGGGCATGAAGATCCAATATTTCAAGGAAGGTCTGCGTCCGGAGATAGCCAAATGGGCTCTCACTATGGGCAAGCCCCCCACAGCCATGGAATGGATTAGAGTAGCGGGAAAAGCAGAAGCAATTTTACATGAGGTTAAAATGCTAGACCAGAAGTGATCTAAAGATGTGAGAGTGAAGGGGAACCGAGCCCAAACACCAAAACCCAAAGGGCAAGCAAGTTCTGCTGAGAGTGAGTGGGAGAGGAGACACAGGCTGGGCTTGTGTTTGAAGTGCGGCAATAAAGGCTACCTAATTGCAGTCTGCCCTGACATGAATCAGGAGAGGAAGACCAGCCCCCCTCAGCCCCCCCCCCCCCCGAGCAAAGCCACGAAAAGAGAGAAAAGCAAGCCGGAGAAAAAAACCCCAACCAAGCGCAGCCTAAAAGCAGCGGAAGAAAAAGAGTTGGAGGTCTGGACAGACAGCGACAGTTCTGAAACCGAGGAGGGGCCTTTAAACTTCTTGCGCTTGCCTTAGAAAGCAGTGAAAGGCGGGCTACTGGAATAGAGAGCCGCGGATGGATGGTGAGTGGGGGTGTCTCCCTATTTTCAGTGTCAGTGACTCTGGTGGTGGGATCCAAGAAAAGGGCTATGCAATTAATTGTGGCCATTGACTGTGGGCGCACCAGGTGCTTGATTAACCCTGCGGTGGTAGACTGTTTGGACATTGCCACCCACCCTTTGCAGGAGCCCATTCCTTTTGTACAGATGGATGGCTCCCTAATGGGGGGCCGAGCGGCAGAGAGGAAAACCGCCCCCGTGTGGCTGGGGGTAGCGGACCACTGGGAACAACTTCAGCTGGTGGTGGGACCCACTTACAATTATCACTTGATGTTGGGCATAGACTGGTTACACCGCCACAATCCTACTTTGAGGTGGAGGGATGGACAATTGATTTTTGATGACCCGGGTTGCATGGAACACTGCCTCGACCGGAGGATTGTGCTCCCTCCTCTCCTCCCTACGGTGCCACTCCCAGGGCAAACCCCAAAAGAAGTGGACCAAGGGATGGGGGCATTGAGAGGGCTGGGGGCGGGACGCAATCTTTTCCCCCGTGCTACCAAGACTTGAAAGGAGTTTTTGAAGAGCAAGAATGTGATGTGCTGCCTCCATACAGGGAGACAGATTGCGCCATTGAAATATTGCCAGGAGCGCCTTTGCCTAAACCTAAACTGTACTCTATGACCCCAAAAGAACTAGCCACCTTGAAGAAATACATTGAGAAAAACTTGGCCCGGGGGTTTATGAGGCCATCCACTTCCACCTTTGCCGTCCCGGTGTTTTTCAGAGAAAAGAAAGATGGTTCTCTTCACCTGGTTGTAGACTATCGCAATTTAAATGGGATTTGTAGCACTAATAAATACCCTTTGCCCCTAATGAAAGACATGTTGGGAAGATTGGTCACAGGCAAGGTGTTCACAAAACTGGATTTGAGGGATGCTTACCACCGGGTTTGCATCAAGGAGGGGGATGAATGCTTTTAATTGCCCCTTGGGGGCATTTGAATACCTCGTCCTCCCTTTTGAACTATCTGCGGCCCCGGGGATTTTTATGAGACACATTAATGAAGTACTACATGACTTGCTCTTTGAGGGGGTCCTGGTATATCTAGATGATGTGCTCATCTACTCTAAAGACCTGGATAGCCACATCAAGTTAGTAAGAGAGGTTCTCAAGAGACTATGGGACAACCAACTATATGTTAAGCTGCCTAAATGCTATTTCCACACGGAGATACTGGATTTTTTGGGTTACAGAGTCTCTAACCAAGGCATAGAGACGGACCCTGCCAAAGTACAAACGGTGTTAGATTGGGCGTCCCCTAGAAACCACAAGGATGTTCAAAAGTTTCTAGGCTTTGCTAACTTTTACAGACAGTTCATTCCTGATTTTGCCAAGATTGCTTTGCCCATCACTGATTTGCTAAAAACCAAGGGAGTGAACAAAAGTGGGGGGGGGGGGGGAAGGGACACAAAAGGAGGGCAAGGTGCCCAAACCTTCCACCCCAATCCATTGGTCTGATGAGTGCCAACGTGCCTTTGACCAGTGGAAGTTATTGTTCAGCACTGAACCTGTCTTGCTTCACCCAGACCCTGATAAACCTTTTGTGGTGCAAGTGGATGCCAGTGACTTTGCTATGGGGGCCGTCTTGCTACAAAGGGATAGTGAAGACAAGCTCAGGCCATGTGCTTACCTGTCTAGGAGGTTCCAGAACACTGAGATCATAGAATCATAGAATCATAGAATCATAGAGTTGGAAGAGACCACAAGGGCCATCCAGTCCAACCCCCTGCCATGCAGGAACTCCCAATCAAAGCATCCCCGACAGATGGCCATCCAGCCTCTGCTTAAAGACCTCCAAGGAAGGAGACTCCACTACACTCCGAGGGAGTGTGTTCCACTGTCGAACCGCCCTTACTGTCAGGAAGTTCCTCCTAATGTTGAGGTGGAATCTCTTTTCTTGCAGCTTGCATCCATTGTTTCGGGTCCTAGTCTCTGGAGCAGCAGAAAACAAGCTTGTTCCCTCCTCGATATGACATCCCTTCAAATATTTAAACACGGCTATCATATCACCTCTTAACCTTCTCTTCTCCAGGCTAAACATCCCCAGCTCCCTAAGTCGTTCCTGATAGGGCTTGGTTTCCAGACCCTTCACCATTTTAGTTGCCCTCCTTTGGACACGCTCCAGTTTCTCCACATCCTTTTTGAATTGTGGTGCCCAGAACTGGACACAGTATTCCAGGTGAGGCCGGACCAAAGCAGAATATAGTGGCACTATTACTTCTCTTGATCTAGACACTATACTTCTACTGATGCAGCCTAAAATTGCATTGGCCTTTTTAGCTGCTGCATCGCACTGTTGACTCATGTTCAACTTGTGGTCCACCTGGACTCCTAGATCCCTTTCACACGTAGAAATCTCATTCAGCCAAGTGTCCCCCATCGTATATCTGTACTTTTCGTTTTTCCGCCCTAAGTGCAGTACCTTACATTTCTCTGTGTTGAATTTCATTTTGTTAGCTTTGGCCCAACTTTCTAGTCTGTTCAAGTCATTTTGAATTTTGATCCTGTCCTCTGGGGTATTAGCTACTCCTCCTAATTTGGTGTCATCTGCAAATTTGATAACTATGCCCCCAATACCGTCATCCAAGTCATTAATAAAGATATTGAATAGCACTGGGCCCAGGACAGAGCCCTGTGGCACCCCACTGGTCACTTCTTTCCAGGTTGAAAAGGAGCCATTGTTGAGCACCCTTTGTGTTCGACCAGATAACCAATTACACCCTTTGTGTTCGACCAGATGACCTGGCCTTGCTGGGAGAAGGAAGCTTATGCAGTTAAACATGCCCTAGAAAGCTGGAAACAATTCCTAGAGGGGGCTCCGCACCCTTTCGAGGTGTGGACCGACCACAGGAATTTAGAGGCCTTGCAAACTCCCCGTAAATTAACCCCCAAGCAGAGGAGGTGGGCCAAGGACTTCTACAAATACAGGTTTAAACTGAATTTTTTTCCTGGCTGCCAAAACATATTGGCTGATGCACTGTCCAGGTTGCCACAGCATGTGGGGAAGGAGACAATTCCTCTTGAAACTATCTTTTCCCCTGAACAGTTAGGACTGGCAGTGATCACTCGCAGCAAGACCAAGGCTTTGTCTCAGCCCCCTCTACAGGCTAACTCACAAACTCCATTGGATGACATTCTGCTCAGGATCCAGCAGATGGCAGAAACAGATGACTGGCTCCAGCATCATAAAGACCGGTTGTCTAAAAATGCTCAGGACATGTGGGTGTGGAAGTCAAAAATTTATGTTCCTGTTTCTATGAGGGAGGATATCCTCAAGTTATGCCATGATTCAAAAGCTGCTGGTCATTGGGGATATCTAAAGACTTGGCACAAAATACGCAACACCTATTGGTGGGAAGGTGTGTGTGCAGACGTGGAGGCTTATGTCAAAAGCTGTCCTGTTTGTGCTAGAGCCAAGCCTGTAGTGGGTGAGCCTAGAGGCTTGCTTCATCCTTTGCCCACTCCTGAAGTACCTTGGAAACACATTGCCATGGACTTTATAACAGATTTGCCACCTAGCAAGGGCCATGACACCATTTGGGTGATAGTGGACTTGTTTTCTAAACAAGCCCATTATGTTGCTTGCAAAGGGATGCCCTCTGCTCCTAAACTGGAAGATCTGTTCATTTCCCATGTTTATAAATATCGCGGGCTGCCAGACAAAATTGTCTCAGATCGGGGGAGCACGTTCACCTCTAAATTCTGGAGGGTGTTACAAGAAAAATTGGGGGTCCAAGTAGCGCTTAGCACGGCTTTTCATCTGGAAATGGACAGTCAGTTGAGAAAACCAACATGGCGCTGGAGAGATACTTGCACTCATATACAAATTACCTGCAAGACGATTGGTTTGATTTGCTCCCACATGCTGAGGTTGCTTTTAACAGTGCCGTGCATAGCAGTACTGGACAATCTCCTTTTTTGAACCTAAGCTACTCCCTGCTTTGCCAACCGATAAGACTGACCCCGTTCCTGTGGCTCAGTGGTCTGCAAAGGTTAGGGGGGCCTGGCCCATGATCACCAAGGCTTTGCAGGAGGCCAAACATCAATACAAAAAATATGCTGACAAAAAACGGGCCGATGGTTGGGACATTAAGCCTGGAGACATGGTGTACCTTTCTACAAGAAATTTAAAGTCCCGGCTCCCTTCCAAGAAGTTGGGCCCCAAGTTCATTGGTCCTTTCCAGGTTAAGAGACTGGTCAATGATGTCACTGCTGAACTCCTTCTTCCCAAGTCCTATTGTCACCTTCACCCAGTTTTTCATTTCAGGTTACTGAAACCAGATCGAGCCACTGGTCATTGGAAAATGTCTGACTCACCACCTCTCCCTCTGATGGTTGATGGACAACAGCATTTTGAAGTTTCAAAGATTCTGGACTCTAGGTTTCACAAGGGCAAACTTCAGTACCTTATACGCTGGAAGCATTTCCCCATTGATCATGCTGAATGGGTTTCTGTTACTCATGTCAATGTGCCTGATTTGGTGGCACGTTTTCATGCACAGTACCCTGACAAGCCCTTTCTGCCTTCTGTGACATTATTTTTTCCCTTTCAGTCTGTTTTCACTGTTGGTTTTTTTTTTCATTTTTGGGGGGCTGACTGTTAGAATCCTGTTAGTGTTCTACCAGATATAGAGTTTAGAGTTTAGTAGTTGGGAATGATGGGGGAGAATTTGCTATAGTAGGAGTTTAGACTGTGAGATCTAGTGTAGAGCAGGTGTCTTATCAGTGGCCTTGAGAGCCTGGCTCCTGGAGCTGGGAATGTAGTTTCTGTTTTGTGGGAAATGGGAGGGGCTTAGTGAGCGGGCTTTTGGGCTATTCCTTTTCTTTGTCTATGGGGTGTGTGTGGTTAGTCTCAGCTAAGAAGCTGAGTGAGGCACATGTCTGACTTTTGGATCTATCAATAAAGTGCTGTTGATTTTATTGACCTTGTTTTAATTTTTTGCTAGTTTAATTCGGTCTTAAGGGGTGGGAGGGATGGGTGGAGGGATCGGGATACTTAAATCTATTTTAATTATTGTATTTTAATTGTTGTGAGCCGCCCCGATTGCTATGCAGAGGGGCGGGATAAAAATAAAATTTATTATTATTATTATTATTGATTTATCAATCGAGCTGACTGATTGATTGTCTAAGGTGCTGGTGCTAGCTCTGACAGACTTCTCCTGTTCTCCAGGAGTTCTCAAAGATTATTGCCAACGGTTCCGATATTACATTTGCCAGTTTTTTAGTACCCTTGGATGTAATTCATCTGGTCCTGGAGACTTATATTCATTTAGATTAACCAGGTATTTCTGTACTATCTCTTTACTTATTCTGTGCCGAAATTCTCTTATTCTGTTCTCTGCTCCATTATCCTCAGGTTGAGCACCCTTTGCCTTTTCTGAGAAGACTGAAGCAAAGAAGGGGTTGAGCAATTCTGCCTTTTCTCTGTCCATGTTAACTTTTTGCCATCTTCTCCACACAGTGGCCCTACCATTTCCTTCTTCTTCCTTTTGCTGCGGACATACCCCCAAAAGCCCTTTTTATTGTTCTTAACTTCTCTAGCAAGCCTGAATTCATTCTGCACTTTAGCTTTTCTGACTTTACCCCTACACGTGCTAGCTATTTGTTTGAATTCTTCTTTGGTGATTTCCCAATTTTTACATTTCTTATACATGTTCTATTTAAAACTTAGTTCAGTTGAAAGTTTCTTAATCATCCATCCTGGTTTCTTGAGGGTCTGACTATGTCTGGCTTCTCCTTTCCACTGTACAATAAATTCCAGGAGAAAATTATCACTCCCACATAAGGATCCAACCACTTGCACCCCATTAACTAGGTCTTCCCTGTTAGTTAGGATCAGATCCAAAATAGCTGACTTCCATGTTGCCTCTTCCACCTTGGAAAATGAAATTGTCTTCAAGACAAGTGAGGAATTTGCTAGAATTTGAGGATTTTGCTGATTTTGAATTCCAGCAAATATCAGGATAGTTGAAGTCACCCATCACTACTATATTTCTCCTTTCTGAGTGTGTGGTCATCTGTTCAAGAAACGTATCATCCAATTCTTCTGCCCAAGTCGGGGTTCTGTAGTAGACTCCCACAATAGCATCCCTGTTGTTTCCTTACCCGTTATTTTTATCCAGATGCTCTCCAAGATTGATGTCCTGGATTTCTTCACTGGTGTAAATATCCCTGACATATAATGCTATTCCTCCTCCTTTCCTGTTTGGCCTGTTTCTCTTGAAAAAGTTATACCCCTGTATTTCTACATTCCGATCATGAGACTCATCCCACCAGGTTTCAGTGATGCCTATTATATCATATTTGCTTTGTTGTGCTAGGAGTTCAAGTTCATCTTGCTTATTTCGATGCTCTGTGCATTAGTGTAGAGACATCTAAGACCATATGTCTCCTATACTTGCTGCCTGTGTACTTTTTTTTGCCTCCCACTGTTGGGTCCCTGCACTGTTTGCCTTGTTTCCTCTATGACAGTTTGACTATTTTCTCCAGTCCTTTTGTCTTCCAGGACGTTGTCTCCCTTCCCCACAAAACTCAGTTTAAAGCCCTCCTGATCAAATTCTCGAGACTGTTGGCAAAAACGTTTCTTCCAACTGGCGTGAGATGCAGCCCATCCCTTGTCAGGAGTCCGCCCTCATGGAACCGTAGCCCATGATCTAAGAATCCAAATCGTTCTTGGCGACACCATCTGCAGAGCCAATTGTTGACATCTGCTATTTTCCTCTCTCTTCCTGGACCATGCCCTTCAACTGGCAGAAGAGACGAGATGACAATCTGTGCCTCCATTTCTTTCAGCTTCTTACCTAGAGCCTCGTAACCCCTTTTGTTGTTCTGAAGGCTGTGTCTTGCTGTGACATTTTGTTCCCACATGGACCAAAAGGAAGGGGTATTGGTCAGTAGGCTTGACCAGTCTTGACAGCCTCTCTGTCACATCTCAGATCTTTGCCCCAGGGAGACAACACACCTCCCGAGACATCTTGTCAGGCCCACAAATCACTGTTTCTGTCCCCCTCAGCAAGGAGTCCCCCACCACGACCACACGCCTCCTCCGAGGCTTAGCAACAACTGTTCCTTGTGGTGGAACTCCCAGGGTCCCCTGCTCTGTCCCTGAAGTAAGTCCATGCTCCTCTTCCTCTTCCTCCTTGATAAGGGAAAGAGCTTCAAATCGATTCTGTAGCTGTAAGCTCCCAGAACGATCCCTGGTCTCCCTACTTCTGTGCATGACATTCCTCCAGTTGTTTACCTCCTGTGTATGTGAAGTAACCTCCTCATCCCCAGCAACTTCCTCTGTGTGGTCCCCGTCCAAGAGAGTTTGTTCTTTTCTGTCCAGAAAAATCCCTTGCTCCCTAATATGCTGAAGTGTAGCTACCCATGCCTCCACCTGCTGTACTTTCTCCTCCAAGAGGGCTACCAACTTGCACTTGGGATATGTGAAGTTCCCCATATCTCTTGGCAAGAAGACAAACATCCCACAAGTGTTGCAGGTGATGGCAGCAGGTCTCTCAGTGTCCATACTGAGAAGTCTTAATTAGTCCCTGAAACAGGACTATGGCCTTCCTCCTCAAAGAAAATCCCTCACTAAACACCAGTGTCAAGGGCTCCTGATGACCTGAACTTTTCACCATTCGCCCCTTAGATAGGCTGCCCAGGAACTGCTCTCCTTCTCCTCCTCCTCCCCCTCTCTAGTAGGAACTTGGTTAGAAGAGTCTAGAAGGCTCTGAGATGCACATTTTTTGAGGAAAGTGCAAAGGTATTCATTATTTTGAGTTCTCCTGATGAATCCTGGGATGTGTTTGCCCAAAGTTTGGAAGTTCTCCCTGAGAAAGACTTAGCACTACATTATCTCACTGGTCATCTGCTGGAGGAAGAAGCCAAGAGGAAGGAACGCCGAGCAGAGCTGGCAGTTTCCAAGCGGCATGCCAGGAATTCTTCGGCTCAGCTTCATAAAGCTAATGAGACAAACAGCAGAGAGAGTGCGTTTGCTGTGAGGGAAATGCTACAAATGTGGATCTACAAAGCATCTTCAGCGTTTCTGTCTGGCTTTGCAGAGACAAAATGCTGCAGTCCAGAAGAAGCAGCAAGAGAGATGCAAACAAGGAACTAAATTACAGCTTGTTTCAGCTGTATATTGTCTAAACCAGGGAGAAAAGGACTGGCTTCTGGCTTCTGGATGTGCTTGTCACATTTCTAACCAGAGAAATTATTTTACATCTCTGGAACCAGCAAGTATTTACCATGTTAAATTAGGAAATGGGCTAAAGGTTTCTGTTGAGGGAATGGGAGAGTGTTATGTCCCTAGTTTATCTGCAACATTAGAGAATGTCTATTTTGTGGCAGAGTTAAATTTTTGTTTTCTGAGTGTTGCCTGTCTCACAGAAGAAGGCGATCCATTTCATTTGCTGGCACAACATGTGATATCAAGAGAGAAGGGGAGTTAAAAAGGTTGGCCTTTATCACATGGTGCCCAATTTATAGAGTTGTATGGGTGCAATTTGTAACAATAACCCTCCTCATAACAAGTGTATCCATTTGTTGCATAGGCGATTAGGCCATGCTGGTTTTCAAGTTATAGAAAAAATGATAAATCCCCAAGGGCCATCCAGCCCTTCTTCTGCCATGCAGCAGTACATAGGATCTTCGAGTTGGAAGGGACCCCCAAGGGCCATCCAGTCCAACCCCCTTCTTCTGCCATAGAGGAATACATAGGATCCTAGAGTTGGATGGGACCCCAAAGGGCCATCCAGTCCAGCCAGCCCCCTTCTTATTTCATGGAGGAAGACATAGGATCCTAGAGTTGGAAGGGATCCCCAAAGTATTGGAAGGGCCATCCAGTCCAACCCTCTTCCGCTGCCATGAAGGAATACATAGGATCCCAGAGTTGGAAGGGACTCCCAAGGGCCATCCAGTCCAACCCCCTTCTTCTGCCATGCAAGAATACATAGGATCCGAGAGTTGGAAGGGACCCCCAAGGGCATCTATTCCAACCCCCTTCCTCTCAGAGGAAGAAAGTGGCTCAGGAGCCAGGCGGTGTGTGTTTGACCAGCCCCCTCCTTCCCCAACCAGCAACAACCTAGGAACCATCAGCAGCAAAGCTGAGCAGCATATTGCCTGCCCCAGCTCCCCTCTTCATATCATCTATGATTTGTTGGAGGGGGAGAATGCCGATCTGGGTTGTTTTACAGAAACCTGGCTGGGGGAGGATAGTAGTGTAACCTGGGTTGGAGTGGTTTACAACTGTAAGCTCATTGCTCCCCAACAGCTGGGTACTCATTTTAGCGACCTTGGAAAGATGCAGGCCTGAGTCTAGCCTGGGCCCTGTCTAGTATTGAACTCGCAACCTTGTGGTCTATGAGTGAGTGGCTGCAGTACAGGCATTTAACCACTGCTCCACCCCATTGCTTAACAGACTCCCTAGCCGAGCAGACACAGCTGGTCGCGGAGCTGGTGTTGGAGTCCCCCAGACTTCTTGTTCTGGGGGACCTCAACATCCCCTTCGAGTCCAGCTCATTAGATCTCAAAGGTGCAGCTCGGGAGTTCATGGCTTCCATGACAGCCATGGGCCTGTCCCAATTAGTTTCAGGTCCGACACATTGTGCTGGTAATACACTTGATGTGGTCTTTAGTACGGATCAGGAACATCCGTGGGCAGAGGTAATCCAAACTTCTGCTCTGTCATGGCCGGACCACTTTCTGGTCAAAGTTGGACTGAAGGCTACTACCCATATCCCTATTAAATGATCCGCCCTCGAAAGCTGATGGAACCAAGGTTCCAGGAAGCCTTAGAGAGTTTTATGGTTGGGAACGACGGTGATTCTGTCGAAACCCTGGTTGATACCTGGAATAACGATCTTACCAGGGCTATAGACACTATCGCTCCCGAGCGTCCTTGCCATCCCATTTCGAATAAAAGACTGTGGTACACAGAAAATGTTCATCAAATGAAGCAGGCTGTGCAACGACTAGAGCGCCGCTGGCAGAAGCATCGATGTTTATCGGATAAGACACGTCATAGCAACATGTTGGATTCCTATCGAGTGGCAATAGATGCAGCAAAGAATTCTTTCTATGCTGCACATATTGCATCCGCAAAGTCTCGTCCAGCAGAGCTGTTCAGGGTAGTTAAAGAATTAACTCAATTGGCTCCTCCCCTGAACTTGTTATTGGAACCAACGAAAGCCTGCTGTGATGCTTTTAATGACTTTTTTGCAGATAAAATCTCTCAGATAAGGGCTGATCTGGATGCGGGCATTATAACAGAACCAATAAGAGAGATGTCCAGAGCCTCTGTGGACTGTATTAAACTGGATCGATTTGAGTTTGTAAATACCGATGAAGTGGACAAGCTTCTTGGATGTGTAAGGAAGACAACGTTCCCTCTTGATAATTAACACATCCTTCAGGGAGGGCAAATTTCCATTGAGTCTAAAATTAGCGGTAGTTAAACCGCTCCTGAAAAAGCCCTCCCGTGATCCCCTGGTAAGAAATAATTACAGACTGGTCTCTCTATTACCATTCTTGGGGAAAGGGATCGAGAGGACAGTTGTCTTCCAGCTCCAGGCAGTCTTGGATGAAGCTGATTATCTGGTCCTATTTCAAACCAGCTTCAGAACGGGATACGGGGTTGAGATTGCCATGGTCGCCTCAGTCGATGACCTCCGTCTGAGTATCGACAGGGGAAGTGTGACCCTGTTGGTGCTCTTGGACATCTCAGTGGCATTCGAAACCATAGACTATGGTATCCTTCTGGGGCGCCTGAGGGAGTTAGGTATTGGGGGCACTGCTCTTCAGTGGCTCCTGTCCTACCTCTTAGGCAGATCCCAGATGGTGAGGCTGGGGGATAGCGGCTCTTTGAAAAGAGAGCTGACATCTGGAGTCCCTCAGGGCGCCATTTTATCCCCCATGCTGTTTAACATTTACATGAAGCCACTGGGAGAGATCATCCGGAGATATGGGGCACGGGGTTATCAATATGCTGATGACACCCAACTCTACTTTTCTATGTCTCTGACTGCTGCGGTAACTAAGGATAGCCTCGCTCCTCTGGATGCCTGCCTTGGGTCGGTAATGGGCTGGATGCGGGAAAACAAACAGGTTGAATCCAGAGAAAACGGAGGTGCTTGCGGTAGGTACCCCAGGTCTGGGGAAGGAGATTTATCAACCTGTCCTAGAAGAGGTCACACTTCCCTTCAGGGACAAAGTACGCAGGTTAGGAGTACTCCTGGACTAATTTCTGCAGTTGTTATCCCAAGTCGATGCGATGGCCAGGAGAGCTTGGAATCAACTTCGGTTGATTCGCCAACTGCGCCCCTACCTGGACCGAAGGGACTTTGAAGCAGTAGTACTTGCCCTGGTAATCTCTCGCTTGGACTTCTGCAATGCGCTCTACATGGGTCTACCTTTGTACCCAGTTCAGAAGTTTCAATTAGTTCAAACTGCAGCAGCCAGGCTGGTTGCCGGAACATCTTGGGTAGACCACATTACATTTGTATTAAAAGCTCTGCACTGGCTGCCAATTAGCTTCCGGGCGCAATACAAAGTGTTGGTCATTACCTTTAAAGCCCTACATGGCTTGGGCCTGAGATACTTGAAGGAACGCCTCTCCCCACACAATATGCCCCACACCCTCAGAACTTCAGGGAAGAATCTATTGGAATATTATAATACTAGACTAAAAACAACTTCACAGAGATCATTCATGGCCGCAGCTCCCAAGCTATGGAACAGCCTGCCTGAGGAGATCCCTCTTATTACTACATTAGAAGCCTTTCAGAAGGCGCTTAAGACAGAGCTCTTTCGGCAGGCCTCTCCACCTGATCTCCCTAATGTAGTCTAAGGCTAATAGTACCATCTGATTTGGCCTCTCGACGATGAAGAAGAAGATGATTAAATTTTTAATTAGATGTATATTACACTACTCTGGGAGTATTATAATATTGTATTTTATTATATGGATTGTTGGCTTTTATTATTGTTATTATGGTTTTTAAACATTGTATTTTTGCACATTGTTTTATACTTTTGTTGTAATCCCACCTCGATCCACAGGGAGAGGCGGGAAAATATGAATAAAAACTATTATTATTATTATTATTATTATTATTATTATTATTATATAGATATCTAGCTGTGCATATGTGTATATATAAATATATGCACATTACAAATACATACACACACACATATAGAATAAAAGGTATAGAGGGAGAGTGAATGTGTGTATGTAAGTTTAGATATACAAATAAATGTATATATGTATATATATAATGTCATATGGAAAGTTTTTATATATATTTTATATATATATATATATATATATATATATATAAAATTACATTTATGTTTATTATTTATAATTTTATATAATATAATTTTCACTTCATTCTGAGCAACGAAGTGCTCTTGAGGATACTCTAACACTGCGCCTCTATAGTTTGACACACTTCATTTGGATTTAAACTTGTTCAAATTTATTGGTACCAAGAATAGTATTTCTAGCTCTATCCTTTCCTATCTCTGTGGGCTCTTGGAGGCTCCTCCTCTTCCTGTTCCTTCTCATTCATAGCTCTAAGGCTCTACTATAGAGTCCAATGACGCTCCTCCTCTCCATGGTAGGCCGCCATCTTACGACTTGGCGGAAGTGAGGCGCCAGGTGACGTCATCGGCTGTGGCTCTGGCTCCGCCCCTTCTCTTTCCCTCGAAGTGGGAGGGGGCGCTTCCGGTGGCCCAAGGAGGAGGAGGAGGAAGAGAGTGAGTGGGAGGTCTGGCCTTGGGGCACCCCGTCCTCCCCCTGGGACCCCCCTCCCTCCCTCTGGGAATTGGGGTGGCTGAGGGCTCCTGGTGCATGACGGGATATGTGACCCCCTCCCAAAAAAGGATTGTGGGATATATAGTATGGAGAGGCATCTCTAGATGTGTGTTGGGGGCGGGAGGCCTCCAGACAAGTTGTATTCCCCCTGGAAGAGGAGGCACCGCTCCCCCACTAAGGACACCTTCCTCTTGTACTACAGTCCCTATCATCCCCCCCAACATGGCTCCAGTCAGAAGGATTCTGGGTGTTGCATTCCCCCTGGAAGAGGAGGCACTGCTCCCCCATTAATGATACCTTCCTCTTGGACTGCAGTCCCTATCATCCCCCCAACATGGCTCCAGTCAGAAGGATTCTGGGTGTTGCCTTCCCCTTGAAAGAGGAGGCACTGCTCCCCCACTGAGGGCACCTTCCTCTTGGACTACAGTCCCTATCATCCCCCACTAAGTACGACTCCAGTCAGAAGGATTCTGGGTGTTGCATTCCCCCTTAAAAAGGAGGCCTGGAGGGGAGGCACTTTTCCTCCTCTGCTCAAGGAGGCTTTCTCTTGGACTGCATCCCTCTCTACGTATGACTCCAGACAGGGGGATTTTGGGTGTTGCATTCCCCCTGAAAGAGGAGGCACTGCTCCCCCACTAAGGACACCTTCCTCTTGGACTGCAGCCCCCAGAATCCCCCACTAAGTGTGACTCCAGACAGGGGGATTCTGGGTGTTGCATTCCCCTTTAAAAAGGAGGCCTGGAGGGGAGGCACTTTTCCTCCTCTGCTCAAGGAGGCTTCCTCTTGGACTGCAGCCCCCAGAATCCCCTGGGCAGCAGGGCTCCAGACCTCACCTGGCTTCATGAGGACAAAATGGCTCATTGCCATGATCTCCTGTGGGATGCTGGGATTTGTAGTTTGTGGAGCGATTCAGGATTCCCTGCTAGAGAATTCAGGAGACTAAACCAGAACACTCTAAGGGCCTCACAAACTACAGATCCCTGGGTCCCTGGATAGGAGAGAGGGCCAAAGCAGTTAAAGTGAACTCAGGCCAGTTGGATCTGGCCCCCTGCGAAGGACAAGGGGGGTCCCTTGGGGGAGGAACGGGGGGGAGGGAGATCCAGGGCTCTGGTGGGGTCTTGGGGGGCCAGAAGGGACTCAGGCAGAGGGGGCCCACTGGGAGGGGGGCCCAGAATCCAGGAGGAAGGAGGGGATCTCTTTCCCAGCCCCCTTTTAGGGTCCGATCCGGTTCCAGGGCCCCTCTTTGCTCTTGAGGGATGATGGGACTTTGGGGGAAGCAGAGCCTGACCTGCCTCCTTCCCTTCTTCTTCCTCCCCAGAGGAAACTGCGCCTGACGGACGGACGGACGGACAGAGAAAGAGAGGAAGAGGAACTGCGCATTCGGACGTCGGAGGATGGAGGAGAGCCTTCCGAAGGAGCTCCAGGGGGAGATGGAGGAGCCCCAGCAGCTGCGGAAAGGTATCGCTGAGAGAGAGAGAGAGAAAGAGGGGAGACCTCCCCAAGACCCCTTCCTCTTCTTCCTCTGGCCTCTTTCAGTCCCAAGATGGCCTTAGAGAAAGGTAACTGACCCCTGAGACAGAGAAAGAAAGAGGGGAGACCCCCCCCCAAGACCCCTTCCTCTCTGCCCCATGGCCTTCTTCATCTGGCCTTTCTTAGTCCCAGGTTGGCCTTAGAGAAAGGAAGGTGAACCCCAAGGAAGAGGGGGACCCCCAAGACCCCTTCCTCTGCCCCATGGCCTTCTTCCTCTGGCCTCTCTCAGTCCCTGGTTGGCCTTAGGGAAAGGTAGGTGAACCCCAAGGAAGAGGGGGACACCCAAGACCCCTTCCTCTCTGCCCCATGGCCTTCTTCCTCTGGCCGCTCTCAGTCCCAAGTTTGCCTTAGAGAAAGGTACGTGAACCCCAAGGAAAAGTGGGACCCCCAAGACCCCTTCCTCTCTGCCCCAGGGCCTTCTTCCTCTGGCCTTTTTCAATCCCAGGTTGGCCTTAGAGAAAGGTAGGTGAACCCCAAGGAAGAGGGGGACCCCCAAGACCCCTTCCTTTCTGCCCATGGCCTTCTTCCTCTGGCCGCTCTCAGTCCGAGGATGGCCTGACAGGTTTAGTTTCCCAAATGTTCAGGACCAGAAGTATTTTGGGTTTTAGATTTTAGAATATTTTCATTTTGTTGTTGTTGTTGTTTCTCCCCATGAATTGAGGCAGGAAACACCAACAGACCAACATGTACACAATATCAGTTAAAAACATAAGATCAGTTAAAAATGGACATTTATTTAAAAAAACAAACATGACACATACGCATTACACCAATCCACGCTTAAATTTTATCATTTAAAATTTATGATTTAAAAATCATCTGGTTAGGCCTGCCAGAAGATGATGATAATAATAATAATAATAATAATAATAATAATAATAATAATAATAATAATTTTTATTCATAGCCCGCCCCTCTGCGCGGCAATCGAGGCGGGTTACAGCATTTTAAAAAACAACGAAGTTGTTTCTCTAAGGCCAACCTGGGACTGGTCTTTTATCCTGTTTTGAATTCAGAAAACGTATTCAGCAGTCAGATCTCTTTTGGCTGGTCATTCCGCAGTTTGGGGTTCCTAAAGACAAAACCTCCTCTGACTGAGAGTGGCCAAGGTAGTCCTGGCCGAAGAGCGTAGATGTCTCCCAGAGGACCTGAGCGTTTGGGGCTCTTTGTATGGGAGGAGGAGGTCCTGTAGGGAACCTGGACCCAAACCATGGAGGGCTTTCAAGGTAAAAACCAGCACTTTGTCCCTTGCCCAGAAACTAACTGTGGAGTGACTTTAATATTGATATGACATGATCACTCCTGGGTCTCCCAGGGATCCATCTGGCTGCCGTGTTTTGAACTAAATGAGGTTTCCAGACTTGTACAAAGGTAGCCCAATGTACAGCAGAAGTCTAGCCTTGGGGTTACCAGTGTGTGTGCTGCCATCTTTAAGTGTTCCAGCTCTAGGTAGAGGCACAGCTGACATAATAGCCATCTTGGCTTTCGCATCTATCTCAGCTGATATCTGAAGCGATGGATCCAGAGCACTCCCAAGCTGGAAATACAGTCTTTCAGGGGGAGAGTAACCCATCTAGAACTGGTTTACACACCTCCAGCCCCAGATTAGGACCCTTGATAGTCAGCACTTCTGTCTTGTCTGGATTCGGGAACTCTTCCAATTCTGTGATTCTATGATAACATATCTTGATTTCAGTAGGGCCTTTGAAAGGGTCCCCCATGACATTATTGCAAATAAGCTAGTCAAATCTTCTGGAGGAGTTTATTCCTGACGTTTTGCCAGCATCCGTGGCTTGTGTCGTCAGAGAACGCTGCCATGGGAGTGAGTTGGATATATATATATACTGTGTGACCCTTGGTTGAGAGAAAGAGATTTGCATGTTAATCTGCCTGTTGGTCTGTTCTTGAATGGCAAGGCCTCAGGATGTCTGTGGAATGAGCGATCGACTGTCTGCTGGGAAATCCCCTGGGTCCCGTGTGGAGTTCATTTGCATATGCCGAGTCTTGATTTTGGTGTTTTTCGGGACTGGTAGCCCAACTTCATGTACTTTCAGGGTTTCTTCTTTCCTCTTGAAGTTGTCCAGGTCTTTGTGGATTTCAATGGCTTCCCTGTGCATTCTGACCTGATAGTTGTTGGCATGTTGTTGGCATCGTCCAGAATTTCAGTGTTTCCAAACAGCATTTTATGTCCAGGATGATTTATAATGTATTTGCTACTGCTGATTTTTCTGGCTGACCCAGTCTGCAGTGTCTCTCACGTTACTTGATTCATGTTTGAACACTGCTTTTGGTGGTCTCTATGTAGCCTGGTCTGCAGCTGCAAAGTATGCAGTAAACTCCTGCAGCCGTGAGAGGGTCTCTCCTGTCCTTCATTGAGGACAGCATTTGCTGGATTTTCTTGGTCAGTTTGTAGATCATTTCACAGAATCATAGAGCTGGAAGAGACCGTGAGGGCCATTCAGTCCAAAGCATCCCTGACAGTGACACTTATTTTGGAGTTTATTTTGAGCTGAGATATTATATAGTTCATGACAATTGTAGAAGATACATATATTGAAAGTCATCTTTCTAACAGAATGATTTTCCAGCAATGGAGGGGAAATATCCTATACTGGGTTGGAGGTAAGGGGAAGTGGGCAGGTGGGGGGGAGCGGAGTGGCTCTCATTCATAAAAACAGCTTGAACTTGACCAGGATGCCTGTCTGGTACACAGTCCACTTCGAGTGTATGTAAATCATTCTGCGGACCAGGGATAATTTGCAGATTCTGCTAGTATACTGTCCACCCTGTTGTCTAGCAGACACCCCTAACCCAGTGGTCCCCAACCTTTTTATTGCCGTGGACCGGTCAACGTTTGATAATTTTTCCGCGGCCCACTGGGGGGGGGGTTGCGGCGTCGCATTGATTATTAAATCAAAACAATCTCAAATATAAACAATTTTAATTTAATTGTATTTAAATGTGGCATCAAAATAAAATACAGTTACAACAAAATTAACTTAACATTTTAACTCTAGATTCTAGTGACTAGAACGCTAAATCAATGAGAACCCTTAAATTTGTTCTGGTCACTGATATAAAGCAGCTGCAGTGCCGGCTGCTTGTTAAAGATCAGCAGCCCGGCCGCGGCCACTTTAAATCAGTGACCAGCGGGTGCTGCTGCGGGCCAACACTCCCCTGCCCATCGTCCCCTGGTTGAGTTAAAAAGTCTAGGGTTGGAGGGAGGACACACACACCAGGCGTCCTCCTTTTCCTGGACAGGCCCTCCATGCCACCCTTCTGCCCAAGAGGGATTCCCAAATGTCCTCCATTTTGAGCAGAAGCACGAGTGCGTTTCGCTTTCTGGAGCAGAAGGGGGTTTGTTTGGATGGCCTTTGAGGGTCTCTTTTTTCCCCTCCCTCCCCTCTGGTGCCTCTTTCTCTGGGGGTGACCAGACCTCCTCACCACAAAGATGTAGGATGTTCGAGAAACAAATCGAGGACTTTATACACACACACACACACACACACACACACATTATATAGTGTGTGTGTATATAAAGTCCTCGATTTGTTTCTCGAACATCCTACATCTTTGTGGTGAGGAGGTCTGGTCACCCCCAGAGAAAGAGGCACCAGAGGGGAGGGAGGAAAAAAAGAGACCCTCAAAGGCCATCCAAACAAACCCCCTTCTGCTCCCTGTCACAGGTGCCTCTTTCTGGCCGCCGGGGAGCAGCTCCTTTTCTCTGTGTGTGTGTGCGTGTAACTTTCCCAGAAGTGGTGCCCCGGATCTCTCTTCTTCCTCGCTCTCGGCATCCTCCCCTTGGAAGCCAAGCCAAGCATCCCTCCTTCTCTGCCCAGGAGGCTGGCACACACCTGCTGCCTGGGGAGGAAGCAGTGGGAAAAGGAATAAAAGGCGAGGAGGAGGAAGAAGAAGAAGGGAGCGTGGTAGCTGCTTCGGAGGAGGCCAAGGAAGGAAGGAGAGAAAGAAAGGAGGGGGAAGGAGGGAGAGAGGAAAGGAGAAGAGGGGGCAGAAGAGAAAGAGCGAAAAATAAGGGAGAGAGGAGGCGAAAGAGAGGGAAGGAAGGAAAGAGAGAGAAAGGAGGAAGGGAAGAGGAAAGGAAGGAGAGAAAGAGAGGAAGACAAGGAGAGAAAGAGGGAGAGAGGGGGAAAGAGAGGGAAGAAAGGAGAGAAGGCAAAAGAGGGGGAAAGAAGGGAAGGGGAGAGGGGGCGAAAGAGAGGGAAGAAGGGAGTGAGCTAGAGGGGCGGGCCTAAGGGTTCTCCTCCTCCTCCTATTGGCAGGGATTGGCTGTCGGGGGCCCTGCCTCGGCCTCCTCCCTCCCTCTCCAGCTAAAGCGCTCAGGCTGGCACTCGGAGGTGGCCAGAGGAAGCGGGCATGAGAGACACGCTCCCGAGGCTGCCTCCTCCTCCTCCTCCTCCTCCTCCTCCTCTTCCTCTCGCAGCCCGGTACCATTTGTTCTGCGGACCGGTACCGGGCCGCGGACTGGGAGTTGGGGGTCACTGCCCTAACCGAGCTGACAGAGCTGGTCTCGGAGTTGCTGCTGGAGCCCCCCAGACTTTTTTGGGGGATGCAGACAGGCTAATAGGGTTGTTTTGGGGTTGACCTGAGGGCACAGTCTTTACATGACGCAGACCAAAAAAGCGCCCCCTACTTGACCTTTCCGGTTAAAGTGCACTTTAAAAAGGAGCTGCTTTTTCCCTCTCCTTCCCGAAGCATGCGCACTTTCAACGGGACGTCGGGGTGCAGCGACAGAGGTTTGGCGGAAATAAAGGCTACCCGAGCACAGAAGCCACCGGTGTGAATGCACGTGTACAGGTGCGCTGCATTTAGAGCTGCCCTTGGGGAGCATGCGCTCATTGAAAAAAACAAATTAAAGCATTTTTAGGGTTCAGGTGTGAGCGAAACACCGTAGGTGCGTCTTTTCAGAACCCTAGCAGTAACCCTAATTTTCACATTGTGCATGCGCCAGAGCGGGAAGGTGAAACTGTTGCTACTGGATGTTACATTGTGTGAAAGAGATAAAGGGGAAAGTTTCACTTTTAAGCTGGCCCCCCACATAAATTCCAGCACCATTTTCCCAGGGCAACTTTTGCCAGCTGCAGATCTTCACAGCAGTCCATTTCGGGGCTTCCTTTGTCCACAGCGGGAACAATGGCACAGCCATCCACAAGCGGAGAGCCAAAAAAAGGGAGGTGGACCTATGCGGAGATGGCCGACCTCATAGCTCTGTGGTTGCAGCCACGCATTTTGGAGAAATTGAGAAATTCCTTCTTGAATGCAGAAACATTTAAGGAGTTGGCAGCAGCCATGAGGGCCAAGGGCTACCAACGCACATGGGAGGAGTGTCATCGGAAGACCAAAAACCTCAGGTCCGATTACAAAAAGTTTAGGGACCACAAGGCCAAAAGTGGACGGGGCCCCTTCTCCATGTTCTTCTACAAGGAACTCCATGCCTTCCTCGCCAGGGATGAATATGCACCAGCAGTGATGTCGTGAGGGTCCCAGTAGGCCAGACAGCCAGAGCAGAAGCCATGAAGGACATCTTCGAGGGAAAATGCACCCAGGAGCTTGTGCCCCCTCAAGGTAAGATGCACCAGGGGCCCCTGGGAAAGGGTGCAGGGGACAGCACTAGGGTGGCCACAGGGCAGAGATGACCCCATTCCTTGTCACTTTTAGGTGACCAGGAGGAACATTCCGACTCAGATGAGACATCCTGCAGTCAGAGGGCTATGGACATCTCTGCCATGAGAGCACCGTCCCGCGCCTCCACATCTCCGCACTTCACATTGGAGCAATACATCTTCCAGGACCAGTAGCCACCATGATCGCTCCCTTGTCCCAAGGACAAGTACAGCACTTAGCGACAACGAGAGCGAGGGAGAGGAGAGGGCAGGCCCTGGACCATTCACCCAGCTGATCAACCAGGTCCAGGCTGCACATGGTAAATTCCCTGTTATGACAAAAATTGCATGCCGTCGCATGTATGCCTGCACCCCCCTCAAAAAAACAATTTGTATGGCTTTTGTGACGTTTTTTGCATCAGTTCACCGGTTTGCAGAATTCCCCCCCCCCCCCCGCATGCCACTTTCGCACCCTAGTATGTGGGGGGGTAGAGGAACGTTCATCCATGTGTCCCATTCACCATGTCCCTCGCATGACCACCACCTGCATGCATCCAGTGTGCCTACACAAACCTCCCTGGCATGTACCTCTCCCCTCCCCCCTGAAATGTGCAGGAGATGTTGTGTGTGCAAATAGTGTCCTCTGCCATACATGTCCCTAGAACGAGAAGTAGCACAACAGAGACAGGAGCAGAAGGATGAAACAGCTAATGCCAGAGCTGCAATGCCACCAGCAGCCCACCTGGCTGACATCAGAGGGAAGAGGACATGTCGCTCAGCAGCCGCAGCAAATATGAGTGCTCAGCAGGAGTTCATGGAACACAGCATAGAACAAATGGAGAAATCACTAGAACAGGATAAACAAATTGTTGAACATTCCCATCAACTGACGGAACGTTCTATGAACTAGCTGAACATTCCTATCAACTGAGGGAGGGCGAGAGAGGGGATCGGAGGGAGCATGATTAACGCATGGCACACGAGCAGCGGCGTATCGCTGATGCCATACAAAGGCAGACTAGTCTGATGGGCCGAATGGTGGATGTCATGGAGGGGCCCCAGAGGGCCATGGCTGGCAGCGGGGAGGTTGTGCAGGAGGGTGGAAGAGGGAGGGCTATCCTCCAGGGCCAGCAAGAGGTGACTGTGGTGGTCGGCAGAGGGAGGAGGGGTCACTTTCCACCCCTGGGTGTCGAGCCTGCTGTGGGGAGAGGTAGGAGGGATAGGGGTCCACCCATGCAGGAGGAGGCTGCTATGGAGATGGCGATCATTGAGCCACAGCCCTTAGAAGAGTCTAGCAGCCTTCTCAGCAGTGATGTGGCAGTCCCACCACCCACTGCCCGCCCACAAAGGCAGAAAGCAAGCAGAGGGGGGTGGAGATGCTGCGACGAGCACCACTAAGTACTGAGGCAGCCATTGCCTAGTAGTCCCCACCTATGCCCACCTCGCTGCTTGCCACCACCACCGCACACCATGCCCACCTCACTGATCGCCACTGCACACCATGCCCACCTCACCGCCGCTGCTCACTGGTAGCCTGTAGGGATCCTTCAACGGACCTACATGTTAGAATATAGATGGGTTATACAGTCAAAGGTGAAATGTAGAGATGTGTGTCTGTAATTTTCCTCATGAAAACAGCATCTAGGCAAACAAAAACAACTCAGTTCAGGTGGCCAGAGAGCCATAACATAAGAAGGTTCTATCTGGGAAAACAGCCATGTTCAATAACAAGAACAATAATAAAAGTTAGGATGGGAAAACAGACCACGTTGTGGATGATGGACAGTAAGGGGCTGGGTTAACAAACATCATATACAGAACATTCAATCAACTGGAGGTTAACACCCAGAAGGTGGAGAAGGGGCAGGACTGAGAAATCCTTTGTTTGGGATTGTTTGTATTACATGGTCTTCTGGAATGTTTCTTCTTTTCTCCTCTCTTCACTTCTCGCAATGGATTTATAATTTGTTTATATTGCTTTACAATGTAACCTTAGGATCTGGAAACATGGATCTGTAACTTTTTTGTTCAGCCGCATCAGCAAGATGTGATCCTGTAGTGGACTGTATTTTTACTTTGCTTATTTTTATTTTTCTGCAACAATAAAGCTCTACTTTTAGAAGCTTGCATTTTTGTTCCCTGGCTCTGCTGGTTTTACAAGCACGCTACACCACTATTATCCAACAATGGGTTATGGTGCCCAGGAAGAGATTCGTCTCCTGTGAGAGCTGGATTTATGGCCTCTCAGACACGTCTTCAGCAGCGCAGATGGGGAACAGAGGATGTGCTGTGCCTCGCACATTCCTGGCCTGGACTTTAAGCTGTAAATAAAGCATTGCTTTTCTGCATGATTTAAAGGAGCTGTCTGGCCGGTTGGCTGAATGTGAAGGCTTTCTAAGGAACTGAGTTCTGGCCTAAGCATTTAAAGAGACAGGTTTTTTTTCCTTTGGGAGGCTGGAGTGTGGCAAGCTACTTTGAGACTCTTTGTGTTACAAGTGGAAGCCATAATGGAGGCTACTAAATTTCCAAAATTGATGGATGGAAATTACGTCTCCTGGTGCATTTATGCACGAGCGTTACTAGTTCGGGAGAATCTTTGGCAGTCAGTCCAACATGGTATTCCGCAGGTGCCTACTCCAGCTGAGACAGAAAGGAATGAGAGAGCTTGTGCTACCCTGCAACTCATTCTTTCTGAAGCGCAATTGAATCATATAAGGGACAAATCTGTAGCTAAGGACATATGGGATACCCTAAGGGACATTCACCAGTCTTAGTTTTTTGTGGGTTTTTCAGGCTGTGTGGCCATGTTCTAGAAGAGTTTCTGACGTTTCGCCAGCATCTATTCACCAGTCTGCTTCAGCGCTAGCCAAAATGATGTGGTGCAAGCGACTGTATGGGCAGAAGATGGATAAAGGTCAATCTCCAGAACACCATCTGGAGGTGATGAGGGACTTATTTACCCAAGTACATATGAGAGGTGTGGAAATCTCACAACAACAACAGGCATACATTCTTCTTGAGTCCTTATCGGCAAGTTTTGACAACATTTTGCATGGTTTGCAAGGAGTGCCTGAAGCACAACTTACTATAGAGCTAGTGGCTTCTAGAGTCTTGGAAGAAAGCCAACGCCAAAGGTTTGAAGCCGAGCAGCGCAAGCAGGCGTCTAATAATAATAATATTAATAATAAAATTTATTTATATCCTGCTTATTGAAAAAACAATCCAAGTGGCTTACATAAAAACCATACAATATAACCCCAAAAACCAACCCCCCTTAAAACAGTATTAAACATCTCATAATTAAAATAATAGTAACCATAAAAACAATTCATATAGACAATAACAAATAAAACACTCACAAACCAACAAACCCCGGCCATTCCTCATCCATCAAAATGATGGGGCCATGAGAGGAAAAAGGGGCCAGGTAACCTAAGGGGGCTGGATAACCCAAGGGGACCGGGAAGCCCATGGCTGGGATAATTAATCTGGAAAGGCCTGCCGTCTGCAGCTTCAAAGTCCTCAAATGCTACAGAGGGACCGTCCAGAGAGATGCAGATGGAAAAGGCAGCTGTTTCCAAAGGAAAAATTTGTTATTACTGCAAGAAGGCAGGTCATCTAAGGAAGGACTGCAGGAAACTTGCAGCAGACAACAAGAAGAAGAATCAATAACAACAACCCTTTGGGGGAAACAAAGGAACTGCAGCGGTTACACAAGGCTGTGACAGTGTGACTCAATATGTGGTGAGCCAAGCTTGGATTTTAGATTCTGGTGCCACCGCAAATATGATAAATCCTGCGCTACTCAGAAACAAGAAGCCCTCCACAGTGAACTCTGTTGCTCTAGCTGATGGGGCAGCAAGAGAAATCCACGAAATGGGAACTGTCTACATTCCTGGGTTTGGTAAAACTTTTGATAATGTTTTGTGTGTGCCTAAATTACAAAACTGTTTAGTTAGTGTGTCTGCTTTGACCACAGAAGGGTATACACTGCAATTTGTGGGGGATGAATGCATAATTTCCAAAGATGGGGAAGTTTGTGCAAAAGCTATAAAGAAAGACAGAATCTATAAGGCAGAATGTGCAGTTGTACAAAATGTGCCTTTGCATTCAAACTGTATTCATTATTTTCACAGAATAATGGGTCATGTTGGTTTTAGAAGTCTTGTGAAGCTGGAGGAAGTTTGTCCAGATTTTAAAATGTCACCCTGTTCAAATCACCTGGAGTGCTTGGTTTGCATCAGGATAAAGTTGAAAGGTTTTCCTGTGGCAAAGCGAAGCAAATTTACAGCAAAACGTCCATTTGAGGCTGTGCATTGTAATATTTCTGGTCCTATGGTTGCGACACTAGGGGGCAGCAAATATTTCATGGTGATTGTGGATCGCTTCACCAGGTTTTCTTATGTGAAACAAAGAAAGAGAAGGGTGAAGAGAAGGGTGAAGCAGGAGAAAGATTTAAAGAATGGGAGAACATGATTGAAAGGGAATTTGATTTCAAAGTGGGGTCTTTGATCACAGACAGGGGAGGCAAATTCTTGTCTCACACTTTGGAAAATTGGCTAAGGAAGAAGGGGATTAGACACTACACAACTAACCCTAGAACTCCTCAGGAGGATGGAATTGTGGAGAGGAGAATAGCCTTCTTGAAACAGATAAAAGATTGTATGATGCTAGATGCAAATGCTCCTGAGAACCTCTGGGGGCAGGCGATTCTTACAGCTAACTTTCTGGCAAACCGCACTTGGAACTCAGCTGTAAAGAACACTCCTTATCACATGCTTTACAAAAGAGCACCTAATCTGAAATACCTTAGTGTGTTTGGGCAATATACAAATGTCTATGTGCCAGCTGCTTTCAGGAAAAAAAAATCAGCCCAAGTAGAGAAGGTTGATGTTTGTGGGTTATTCAGGGAATAGCTATAGGTTTCACCTTGGTGATAGAGATATATTGCTTTCAAGAAGTGCAAATTTTGAGAAACATTCGGGTTGGGAAAAGGTGCACTCCAACAAAGAAGTTTTTCTGAGGTTGGGCGAGTTAGGAACACCTACCAGAAATGGATGGGTGGTGAAAAAGGAGTCAGCTTCTTCAGACAGCGAAGCAAGCACATCAGATCAAACAACACAAACCCGACCAACGACATCCAGGATGTCTGAAACCAAGAGACATAGAGATAGGGAGCCTCACACAAGTTCTGACACTGAATATGAGGGAGGTAAAACAAAAGTTTTCATCCCAAGACGCACTCAAAGGGTCCAAAAACCACCAGATCGATTTGTAGTGCAGGAAGCTAGAGCTTGCACAGTTGTGGTTGATAAACCAGAAAGTTACAAAGATGTGCAAAATTGTCCTGATGAGGAAAGGTTGAAATGGGTGTCTGCTATGGAGCAGGAGTACAAGTCTTTGACAGATAAAGAGGTGCTTGAGATTGTTGATAGGCCTTCAAATCACAAAGTGATTGGATGCAAATGGGTGTACAAGAGAAAGATGATGCCTGATGGTAGTCAGAGCTACAAAGCTAGGTTGGTAGCAAAGGGTTTTGCACAGCAGAGATTTGAAAATTTTGACAAAACATTTTCTCCAAGCCTGAGAGCCTGAGATTGGTTTTGACTTTAGCAGCAAGGAGGGGTCAGTTGGTGCAGCATTTTGATTTTGAGACTGCATACTTGAATGCTTGTCTTGAGGAAACTGTGTTCATGGAACAACCTTTGGGTTTTCAACAAGACAGTGACAGAAAGGTGTACAAGTTGAAAAAGGCTTTGTATGGTTTGAAACAGAGTGCTAGGAGTTGGAATCTTCGCATTCATGATGAGCTTGTGAAGCTTGGTTACAAACGCAGCATTGCTGACACGTGTGTTTACACAAAGGGAGATGTTACATTGGTGATTTATGTTGATGACTTGTGTGTGGCAGCTAAGTCTAAACAGGAGATTCAGACAGTGAGGAAGGAATTGTCAAAGAAGTTTGTTGTAAAAGATTTAGGTCCTCTCAGATCCTATCTTGGAATTGAAGTGCAATGGACTGAGGATGGCAGTTGTTTATTGAGTCAACAAAGAAAGATTGAAAGTCTGATAGAGAAGTGTGGATTGCAAGATGCAAAAATAGCCAAAAGTCCTATGGCAGTTGGATATGTCAGTGATGAAGGAACTAGAAAGTTTGAAAATCCAGTTGTATCAAAGTCTTGTTGGGAGTCTGATGTTTATAGCTAAGGCCTGACATTTCGTTTGCAGTTGGTGTGCTTAGCAGAAAGACAAATTGTCCGAAGTTTGAAGATTGGACAGCAGTTAAACATTTGTTGAGATACCTGAAAGGTAGCTTGGGCAGGAAATTGAAGATACAAAACAGTCAAGTTGGACTAGAATGCTTTGTGGATAGTTCTTTTCCTTCAGAGCTACATGACAGAATGTCAGTTGCAGGTTGGAGAGAGTGCAATAGTATGGAGAAGTAGAAAACAGGGATATGTAGCACAAAGTACATGTGAAGCAGAGTTTGCAGCATTGTCAGAATTAGTCAATGAAGTTGAGTGGATTAAACAGTTGTTACAGGTAAAGTTGTAGGCTTTCATGGCTGGCATCCATAGTTTTTTGTGGGTTTTTCAGGCTGTGTGGCCATGTTCTAGAAGAGTTTCTACAGGAGTTTCTACAGTTGTTACAGGATTTGAATTAGGATTGTCCTGTACCGGTTTTGATCAGTGAAGATTCTCAATCATGCATTGCCATGTCGGAGGCAGAAAATTTGAAGTGCAGAACAAAATACATTGGAGTTAGATACCAAAATGTCAGAGAATTGGTACAGAAGAGAGTTGTGCATCTGCAGTATATAGAATCAAAACATAATTTGGCAGACATTTTGACAAAGGCATTGACAAGTGATAGACATGACCAGATGTCACGTCAACTAGGGATGTCATCTTGAGTATACAGATCTAGCCATCATGCTAAGTTAGTCTCACAACATATATTAGTGTGCTTCATACACACATCTATACATTTCAGGAGGGGATTGTTAGAATATAGATGGGTTATACAGTCAAAGGTGAAATGTAGAGATGTGTGTCTGTAATTTTCCTCATGAAAACAGCATCTAGGCAAACAAAAACAACTCAGTTCAGGTGGCCAGAGAGTCATGACATAAGAAGGTTCTAGCTGGGAAAACAGCCATGTTCAGATAACAAGAACAATAATAAAAGTTAGGATGAGAAAACAGACCACGTGATGGATGATGGACAGCAAGGGGCTGGGTTAACAAACATCATATACAGAACATTCAATCAACTGGAGGTTAACACCCAGAAGGTGGAGAAGGGGCAGAACTGAGAAATTCTTTGTTTGGGATTGTTTATATTACATGTTCTTCTGGAATGTTTCTTCTTTTCTCTTCACTTCTCGCAAAAAAGACACCGTTTAGGAAGCCAGCTGGGAAAGTGGTGGGGGAGGGGAGGGACAGGAATGTCATGTAGGCCGCAGTTATGCAGCCAGTACCCCTCCCCTCAGGGACCTACTTTCAGCCATGGGAGGCTGCTGTGGGTGCAGAGGGATGGCAGCGGGTCCCTCTGCCTCCCTGGCTGGACCGGCTTCCCCATCAGAGGAGGGGGAACTGGCAGGGTTCCCCTCCGTCCCTGTCACCGCCTCCACCGCATGCCTGCATTGGGAGAGAAGGGAAACACCAGTAGAACCCATGGGATGGGGACAAGAGAGAGGGGAGGGATAGGGAAGAGTGAGGGGGAAGGGAGGGCATGAGGGACCAGGGCAAGGGCCCAACACTTACCAGGCTGCCGACGATCCTGCCGTCGAGGGCGGGCAGCCCTGATCTACAGCTCCCAGAGCTGCTGGTAGAAGGGTGGGCAATGCCGAACTGGAAGATGCTCCACATAGTCCTCCAGGGCCTTGAAGAAGACCCCCTTCAGTGCCTTAAATTTAGTCCGGCACTGTTGGGGGGTCCTCATGAAGCCCTGGTCTCTGAGGGCCCAGGAGGCCTGGGAAAAGTACCCCCAGTTTGGCTGGTTCAGGGCTTGAAGGAAAATTCCCACCTCCTCATTGCTCCAGTAAGCAATGCAGATGGGCACTCTCCTCGTGGCCACCATTGTTGTCCTGGGGATCGACGGAGGTCTGCGGGAGCATTTATGAGCAAATGTTGCGGGGGCAGATGGCCTTACCTGGGCCCTGACCAATGGAGACCCTCATGTGAAAAGCTTGAATGTGATCCCCAATGGTTGCCCTCTGGGCTACCAATTGATACAGTTGAATGGGCCATTAGGAAAGCTGCCTGTTGGGGATTTGGCAACATTGTCAGAGGTTTCAGTTGGTGGTTTGTGCACTGTATCTTTCTATTGCCAGGAAATCTGGCACCAGGTGACCCCTCCATGCCTTTTTGTGTGTGTGTCTGTGTGTGCCTCCCTTAGGCTCATGTTCAAGGATAACTACACATGAAAGCAGGATTGCCATCCCTAAACAGAGTAGGGATCATAGTATCTCATCATGGCATAGCGCAGTGGTGTCCTACATGAATGCAAGTCATACACAGAGTGAGGATACCAGTACATATTTATTGAAGTACTTAGGCTCATGGCATACTACAGTAGTGTCCTACATGAATGCAAGCCATACACAGAGTGGGGATGATAGGCAATGTGGTGTTGAAGTGCTTAGGGTCATGGCATAGTGCAGTGGTGTTCTACATGAATGTAAGCCATACACAGAGTGGGGATGATAGGCAATGTGGTGTTGAGGTGCTTAGGGTCATGGCACAGTGCAGTGCTGACCTTGGGTTACAGTTGGAGAAGAGGGGATGATTTTAGATCCTCCTGGTCTCAAAGAACTCTGCCAGGGCCTCCCTCACAGCCTCCCCTTCTCTCTGCCTCACGAGGTCATTGTCCTCCATGGGTGCCCCCAGGGTGGGAAGCGCTGCCTGTAACGCTTTCCCTCATCCAGGACCCTTCCCTTGGTCTCGCAGATGTTGTGGAGGATGACACAGGAGGCGTTGATGGGGACGACATTCTCCTCTGCCACAAGGAGCGGGGCAGTGAGACACTTCTACCGAGCCTTCAGCCACCTGAAGGCCCTTTCCACCACATTCCTGGCGCGATTCAGCCTCCTGTTGAATCCTTTCTGCCTGGCATTGGTGGTGTCCTGGTAGGGCTTCATCAGCCACATCCGAGTAGGGTAGGCACTGTCAGCAAGCAGGAGGGGGCTGATCTGCTAGCGGTGGGGTTCCCTGGCACGTAGATGCCAGCCTCCATGGCCTGAAAGATGATGGAGTGCCTTGCCACCCTCGAGTCGTGAGTCGATTCAGCCCAGCCCAATTCCACATCCACAAAGCATCCTCAATGATCCTTGGTCCCCTGGAGGACAACAGAGTATCTGTCCTTTCGGTTGACAAACTCATTCCTCCTCTCCAAGGGTGGCACGATCAGGCAGTGGCACTCGTCTACGGCACCCACTACTTGGGGGAAGCTGAGCTCACCAAACACTTGCATGATCTGTGGGTGACAAGAAGGGGGAGAAGGGGAGGATTAATGTTAAACAGTCATGGCATTTGCCAACTGATGATATTTTCCCCATCCCTGTGCAGGTTCGTCGGCCCTTGCTCCCGAGTATACAGGAGGACTTTCACTGTATGCAGAGTCATGACCCACTAGGCATCCCTGCGCAGCTTCATCGGCACAAGGTGCCAAGTATACATTACTGGCTATTGACGTTTTAGGCGTCCCTGTGCAGTTTCATTGGCCTTAGCAGCCGACTTTGTAGGGTGACAGCCTCACTGTATGCCTTGTCATGACATGGCATGTTCTGCACAGGAGGGAAAAGTGACGAGTATGTGAGAGTGTCCTTACCTGAGCGACGTTCCCCCAGGTACACTGTCTGTGACAGGAGTAGCTTCTCCATGCTGAACTCAACCAACACTTCCTCCACAGTGGTTTGGCCGACCCTGAACTGCTCTGATTCCTGCTTGTAGCTGGCTCTGTGGGCTCTTTTCTACCGGGATAGCCTTCCTCATCACGGTGTCTTCCCACTGCATTTCTGGACGCAGTACTTCTACTGTCTTGTGGAAGAGGGAATGGGGCATTCGGAAGAACATCCTCCATTGCTCATCCAACCAGATGTATGTGACAAACCCGTCCCACCAGTCGGTGCTTCTGGGGAACATTCACCAGCGGTGCGGGGCTCTCTCAGGGGGCATCAGAACGGCGGCGGCGGCAATGGTAGTAAACCGTGCAACTTGTCTTGTGGCACTCAGTTTCACAGGTGTCACTTGTGGGAGCACCAAGTCATCACTGTTGTCTTTCGTGAATGTATCTGCAGAAGGGACCATGGTGGAGGCTGCTGTGGCTGTGCATTGGAGGCTGAGTACCAGTGCGGAGCACTCGGTTGCTGAGGCAGCCATGATTTCTTTACAACACATAGTGCACAGGTCCTGAGCACTGCCAACATTTCTGTTAAAGGGGCCGTGTTGTGTCTGCGCACGTGTGCATGTGCCACAGAGAACAAAAACAAAACAAAATTAAAGCTGCCACTGCCACCCGTGCAGTGACTGCATTCCTTTTTGGGGTAACCTCGGGGCTGGCAGTGCGGTTGCTGAGGCTTTTATAGAGCCTCGGAAAAGCTGCATTAACGGGCCCCAATGCGGTTGCTGCGTCCCCACTTAGTGCACCCTCAGGGCACGCAATGTGGTTGCTGCAGTTTTGGAAAAAGGCAAATTCAGGTCACCCTTTCCTTCCTGTCTGCATAGCCTCCTAGTCTTGGGAGACTTCAACATCCCTCTTGTCAAATCTCACAGGTGCTGCTTGGGAGTTCATGGAGTCCATGACAAACATGAGCTTTGTTGTTGTTATTATTGAATTTTGAAGTAGCAGGCTTGTGTGTGTGTGAGAGAAGAAGAATCCATTCAACAGAGTAGTCCATGCAGCAGGACGGCCTGTAGCAGAGAACACACCAGCACGCAGGCAGATATCCAAGCTTCTAGTAGTAGACTTTATTATAGGAAAACATAGGCAAAATAAAAAAAAAACTACCAAGACCAATCAACCATCACTTTAGCCAGACGTGGCGAACAGGAACAAAACTATAAATCCTTAATTCTATATTGTGAAAAATTAGTCAAGCTACAGCTTCAGCAAAATAAAGAAAACTTAATCCATACTGTAGAAAGTTTTAGAACAGACTGACTCCTATGCCTGAAACACATTTTCCCAGCCCACCTTTTCTCCACCTCTTGGGTGTAACCCTCAGGTTAATTGGTTGATCTGTACATGATGTATGTTAACCAAACCCCTTGTTGTTCATCTTTTACCACATGATCTATTTTCCCAAAACATCTTTTATTATTGTAGTCACTGTATAAACAAAAATTCTTTCCCATGTATTCCAACTTGTTGACTTCATTTGTTTTGTCTCTTCAGACACCTGGACTGAGATGTTGTGTTAGCAGGCCTAGAAGCATATTTCTCATCATGGAAAAAATACAGACACACACATCTTTACATTTCAACATTGACTATATATCCCATCAAAATCCTGACAAGCTTACCCCAGTTGGTCATTCGGCCTACTCATTGTGCAGGTCTCTAGTACAGAACGGGAATATTCGTGGGTGGAGGTTATTAACACCTCTGCATTGTCATGGACGGATCATTTCCTGGTTAAAGTTGAACTAAGAGCCACTGTTCGCCCTTCCGGGGGTGGTGGACCTATTAGATTGATCCGCCCTCAAAGGCTAATGGAGCCAATTGGCTTCCAGAAAGCCTTGGAGGGTTTAATGGTTGGCAACATCAGTGATTCTGTCAAACCTTTGGTCAATACCTGGAATACCAATCTCACCAAGGCTATTGACACAATTGTTCCGAAGTGTCCTTTCCAACCCGCTTCTAACTGTAAGCTTGGTATACGGAAGAGCTTAGGAGGATGACAATGATTGGAGCACACCTGGTGGAAAACTTGACTCTTATCTGACAAGACTCGTCATAGGAACTTTCTTCGTTTCTATTGAGAGCCAATACGTGCAGCGCAGAGATCTTTCTTTTCTGCACGTATTATGGCTGCAGAGTCCCATCCAGTAGAGTTATTTAGGGTGGTAGTGGAGCTGACACGGGTTCCACCTGCGCAGAACCCACTACTTAAACGGCCTGCTGCGACGCGTTTAACAACTTTTTCACAGATAAAATCTCTCAGATAAGAACCGACTTAGATGCCAGTATTGATACAGAATCAACAGATGAGGTGTCCACCACCTCCAGTAATGAAATTTTACTGGATCGGTTCAAATCTGTGAGTACCAATGATGTGGACAAGCTCCTTGGTAGAGTGAGGAAAACTACCTGCCCTCTCGATCCTTGCCCATCATGGCTGGCCGTCCGGGGGGGGGGGGGGAATGTCTTGAGGGTGTTCCTTAGGAACATCATCAATGCATCCCTCAGGGAGGGTTATGTTCCACCTTGTTTAAAGGAAGCGGCACTCTGAAAAAAACCTTCCCTGGATACAAATAGCTATAGGCCATTTCTGTTGTTACCTTTTTTGAGTAAAGTGATCGAGAGGGCGGTGGCTTTTCAATTTCAAGCTGTCTATTTCCATTTCAAATGGGCTTTAAGACAGGATTTGGGGTCAGGACTGCCATGGCTGCCTTGACTGATGACATTTGTTTGACCATCGACAGGGGTAGTGTGACTTTGCTGGTGTTCTTAGACCTCTCAGCAGCTTTTGACACAATAAATTAGAACATCATCTTGGATCGCCTGAGAGGGTTAGAAATCGGAGGCACTTCATTGCAATGGTTCCGTTCCTTCCTCTCGGGTAGATTCCAGAGGGTGTTGCTCAGGGACAGTAGCTCCATTAGGAAGGAGCTTAAGTGCGGCGTCCCTCAAGGTGCCATCCTGTCCATAATGTTATTTAATATCTATATGAAGCTGCTGGGAGAGATCATCCAGAGACATGGGGTGGGGGTGTTATCAGTACGCTGATGACACCCAGATATATTTCTCCATGTCTTGGTCATCAGCCAAATGGTGTCTCTCCTCTCAATGACTGTCTTAAAAGCAGTAATGGACTGGATGAGGACAAATAGATTGAGACTGAATCCAGATAAAATGGAGGTACTCACACTAGTGGCCCCGAAACTAGGTATTGGGATACAACCTCCAATCCTCAATGGGTCACACTCTCCACTAAAGACTCTGTTCGTGGTCTGGGGTGCTCCTGGATTCGTCGCTTCAGATGACTAAACAGGTGAATGTGACGGCCAGGAGTGCATGTTATCAGCTTCAGCTGATACGCCAGCTGCGCCCTTTCCTGTAAGTAAGGGACATTGAAACTGTGGTACATGCATTGTTACCTCTCACCTTGACTTCTGCAATGTGCTCTACATGGGGCTCCCCTCGTGCTTGGTCTGGAAATTTCAACTAGTAGTCTCCAGTACATCTAAAAGAGACCATATAACACCAGTACTGAAGTCTCTTCACTGGCTGCCTATTAGTTTCTGAGCCCAGTACAAGGTGTTGGTTATCACCTATAAAGCCCTAAATGGCTTGGGTCCAACCTACCTTCAAGACCTCCTCTGCCCATTCACCCCACACACTTCAGTCCTTTGCGAGGAATCTTCTGTCAGGATGATGGATGATGTGTGTTGCAGTAGTTTTACCAATCAGCAGAGTTGACAAGAAAAGCTGACTCTTCTGCTGCACCCCGCCAGACTTCTTCCCATCTGGAACTTGATGACACTGCCTCAGCTCTTCAGCTTAACCAGCAGTCAGGAAAACACACCAGTTGTCAGCAAATAAAATTATGCTTTATTGCTACAACTAAAAAAGCTATGTACAGTCCTTGTATATTTACAAAACAGTCCTTGGCAACACACCATGCAGCAATTTACCAGATGAACCTCCCAGCTCTCTCTCTCTCTCTCTCCCTAACAATACCCAGACAAAGGATTTTGTCTCCCCCCAAGCTACCACCCACTTGGGCATGTACGTTCTAGTTATTTGGATGAACCCATATTTCCCAGACTTTCAGTTCATCCCCTGTTGTTGATGTCATTGTCCATGTGACCTGCCATGCTGACGTTGTGTGTTTTGGTCAGTACATTTCCTTTCCCAAAACACCCTATTGTTTTTCTCTTCTCTGGTCCTCTGTTTTTGTCTGGTGTGACACCTGTTGTTTGGCTGGCCCAACTTGTTTTCAAAAGTTCCTCATACATCTTATCCATTTCATGTCTGACTGTATATCCCATCTATCAAAATCCTGACAAGCCCCTCCGAAATGTAAAGATGTAGAGATGTATGCATCTCACACCAGTTGGAAGAAACGGTTTTGCCAACAGTCTCAAGAATTTGATCAGGAGGGCTTTAAACTGAGTTATGTGGGGAAGGGAGACAGCGTCCTGGAAGACAAAAGTACTGGAAAAAATAGTCAAACTGTCATAGAGGAAACAAGGCAAACAATACAGGGACCCAACAGTGGGAGGCAAAAAAACATGCACAGGCAGCAAGTAAAGGGGACACATGGTCTTAGATGTCTCTACACTAATGCACAGATCATGGGAAATAAGCAAGACGCGCTTGAACTCCTAGCAGAACAAAGCAAATATGATATAATAGGCATCACTGAAACCTGGTGGGATGAGTCTCATGATTGGAATGTAGAAATAAAGGGGTATAACCTTTTCAAGAGAAACAGGCCAAACAGGAAAGGAGGAGGAATAGTATTATATGTCAGGGATATTTACACCAGTGAAGAAATCCAGGACATTCATCCTGGAAGTCAAGTGGAGAGCATCTGGATAAAAATTAAAGGGGAGGGAAACAGCAGGGATGTTAATGTGGGAGTCTACTACCGACCCCCAACTCAGGCAGAAGAATTGGATGATGCCTTTCTAGAACAGATGACCACACACTCAGAAAGGAGAAATATAGTAGTGATGGGTGATGGGTAGGGCCACTGTGTGGAGAAGATGGGAAAAAGTTAACGGGACAGAGAAAAGGCAGAATTACTCAACACCTTCTTTGCTTCAGTCTCAGAAAAGGCAAAGGGTGCTCAACCTGAGGATAATGGAGCAGAGGACAGAATAGGAGAATTTCGGCACAGAATAAGTTAAGAGATAGTACAGGAATACCTGTTTAATTTAAATGAATATAAGTCTCCAGGACCAGACGAATTACATCCAAGGGTACTAAAAGAACTGGCAAACATAATATCGGAACCATTGGCAATAATCTTTGAGAACTCCTGGAAAACAGGAGAAGTCCCAGCAGATTGGAGGAGGGAAAACGTTGTCCCCATCTTCAAAAAGGGGAAAAAAGAGGATCCCAACAATTTTCGTCCAGTTAGTCTGACATCAATACCAGGAAAGATTCTGGAGCAGATCTTTAAACAGAGTCTGTGAACATCTGGAAGGTAATTTCATAATAAAAAAAAGTCAACATGGGTTTCAGAGAAACAAGTCATGCCAGACAAACCTGATCTCTTCTAGAACATGGCCACACAGCCCGAAAAAACCCACAAAAAAAACTATGGATGCCGGCCATGAAAGCCTTCGACTTCACAAAACTGATCTCTTTTTTGATAAAATTACCAGCTTGGTAGATAAAGGGAATGCTGTGGATATAGTACATCTTGATTTCAGTAAGGCCTTTGACAAGGTTCCCCATGACATTCTTGCAAATAAGCTAGTAAAATGTGAGCTAGACAAAGTAACTGTTACATGGATTTGTAATTGGTTGACTGGTCGAACACAAAGGGTGCTCAACAATGGTTCCCTTTCCACCTGGAAAGAAGTAACCAGTGGGGTGCCACAGGGCTCTGTCCTGGGCCTAGTGCTATTCAATATTTTTATTAATGACTTGGATGACAGTATTGGGGGCATAGTTATCAAATTTGCAGACAACACCAAATTAGGAGGAGTAGCTAATACCCCAGAGGACAGGATCAAAATTCAAAATGACTTGAACAGACTAGAAAGCTGGGCCAAAGCTAACAAAATGAAATTCAACACAGAGAAATGTAAGGTACTGCACTTACGGCAGAAAAATGAAAAGCACAGACTTAGTCACACTAAGTGTGACTCCAGACAGGGGGATTCTGGGTATTGTGTTACCCCTTTAAAAGGAGGCCTGGACAGGAGGCACTTTTCCTCCTCTACTCATGGAGGCTTCCTCTTGGACTGCAGCCCCCAGAATCCCCTGGGCAGCAGGGCTCCAGACCTCACTTGGCTTCATGCGGACAGAATGGCTCATTGCCATGACCTCCTGTGGGATCCTGGGATTTGTAGTTTGTGGAGCGATTCAGGATTCTCTGCTAGAGATTTCAGGTGACTTGCCTCACAAACTACAGCTCCCTGGATCCCTGGATAGGAGATAGGGCCAAGGCAGTTAAAGTGAACTCAGGCCAATTGTTTCCTGGCCCCATGTGAAGGACAAAGGGGGTCCCTTCAGGGAGGAATGGGGGGGACTCCTGCACCCCCAGAGATCCAGGGCTCTGGTAGGATCTTGTGGGGTCACAAGGAAACTAGGCAGAGTGGTCCCACTGGGGGGGCCATAATCCAGGAGGAAGGAGGGGGATCTCTTTTCCTTTTAGGGTCTGATCCGGTTCCAGGGGCCCTCTTTGCTCTTGAGGGACGGGACTTAGGGGGAAGTAGAGCCTGACTTGCCTCCTTCCTTTCTTCTTCCTCCCCAGAGGAAACTGCGCCTGACAGATGGACGGACAGAGAAAGAGAGGAAGAGGACCTGTGTGTCGGACGTGAGAGGATGGAGGAGACCCTGCTGAAGGAGCTCCAGAGAGAGATGGAGGAACCTCAGCAGCTTCAGAAAGGTAACTAAGAAAAAAAGAGGGGGGACCCCCAAGATCCCTTCCTCTCTGCCCCATGGCCGCCTTTTTCTGGCCGCTTTCACTCCCAGGATCGCCTTAGAGGAAGGTAGCCGACCCCCAAGACAGAAAGAAAGAGGGGGACCCCCAAGAGCCCCTTCCTCTCTGCCCCATGGCCTTCTTCCTCTGGCCGCTCTCAATTCCAGGTTGGCCCTAGAGAAAGGTAACTGACCCCCCAAGAGAGAAAGAATCATAGAATCCTTTGATATACAATAATCAGTCTTTGCTCCAGGCTATTTTCAGCCTATATCAAGACCTCCAAAATCTGTGTTCTCCCTCCTTCCCTGAAATCCCTAGCCAGTATTTCTCGGCTGTCCATAAGCAAGCAGCTGAGTTCATTTTTCTACAAGGAGTGCAGAGTCTCTAGGTAACTATTTTGTGTGTGAAACCTTTCTTTCTGATTTTATGTATCCTCTGTGTGTATGTGTGTGCTTGCTTATTGATTTATTTTTCTCTCTTAATAAAAGTTCCATTCTTTTGGAAAAATGCTGTTTCCCCAAAGGCTCTTCCCTCCCTCTCCCCCAAGAGCCCCTCCTCTTTGCCCCATGGCCTTCTCCCTCTGGTCGCTCTCAGTCCCAGGTTGGCCTGACAGGTGAAGTCTCCCAAAGGTTTGGGTCCAGAGGTATATTGGATTTCAGATTTTGGAGTATTTTCATGTTGTTGTTGTTGTTGTTGTTGTTTCTCCCCATGAATTGAGGCAAGGAACAACAACAGACCAACAAGTGCACAACATCAGTTAAAAACATAAGATCAATTAAAATGCATATCTATTTAAAACGGGTTGGCAACCCCTGGCCCCCATCCTGCCGCCGTTGCCACACTGCACACAAGCACGGGCACCATTTTGGTGTCAAAAATGGCACCCGTGCTTGCACACAGTGCCGTTGGACATTCTAAAATGGCACCACCCACGTGCCCCCCAGCCCCAGTTCCATTCCCCCCCCCAGCCCACCAGTAACAAAAGTTGCCGACCCCTGATTTAAAAGAACAAAATTGACACAAATGCATTAGACCAATCCACCCTTAAAAGGTCATTTAAAATTTACAATTTAAAAATCATCTGGACAGACCTGCCAGAAGAGACTGGCCTTTTATCCTGTTTTGAATTCAGAAAACGCATTCAGCAGTCGGATCTCTTTTGGCTGGTCATTCCGCAGTCTGGGGCGGCTAAAGAAAAAACCTCCTCTGACTGAGAGTGGCCAAGGTAGTCCTGGCCAAAGAGCGTAGATGTCTCCCAGAGGACCTGAGCGCATGGGGCTCTTTGTATGGGAGGAGGGAATCCTGTAGGGAACCTGGACCCAAACCATGGAGGGCTTTCAAGGTAAAAAGCAGCACTTTGTCCCTTGCCCAGAAACTAACTGGCAGCCAGTGGAGTGACTTTAGTATTGATATGACATGATCACTCCTGGATCTCCCAATGATCCATCTGGCTGCCGTGTTTTGAACTAACTGAAGTTTCCAGACTTGTACAAAGGTAGCCCAATGTACAGCGCATTGCAGAAGTCTAGCCTTGAGGTTACCAGTGTATGCGCTGCCATCTTTTTAAGTACCTCAGCTCTGGGAAGAGGCGCAGCTGATGTAACAGCCATCTTGGCTATCACATCTTGGCTTTTGCAACAATTGGCTCCACAGATGGTGTCATCGAGAACGATTTGGATTCTTGGATCATGGGCTGCGGTTCCATGAGGGCGGACTCCTGGCAAGGGATGGGCTGCATCTCACGCCAGTTGGAAGAAACATTTTTGCCAACAGTCTCAAGAATTTGATCAGGAGGGCTTTAAACTGAGTTATGTGGGGAAGGGAGACAGCCTCCTGAAAGACAAAAGGACTGGAAAAAATTTCCCCTGCTCTGTGCATTAGTGTAGAGACATCTATAAGACCATATGTCTCCTTTACTTGCTGCCTGTGCATGTTTTTTTGCCTCCCACTGTTGGGTCCCTGTACTGTTTGCCTTGTTTCCTCTATGACAGTTTTGTCATAGAGGAAACTGTCATAGAGGGAACAAGGCAAACAGTGCAAGGGTTCAAAAGTGGGAGGCAAAAAAAAAAAAACATGCACAGGCAGCAAGTAAAGGGGATATATAGTCTTAGATGTCTCTACACTAATGCACAAAGCAGGGGAAATAAGCAAGATGAACTTGAACTCCTAGCACAACAAAGCAAATATGATGTAATAGGCATCACTGAAACCTGGTGGGATGAGTCTCATGATTGGAATGTAGAAATACAGGGGTATAACCTTTTCAAGAGAAACAGGCCAAACAGGAAAGGAGGAGGAATAGCATTGTATGTCAGGGATATTTACACCAGTGAAGAAATCCAGGACTTAAATCCTGGAAATCAGGTGGAGAGCATCTGGATAAAAATTAAAGGGGAGGGAAACAACAGGGATGTTAGTGTGGGAGTCTACTACAGACCCCCAACTCAGAAGAGGAATTAGATGATGCGTTTCTAGAACAGATGACCACAGACTCAGAAAGGAGAAATATAGTAGTGATGGGTGACTTCAACTATCCGGATATTTGCTGGTATTCAAACTCAGCAAAATCCTCAAGGTCTAGCAAATTCCTCACTTGCCTCAAAGACAATTTCATTGTTCAAAAGGTGGAAGAGGCAACGAGGGAGTCAGCTATTTTGGATCTGATCCTAACTAACAGGGAAGACTTAGTTAATGGGGTGCAAGTGGTTGGATCCTTAGGCGGGAGTGATCATGTCCTCCTGGAGTTTATTACACAGTGGAAAGGAGAAGCCAGGCATAGTCAAACACACATTTTAGACATTAGGAAAGCTGATTTTAGTAAACTAAACATTTTTCTGAAAGTTTTCTTCTAACGAATCAAATTGATAGACTGATGAATCAAGTGATGAATTTATTATTGCACAATTATTGTTGATCTAATTACTGTTTTTCTCAAGGGATTAATTATATTGAACTTTGTATTATTTGAATGATTAATTAATTATTGGGATGAGATACTTAATTATTTTGATTAGTGGGTCTCTAGATTAATTGCTTAATGGAATTTCATTGACAGTTTGAATTGTAAAAATTATTAGTGTTTAGGAGATAACTGAGATTCAGTTAGATTTATTGATTCTTGATTTGTCAAAAAGAAAAAATTAATTACTTTTAAATTTTGTTTTTTGAGTGAACCAATTATTAAAAAAACTAATTGAGATTGAATTAATAAGCTTATAAATTTAATAAGTTCATATATATATATAATTACAAATAATTAGCTACTGATTGAAACATTTATTGAAATAACAAATTCTAACTAAAATGGCCACAGGTGTAAAAAGATCTACTGAAACCACATCAACATCTCAAAGAAGAGGTTCCACAGATGTGGATGCAGTCCCCAATTAGGGTGGTAAGGGAACTGACACAGGTTCCACCTGCACAGAACCCATTATGTCACCCGACAACGGCTTATTGTGATGCGTTTAAAACTTCTTTGCAGACAAAATCTCTCAGATAAAAGCTGACTTAAGACGCCAGTGTTGTAACAGACTCAATTGACAAAGTGTCCAGCAACTCCGATGATGAAATCATACTGGCTCAGTTTCAATCTGTGAGTACTGATGACGTGGACAAGCTCCTTGGTAGAGTGAGGAAAACAACCTGCCCTCTTGATCCTTGCCCTTCGTGGCTGGCCATCCGGGAGAATGCCTTGAGGATGTTTCTGAGAGACATCATCAATGCATCCCTCAGGGAGGGTCAGGTCCTATCATGTTTGAAGGAAGCGGTGGTTGTGCCGCTCTTGAAAAGACCTCCCCTTGACCCTCTGGACATGAACAGCTGTAGGCCAGTCTCCCTACTACCTTTCCTAAGCAAAGTGATGGAGAGGGCGGTTGCTCTTCAACTTCAAGCCTTCTTGGAGGAAACCGATCATCTAGATCCATTTCAGACTGGCTTTAGGACAGGATATGGAGTTGAGACCGCCATGGTCGCCTTAGCTGATGACCTTCGTCTTGGCATAGACAGGGATAGTGTGACCCTGTTGGTGCTTCTGGACCTCTCAGCAGCTTTTGATACAATAGATCATGACATCCTCTTCGAACGCCTGAGAGAATTAGGAATTGGAGGCACTGCATTGCAGTGGTTCCATTCCTTCCTCAGTCAGATTCCAGAGGATAATGTTCGGGGATGTTTGCTCTACAAGGAAAGAGCTTAATTGTGGCATCCCTCTGCCATTCTGTCCCTGATGCTATTCAACATATATATGAAGCCTCTGGGAGAGATCATCCAGAGACATGGTGTGTGTGTGTGTGTTATCAGTAAGCTGATGACACCCAGATATATTTCTCCATGTCTCAGTCTTCAGCTTTGACTGCAGATGGTGTCTCTCCTCTCAATGACTGTCTTAAGGCAGTAATGGACTGGATGAGGAAAAATAGATTAAGACTGAATCCAGACAAAACGGAGGTACTTACAGTAGCAGCCCCGAACCCAGGTGTTGGAATACAATCTCCAGTCCTGGATGGGGTCACACTTTCCTCTATGGACTGTGTTCGCAGTCTGTGGGGCTCCTGGATCCATTGCTCCAGATGATAAATAATAATAATAATAACAACAACAACAACAACATTTATTTATATCCCACCCCTCTGCATAATGCAACCGGGGTGGCTTATAACATTAAAAAAATAGATTATATATCCCACAATCCCACCCACCCCTTAAAATACATTTAAACAATAACGATTTAAAACACACTTAAAATACTAATGCAAGTAAACAAATAAACAATAACTGCAGCAGAAAGTTAGTTTACTTTCGTGACTTTAGGACTGGTTATATATAGTCTCTTCTTGATGTTCCCGAGACCAGCCTGGCTGCCATATTCTATACTAATTGAAGTTTCTGAACCCAGCATGAGGGTAGCCCCATGTAGAGCGCACTACAGAAGTCAAGACAAGAGGTTACAAGCGCATGTACCACAGTTTCAAGGTTCCTTACTTCCAGCAGAGGGTGCAGCTGGCGTATCAGCCAGAGTTAACCTTCCCTTCTCCAGGCTAAACATGCCCAGTTCCCAAAGTCTCTCCTTATAGGGATTCATCGTTTCCAGAACCTTCACCGTTTTAGTTGCCCTCTTTTGGACATGCTCCAGTTTTTCAACATCCTTTTTGAATTGTGGTGCCCAGAACTTGACAAAATATTATTCCGGGTGGGGCCTGACCAAAGCAGAATAGAGCGGCACTATGACTTCCCTTGATCTAGACCAGGGGTAGGCAACCCTTTTGAGCTGGGGGCCAGGTTGCTGTCCCTAAGACAATTGGGGGGCTGAAGCACAAAAATAAATAAATAAATAAAATATTTTTAAAAAATTTAAAAAAAATATGCATGCACATTCTCTCAGCCCTAGAAAAGCCATAGCAAAAACCCTGTCGGTATTTTACAAAGAAAACAATAAGAACAAGTAATAACAACAATAATATCATCATGGCCAGCGGGGAGCGGCGCGCCGGCAGTGGCAGGACCATCCTAGGGCCAGCCCAAAGGCCTCGGGGGGCTGCATCTGACCCCCGGGCCTTAGGTTGCCTAACCCTGATCTAGACCCTATATGTCTGTTGATGCAGCCTAGAATGGCATTGGCCTTTTTAGCTGCCCCATGCCACTCTTGACTCATGTTCAACTTGTGGTTTACTAGGACTCCAAGATCCCTTTCACACATAGAAGTCTCCTTAAGTGGATGTTTGATTAGGTTGTTTTATTGACTTTTATAATTGTTGCTTATTTATTTTTATAATGTTTTTATTGTATTTACTTTATTTGATTGTAATTTTATATACTGTTGCTCATTTTATTGGTGTAATCCTGCCTTGATCTGTAGGGAGAGGCGGGAAATATAAATAAGAATGTATTATTATTATTATTATTATTATTATTATTATTATTATTAAAAATAATATAATGATATAATTTATTTATATATCCCACCTCTCCCAACGGATCGAGGCGGGAGTACAAAGATAAAAGGGGAACAATACAACAACATTAAAACATAGCAATAAACCATAGCAAATTAAAAATGATAAAATTCATACAATTGAATTATTAAAATTACAATAGAATTAAAAATTATTAAGATTACAATAAAATTGAAATACCAGCCTATACCATAGGTGATGATGGTCTTCCTTCACCCAGGAGGTCTTAGGCCATATTTTTAATTTGGGTCAGATGGATAGGCCCACCGGAAGAGTTCCGTTTTGAGTGCCTTTTTGAAGGCCTCTAGCGTGGAAATAGTAGGACCTCTTCCGGCCGGCTGTTGCATAGTTTAGGGGCTGCAGCCCAGAATGATTTTTGGGAAGTAACTGTCAGTTTAGTGTTATGATAGTTTATTAAGTTCTTCCCTGATGTTCTGAGTGTGCGGGCAGATTGTGTGGGGAGAGGCATTCCTTCAAGTAACTCAGGCCCAAGCCAAGGAGGGCTTTATACGTAATAACCAACATTCTGTATTGTGCCCGGAAGCTAATCGGCAGCCAGAGAAGAGCTTTTAGCACCGTTGTAATATGGTTTGTTCTAGATGTTCCGGCGACCAACCTGGCTGCCGCATTTTGAACCAATTGAAGCTTCCAAACTTGGTACAAAGGTAGCCCCATGTAGAGCGCATTACAGTAATCCAAACAAGAGATTACCAGAGCAAGTACTACTGCTTCAAGGTCCCTCTGGTCCAGGTAGGGACACAGTTGGTGAATCAGCTGAAGCTGGTTGTTGTTGTTGTTATTATTATTATTATTAAGCCAGGTATCCCCTATCTTCTATCTATGCATTTTATTTTTTTGCCCTAAGTATACAGTACGTTACATTTCTCTGTGTTGAAATTCATTTTGTTAGCTTTGGCTCAGCTTTCTAATCTATGAAGGTCATTTTGAATGTCCATCCTGTCCTCTGGGGTAGAAGCTAATCCTCCTAATTTGGTGTCATTTGGCGACAGAACGCCACTGGACCCCCCAATGGTCACTCTCCAGGATGAAGAAGAGGAGCCATTGCTGAGCACCCTTTGGGTTCATATAACAGTTACCTTGCTAACCCACATTTTATTATCTTGTTTGCCAGAATGTCATGGAGAACCTTGTCAAAGGCCTTACTGAAATCAAGATATGTTATATCCACAGCATTCCCTTTATCTACCAAGCTGGTAATTCTATTTAAAAAAAGAGATCAGATTTAGTAAGAAGATTTAAAAAGAAGATTTAGAGCAAGAACTTGAAAAGGAAAGAATAAGATGGAGACAAGCAGAGATGGCAAATGAGATCATTTTAAGAGAGAAGGATATAGATTTTCAGTTGAGAATGAGACAGATGGATAGAGAACCTCAAATACAAACGCTTACTGGGACAAATAGGTTGCCTCAAATTGACATAAAGAGACTCCCGTGGTATTATAAAGGAGATAGCATTGACTCCTTCTTCACAAATTTGAGAGAACTTGGGAAGAATTAGAGATAAAGGCTGAGGAAAGAATGAGTTATTTAAGACCACAAATCTGTGGAGTATTATTAGAAATATATGCTGAAATGAGGGGAGAAGAATCCCAAAACTATGAGTTGTTCAAAGAGATGGTAAAACAGAGATTTGGGTTAACTCCAGAACACCATTGAAGAGAATTTAGAAGTCTGAAGAAAAAGAGGGGATGAAACCTATGCTCAATTAGGATGTAGATTAGATTACCTATTAAAAAGTTGGATAAATGGGTCTAAGGTAAATTTAACACAGGTGTAATGTGGTCTCTTCTAGAAGTTCCAGAGATCAACCTGGCTGCCATATTTTGAACTAATTGAAGTTAGCTAGTTATTACTCATGTATAAGTCTAGAAATTTTAGTCAAAAAATTGACCCCAAAAAACTGGATTGACTTATTCACGAATCAATGTAAGTACTGTACTTATAAAAAGGGATCGATCCCCTGGTGAAAGGTAAGAGTGTAATCTGTCCTAGAAGCACTGAACCCCATCTACTCTCTCATCCATCCAACCTTTAGTGTGACCCCAAACAGTTATGTCTGCTGGAATTTTAGAAGTTGTTTGGCATTGTTTTCCTTTGCTTCATCCTTGAGATCCTTTGTTACATGCCCCTAACTTTTACTCTTGACTTATTCATGAGTCACACAAAATCCATAGTTTTGGCCCCAAAACTTGTCCTTGACTTATAGAATCATAGACTCATAGAGTTGGAAGAGACCACAAGGGCCATCCAGTCCAACCCCCTGCCATGCAGTAACTCCCAATCAAAGCATCCCTGACAGATGGCCATCCAGCCTCTGCTTAAAGACCTCCAAGGAAGGAGACTCACTACTCTCCAAGGGAGTGTGTTCCACTGTCAAACCGCCCTTACTGTCAGGAATTCTAAAGAGAAACCTTGAAATGCAAGCATACTACTCAAAAAGAGATACATAGTTACAATTAGGTACTGCACTTGGGCAGAAAAAAATGAAATGCACAAATATAAGATTGGGGGAGCCTGGCTTGACAAGACTATATGGGAAAGGGATCTAGGAGTCCTAATAATAATAATAATAATAATAATAATAATAATAATAATAAATAAAATTTATTTATATCCCGCCCCTTTGAAACCAATCGGGGTGGCTCTCAACAGTAAAAACACATAGACAACAAGTTGAACATTAATCAGCATGTGATGTGGCAGCTAAAAAGGCCAATGCCATTCTAGGCCGTATCACTAGACGTATAGTATCTAGATCAAGGGAAGTAATAATGCCACTCCATTCTGCTTTGGTCAGGCCTCAGCTGGAATAATCCTGTGTCCAATTCTGGGCACCATAATTCAAAAAGGATGTGGCGAAGCTGGAGTGTGTCCACAGGAGGGTGACTTGTTGGTTATCGTAAAGCAATAGTATATTTTACAACTGATTAAGGCATGGCAGACTGAAAACAAACTGTGAAAGAAACAGGTGGTTTTAGGGCCTAAGCAGACTGCCAGAAATAGTGCACATTAAATTGAGGCACTGCCCTGGCTCAGTGCTAGGGAATCATGGGAACTGTAATTTATTGTGGCACCAGAGCTCTCTGACAGAGAAGTCTCAATGTCTCAGAAAAAAATACAGTTCCCATGACTCCCTAGCACTGAGCCAGGGCAGTGCCTCAATTTAATGTGCACTATTTCTGGCAGTATGCTTAGGCCTTTAGTTAATCTGAGTAAAAAGCTGAATCCTCAGGAAACCGCTCTCGAAAGGGGTTGTGTGTTAAACCCAAAAGCTTGGGAGCACACACAGGAGGAGCACAAGTAGAGCAGCACAAGCTCAGTGCAAAAGGCAGCAAAACTCAGCAGGAAAGTATTGCTGGAAGAGTATTTTCTTGAAAGCTCAAATCTAGAAGGTACGCTGTGATGTTTTGTTTATATGCTGAAAAAGAAGAGTGATGACCGAATTAAGCCATGAAGGACTATATTTGTTTTTCATTTCTAACCAAGCCTGAAGGACAGTTAGGCTCAAGGACAATATATATGCAGCTTATCTGAAAATAAATATTGGCTGTTCATTATTTCTGTATATAAAAGCCTACTGAGTCAAATCTTTTCACCTGCAAACCTTGTGTGGCAACTGTGTTTTCCATACAGAGGTTTGCAGGTGAATTCTGTGTAAACTGCAATAGACTCTGCTATAAAACCTTAATACAACTGAAATGTTGAAGGGTCTGGAAACCATGAAGGCTTCTGAGGAGAGACTTTGGGAGCTAGGGATGTTTCGACTGGGGAAGAGGAGGCTAAGGGCTGATATGATAACCTTGCTTAAATGTTTGAAAGGATGTCATAGTGAGGATGGAGCAAACTTGTTTTCTGCTGTTCCAGAAAATAGGACATTGAACACTGGATGCAAACTCCAGGAAAAAATTCCACCTCAACATTAGGAGGAACTTTCTGAGAGTAATTGCTGTTTGACAGTGGGACACACACTCTTAATGGAGATTTTGGTGGAGTCTCTTTCCTTGGAGGTTTTTAAACAGAGGCTGGATGGCCATCTGTCAGGATTGCTTTGATTGTGTATTCCTGCATGGCAGAATGGGGACGGACTGGATGGCCCTTGGCAACTCTATGATTCTGTGAATTGACATTGATTCTTAACCAGCTCCATGGTTTGTGTGCTTGGCTCCTAATTGGATCTCCTTTTTCCTCAAGCAGGTATTGAGCAGCAGAGTGAGAACTATGAGGAGCCACCTGGGACATCAAGGGAAACTATGGAGACTTTCATAGAAAAAGAGGAGTTTGGAAAAGCAAAGGAACTGAAAAGAAAAAGGGAAAACCAAATGAAGAATGAGAACAACTCTGCCTCTCAAAGTACTGAACATTCTGAATGTCTGACTTCATGGTCAAATCAAGTAGAGTGTCTTGTCTGTGGCAGAATATGCAAATGTAAATCACAATTAAACACACCCTTCAGCATTCCCATGGGGGAGAGACCATACAGATGCATGGAATGTGGAAAGACTTTCTCTCATAGTCATAATCTATATTTACATCAAAGAATCCACACAGGGGATAGACCATACAAGTGCATAGAATGTGGAAAGAGCTTCTCTTATCGTCAGCATTTACATTACCATCAAAGAACCCACACAGGGGAGAAACCATATGAATGCATGGAATGTGGGAAGAGCTTCAGTAGGAGTGGAAGTCTGCGTTCACATCAAAGAACCCACACAGGGGAAAAACCATATAAATGCATGGAATGTGGGAAGAGCTTCAGTCACAGTTCAACGGTACGTTCACATGAAAGAACCCACACAGGGGAGAAACCATATAAATGCCTGGAATGTGGGAAGAGCTTCTCTTCTAATCACCATTTACGTTCCCATCAAAGAACCCACACAGGGGAAAAACCATATAAATGCATGGAATGTGGGAAGAGCTTCAGTCTGAGTGGAAGTCTACGTTCACATGAAAGAACCCACACAGGGGAGAAACCATATAAATGCATAGAATGCGGGAAGAGTTTCAGTGAGAGTGGCTCTCTACATTCACATGAAAGAACCCACACAGGGGAGAAACCATATAAATGCATAGAATGTGGGAAGAGCTTCAGTGAGAATACAAAACTACGTTCACATCAAAGAACACACACAGGGGAGAAACCATATAAATGCATAGCTTGTGGGAAGAGCTTCAGTGACAGTTCAGCTCTACGTTCACATCAAAGAACCCACACAGGAGAGAAACCATATAAATGCATGGAATGTGGGAAGAGCTTCAGTCAGAGTGGAAATCTAAGTTCTCATAAAAGATCCCACACTGGAGAGAAACCATATAAATGCATGGAATGTGGGAAGAGCTTCAGTGACAGTTCAACTCTACGTTTACATCAAAGAACCCACACAGGAGAGAAACCATATAAATGCATGGAATGTGGGAAGAGCTTCTCTTCTAATCAGTATTTACGTTCCCATCAAAGAACCCACACAGGGGAAAAACCATACAAGTGTATGGAATGTGGGAAGAGCTTCAGTAGGAGTGGAAATCTGCATTTACATAAAAGAACCCACACAGGGGAGAAACCATATAAATGCATGGAATGTGGGAAGAGCTTCAGTAACAGTTCAGCCCTACGTTTACATCAAAGAACCCACACAGGGGAGAAACCATATAAATGCATGGAATGTGGGAAGAGCTTCAGTGACAGTTCAGCTCTACGTTTACATCAAAGAACCCACACAGGGGAGAAACCATATGAATGCATAATATGTGGGAAGAGCTTTACATTGAGTGTTAATCTACATTCACATGAAAGAATCCATACAGGGGAGAAGCCGTATACATGCAGAGAATGTGGGAAGAGCTTCAGTGAGAGTGGAAATCTACGTTCACATCAAATAACTCACACAGGGGAGAAACCATATAAATGCATGGAATGTGGGAAGAGCTTCAGTCACAGTTGGACTCTACGTTCACATGAAAGAACCCACACAGGGGAAAAACCATATAAGTGCTCAGATTGTGGAAAGAGCTTCAGCTCGAATGGGCAACTACATTTACATCAAAGATCCCACACAGGGGAAAAAACATATCTATGCATTGAATGTGGAAAGAGCTTCAGTCACAGTGGAGGTTTACGTTCACATAAAAGAACCCATTCAGGGGAGAAACCATATAAATGCATGGATTGTGGGAAGAGCTTCATTTGGAGTTGGACTCTACGTTTACATGAAAGAACACACACAAGAGAGAAACCATATAAATGCATGGAATGTGGGAAGAGCTTCAGTCAGAGTGGAGATCTATGTTCCCATCAAAGAATCCATACAGGGGAGAAACCATATCAATGCATGGAATGTGGGAAGAGATTCAGTGAGAGTGGAAATCTACGTTCACATCAAATAACTCACACAGGGGAGAAACCATATAAATGCATGGAATGTGGGAAGAGCTTCAGTCACAGTGGAGCTTTACATTCACATGAAAGAACTCACACAGGGGAAAAACCATATAAGTGCATGGAATGTGGCAAGAGCTTCACTCGGAGTGATAGTCTACATTTACATCAAAGAACCCACACAGGGGAAAAACCATATATATGCATGGAATGTGGGAAGAGCTTTATTTCGAGTAGCAATCTACGTTCACATCAAAAAACCCACACAAGGAAAAACCATATATATGCATAGAATGTGGGAAGAGCTTCAGTCACAGTGGAGCTTTACATTCACATGAAAGAACCCACACGGGAGAAAACTAGTAAAATATATGATATACAGGAAAAGCTTCCGTCAAGAAAAATGAAGAGTTAGGGCTTTTACAGACTGCCAGAAATAATGCAACTTGAGTCCACTTTAACTGTCCTGGCTCAGTGCTAGGGAATCATGGGAATTGTATTTTTTTTTTTCTGGGACATTGAGCCTTCTCTGTCAGAGAGCTCTAGGGTCACAATAAACTACAGTTCCTATGATTCTTTAGCACTGAGCCAGGACAGTTAAAGTGGCCTCAAGCTGCATTATTTCTGGCAGTCTGTAAAGGCCCATATTCAACTCAAAAAAATCAGTTGTTAATAAACTGGAATAGAGATACAGAAAGGAAGCAGGCAAAGATGCCCTCTGTCACTCCTGACAGTGGCGTCACCAGGGTTGGTGTCACATCTGGAAAGGGCCCCCATTTCACATTCCCATTCCCAATGTCTGATTTATGCCCCATTTATTCTCTGATGCAGGAACCAGCCTCTTGGCCCAATGTAGTGTGTTGACAGATGTGGACATGGGGACAAAGTCTTGCCACAAACCCAAATGCCAACTCTGCCCATACATCATGGGGAATCATAGGAACAGCAGTGGTGGGGAGGAGGAGGAGGGAGGAGGAGAAAGAAGCAATGGTGAGGAAGAGATAGAGGAGGAAGAGCAGCACAGGTGAGGAAGCGAAGGAGGAGGACAGGAGGAGGAGTGGTGGTGGGAAAGAGGGGGAGGAGGAAGAACGGGAGAGGTGCGGAACAGGAGGAGGAAGAGGAGGAGGGAGGAGGAAGAGCAGCAGTGGTGAGGAAGCGGAGGAGGAGGAGCAAGGAGGACAAGCAGCAGTGGTGAGGAAGCGGAGGAGGAGGAGGGAGGACAAGCAGCAGTGAGGGGGAAGAGGAGGAGCAAGACGGAGGAAGCACTGGCAGAGAGAAGAGGAGGAGGGAAAAGCAGCAGAGGGGAAAGACGGAAGAGGCAGAGGGAAGAGGAAGAAGATGGAGCCCCCTACCACCCCCCACAATGAGAGCAGTGAGGCAGGCTTGCAGCAGAGGGGGGGGGAAAGTCCCATTGATCCCAATGGTGGCACAGCCGTGTGGCCTCATCACTATTGAGGGCAATGGGGCTTGAGCATCTGCTGTTTTGGCATCCGTGGTGGGATCAGGAATGGATCCCCTGTAGATACTGAGGGCCGACTGTAAAAACATTCCAAATACATGTATTGATGTTTATGACTAAAACACATGAAGGTAAGGTATTCTCCATTGTCCATTCGTGTCCCACCGTAGCAGGCGGTGCTCATCTCCGTTCCTAAGCCAAAGATCCAGCATTGTCCAAGGTCTGCTCCGTGATCATGACTGCAAAGAACACTGTTTACCTTCCAACTGAAGTGGTACCTATTTATCTCCTTGCCTTTGCATGCTTTCGAACTGCTAGTTTGGCAGAAGCTTGGACCAGTGACCGAAGCTCACTCCATTATGCGGTCCTTGGGCCTCGAACTCCCAACCTCCCAATCTTGCAATCCAGAGTCAGCACCTTAACCGCTTGAGCCACTGCATACATAGGTCAATAGTAATAATTTTGTGACAAAGTGAAAAATAATTTTATTTTCCCCAAAGGGCAGAAGAAGGCAGTTGTGATGCCAAAAAATGTGTGTGAGGAAATCCAGACTGAGGAAACTGATCTCTTAACTGCCCTTTTTTCTCCCACACAAATAAATTAATGGAACTAGCAGAATTCTTAATGGGAATTTGTGAGAAGCTGCTGGTGTTCATTTTGTCTTTTCCTGAGTCAGGAACAGAGCAGCCCAAAAGGAGCAAAGAGGACAAAGAAGAAAATTTCCAAAATGGTGGGAAGGCTGACCTCCTTGGCCTCCCCCCCCCCCCCCCCCGTTAATAACTAAAAATATACCACAGTGTCATATATGATATTAGTTATTTAGTGGTTTATTCTTCTTTCTCTGGTATCTCTCTGATAAAAAAAGATCTTGCCTAGGAGTGAGGCATTCTCCATTATTCTTAGGAAGCAAAAAACCAAAATTCCTGCAACAACTGAGGGGGAAAAGCATGGGAAAATTGCCATATTTTTTGGGAGTTGTCATCCAAGAAATGTAACTTTTCCAAGCTCTGCCTGTAATTTTCCCAATTCTCTCTGCCATATCTTAATTACCTGTGACAAGTGGCACTTTTGTGTGTCCCAGAGTAATTTTTTTTAATTTTCTAAGTTTTGAGTTTTATTTTTGTACTGTTTTAATTTTCTTTTTAAAAATTTGTTTTTTCTCTGAAGATGCTAGCCACAGATGCTGGTGAAACGTCAGAAAGAAACTCTTCTAGAACATGGCCACACAGCCCGAAAAACCCACAAAAACTTTGTTTTAATGTGTTTTTATCTTGTGAGTCTCCTTGGGTCCCTTTTGGGGAGAAAGGTGGCATAGAAATCAAATAAATAAAAATAATTTGAAACTCAAATAAAGACACACACTTTGCGCCTCAGGGCCAATCATTCCTGAAGAGAGAGAGAGAGAGAGAGGCTATTGTTAGAATATAGATGGGATATACAGTCAAAGTGGAAACGTAGAGATGTGTGTGTGAAGATTTCTTATGGGAACAGTGTCTACTGAAAAACAAAGAGGACTCGGCTAGCAGGTGGTCTGAAGCCAAAACATGTGCCCACAGTACAGAATAATAAAACACACTTTGAGCCTGAGAACAGATAGTTAACAGATAAAGCTCTCCCCTGGCTCTAGGGGAGATGGTTCTTAGTGTTAAGGTTAAGACCCAGTGTTAAGGTTAAGACCCAGAAGGTGGAGTATGGGAAGGGCCAAGAAGTTTCTTTGTTCACTTTGTTTATATATGCTTGCAGTGTGTTCCTTTGAACTACACCTGGATCTGTAACTTTTTCTATTGCTGTAATTTCTACAACAACATCTACAAGTTGTGATCTATAAGCTTTTGCCATCATCAGGATGGATTGTATATTTTCTTGTTTTCTTTATGGAACAATAAAGCTTTTATTTGGATCTTTAATTAATGTGTCTCCATGGAAATAGCATGGAAATGGCTGGTGAAGGAAGCTGGTTCCTGAACTCTGCTGCATTAGAATCACATCACACCCAAATTCCACAGCTATTAACTTCAGGCCCTTAACAAAAATGGGGAATTTTCCCTCAGGTGCTTGCTAAGAAGGGAGAATTTTAACTCAGGAGCTTCATAAGAATGGAGAATTTTAGCTCAGGTGCTCCATAAGAATAAAGAATTTTACCTCAAGCACAGAATAAGAAATAATTTTAACTCAGGAACTTCCTAAGAATGGAGAATGTTAACTCAAGCGCAGAATAAGAAAGGAGAATTTTAACTTAAGAGCTTCATAAGAATCGAGAATGTACAAGGTGTTGGTTATCACCTATAAATCATGGCATCCTCTTGGACCGCCTGAAGGGATTGGGTATCGGAGGCACTGCTTTGCAGTGGTTCCGGTCCTTCCTCTCAGGTCTCAGTGGGTGCTGCTTGGAGACAGTAGCTCAGCCAAAAATGAGCTCACCTGCGGTGTTCCACAGGGTGCTATTCTGTCTCCGATGTTATTTAACATCTATATGAAGCCGCTGGGTGAGATCATACGGAGTTATGGAGCTGGGTGTTATCAGTATGCTGATGACACCCAGATCTATTTCTCCATGTCTCGTTCGTCGGCCTCAAATTCCAGTGGTGTCTCCTCTCTCAATGAATGTCTTCAGGCAGTAATGTGCAATGAATGTCTTCAGGCAGTAATGGGCTGGAGTGAGGAAAAACAGATTGAAGCTGAATCTGGACAAGACGGAGGTGCTCAGGGTAGTGGCCCCGAAACCAGGAATTGGGTTGCAACCTCCAGTCCTGGATGGGGTCACACTCTCCTTTAGTGACTGTGTTCGCAGTCTGGTGGTGCTCCTTGACTCGACGCTCCTGATGGTGAATCAGCTGAATGTGACAGTCAGGAGCACCTGTTATCAGTTCCAGCTGATATGCCAGCTGTGCCCTTTTCTGGAAATATGGGATCTCGAGACTGTTGTGCATACAGTGGTAGCCTCATGTCTGGACATCTGTAATGCGTTCTACATGGGGCTACCCTCGTGCTTGCTACGGAAACTGCAGTTAGTACAGAACATGGAGGCCAGAATAGTGTCGGGAACATCTAGGAGGGACCATATTACGCCAGTACTAAGATCCCTCCACTGGCTGCCTATTAGTTTCCGGGTCCAATACAAGCTATTGGTCATCACCTATAAAGCCCTAAATGGCTTGGGTCCAAACTATCTCTGGGACCGCCCTCTCCCCTACAATCCACCCTGCATGCTCCGGTCCTCTGGGAGGAATTTGTTGCAGGCACAAAGATCTAGGGCAGGGGTTGGCAAGTTCCCCTTACCTGGGACCAGTCCGGGGATCCCTGGGTCTTCCGCGGGCCGATGGTGGAGGGGAGAATGATGGTGCGTGCACGCGGGCCCTGCCGACTCCCTCCACTTTCTAGTCTATTCAAGTCATTTTGAATTTTGATCCTGTCTTCTGGGGTATTAGCTACTCCTCCTAATTTGATGTCGTCTGCAAATTTGATAAATATGCCCCCAATACTGTCATCCATGTCATTGATAAAGATGTTGAATAGCACTGGGCCCAGGACAGAGCCCTGTGGCACCCCACTGGTCACTTCTTTCCAGGTTGAAAAGGAGCCATTGTTGAGCACCCTTTGGGTTCGACCAGTCAACCAATTACAAATCCATGTAACAGTTACTTTGTCTAGCCCACATTTTACCAGCTCGTTTGCATGAATGTGATGGCCAACCTTGTCAAAGGCTTTACTGAAATCAAGATATACTATATCCACAGCATTCTCTTCATCTACCAAGCTGGTAATTTTATCAAAAAAAGAGATCAGATTTGTCTGGCATGACTTGTTTCTCTGAAACCCATGTTGACTTTTTGTGATTATGGAATTACCTTCCAGGTGTTCACAGACTCTCTGTTTAATTATCTGCTCCAGAATCTTTCCCGGTATTGATGTCAGACTAACTGGACGATAATTATATTGGGATCCTCTTTTTCCCCCCCCCCCCCTTTTTGAAGATGGGGACAACGTTTGCCCTCCTCCAGTCCGCTGGGACTTCTGTTCTCCAGGAGTTCTCAAAGATTATTGCCAATGGTTCCGATATTACATTTGCCAGTTCTTTTAGTACCCTTGGATGTAATTCATCTGGTTCTGGAGACTTATATTCATTTAGATTACAGGTATTCCTGTACTCTCTCTTTACTTATCCTGTGCTGAAATTCTTCTATTCTGTCCTCTGCGTCATTATTCTTAGGTTGAGTATGCTTGGCCTTTTCTGAGAAGACTGAAGCAAAGAAGATGTTGAATAATTCTGCCTTTTCTCTGTCCCCTGTTAACTTTTTCCCATCTTCTGTGAACAGTGGCCATACCATTTCCTTCTTCCTTTTGCTGCAGAGATGTTCTTAACCTCTCTAGCAAGCCTGAGTTCATTCTGTGCTTTAGCTTTTCTGACTTTACCCCTACATTGCTAGCTATTTTTTTGAATTCCTCTTTGGTGATTTCCCCATTTTTCTTAAGAAAAATTACTGAACTCAGAGTTCACTTTATTTTAATCATATATAAGATATGCATGCCATCCATATGGTAATTCGAACCCTTCGAGATGTAAAAGATTTTCATTTTTTAATCGGATCCATTCTTTCACCCAGTCTAGAGCACAAGCATGATAATATAATTTTAGATTAGGAATGCCCAGACCACCTCTTTCTTTAGAATCCTGCATTACCTTCATTTTGATCCTCGATTTCTTTTTGTTCCAGATAAAAGAAGCTAATTCTTTCTCCCAAATTTTAAAAGGCTTGTCATTTGTTATTATTGGTAAAGATTGAAATAGGAATAACATCTTTGATATTATATTCATTTTAATTGCAGATATTCTGCCCAACCATGATGAATTCAATTTAGTCCGATGTGAAGTCGTCAGCTTTCATGGCCGGCATCCATATTTTTTTGTGTGTTTTTCGAGCTGTGTGGAAATAGTTTTTTGTGGGTTTTTCGGGCTATGTGGCCATGTTCTAGAAGAGTTTTTTTCTGACGTTTTGCCAGCATCAGTGGCTGGCATCTTCAGAGAAAACTGGAATAGAAGAGAATGGGTCTATATATACTGTGAGGCCCTGGGTAGGGAGGAGTGGTTCCCAGGTGAACTGTGTGTTGTTCTGTGTTGAATAGGTATTGTTCTGTTGTTAATGGCATAGCTTCAAGGTATGCAATCAAGGATATTGTCTTCTATTCCCATGTAAACTGTGTATTGTTCTGTGTTGAATAGGTATTGTTCTGTTGTTAATGGCATGGTTTCAAGGTGAGGATAAGCAATCAAGGAGATTGTCTGCTATTGTCTGTTGGGAAAGCCCCTGATCCTGGTTGGTTTCCTATTTGCATTTGCTGAGTGCTGATTTTCTTATTTTGTAGGACTGGTAGCCATATCTTGTTTACTTTAAGGGTTTCTTATTTCCTGTTGAAGTTATCCAAGTGTTTTTGGATTTCGATGGCTTCCCTGTGCATTCTGACCTGATAGTTGTTGGCATGGTCCAGAATTTCAGTGTTTTCAAACAGCAATTTATGCCCAGGATGGTTTATAATGTGTTCTGCTACTGCTGATTTTTCTGGCTGGCCTTCTAGAACATGGCCACACAGCCCGAAAAACCCACAAAAAACTATCAATTTAGTCCATTTTTCTAAATCTGTTTTTATTTCCTGCCATGTTTTCTTATAATTACAAAATGGACAAATGTTACAAAAGAAGGTGGGATCGCTGTTTAGTAGCTATCCCGCCTTCAGTCCCCTCTGTTTCCCAGAATGGTTTGGGGAGCAGACCATCCATTCCACAGAACCTCACTCTGCTCCTCTGTAATGCCAGGTCGGTAAAAAACAAGACACACATTATCCAGGATTTACTCCTGGATGAGGATGCCGACCTGGCTTGTTTTACAGAGACCTGGCTGGGAAGGATAGTGCTGCTACTTGGGCATAGGCCCTCCCAGCTGGGTACTCTGTTAGTGAGCAGGTGAGGGGAAGTGGGCGGGGGGGCGGTGTTGCTCTAGTTCACAAGAACACCATGACCTTGACCAGGATACCTATCCGGAACACGGTCCACATCGAGTGTATATACCTCAGCCTGAAGACCAGGGATAGTCTGGGGATTTTGCTAGTCTACCGACCACCCCATTCTCTAGCAGACTCCCTGACCGAGCTGACACAGCTGGTCTCGGAGCTTTTGTTGAAGTCTCCCAGACTTTTGGTTTTGGGAGACTTCAACATTCCGCTCGAGACCAATCTAACAGGTGCGGCTCGGGAGTTCATGGATTCCATGACAAACATGGGCCTATCCCAATTGGTCAACGGGCCCACACATTGTGTGGGTCATACACTCGATGCGGTCTTCAGTACGGAATGGGAATATCCGTGGGCGGAGGTTATAAATACCTCCGCATTAAAAAGTCCTTGTTTATCTTAAGTTTATCATAAAAAAGGTACGCATGAAATCCGTACCGTAATTCAGCGCCTTCCAAAATTTGTTGTTAAAATTGGATTTGGAAGATGAACCGGTCAAAGACAATATGGTGAAATGGGCTACAGATCTAAAGCAAAATATTGCATTTGAGCAATGGGAGAAATCATGGACTAAAAGGTTAAAATATTCACTTTGTTATGAGTTATGAGTTGAAGGAAAACTTTCATAAAATGCAACTGCGTTGGTATCTAACACCTGTTAAATTAGCTAGGATGCAGAAAGGAGTTAATGATCGGTGTTGGAAATGCAAAGAGGGGAGGGGGACCTTTATACATATCTGGTGGAAGTGTCCAGTAGTGGGTAAATACTGGAAGAATATACATAAGATAACAACACAGATAATGCCATTAAGAGGAGGACCGGAGCCTAAATTCTATTTATTGGGCATGGTAGAAAACGAGACTTTAGAAAGAGAGTACGGCAAATTAATATTCTATATAACAACAGCGGCCAGGATAATTTTTGCGGCCAAATGGAAGAGTGAAGAGATACCAACATCCAAAGAATGGCTAAGAAAACTAACTGACTTGGTTGCTGTAGATAAACTAACTTCGTGCTTGAGGGGAGAATCGTGGGATAAGCAGAAGAAAACATGGGAGCCACTTGAACTTTTCTTAAAAAATAGTGAATATAAGGAGGTGTTAGTCAATACTTTATCATAATCTACAAGATAATTCTTTCTCGGCGAATGTAGATAAGTAACTACTTAAACTAAAGATTTCTGTAATTTTTTGATGAAAGTAGGTATGGGATCATTGCAGTGCTACTCCGTGTAAATAAGCAATGAGGGGAATTTAAACTTTGAACTTAAATTTTGAGTTTATAATATGAAATGTTAAAATTAAAAATTGGGAATTGAAAATGGGAATCAAGAATTTAAAATATAGAATAAGAACATTAATTTGTTTTTCTTTTTTTAGAAATTAGAGATCGGAGCTGAGATATGGAAGGGGTAAACAGTTACTGAGTCAAAGCTCAGGAAGTACCTTTCTGTGATTATATGTTGGTGTCGGTTTCTTTCTTTCTTTTTCTCGTGTTTAGTGTATAAATGTATTGTTTGATATATGTTCTGTAGGTATTGTTTTGTATTGAACGTGTTGAATGTACTTTTTTAAAATATTGAATAAAAACTTATTAAAAAAAATAAATAAAAAATAAATACCTCCGCATTGTCACGGACGGATCATTTCCTGGTCAAGATGGAACTTAGAGCCAGCACCTGCCCCACCGGGGGTGGTGGACCTATTAGAATGGTCCGCCCTCGAAGGCTAATGGAGCCAATTGGATTCCGGAAAGCCTTAGAGGGTTTAATGGTTGGGAATGCCGGCGGTCCTGTCGAGGCTCTGGTTGACACTTGGAACAGCGATCTCACCAGGGCCATCGACACGGTCACTCCCAAGCGCCCTTGCCATCCCACTCCGAATCGTAGGCCATGGTATACACCTGAGCTGAGGAGGATGAAGCGGTATGGACAACGGCTAGAGTGCAGGTGGCGGAAAAGTCGACTCTTATCTGACAGAACTCACCATAGGAACTTCCTTTGTTCCTATCGGGAGGCAATACGTGCAGCGAAGAAAGCTTTCTCCTCTGCATGGATTGCGTCTGCAGAGTCTCGTCCAGCAGAGCTGTTTAAGGTGGTGAGGGAGATGACGCAGGTGCCCCTTGCGCCAAATCCCTTACTTAACCCGACAACGGCCTGCTGTGACGCATTTAATAACTTCTTTGCAGATAAAATCTCTCAGATAAGAGCCGACTTAGATGCCACTATTGGGACAGAGTCTATAGGCAAGGTGTCCACCGACTCCGCCAATGTAATTATACTGGATCAGTGGCAATCTGTGAGTACCGAGGACGTGGACAAGCTGCTTGGTAAGGTGAGGAAGATGACTTGCCCTCTCGACCCTTGCCCATAATGGCCGTCCAGGGGGGGATGCATTGATGAGATTCCTTACGGATATCATCATAGAATCATAGAATCATAGAATCATAGAGTTGGAAGAGACCACAAAGGCCATCCAGTCCAACCCCCTGCCATGCAGGAACTCCCAATCAAAGCATCCCCGACAGATGGCCATCCAGCCTCTGCTTAAAGACCTCCAAGGAAGGAGACTCCACTACTCTCCGAGGGAGTGTGTTCCACTGTTGAACCGCCCTTACTGTCAGGAAGTTCCTCCTAATGTTGAGGTGGAATCTCTTTTCTTGCAGCTTGCATCCATTGTTTCGGGTCCTAGTCTCTGGAGCAGCAGAAAACAAGCTTGTTCCCTCCTCGATATGACATCCCTTCAAATATTTAAACATGGCTATCATATCACCTCTCAGCCTTCTCTTCTCCAGGCTAAACATCCCCAGCTCCCTAAGTCGTTCCTCATAGGGCTTGCTTTCCAGATCCTTCACCATTTTAGTTGCCCTCCTTTGGACCCGCTCCAGTTTCTCCACATCCTTTTTGAATTGTGGTGCCCAGAACTGGACACAGTATTCCAGGTGAGGCCGGACCAAAGCAGAATAGAGTGGCACTATTACTTCTCTTGATCTAGACACTATACTTCTACTGATGCAGCCTAAAATTGCATTGGCCTTTTTAGCTGCTGCATCGCACTGTTGACTCATGTTCAACTTGTGGTCCACCTGGATTCCTAGATCCCTTTCACAGGTAGTCTCATTCAGCCAGGTGTCCCCCATCGTATATCTGTACTTTTCGTTTTTCCGCCCTAAGTGCAGTACCTTACATTTCTCTGTGTTGAATTTCATTTTGTTAGCTTTGGCCCAACTTTCTAGTCTGTTCAAGTCATTTTGAATTTTGCGTCCCTCAGGGAAGGACATGTTCCATCATGTTTAAAGGAAGCGGTGGTTAGGCCGCTCCTGAAAAAGCCTTCCCTGGACCCCCTGGATATGAAGAACTATTGGCCTGTGTCATTGCTGCCATTTTTGAGCAAGGTGATAGAGAGAGCGGTTGTTCTTCAGCTCCAGGCAGTCTTGGATGAAACCAATTATCTAGACCCATTTCAAACCGGCTTCAGCACAGGCTTTGGGGTTGAGACTGCCATGGTTGCCTTGACCGACGATCTGCGTCTGAGCATCGACAGGGGGAGTGTGACCCTGTTGGTGCTCTTAGACCTCTCAGCGGCTTTTGACAGAATAGATCACGGCATCCTCTTGGACCGCCTGAGGGGGTTAGGTATCGGGGGCACTGCTCTGCAGTGGTTCCGGTCCTTCCTCTCGGGTAGGTCCCAGAGGGTGCTCCTTGGGGACTGTAGCTCCGGTAAGAGAGACCTCACTTGTGGGGTCCCTCAGGGACCTATTCTGTCCCCGATATTATTCAACATCTATATGAAGCCGCTGGGTGAGATAATAAGGAGTTATGGTGCTGGGTGTTATCAGTACGCTGATGACACCCAAATCTATTTCTCCGTGTCTCGTTCGTCGGCCTCGAATTCCAATGGCATCTCCTCTCTCAATGAATGTCTTCGGGCGGTAATGGGCTGGATGAGGAAAAACAGATTGAAATTGAATCCAGACAAGACGGAGGTGCTTACAGTAGCGGCCCCGAAACCAAGAATTGGGTTGCCACCTCCAGTCCTGGATGGGGTCACACTCTTCTCCAGTGACTGTTCGCAGTCTGAGGGTGCTCCTTGACTCGTCGCTCCTGATGACAAATGGTCAGGAGCGCCTGTTATCAGCTTCGGCTGATACGCCAGCTGCGTCATTTTCTGGAAGTAAGGGATCTCGAGACTGTGGTGCACACATTGGTAACCTCACGCCTCGACTTTTGCAATGCACTCTACATGGGGCTACCCTCGTGCTTGGTTCGGAAACTACAATTGGTACAGAATATGGTGGCCAGGCTTGTGTCGGGAACATCTTGGAGGGACCACATTACTCCGGTTCTGCGGTCCCTCCACTGGCTGCCTATTAGTTTCCGGACCCAGTACAAGGTGTTGGTTATTACCTTTAAAGCCCTAAATGGCTTGGGTCCAAGCTATCTCAGGGACCGCCTTCTCCCGTATAATCCTCCCTGCGCTCTTCGGTCCTCCGGGAGGAATTTGCTTCAGCCTCAGAAATCGAGGCTTGTGGCTACCTCCCGGAGGGCTTTTTTTTTTTTTTAGATACAAAATACATACATACATATCAAACCATTATATCTTCTTCATTGCAGTATATTATATTCTTAATCTGTAACAATCCTAAGATCTATAACTTCTATAATTGAATTATCTGGTTCTGTAGGTCTATACAAAAAAGTTCTATGATTCCCTATTTTTTTATCTTTTCGTGTATGACTTTAGTCTTTCAATTTCTTTTTGTATTTTTCCTGTTATTTTAAAGTTTTAATTCTGTGTTTTTCATTTCTGTTTCATCGTGATTGTCTTATTTCCATCGTTTTTTACAATAATTTTTTAATTTTTCCCAATCTAAATTCATTACATTTTTTGGTTTCTTTTCTATCATTTTTGTTAATCTATCTAATTCTATGTTATCTAACGCGTTTATTAACCATTCATCTATTGTAGGAAGTTCTTTCGTTTTCCATTTTTGTGCAACAAGAATTCTGGCAGATGTTATCATATATAATATTGTTTCCTCATGATTTCTAGCTTCTGTATCTGAGATTTTGTTGGTCATATTTAGAAGATATATTTCCGGTAGTTTTTGAAACTTTATGTCAAAGATATTTTCAATTTCTGTATGTATTTTTAACCAGAATTTTTTCATTTCATCGCATTGCCACCACATATGTATCCATCTCCCAGATTCCTTATTACACTTCCAGCAGTTCTTATCCTTTTTCTTATACATTTTAGCTAATTTTAATGGAGTTATATACCATCTTCCAGCCATTTTGTAGTAATTCTCTCTTAGATTCTGACATTTTGTAAATTGTGATGTTTTCCTTCTTGAATAATGCCAACTGTCTAAATCTATATTCTTGCCCAGATCTTTCGCCCACTTAATCATTTCCCCTTTTATAACCTCCTGTTCTATGCTTCTGCTTAGTAGTAATTTGTAGATTTTTGCTATTTGTTTCGTACCCTTTTCTTCTAATATTTTGTCCAGTTCATTCTTTTGCAATTCAAAGTCGTATTCGTTTTTATCTTCCTTATATCTTTCCAACAATTGATAGTATGCTAACCAGTATCTATTAGATTCAAATTCCTCTATTTCACTCTGCGGCTTTATGACAAATTGTTGTTGGTTATCTTTTTTCAAAATATCATGATATCTTAGCCACTTATTTCCTATTTTGGTTCTTCCAAGTAGTGCTTCCTGTGGGGAAAGCCACCCCGGTATTTTGCTATAAAAGATTGGTTTAATCTTTCTCCAAACCCTCAATATTGCTTTTCTTATATAGTGATGTTCAAACATTTTATGTGTTTTTGATTTGCCGTACCAAAGATATCCATGCCAGCCATATCTTAAATTAAAGCCTTCTAAATTTAGAAGTTTTTGATTTTTCAGCGTAATCCAATCTGCCATATAAAGTATAACATTGGCCTGATAATATAAATATAGATCTGGCATATTATATCCTCCATTTATCTTTGTATCAATTAGGGTTTTCCATCTTACCCTTGGTTTCTTGCCTTCCCAGATGAATTTTTTTAATTCTTTATTCCAATTGTCAAAGGGTTTATTGTTTGTTATTATTGGAAGATTTGAGAATAAGAAGTTGAATTTGGGTAATATTGACATTTTTATTGCAGCGATTCTTCCCAAAAGAGATAATTTTAATTTTACCCAGTTATGTAGATCTTGTTGCATTGTTGTCCAAGTTGTTTTGTAATTGTTGTCAAACAAATCTGCATTTCTGTTTGTTATCCAAATTCCTAGATATCTTGCTTTTTTAACTACTTTACAGTTTGTCTTTTCTTGAAGAAGGTCTTTTTCTGAAGATGTCATATTTTTTGTTATAAATACTGATTTATCTTTATTTAGTTTAAATCCAGCTATGTTACTAAAGTCAGTGAGAATTCTCATCAATTTATCCATACTATTAAGTGGATTTTCTAAAATTATAGCTAAATCGTCCGCATAAGCCCTTAATGAATATTCTTTGCCCTTTATTTTGGTTCCTGTTATCTCTGAGTCTGCCCTTATCTTATTATTCAATGTCTCTAAAACAATAATGAAGAGTAACGGAGATAGAGGGCATCCCTGTCTTGTTCCCTTTTGTATGCTAATAGGCATTGATTTTTCTCCATTTATTACTAACTGAGCATATTGTTCCTTATAAATACTTTTTACCCACCCTAAAAAGTTATTTCCAACATTTATTTTTTCTAATACTCCTAACATACAATCCCATTTTATGTTGTCGAAAGCCTTTTCTGCATCTACCAAAAACAATGCGAACTTCTTTTCATTATTTTTTTCATAATATTCAAACAAATCCAATATCACTCTCAGATTTTCTTTAAGTTGTCTAAATGGAAGGAATCCGACTTGTTCTTCATGTATTATTTCTTTTAATACCTCTTTTACCCTGTTTGCTAATACTGCTGTGAATATTTTATAATCTTGATTGAGCAGAGATATGGGACGATAATTATCCATTTTTGTTGTTTCTTTTCCTTCCTTATGAATTAATGTGATATTTGCTAATTTCCAAGAATCTGGAATTCCTTCTTTGATAATTGAGTTGAATGTTTCTTTTAAGGGTATTTTAATCACTTCTTCCATCTTTTTATAGAACAGGGCAGAAAAACCATCAGGACCGGGGGCTTTATCTGTTTTCAGTTGGTGAATTACCTTAGATATTTCCATCTCTGTAATTTCATTATTGAGTTTTTCAAGATATCTTTCTGGGATTGAATAGTCTATTTGATTTTGTAGAAATTCTTGCAATAAGTTTTTATCCCTCTCCGTTCTTGGTAATTGTTTGTATAATCTTGTGTAGAATTCGGTAAACTTATGCATTATCTCTTTTTGCGTGGTTACTAATTCTTCTTTATCTTGTATTTTATTTATTATCTTCTTCTCCCTTTTATTTCTCAATTTATTTGCCAACCATTTCCCTGTTTTGTTTGCTGTTTCAAAATATGTCTGACGAGCTTCTTGTAATTTTTTATTTATTTGAATTGTAGTTACCTCTTGTATTTCTTTTTTCAATGAATTTAAATGGTTTTTTATTTCTTTAGAGGTTGGATTTTTTTCCAATTCTTTTTCTTTTTGCCTTATTCTATATTCCATATCTTTAATTTTTTCTTGTCTCTTACGTTTTATTTCAGCCCCTCTTTGTATAAGTAGTCCCCTTATTACCGCTTTACTTGCGTCCCATATAGTTCTGATGTTGCTATCTTTCGTTGTGTTTTCATTGAAAAATAATTGTATTTGTCTTTTCAATTTCATAAGATATTTGTCATCTAACAATAATAGGTCATTTAACCTCCAAGAGTATTGTTTATTTCCTAAATTTAATTCCATTAGTATTGGGTTATGGTCCGATTCTGTTCTTGGAATTATTTCCATAGATTTTACCTTTGTTAGAATCCTACTTGTGACCATAAACATATCTATCCTGGAGGCCGAGTTGTATTGCATCGAGAAGAAGGTATAACCTGGCGAATTTCCATATAGTTCTGCCCACACATCTTTTAATTTTAAATATTATTTTAATTGAAAAAAAGTGTTCGGGAGTTTACCCTGATTTTTTCTTATTTTTTTATTTGATGTTCTATCTTGTTTTGGGTTAATTACCGCATTCCAATCCCCCATTAACACTATATCTTCTATTTCTTGTTCCTCTATTTCTTTTTGTAAGTTTTTAAAGAATCTTGCTTTATTTTCTATTGGTGTATACACCCCTACTATTAATGTTTTTGTATCTTGTAAATTCGTTATCACGCTAATATAATGACCGTCCATATCTTTAAAACACTCTTTCACTTCATATTTATTATGAAGATATAGTGCCACACCTCCTTTTGTTTTTTTCATTACAAGAGGAAAACATTTGTCCTAATTTGGCATTCTTTAAATATTTCTGATCTCCTTTTTTTATTTTGATTTCCTGTAAACAAACAATATCAAATTTTCTTTTTCAGTTGTCACCCCTAGGCTCTGGAACGACCTGCCGGATGAGATCCGTCTTTTAACATCTTTAGACAGCTTTAAAAAGGCTGTCAAGACGGATCTCTTCTGGCAGGCCTTTCCAGACTAGTGATCCCCGCCTCGGATATAAACAGCCGCACCAATGACGATCCTCTCGTGGCCCCATCGATTAAATGGTGAGGCTTGTGGAGTCAGGCTTCTTTGAATCTATTTTGTATCGAGATTTTAAATTGAACTTTGTTTTAAATTATTATTGATTTAATATTATTTTAAGGGGGGAGGGGGTATTCTGTATTCACATGTTTATTGGGGATTGTATGTTTTACGCTGTGTATTTTAACTTGCAAGCCGCCTTGATTGGATTACCATTGGGCAGGGTATAAATAAATTTTTATTATTATTATTATTATTATTATTAAATAAATCTGTGTTTTTTGCTGTGATGAATACTCTGAAATATTTTACCTTGTTCTTGATTTCAAAACCTGAAGTCTGATGTAATATTTCTTTTTCAGTCTTTGTCATATTTAAGGCTAATATATTTGTCTTCCTCTCATTTATTTTTAATCCAGCCAGATTACTGTATTCTTGAATTTTTTCTTTTAATGGTAAAATACTCTCCAGAGGATTACTTAAGATGATGACCAAATAATCTGCATAAGCTATTATTTTGTATTCTTGATTTTTAATTTTATGCCCTTTATTAGTTCATTTTCTCTAATCTTGTTGTTAAGAATTTCTATAACAATGGTGAACAAAAGAGGTGATAGAGAGCATCCTTGACGAGTTCCTTTTTGTATTGGGCATTTTTCTGTCTTTTCACCGTTTACCAAGATTCTTGCGTTTTGATCTTTGTATATTGCATCCATCCATTTTATGAAATCTGTTCCTGCATTCATTACTTTCAAAGTTTCTTTTAAAAAGTCCCAATTAGCGGCTCTGTTAAAAAATTAAAAGGTAGAGTGGATTAAAATATATGGTGTGTAACGGTTAAGGAAGATAATGAAAATATAATGTAAAAAACAGGAGTAAAACAGAAGAAGAATTAGAAAATCAAATTAATAATAATAATAATAATAAATTTTTATTTATAACCCGCCCCTCTGCGCGGCAATCGGGGCGGGGTACAGCAATATTAAAATAGAACAAAGTTAAAAACATTCCATCATCCCATAGTCCTACCCTCCCATCCCCTTAAAACAGAATTAAACAAATGACCAATTAAAATACAATATTAAAAACATAATGACAATAATTTACAAGTCAGGGACCCATCCCTAGGCTGAGAGTTATTCTGGGAAGGCCTGCCGGAAGAGATCCGTCTTTACTGCTTTCTTAAAAGCAGCAAGAGTGGTAATTAGACGGATCTCATCCGGCAGGCCATTCCATAATCTGGGAGCGGTCGCAGAAAAGGCTCTCTGGGAGGTCTGAGACAGCCTAGTTTTTAGTGGCTGTAGCAGATTCCTCCCAGAGGACCGAAGGGCGCGGGGGGGTTCATATGGGGAAAGGCGGTCCCTAAGATAGGATGGACCCAAGCCATGTAGGGCTTTAAAGGTCAAAACCAACACCTTGTACTGCGCCCGGAAACTAATTGGCAGCCAGTGGAGGGATTTCAGCACAGGTGTTATGTGCTCCCTCCTTGATGTTCCTGTAATTAACCTGGCTGCCATATTCTGTACCAGTTGAAGTTTCCGGGTTAGGCACAAGGGTAGCCCCATGTAGAGTGCATTGCAGTAATCTAGTCGCGAGGTTACCAGGGAATGTACCACAGTTTCCAGATCCCTCATGTCCAGATAAGGGCGCAGTTGGCGTATCAGCCGAAGCTGATAACAGGCACTCCTGACCACCGCATTCACCTGACTAGTCATGTGAAGCGATGAATCTAGAAGTACCCCCAGACTGCGAACACAGTCCTTAGAGGAGAGTGTGACTCCATCCAGGACTGGAGACTGTATTCCCAGATCTGGTTTCGGGCCTGTGACTGCAAGTACCTCCGTTTTGTCTGGATTCAACTTCAATCTGTTTTTCCTCATCCAACCCATTACCGCTCTGAGACAGTCATTAAGAGGAGAGGCGCCATCTGAAGTCTGAGACGATGATCTGGTCATGGAGAGATATATCTGGGTGTCATCAGCGTACTGAAGACACCGAGCTCCATGCCTCCGAATAATCTCCCCCAGCGGCTTCATATAAATATTAAACAACATCGGGGACAGGATGGCGCCCTGAGGGACGCCACAATTAAGCTCGATTTTGGATGAGCAACTATCCCCGAGCCTCACCCTCTGGGATCTGCCCGAGAGGAAGGAACGGAACCACTGCAATGCAGTGCCTCCGATTCCCAACTCTCTCAGGCGATCTAAGAGGATGGCATGATCTATAGTATCAAAGGCCGCTGAGAGATCCAAGAGCACCAACAGGGTCACACTACCCCTGTCGATACTCAGGCGGAGGTCATCGGTCAGAGCAACCATGGCAGTCTCCACTCCATATCCTGTCCTGAAGCCAGTTTGAAATGGGTCGAGATAATCGGTTTCATCCAAGAGTGCTTGGAGTTGGGAAGCAACCGCCCTCTCGATCATCTTGCTCAAAAAAGGGAGCAAGGAGACTGGTCTATAGTTGTTTCTATCCAGGGGATCCAGGGAAGGCTTTTTCAGGAGTGGCCTAACCGCCGCCTCCTTTAAACAAGATGGTACCTTGCCTTCCCTGAATGACGCATTGATTGTGTCCCGAAGGAACACCTTCAACGCGTCCCCCCCCGGACGACCAGCCAGGATGGACAAGGATCGAGGGGGCAAGTCGTCTTTCTCACACTTCCAAGCAGCTTGTCCACGTCATCGGTACTCACAGATTGTAATTGATCCAGTAAATTGCCATCAACGGAGTTCCTGGGTGCCTCATCTACAGATTCTGCTAAAACAATGGCGTCTAAGTCGGCTCTTATCCGAGAGATTTTATCTGCAAAGTGAATATTAAAAGCCTCACAGCAGGCTGTAGTTGGGTTAAGTAGGGGGTTTGGCGCAGGAGGAACCTTTGTCAACTCCCCCACCACCCTAAACAGCTCTGCCGGGCGGGACTCTGCAGACGCAATGCGTGCAGAACAGAAAGATTTCCGCGCTGCACGCAAAGCCTCCCTATAGGAATCAAGATGCTTCCTAAGGCGAGTTCTGTCGGATAAGAGACGAGTCTTTTGCCATTCGCACTCCAGTCGTTGTCCCGCTCGCTTCATCCTCCTAAGCTCCTCGGTATACCAGGGCTTACGATTCGAAGCGGGCTGGAAAGGACGCTTGGGAGCGATTGTGTCAATAGCCTTGGTGAGATCGGTGTTCCAAGTGTCCACCAAGGCTTCGACAGAATCACCGGCGTTACCAACCATTAAACCCTCTAAGGCTTTCTGGAAACCAATTGGCTCCATTAGCCTTCGAGGGCGGACCGTTCTAATAGGTCCGCCACCCCCGGGAGGGTGGATAGTAGCCTTTAGTTCTGCCCTGATCAGAAAATGATCCGTCCATGACAGTGCGGAGGTGTTTTTGACCTCCGCCCATGGATATTCCTGCTCCGTACTAAAGACCGCATCGAGGGTATGACCAGCACAATGCGTGGGCCCGTTGACCAACTGGGATAGGCCCATGTTAGTCATGGTATCCATGAACTCCCGAGCCGCGCCAGTTAGATCTTGTAAACTGGTTTCGAGTGGAATGTTGAAATCGCCCAGAACCAAGAGTCTGGGCGATTCCAGCAGTAACTCAGAAACCAGGGCAGTCAGCTCGGATAGGGAGTCTGTTAAGCAACGGGGTGGCCGGTATACCAACAGAATCCCCAAACTATCCCTGGTCTTCAGGCTAAGGTACATACACTCGATGTGCGTCGTTTTCCGGATAGGCTTTCTGATCACGGTTAAGGTGTTCCTATAAACCAAGGCTATACCACCCATGCGTAAAGGATGTATATGAAAGTTAAAAATAACAAGTGTTACATTCAAAGTAAAGGAGGGGAAGTCATATTTTATGTTTTTGTTTGTTTGTGATGTTTGATGTATGTATGTATATGTAAGTTGTTTGTTTATTAATGTTGTTGTTTATATGTTATGTGTGTTTTAATAAATAATAAAAGTTTATTAAAAAAAAGTCCCAATTAACATTATCGAATGCCTTTCAGCATCGAGGAAAATTAAGGCCGTCTGTTTATCTGCTTTCTTGTGATGAAATTCAATTAATTATTTGTCGTATATTCTCCTTCATGTGTCTGGTGGGCAGAAAACCTACTTGATCTGATTAATCCAATTATTTAAGATTTTTTTTCAGTCTTTCTGCTAGTATTGTGGTAAAAATTTATAGTCCAAATTTAGTAAAGCGATTGCTCTGAAATTTCTTGTTTCTGGGATCTCTTTCTCTTCTTTTGGAATTAAAGTAATAAATGATGTCTTCCATGATTCGGGGATCCCTCCTTCTTGAATCGAATTTATGGTGATTTGTAGTGGATTTACTAATATGTTTTTAAATTTCTTGTAATATATTGCGGAGAATCCATCTGGGCCAGGAGATTTCCCAGAATTTAACTTCTCTATTGCTTGTGCAACTCCCATTGTTGAAATTCTTTTATTCCATTCTTCTTTTTGTATTTCATTAAGTTTCTTAATTTTTTGCTGTTCCAGATATTTCTATATTTCTTCCAATTTAACTATTTTCTGTGAGAAGAGCATATCTATTCGGGACCATGAACCATGTCTGTCTGAATAAAATGTGTAATCCTTGGCATTTCCATGAATTATTCTCCAAGCATCTATCTGAGATAAAATATCTTATCATTTCAAAAAATGTTTTGGGTAATTTTCCTTGGTTCTTTTTAATCTGTTTCTTTGATATTCTATCAGTTACCGGATCAAATACCCCATTCCAATCCCCTAACATAATTACTTGTTCATGGTCATATTGGGTTATGATTTTTGTTAATTTTTGATAAAAATTTTCCTTTTTCTCTGTTGGAGCATATATTCCAACTAATAGATTTTTTTCAGCTTGCTGATCTATTTCTATTCCAAGATATTGGCCATTTGTATCATTGAACAGTTCTTCTGCCGTTAACCTTTTGTTTACGTAAATTACAACCTTTTTTCCTTTTGGGGCCAGCCTAGACAAATTCTTTACCTAATTTGCAATTGTGTAAATATCTTGTTTCCTCCCTTTTGATATGCGTCTCTTGCAGACAGTAGATGTCATGTTCAGTTTCCCTAAATAATGATTTTTTTTCCTTTTCTGAGGACTATTTAGTCCTTTTACATCTCAAGATATACATCTAATTTTGCTCATCATTCTTTTATTTATTAAATATTGTCGCTCTTCTTCTTTATCAATTAGTTTACTCTTTTTCTTGATCAAGTTCTTCTTCCAAATTGAATTCTTCTGTCTGAAGTAATGGCTGGTCATCTTCTGTTTCCCGTTCTTGGTCTTTTAAGAAAGTTTCTAAAAATTCATGAGCTCCTTGCAGCGAATTGATTTTAACTCTCTTCTGTCTATATTTAAATGAAAGTCCTTCCAGATTTCCCCATCGATAGTTAATGCTGGTGTCTCTAAGTTTCTTTGTGAGAAAATTATATTCCTTCCTTTCCCTCAGAATTTGGCCCGGGATGTCCTTCAAAAGCTGGACCTCCACTCCTTTCATAGTTAGTCTTGTCTCAAAATGTTGTTGAGAATTTGTTCTTTTGTTTGGGTTCTTACAAAATATACTACGATGTCACTCGGCAACCTCTTTTGTTTAGCTATCCAAGAGTTCACGCGGAATGTTTTATCGATATCAAGTCCCATTACTTCTTTATCTTTTCCAATGAAATCCGCTAGAGCTGTAGTGATTACTTCATACAAGTTCTCGTTGTCTGATTCTGGTACACTTCAATTCTTGATGCATCTTTCCCTTGCTTTATATTCTCAATTTAGTTTCTCTTCCTGTATCTCCTTTCTTTTCTGAATTTCTGTGTCTAATTTTTCTTCTAGAATTTGATTTTCCTTTTCTAGTTCTTTAACTTTGTATTTCACTAGTTTAACATCTTTAGTATGCTTTAGTCTCCGCTTCTCCTCCACCTCGTCTCCAGGCCTTCTATTCGCCCCGCCAAGGGTCTTCTCCCCTCTCTGATCTACTGCCTCTCCCTCTCTTCTTCAATCTTCTCTTCTCCCCAGTCTCTGAGCTGAGCGGCTTCTCTCCTCTCCTTCGGCTGCCTTCGCCACCATTCACCGACTCTTCTTCACGTCCACACTGCCATTTCCACGCCAAGCAAAACTAGTTTGAGCTCTGCCGATATCCGAGTCTCTCCGCCGGGGTTTTTCCACCTCCTCTCTGTTACTTAAGTGATTACTTCACCAGTACCGCTCGAAATCCACCCCGATCACCACTATTTTTCTGTCTTGGTCTCCGTCACCTCAGCACAGAACCTCTGAACTTTGATCACCCTTTCCACTTTCAGCCACCTCTTCACCACTTTCACTCTCCACTTTTCTCTATTTAGTAGCCTCTATCATTTATCACTGAATGGTGGATGTGATTTCACTAATACTTATTTAGTATCTACTTTACTTTACTTGGCTACCATTTATTACCTGGTGGCGCAGTGGTTAAATGCCTGTACTGCAGCCACTCACTCATAGACCACAAGGTTGCAAGTTCAATACCAGCCAGGGCTGAGGCTCGACTGAGGCCTGCATCCTTCCGAGGTCGCTAAAATGAGGACCCAGATTGTTGGGGGGCAATCAGCTCACAGTTGTAAACCGCTTAGACATCCCATGCGCGATATGAAGCGGTATATAAATGAAGCTGCTTTATTCTCTTCAAAGAAACTGTATCTCTTTGAATTAGCTTTGCACTCTGTTTAGGCTGTTTCACTTCAGTTTAGCGTTGGATCCTTTCCAGGTCGTGTTAACAGTATATAATCAATATCTTGTCAATGATTTAAGTTGGTGTACATTTCAGCTGAAACTTTGTGTTCCAACACTAAAGATTTTTAATATAGTTGCTGATTTCTGCTAATTTTAATGAGTTGTGCCGTCTGTGTACCATGTAATGGCAACACAGGATCAACCGTGTATAGCTCCATGGTCCCTCCATTCCTTACCAGACAACTTCTTGCTGTCTCTTGTTGCCCTGGATGGGAAACAGATCTTTGTGGAACATCTCTGTATCCTCAAAACCAAGAGGACAATTTGGAGTACTTTCTCTGTTGGAGAGAAAGCCACCTCTGCCACTTCTGGCAAATGGTCTTCAGCAGTCTCCCTGAAGAGCCACTCAATTAGACACCATACCAACCGGAAGTTCCTTGATTTCCAAATTTTTCCATTTCTTATACATGTTCCACTTAAAACTTAGTTCAGTTGAAAGTTCCTTAGTCATCCATCCTGGTTTCTTGAGACACCTCCCATTTTTCCTCCTCGTTGGCACGGTTTGAAATTGTGCCTTCAGTATCTCCCTTTTGAGAAACTCCCATCCTTCTTGAACTCCCTTCTCTTTTAGTATTCCTGTCCATGGGATCACCCCCAGTATTTCTCTAAGTTTAGTAAAATCAGCTTTCCTAAAGTCTAGAATGCGTGTCTGACTATGCCTGGCTTCTCCTTTCCACTGTATAATAAACTCCAGGAGGACATGATCACTCCCGCCTAAGGATCCAACCACTTGCACCCCATTAACTAGGTCTTCTCTGTTAGTTAGGATCAGATCCAAAATAGCTGACTCCCTCGTTGCCTCTTCCACCTTTTGAACAATGAAATTGTCTTCGAGGCAAGTGAGGAATTTGCTAGACATTGAGGATTTTGCCAAGTTTGACTTCCAGCAAATATCCGGATAGTTGAAGTCACCCATCACTACTATATTTCTCCTTTCTGAGTGTGTGGCCATCTGTTCTAGAAAGGCATCATCCAATTCTTCTGCCTGAGTTGGGGGTCGGTAGTAGACTCCCACACTAACATCCCTGTTGTTTCCTTCCCCTTTAGTTTTTATCCAGATGCTCTCCACTTGGCTTCCAGGATTGATGTCCTGGATTTCTTCACTGGTGTAAATATCCCTGACATATAATGCTATTCCTCCTCCTTTCCTGTTTGGCCTGTTTCTCTTGAAAAGGATATACCTTTTCTCTATAGAAAGGTTATTTCTACATTCCAGTCATGAGACTCATCCCACCAGGTTTCAGTGATGCCTATTATATCATATTTGCTTTGTTGTGCTAGGAGTTCAAGTTCATCTTGCTTATTTCCCCTGCTTTGTGCATTAGTGTAGAGACATCTAAGACTATATATCCCCTTTACTTGCTGCCTGTGCACTTTTTTTTTTGCCTCCCACTTTTGAACCCTTGCACTGTTTGCCTTGTTCCCTCTATGACAGTTTGACTGTTTTTCCCCCAGTCCTTTTGTCTTCCAGAACACAGTCTCCCTTCCCGACATAACTCAGTTCATAAGAAGGGAGAATTTTAAATCAAGTATTTAATAAAAATGGAGAATTTTATCTCAAGCACTTAATAAGAATGAATTTTACCTCAAGCCCTTAATAAGAATGGAGTATTTTAACTCAGGCACTTAATGAGAATGGGAGAATGGAGGTCAAAGGACTGGTCAATAAGAAATAATAACAACAACATCAATAACACAGGCCTGTGATGAAGAAAACCCTTTTTCAATATTGTAACTGCTTCTCAATGTGGCTTTGGCTGCTGAATTTGAAAATCGCAATAAAAATGTCATACTATACACAGCTCCTTCACAAATCCAGTATTTTTATCAATCTAGTTGGGGCTCAGCTTTAATTAAGTGCATCTGCTGAGGTCCCAGTGCAATTTTATTTTGTTCTAGTGTTTTCGGGTGGGTTTCTGTGAATTCAAGTGTTTTGAAAGTGTATTAGAACAGACCATTTAACCCCTTTCTTAAGCTACTCTTTGCAGGATAACCTCTTTCAGTCACATAGTAGAACATGGGCTGCATCCGCACTACAGAATTAATACAGTTTGACACCGCTTTAACTGCCATGGCTCAGTGCTGTGGAATCCTGGGAGTAGTAGATTTGTGAGAAATATTTAACCTTCTCTGTCAGAAGCTCTGATGCCACAGCAAACTACAAATCCCAGGATTCCATAGGATGGAGGAATCATGGCACTTAAAGCGGTGTCAAACTGGATTATTTCCCAGGGCAGATGCTGTCTAGGACTCTGTAGACCAGGATTCAAATCCTTGCTCAGCCATGGAAACCCATTGGGTGAGCCTGGGCAAGTCACACACTCTCAGCCCCAGAAAACCCTGTGACAGGGCTGCCTTAGGGTGACCGTAACCTGAAGACACACAACAGTAGGAATAATAACACATAATGAGATGTCTTGGAGATGGGACCCCAGTGAACGAACACAACCTTCATTTATGTTTCATAGACACACAATACACACAGCCTGGAAGGTAATTCTAGAGATACAGTCAGCCCTCCACATTTGCAGATTTGATGCGGATTTCATTACTGTGTTCTGTCTAGGAATCTCTAAGTCCTCCCGTGCGACTCTTCTGGAATTTCACCATAGAGTCACTCTGGAGGACCTAGAGATTCGTAGACAGAACACTTCTCTAGGCATTTCTAGGTCCTCCAGAATAGTTCTATGGTCAAATTCCCACAGGTATTGACCATAGAGTTGCACCAGAGATTCCTAGTGGTTTCTTATTTCCAGTTTCCCCACTTTCACGGGGGTCCTGAGCTCTTAACCCCAGCAAATGCAGAGGAGGGCCCACTGTAATATTTTTAATAATGTTGTGCATAAAACAACGTTTTTGGAAATTTGACCATCAGAATGCAAAGAATGTCACTATATCTCAGTCAAAGCACTTTGTGTGAGGGAGATTGCATGCAATGACGGAGCAAATCTGAGGGATTTTGGATTTAGACTGCCAAATTCCTATAAAACCATCATACATTTGTTTGTGTGACCCTAAATTTTGCAGGCCCATAGAATTAGTGGACTTGATGAGAAATCCTTCAGAAACCCTGAGATTTTGGTATGCCTCTCTGTCTGTGGCACTTTGATCCCAGTTTAACTGCCATGTTGGCTCTTTCCCAGGGAATCCTGGGATTTGTAGTTCAGCATGCTTTGCCAGAGAAGTGCCCCAGGGCTCCCAACCTACAAATCCTAGCATTCCATAAGAGCTATGGAGCCCTGAGCTGAAAGAGGCCAATATAAACCAGAGCCAAGCATTGTGAAGCATGGCCAGGAACAATGGAAGTTGTAGTCCAATGGCCTCCCGACTTCTAGCCCTGCCATAAAAGCAACCAAAGGGGGTCTTTTTCTGTTGGGGTGTAGAAAGATGCGCTGTGTCCACTACGACCACGTGCAGAGTTGTTCCACATCAACAGGATGCCAGGAGAAGGATTCCAGGGAGTTGTCTGCAAAAGGGCTTCTGGCAGAGAAGGAAAAATTCCTTCACAGCAGCACCTGGCCTTGAGTTCTGGCTTTCTTCCAAATAAAGACAGCAACAAGGCCAGCCCGAGGGCTTTAATCTTTAGTTGCACTATGTACAATATATACATACAGAGTATTGGACAGCCGTCTCAAATACAACTATGCATCACTCCAACAAACTGCTCCGACAACCACCATCCACAACAAACCCACACTGGAGCTAATTCCCATCTCCCGTTTATAGATGGTTAGCAATGCCTCTTGCATCAGGCATCCCAGGTGTGCATAGTCCCAAGTGCTGATTCATGAACACCTGCCACTGGAGCTTAACTACTTTCATTACTAAGTTTACAGCTCCATCTTGTGGTCACATACATGTCATTTGCCTCTCCTCCGGCTGGCTGAGCGGGAGGGAGATGATGGGAACTGTAGTCCAAATAAGTAGCTTTTCCCAGGTGTAATAATATATAAAATTTGGGTGATACAGAAAGAAATAAGCAATAAACAGAACAAAATGGGGAAATGTTTCCGCTTTGGCCTTTCCCAGTTGCTTAAAAAACTTTACTATAATATAATAATAAACATTTATTGAGAATCTCTATATATGTAATTAAACACTTTCTTCTCCTAAGACTCTCCTCATTAACATCCGCCATTAAAAACTGTCCAGAAAGGGAAATGATGCTATAAATTAAATGGTGAAAAAACACACACCAACTCCCCCCCCCCTTTGTAGCTGTTTTTAAATGTATTTTTGGGAGCCAGATTCGAAAAAGGCGATTTACAAAATGTCATACCATACTGAATTCTTTCACAAATTTCATGACGGATGTCAGCACTCCTAATTTGATTAAGTCAGACGAAAACGTTGAAGCAAATTTTGGGGGAAAATGGCATACGATGACAGAGCAAGACTGAGGCCATTTTGGGATTTTTGAGGATGCAAATTCCTATAACACCAGCAGCCATTTTCAAATTAGGGGTGTGTTTTTAACAACCCTCAAGAGTTGCATATATTTATACACAATTGTGTTTAAAATAATCACCTGATAAATATATAAATAATGCTGGCAAATGTTTGTTTTTCTAGGACTACAGCTCCCAGAATCCCCCAGAGCAACCTGCTGTGTTTACCTAGGGGATTCTGGGAGCTGTAGCAGCTCAAGAAAGTTTAATTTTCTCTTCACTCTCTGTAACAACAACACTCCTGCAGTGTGGCCTAAAAACCTTGGCTCTGTCCATTTCTTCCATCTTTTCCCCACGCTTCCCCTCGGATTGCATCCCCCAGCATCCCTTGGGACCAGAAAATTGGAGTTGGAAGGGACCTCCAAGGGCCATCCAGTCCAGCCCCCTTCTTCTGACATGAAGGAATATATAAGATCCTAGAGTTGGAAAGGATCCCCAAGGGTCATCCAGTCCAGCCCCCTTCTTCTGCTATTCAGGGATACGTAGGATCCTAGAGTTGGAAGGGATCTCCAAGGGCCATCCAGCCCAGCCCCCTTCTTTTGCTATTCAGGGATATATAGGATCCTAGAGTTGCAAGGGACCCCCAAGGGCTATCCAGTCCAGCCCCCTTTTGCTATTCAGGGATACATAGGATCCTAGAGTTGCAAGGGACCCTCAAGGGCCATCCAGTCCAGGCCCTTCTTCTGCCATGAAGGAAGACACAGGATCCTAGAGTTGGAAGGGACCTCCAAGGGCCATTCAGTCCAACCCCCTTCTTCTGCCATGAAAGAATACATAAGATCCTAGAGTTGTAAGGGACCCCCATGGACCGTCCAGTCTAGCCCCCTTCTTATGCCATGAAGGAATACATAGGATCCTAGAGTTGGAAGGGATCCCCAAGGGCCATCCAGTCCAACCCCCTTCTTCTGCCATGAAGGAATACATAGGATCCTAGAGTTGTAAGGGACCCCCAAGGACCATCCAGTCCAACCCCCATCTTCTGCCATGGAGGAAGACATAGGATCCTAGAGTAGGAAGGGACATCCAAGGGCTACCCATTCCAGCCCCCTTCTTCTGCTATTCAGGGATACATAGGATCCTAGAGTTGTAAGGGACCCCAAGGACCATCCAGTCTAGCCCTCTTCTTATGCCAGGCAGGAAGACATAGGACGCACATATCTACATATCTCTATCTATCTATCTATCTATCTAGATATACATATAGATTTCTAGCAATGACAGTACTTGCCCATAGGGAAATACTTGCCCATAGGGAATCGTTGGGGAATACATTCCCTTTGATTCCCTATAGGGAAGTATGGTTTCCCTGTGGGCAAGTACTGTCATTTGTTTTAGTACATCTTGCATATATAGAATAAATTGTATAAAGGCAGAGTGAATGTGTGTATGTAAGTTTAGATATACAAATAAGTGTAGATACAGATCTATATACAATGTTATATGGCCAGTTTATATAATATGTATATATATATTAAAATATTCACTTTATTCTGAGCAACGAACTGCCCTTGAGGATGCTCTAACTGTGCCTCTATAGTTTGACACACTTTATTTGGATTTAAACTTGTTCAAACATATTGGTCCCGAGATTAGTATTTCTCGCTCTATCCTTTCCTATCTCTGTGGGCTCTTGGAGGCTCCTCCTCTTCCTGTTCCTCCTCATTCATAGCTTTAAGGCTCTACCATAGAGTCCAATGACGCTCCTCCTCTCTATGGTTGCCCGCCATCTTAGGACTTGGCGGAAGTGAGGCGTCAAGGCAACGTCGTCGGTGGCACTGGCTCCGCCCCTTCTCTTTCCCTCGAAGTGGGAGGGGGCGCTTCCGGTGGCCCGAGGAGAAGGAGGAGGAGGAAGAGGGTGAGTGGGAAGGAGAGAGGAGGGGTGACTTTGGGGCACTCCTTCCTCCCCCTGGGACCCCTTCTCTGGGAATTGGGGGTGGGGGCTGCTGGTGCATGACGGGATATGTGACCCCCTCCCAAAAAAGGATTGTGGTACATATATTATGGAGAGGCATCTTTAGATGTGTGTTGGGGGCGGGAGGTCTCCAGACAGGGGGATTCTGGGTGTTGCATTCCCCTTGAAAGAGGAGCCACCGCTCCCCCACTAAGGACACCTTCCTCTTGGACTACAGTCCCTATCATCCCCCCCAACATGGCCCCAGTCGGAAAGATTCTGGGTGTTGCATTCCCCCTTAAAAAGGAGGCCTGGAGGGGAGGCACTTTTCCTCCTCTGCTCAAGGAGGCTTCCTCTTGGACTGCAGCCCCCAGAATCCCCTGGGCAGCAGGGCTCCAGACCTCACCTGGCTTCATGAGAACAGAATGGCTCATTGCCATGATCTCCTGTGGGATGCTGGGATTTGTGGTTTGTGGAGCGATTCAGGATTCCCTGCTAGAGATTTCAGGGGACTGGACCAGAACACTCTAAGGGCCTCACAAACTACAGATCCCTGGGTCCCTGGGTAGGAGAGAGGGCCAAGGCAGTTAAAGTGAGCTCAGGCCAGTTGTTTCTGGCCCCCTGCGAAGGACAAGGGGGGTCCCTTGGGGGAGGAATGGGGGGAGATCCAGGGCTCTGGTGGGGTCTTGGGGGTCAGAAGGGACTCAGGCAGAGGGGTCCCACTGGGAGGGGGGGCCATAATCCAGGAGGAAGGAGGGGATCTCTTTCCCAGCCCCCTTTTAGGTCCGATCTGGTTCCAGGGCCCCTCTTTGCTCTTGAGGGATGATGGGACTTTGGGGGAAGCAGAGCCTGACCTGCCTCCTTCCCTTCTTCTTCCTCCCCAGAGGAAACTGCGCCTGACAGACGGACAGACGGACGGAGAAAGAGAGGAAGAGGAGCTGCGCGTTCGGAGGTCAGAGGATGGAGGAGAGCCTTCCGAAGGAGCTCCAGGGGGAGATGGAGGAGCACCAGCAGCTGCAGAAAGGTAACCAAGAGAGAAAGAGGGGGACCTCCTCCTAAGACCCCCTCCTCTCTGCCCCATGGCCTTCTTCCTCTGGCCCCTATCAGTCCCAGGTTGGCCTTAGAGAAAGGGAGGTGAACCCCAAGAGAGAGAGAAAGAAAGAGGGAGACCCCCAAGACCCCTTCCTCTCTGCCCCATGGCCTTCTTCCTCTGGACACTCTCAGTCCCAGGTTGGCCTTAGAGAATGGTAGGAGAACCCCAAGGAAGAGGGGGACCCCCAAGACCCCTTCCTCTCTGCCCCATGGCCTTCTTCCTCTGGCCGCTCTCAGTCCCAGGTTGGCCTTAGAGAAAGGGAGGTGAACCCCAAGGAAGAGGGGGACCCCCAAGACCCCTTCCTCTCTGCCCCATGGCCTTCTTCCTCTGGCCCCTATCAGTCCCAGGTTGGCCTTAGAGAAAGATAGGTGAACCCCAAGGAAGAGGGGGACCCCCAAGACCCCTTCCTCTCTGCCCCATGGCCTTCCTCCTCTGGCCTTTCTCAGTCCCAGGTTGGCCTTAGAGAAAGGGAGGTGAACCCCAAGGAAGAGGGGGACCCCCAAGACCCCTTCCTCTCTGCCCCATGGCCTTCCTCCTCTGGCCTTTCTCAGTCCCAGGATGGCCTTATAAGTTCAGTCTCCCAAAGGTTCAGGACCAGATGTATATTGGATTTCGGATTCTGGAATATTTGAATGTTGTTGTTATTTCTCCCCTTGGATCGAGGTAGGGAACAACAACAAACCAACATTTACACAACGTCAGTTAAAAACATAAGATGAGTTAAAAATGGACATTTATTCAATTCAATTCAGTTTATTACAATCAGCCGATCAGACATCAAATAAATAATAACAACCCAATATCAAATAAACAACAATCAAGTAACATCATAGTAAAACAATTAAATATCACAGTATGTCATCAGATTATAAAAGTAAATGGCATTAATTGGAATTCAGTTAGAAAATTATTTTAAAAAAGAAATAAAATGTAACAATTAAATTCATTATAAAGATATAAATTATGTTATAATTTTTAGACTAAAAGATTAATAAGAAATTAAGATATGATCTTATGGTGGCAGACCATTGCTGCTGCACAAAAGCTGGCTACCTTTGTTGTTACTGATGCGCAGTGGTCCCGCCAGCAAATGAGATACACAAAACTCATCTGTCCTTCCAGGAAGATGGTTAAGAATTGGATAAATAAATATTTGTCGATAGCCATAGTAGTATGGACAATATAACAATACATGGCCTATAGCAGGGGTAGGCAACCTAAGGCCCGGGGGCCGGATGTGGTCCCCCGAGGCCTTTGGACTGGCCCCAGGCTGGTCCTGCCGCCACCGCCGCCTGCCATGATGATATTGATTATTGTTATTATTACTTGTTCTTGGGGTTTTCTTGGCAAAATCTCCACAGGGGGTTTGCCATGGCTCTTCTTGGGCTGACTTATTTTTGGTGCTTCGGCCCCCCAATTGTCTGAGGGACAGCAACCCGGCCCCCGGCTCAAAAAGGTTGCCTACCCCTGGCCTATAGTCTCCATTGCACTAGTTCCACATGGACAAGTGCGTGCAGCATAGGGGATACCAGATGTCCCTATGATTCATCTGGTTGCCGTGTTTTGAACTATTGTATCTCCCTTCCAATAGAGCTGAAGGCAAAACATTAAATGTTGCCAATGTAAATGCTATCCTGTGTTTTGGAAGGGTTAGAAGACTCAAATGGTTAGCTAGCATAAAGGTATTTCCATTATCTCTGAAATCGGAAGACATAGAGGCTGCTTTTAGATGTTGTTGCAGCTCATTATCTATAATTCTTTGATGTATTTCCTGTTTTTCTTTCTCATGTCCCATTGCCAAAATAATGGTTTGTGAAAAGCCTAGTTTAGCTAGTTTCTCATTTAGAGTCTTGTTCCATCTAGAGGGGAACCCATCAGACAGTACCAATGGAGCTAACCCTACGGGGGTGAACAACATTCTAAGCCAAAAAGTAAACTTAAGTACCCACGCCCGTGAGTCAACTGTCATTTGACCCGTCTCCAAATGTAAAATTGCATTAGGCGCACACCTTGGAAGAGCAAGAATAGGTTTCAGAAATTTTGTCTGAGTAGATTCGATAGAATCAAAGTTAGTATACATTTAGTATAGTTAGTATACATTTATTTAAAAGAACAAACACAACACATATGCATTAGACCAATCCACGCTTAAAATTCATCATTTGAAATTTGCGATTTAAAAATCATCTGGACAGACCTGCCAGAAGAGACTGGTCTTTTATCCTGTTTTGAATTCGGAAAACGCATTCAGCAGTCGGATCTCTTTTGGCTGGTCATTCCGCAGTTTGGGACGGCTAAAGAAAAAACCTCCTCTGACTGAGAGTGGCCAAGGTAGTCCTGGCCGAAGAGCGGAGATGTCTCCCAGAGGACCTGAGCGTTTGGGGCGCATTGTATGGGAGGAGGGGATCCTGTAGGGAACCTGGACCCAACCATGGAGGGCTTTCAAGGTAAAACCGAACACTTTATCCCTTGCCCAGAAACTAACTGTGGAGTGACTTTAATATTGATATGACATGATCACTCCTGGATGTCCCAATGATCCATCTGGTTGCCATGTTTTGAACTAAAGTTTCCAGACTTGTACAAAGGTAGCCCAATGTAGAGCGCATTGCAGAAGTCTAACCTTGAGGTTAACAGTGTATGCGCTGCCATCTTTTTAAGTACTCCAGCTCCAGGTAGAGGCGCAGCTGATGTAACAGCCATCTTGGCTTTTGCATCTATCTGAGCTGATATCTGAAGGGACGGATCCAGAGCACCCCCAAGCTGGAAATACAGTCTTTCATGGGGAGAGTAACCCATCTAGAACTGGTTTACACACCTCCAGCCCCAGATTAGGACCCTTGCTAGTCAGCACTTCGGTCTTGTCTGGATTCAGTTTCAAATTGTTTTTCCTCATATACATGGCAGAAGGGGGTTGGAGTGCATGGCCCTTGTGGTCTCTTCCAGTTCTGTGATTCTGTGATAACATCTTGATTTCAGTAGAGCCTTTGAAAGGGTCCCCCATGACATTATTGCAAATAAGCTAGTCAAGTCTTCTGGAGGAGTTTATTCTTGACGTTTTGCCAGCATCTGTGGCTGGCGTCTTCAGAGAACGCTGCCATGGGAGTGAGTTGGGTATATATATACTGTGTGACCCTAGGTTGAGAGGAAGAGATTTGCATGTTAATCTGCCTGTTGGTCTGTTCTTGAATGGCAAGGCCTCAGGATGTCTGTTGAAAGAGCGATCCACTGTATGCTGGGAAATCCCCTGCGTCCCGTGTGGTGTTCATTTGCATACGCCGTCTTGATTTTGGTGTTTTTCGGGACTGGTAGCCCAACTTCATTTAATAATAATAATAATAATAATAATAATAATACGTTTTATTTCTAAGCCGCCCCTCTGCTCAGCAATCAGGGCGGCATACAGCATAATTTAAAAACAAGAGACAATGTAAAATTCCTATATCTCACACTCTAATCCTCCCACCCCTTAAAACTAAATTAAACTATAATAACAAAGTTAAAACGATTCTTAAAAACATAATAAAAACAAATAAAAACAAAGTAAACAATTTGGGCTTTTCCATGTACTATGGGGGGTTAAGGGTGTAAGGTACCCTCTGCTAGAGCCGGGGGATTATTCCGGGAAAGCCTGCCGGAAGAAATCCGTCTTTACTGCTTTCTTGAAAGCAGCAAGGGTAGTAATAAGACGGATCTCGTCCGGCAGGCCATTCTATAGTCTGGGAGCGGTCGCAGAGAAGGCCCTCTGGGAGGTCTGTGCCAGCCTAGTCTTCATGGGCTTCAACAGATTCCTCCCAGAGGACTGAAGGGCGCGGGGGGGGGGGGGGATCGTACGGGGAGAGGCGGTCCCTGAGATAAGATGGCCCCAAGCCATGTAGGGCTTTAAAGGTCAAAACCAACACGTACTGCGCCCGGAAACCAATTGGCAGCCAGTGGAGGGATTTCATCACTGGTGTTATGTGCTCTCTCCTTGATGTTCCGGTAATTAGCCTGGCCTCCATGTTTTGTACCAGTTGCAGTTTCCGGGTTAGGCACAAGGGTAGCCCCATGTAGAGTGCGTTACAGTACTCCAGGCGCGAGGTTACCAAATCGTGTATAACAGTTTCCAGATCCCTCATATCCTTTCAGAGTTTCTTCTTTCCTCTTGAAGTTATCCAGGTGTTTGTGAATTTCAATGGCTTCCCTGTGCATTCTGACCTGATAGTTGTTGGCATGGTCCAGAATTCCAGTGTTTCCAAACAGCATTTTATGCCTAGGATGATTATAATGTGCTCTTCTACTGCTGATTTTTCTGGCTGACCCAGTCTGCAGTGTCTCTCATGTTCCTTGATTCGTGTTTGAACACTGCTTTTGGTGGTCTCTATATAGCCTGGTCTGCAGCTGCAAAGTATGCAGTAAACTCCTGTGGTTGTGAGAGGGTCTCTCCTGTCCTTCATTGAAGACAGCATTTGCTGGGTTTTCTTGTTCAGTTTGTCGATCATTTCACAGAATCATAGAGCTGGAAGAGACCGTGAGGGCCATCCAGTCCAAAGCATCCCTGACAGTGGCATCTTGAAGACTTCTTTTGGAGTTTATTTTGAGCTGAGATATATAGATCATGACAATTGAAGAAGATACATATATTGAAAGCTGTCTTGCTACCAGAATGATTTTCCAGCAATGCATACCTATCCTGAGTTGGTCCCTTTCATTTGCTCCGAGAGGCAGGAAGTAGATCTTCTTGACTGAACTGCCCCTTGGCAACTTCAGCCTAGTTCCTGCCTGGCTCCAACTAGGTCTGCTTTGGCTTTGCTGTCTTCGCTGTGAGCTATCTCCCTTTTGTTTTTCCTCCCCAGAATTTCTTGCCTGACTCCTCAAAGCTCTTTACTTCTATAGCTCTTCTGCTCTTTAGCCCATGTCCTATCAGGACTATGATAGCCCAATGATGTTGGGGGAGCTTGCAGCGCTACCAACCTCCAGGGGTCCAGATAATACTGCGCACTGTTGCAGCCACACTCCCAGGTTTGGCCCTTCCCAAGTTGAGGTGAGTCATTTAGCCCTGTTAGCACAACTCCTCAGTCCAGAGTTTGCTGCCCTTTTGTCTCCCTCTTGGCCCTGCAACAAGCCACTATGGCAGGAAACCAGGTACAGGACCTCTCAGGCATCCAGCATTGGCCTCTTTTGCCCATCAGATGTCAAGTTGGGTCCCTTGGGGATCAGGGCTCTAACAAGGCCAGGGAGCCCAGGGTTAGGGAGTCATCCTCCTCCTCCCATCATCATCATCATCACCATCATCATCCCACATTAGCCTGGCCATCCCAGAGTCTGAGTGTGGCAAGTTTGCGCCCAAACCTCCTGTGCACAAACGCCATTATAAAAAGGGTGGGGAACTGGCAGCAGCCACTTTGGCCAAGGCAAAACCTCCGCTTAAAAAATTAGGGTTGGCCACAAAGGAAAATAAAAGGGAGAAAATGTTTGCTTTCATCTCACTCCTCGGATGAGGATGCTGACTCCCAGTCACCTTTGGGCTCTGAAAAGGAGGAAGGGGAACTGTCCCAGGAGGAGGATGAAGTCTCTCAATCTGCATGTAGTTCTGCTAGGCTTTTTCAGTCTGACATCTTCACTTTACTTTTTAAAAAGGCCGTAAGACCTTGAGGGACCCTCTCAAGCCCACGGACCACACGCTTCCCCAAGGGAATTCTTTCCAAAGCCAAACTCCAACAATGTAGATGTCCCTTTCCCAGCTGACTTTATAAGGTGCTGAATGAGGAGTGGTCTGCCTGAACTAGACCCAATCCCATTGCAGTCAAAAAATTTTACAACCTACCACAAACAATATTAGAGAAACTTCAAGTTTCTCTTGTACAGGAGTAGGCAACCTTTCCCCTTTAAGGGCCGAGGGACTTCAGTTCCCGGAATCCCAGGAGCTATTGGCCAACATGGGACTATTGGCCAACATGACTGAGGCTTCTGGGAGCTGAAGTCCCTCGGCCCTTAAAGGGGAAAGGTTGCCTACACCTGCTCTTGTGGATGCCCCAATATCAGCCCTTGTGTCTTTGGCTGTCTATGCTAAGGATGGGAAGATTCTGTAAGGAACCCAGAGGACAAAAGATCAGATTTTCAGCATTAAAAAAGTCCTTTGAATCCTCTTCCATGTCAATCACAGCCACCTGTGCCATTTCAATCTTTTCTAGAGCAGTTTATATATGAGCCAAGGACATCATTTGACAACAGCGCGGGCTCCAGGAGCCGAGCAGGGAGAGTAGGACCAGCCCCTCCCTTCTCCAACAGCTGAGCAGCCGGCACGGAGGCACGGAGGCAACCCCAGGCTGAAAGTCGGGTCTTGGCGGGGACTCTTCCATCTAGCCCACCCAGCCCTCCCATCGGCCTCTGTGGCGAGACTGGAGCCAGGATGGGGGCTCAGTCTGGAGGAGGCTTTTTAGCTCGCCCAACCCTCTTGTCTTCGGAGTTAACTAGATCTCTCCAAGTACTGTCATTAAGGCCTTCCTCTGTGAGCTGTTGGGAAGTGTGGGGAGGGAGGTTGCTGGGCTGTTATAACATCTTTATCTCCAATTGTGGCTGGGAATGACGTGGGAATGGGAATTGAAGTTGTGTGGGGGAAAGGGAGGTATGGCGGGAACAGAGTGAGGTGATGTTACAAAAGAAGGCTGGATTGATGTTTGGAAGCTCTGTTTTCCACATAACCTTACCATGCTCCTTTGTAATGCCAGGTCGGTTAAGAATAAAACCCACATTATCTATAATCTCCTCCTAGACGAGGACCTGGCTTGCTTTACGGAGACCTGGCTGGGAGAGGATAGCGCCATAACGTGGACGTAGGCCCTCTCAGCCGGGTACGCGGTTACGGAGCAGGTAAGGGGAAGTGGGCAGGGGGCGTGGAGTGGCTCTGATTCATAAAAACAACTTGAACTTGTCCAGGATGCCTGTCCGGTACACAGTCCACTTCAAGTGTATTTAAATCATTCTGCGGACCAGGGATAGTTTGGGAATTCTCCTAGTATACTGCCCTCCCCATTGTCTGGCAGACTCCCTAACTGAGCTGACACAGCTGGTCTCAGAGTTGCTGCTTGAGTCCCCCAGACTTTTAGTCTTGGGAGACTTCAGCATCCTCTTCAGACCAGTTTGTCAAATCTCACAGGTGCTGCTTGGGAGTTCATGGAATCCATGACAAACATGGGCCTATCCCAATTGGTCGTTGGGCCTACTCATTGTGCAGGTCATACTGTCAATGCGGTCTTTAGTATGGAATGGGAATATCCGTGGACGGAGGTTATTAACACCTCCACATTGTCATGGACGGATCATTTCCTGGTTAAGGTTTATTATTATTATTATTATTATTATTATTATTATTTATAGCCCGCCTCTCTGCCCAACAATCGAGGTAGGTTACAGCATTAAAACAAGACAGAATTAAAAGCATCCCCAATCCCCTAGTCCCAGCCTCCCAATCCCTTAAAACAGGATTAAACAAGAAAGGATTAAAAAGCTGTAAGCAATAAGAAACGGTAAAAACAATAAAAACCAATACAAAACAATCACGCGCGGTGAGCAAATTAGTTGACTGAAAAACTCATCTCCCAGGGCAGATATATTCTGGAAAGATGTTATTCTGGGAAGGCCTGTCGGCAGAGATCCATCTTCACTGCCTTCTTAAAGGCAGTAAGCATGGTAATAAGACGGATCTCGTCTGGCAGGCCGTTCCACAGCCTGGGAGCGGTGGCAGAAAAGGTCCTCTGGGAGGTCTGAGACAGCCTAGTTTTTATTGTCTGTAGCAGATTCCTCCCAGAGGACCGAAGGGCACGGGGGGGGGGGCATATGAGGAGAGGCGGTCTCTAAGATAAGATGGACTCAAGCCATGAAGGGCTTTAAAGGTCAAAACCAACACCTTTTACTGTGCCCAGAAACTAATTGGCAATCAGTGGAGGGATTTTAGCACTGGTGTTATGTGCTCCCTCCTAGATGTCCCCGTAATTAGCCTGGCTGCCATATTTTGTACCAATTGAAGTTTCCAGGTTAGGCACAAGGGTAGCCCCATGTAGAGAGTGTTGCAGTAATCCAGATGTGAGGTTACCAAAGCATGCACCACAGTTTCCAAGTCCCTCATATCCAGATAGGGCCGCAGTTGGCGTATTAGCCGAAGCTGATAACAAGCACTCCTGACCACCGCATTCACCTGACTAGTCATGTGAAGCAGTGAGTCAAGGAGAACCCCCAAGCTGCGAACACAGTCCTTAGAGGAGAGTGTGACTCCATCCAGGACTGGAGACTGTATTCCCAAATCTGGTTTCAGGCCTGTGACTGTGAGTACCTCCGTTTTGTCTGGATTCAACTTCAATCTGTTTTTCCTCATCCAATCCATTACCGCTCTGAGACAGTCATTGAGAGGAGAGACGCCATCTGAAGTCTGAAACGATGATCTGGTCATGGAGAAGTATATCTGGGTGTCATCAGCATACTGAAGACACCATGCTCCATGCCTCCGAATGATCTTGCCCAGCGGCTTCATGTAGATGTTGAACAACATCGGGGACAGGATGGCGCCCTGTGAGACACCACAATTAAGCTCTGTTTTAGAAAAGCAACTGTCCCCAAGCCTCACCCTCTGGGATCTGCCTGAGAGGAAGGAACGGAACCACTGCAAAGCAGTGCCTCCAATCCCTAACTCTCTCAGGCAATCCAAGAGAATGGCATGATCTATGGTGTCAAAGGCCGCAGAGAGATCCAAGAGCACCAGCAGGGTCACACTACCCCTGTCGATACTCAACCGAAGGTCATCGGTCAGAGCAACCATGGCAGTCTCATGGACCCTGGATCCATCGCTCTAGAGGATTAGTAATAGTAATAATAATAATAGTAACAACAACAACATTTATTTATATCCCGCTCCTCTGCATAATGCAACCAGGTTGGCTTACAACATTAAAAAATACATTAAATATCCCACAATCCCACCCACCCCTTAAAATTCATTTAAACAATAACAATTTAAAAGACACTTAAAATACTAATGCAAGTAAACAAACAAACAATAACTGCAGCAGAGTACCTGTTAGTTTACTTTAGTGACTTTAAGACTGGTTATATATGGTCTCTTCTTGATGTTCCCGAGACCAGCCTGGCTGCCATATTCTGTACTAATTAAATTTTCTGGACCCAGCATGAGGGCAGCCCCATGGTTACAAGTGCATGTACCACAGTTTCAAGGTCCCTTACTTCCAGGAAAGGGTGCAGCTGGCGTATCAGCCGGAGTTAACCTTCCCCTCTCCAGGCTAAACATGCCCAGTTCCCAAAGTCTCTCCTTATAGGGATTCATGGTTTCCAGAACCTTCACCATTTTAGTTGCCCTCTTTTGGACATGCTCCAGTTTTTCAACATCCTTTTTGAATTGTGGTGCCCAGAACTGGACACAGGGTTATTCCAGGTGGGGCCTGACCAAAGCAGAATAGAGTGGCACGATTACTTCTCTTGATCTAGACACTATACTTCTACTAATGCAGCCTAATATCGCATAGGCCTTTTTAGCTGCCCCATCGCACTCTTGACTCATGTTCAACTTGTGGTTTACTAGGACTCCTAGATCCCTTTCACACATAGAAGTCTCCTTAACTGGATGTTTGATTAAGATGTTTTATTGACTTTTATAATTGTTGCTTATTGATTTTTATAATGTTTTTATTGTATTTGTTGTATTTACTTTATTTGATTGCAATTGTGTATACTGTTCCTCATTTTATTGGTGTAATGCTGCCTTGATCTGTAGGAAGAGGTGAGAAATATAAATTAAAAATTATTACTATTATTGTTAAGCCAGGTATCCCCCATCTTCTATCTATGCATTTTATTTTTTTGCCTAAGTACAGGACCTTATACTTCCCCCCAAACTCTGGAATGACCTGCCAGACAAGATTCGTCAGCTGACATCTTTAGACAGCTTTAGAAAAGCTGTCAAGACGGATCTCTTCTGGCAGGCCTTCCCAGATTAATTATCCCGGCCTTGGGCTTCCCGGCCCCCTCCTTCCTCACGTGGCCCCATCATTTTGATGGATGAGGAACGTCTTAGAGGTTGGCTGGGTTTTGCTGTTTTATAATTTTTTATTTGTTATTATTTATATTAATTGTTTTTATGTCTATTGTTATTTTAATTATGAGATGTTTAATACTGTTTGGGGTGGGTGGGTTGGTTTTTGGGGTTATTTTATTATTATTATTATTATTTTTCCTTTTTTGGGGATATGTTATACAGGTTTTATTGTAAGCTGCTTGGATTGTCTGGGATACAAATAAATATTATTATTATTATTAATTGTATGGGTTTTAATGTAAGCCCCTTGGATTGCTTTTTTTCAAAAAGCGGGATACAAATAAATTTTATTTATTATTATTATTATTATTATTATTATTATTATTTTGAAATTCCTTTTGTTATCTTTGGCCCAGCTTTCTAATCTATTAAGGTCATTTTGAATGTCCATCCTGTCCTCTGTGGTAGAAGCTAATCCTCCTAATTTGGTATCATTTGGCAACAGAACCCCACCGGACCCCCCCCAATGGTCACTCTCCAGGTTGAAGAAGAGGAGCCATTGCTGAGCACCCTTTGAGTTCAGCCAGCCATGTAACAGTTACCTTGCCTAACCCACATTTTACTATCTTGTTTGCCAGAATGTCATGGGGAACCTTGTCAAAGGCCTTACTGAAATCAAGATATGCTATATCCACAGCATTAATAATAATAACATTTATTTGTATCCCGCCCCTTTGAGATCAATCGGGGCAGCTAGCAACAGTAAAATATAATAAACAGCAAGAAAATCTAGTTCCCTCCCCCCCTTAAAAAGTTATTAAATCAGTTACAAGTTGAAACATACAATATAAAATACAACAATAATTTTGAAAAACAGTTCTGCAGTGTGGAAGCGATTCTTAATTATATATTAAGATTGAAAGCCTGGAGACCCTCTTAAGGGAGAAATTCCTGAGGCTGGGATTATCTATCACAGAAAGGCCTGCCGGAAGAGATCCAGCTTGACAGCCTTTTTAAAGCTGTCTAAAGATGTCAATTGACAGGGGTGATAACCGAAAAAGCCCTGTGGGAGGTAGCAGCAAATTCCTCCCAGAGGACTGGATTCTCTTTATCAACCATTCCCTTTATCTACCAATTCTATTAAAAACAGGAGAGAGATCGGATTTAGTAAGAAGATTTAAAAAGAAGAAGATTTAGAGCAAGAACTTGGAAAGAAGATGATGAATGGGGTGTTAATGGGGTGCAAGTGGTTGGATCTTTAGGTGGGAGTGATCACGTTCTCCTGGAATTTATTATACAGTGGAAAGGAGAAGCCAGGCATAGTCAGACACACATTCTAGACATTAGGAAAGCTGATTTTACTAAACTTAGAGAAATACTGGGGGTGATCCCATGGACAGGAATACTAAAAGAGAAGGGAGTTCAAGACTGTTCATTCCGTTCTGTCTAGGAAAGCCTCTTGCTCCCTAATATGTTGAAGTGTATCTACCCGTGCCTCCAGCTGCTGTACTTTGTCCTCCAAGAGGGCTACCAACTTGCATTTGGAGCATGTGTAGTTCCCCACATCTGTAGGTAAGAAGACAAACATCCCACAGGTATTGCAGGTGACGGCAGCAGTTCCTTCAGTGTCCATACTAAGTCTTAATTAGTACCTGAAAGAGGACTACGGCTTTCCTCCTCAAAGAAAATCTCTTGCTAACACCAGTGTTAAAGTGTGCTGATGACTGGAACTTTTCAACAATTAGTAGTGGTTATAAAAAGCTCTGGCAGCAGTTGTATAGAGCTAACTGCCTAGCCCACCCCCTATTGACTCGCAAATGCGATTCAACAAAGCCCTACCCCTGAGTAACAGTCACACTCTCCCCAAGAGTTTTTAAAAAGAATTTAAAAACTTACCCACTCAAGATGGCTGCCTGGAAACTGCTTTCTTCCTCTTTCCTAGCAGAAAACTGGCCTGGAAAGCCTCCTTTGCTTTCTCCTTTCCTGGCAGAAACTGCCTAGAAAACCTCTTTCTCCTTTCTTTTAGAAACTGCCTGGAGAGCCTCCTCCTCCTCCTTCCCCCCTCCTGGCCGAAACTGACCTGAAACTGGCCTCTGGCAGCAGTTGTATAGAGCTAACTGCCTAGCCCACCCCCTATTGGCTTGCAAATGCGACTCAACAAAGCCCCACCTGCTGAGTAACAGTCACACTCTCCCCAAGAGTTTTTAAAAAGAATTAAAAAACTTACCCACTCAAGATCATAGAATCATAGAGTTGGAAGAGACCACAAGGGCCATCCAGTCCAACCCCCTGCCATGCAGGAACTCCCAATCAAAGCATCCCTGACAGATGGCCATCCAGCCTCTGCTTAAAGAACTCAAAGGAATAATAATAATAATAATAATAATAATAATAATAATAATAATAATAATACATTTTATTTATACCCCGCCTTTAGCTGAAGCTATCAAGGCAGCTTACATTAAAAGTACAGCCCACATTTTATAACAATCATATAACCCCCCTTAAAATTACAATTAAATCAAAATCATTTATATATTATGAGCTTCTGGTATAAAACAGGATACAATGATGAGGTTAAAAAAATCACTTACTTTATTGCTACAAAAAAATCCATCTAAAAAAGGAAAGTAGCTAGTCAATAGAAAAATGCCTGAACTTGGTAGAAGAGTCTCTAGAGCTGCCTCCTATACATGAGGATATGTGAGGGAGACATCCTCATGGATGCTTGCTTCAAAGAGGAAACAAGAAGAGACAAGCACTGATGCTTTCTGCATAACTTACCTAGGATAAACCCATGTTTAAATCAACATGGTTTGTGGGACTCTGCAGCTATTTATTTCAGGTACAGTCTCTCAACTTCTAGGGGTGCTTTATATAACCAATTGAGATCTTCAGCGTCTTCTTTTTCAGGATTTATTCAGGTGAGTGGGTAGAGATCTCTCGTCTCCGACAGAAGACTCCACTACTCTCTGAGGGAGTGTGTTCCACTGTTGAACCGCCCTTAATCCCACAGGTATTGCAGGTGACGGCAGCAGTTCCTTCAGTGTCCATACTAAGTCCTAATTAGTACCTGAAAGAGGACTATGGCTTTCCTCCTCAAAGAAAATCCCTTGCTAACAACAGTGTTTAAGTCTGCTGATGAATGGAATTTTTCTACAATTAGTACTGGTTAAAAATTCTCTGGCAGCAGTTGTATAGAGCTAACTGCCTAGCCCACCCCCTATTGACTTGCAAATGTGACTCAACAAAGCCCCACCCACTGAGTAACAGTCACACTCTTCCCAAGAGTTTTTAAAAAGAATTAAAAACTTACCCTCTCAAGATGGCTGCTTTCTTCCTCTTTCCTAGCAGGAACTAGCCTGGAAAGCTTCCTTCTCTGTCTCCTTTCCTGGCAGAAACTGCCTAGAAAGCTTCTTTCTCTTTCTCCTTTCTGTTAGAAACTGGCCTGGAGAGCCGCCTCCTCTTTCCCCTGTCCTGGCCGAAACTCTGGCTGCTTGGAAACTGCTTTCTTTCTCTTTCCTAGCAGGAACTGGCCTGGAAAGCCTCCTTTGCTTTCTCCTTTCCTAGCAGAAACTGCCTAGAAAACCTCTTTCTCCTTTCTTTTAGAAACTGGCCTGGAGAGCCTCCTCCTCCTCCTTCCCCTGTCCTGGCTGAAACTGACCTGAAACTGGCTTCTGGCAGCAGTTGTATAGAGCTAAGTGCCTAGCCCACCCCCTACTGGCTTACAAATGCGACTCAACAAAGCCCCACCCACTGAGTAACAGTCACACTCTCCCCAAGAGTTTTTAAAAAGAATTTAAAAACTTACCCACTCAAGATGGCTACCTGGAAACTGCTTTCTTCCTCTTTCCTAGCAGGAACTGGCCTGGAAAGCCTCCTTTGCTTTCTCCTTTCCTGGCAGAAACTGCCTAGAAAACCTCTTTCTCCTTTCTTTTAGAAACTTTCTTTTAGAAAACCTCTTTCTCCTTTCTTTTAGAAATTTCAAAAGGACCAATGTATTTAGGTCCCAGTTTCTTGGAGGGGTGTCTGGACTTTACATGCTTGGTTGACAAATAAACGTGATCACCTGGTTTGAGTTGCCAATTGTCCCTTCTGTGTTTGTCAGCAAGCCATTTATAGTCAGATTTGGCCTTCTCCAAAGACTTGGCTATAATAGGCCACCCTTGTTTTATTTTGTCAAGCCACTGGGTCACAGTACATGGGTCAGTGGGACTACATTGAATTTCAGGCAACAGTTTGGGCTCGTGGCCATACACAATTTCAAATGGAGAGTGTCCTGTGCTCTGGTGTACAGCCCCATTAAAAACAATTTCAGCATGGGGTAAAAGCTCAAACCAATCATCTTGTAAATGATTAACATAACAATGCAAATATTTTTCCAAAGCCGCATTCATGCGTTCCATCTGTTCATCAGATTCCGGGTGATGAGAGGTGCTAAATGCCAACTGCACCCCCAATTTGGCCTGTAGCGCCTTCCAAAACTGAGATGTAAAGTTGCTTCCTCTATCAGTCACAATCTTAAGTGGACGGCCATGCAGCCGGTAGATGTGTTTTATAAACAGGGTAGCCAATTTGGGAGCAGTGGGCACCCCCTTGCATCCCACATAATGTACTTGTTTAGAAAAAAGATCAGTGAATACACATATCGTGTCCCGGCCATGACTCTTTTGCAGATCTGTAATGAAGTCCATGGGTATATGCTTCCAAGGGCCACTAGGTGTCTCTAGAGGGTGTAGGAGCCCACTCGGTTTTCCAACCAAAGGTTTTGCTCTGACACACACAGAACAGCTTTTTATATATTTGTCAATGTCAGCTCTCATGCCTTCCCACCAGAATTGTTTCCTGATCAAATGCAAAGTTTTTACAAATCCCCAATGACCAGCTGCTTTGGAGTCATGAAAAGTGTTCAACACTTCTAATCTCAGATCTGAAGGTACATATCTGACCCCTTGTACCATAGCCCTGGCTCCCCTTCCACCATCTCGTTCTTGTGAGCTTCAAGCCACTGGTCTGATGCAAACTGTTGCTTAATTTTCTCATGGAGGGGACCCAAGACACAGTCGGTGGCATTAGTTTGGCTTCGGGTGGTTACTGCCAATCCCAGCTGGGCTGACGAAAACAGTGTCTGCATTGGCTCTGATTCTTTGCCCATGTGCTGCGGTAATCGTAGAATCATAGGATCATAGAATTATAGAGTTGGAAGAGACCACAAGGGCCACCCAGTCCAACCCCCTGCCCTGCAGGAATTCCCAATTAAAGCATCCCTGACAGATAGCCATCGAGCCTCTGCTTAAAGACCTCCAAGGACGGAGACTTCACCACACTCCGAGGGAGAGTGTTCCACTGTCGAAAACCCTTACTGTCAGGAAGTTCCTGCTAATGTTCAGGTGGAATCTCTTTTCCTGGAGCTTGCACCCATTATTCTGAGTCCTAGTCTCTGGAGCAGCAGGAAACAAGTTTGAACTGGTTGGGGGTGGGCTTGGTTTCCAGACCCTTCACCATTTTAGTTGCCCTTCTTTGGACACACTCCAGTTTCTCCACATCCTTTTTGAACTGTGGTGCCCAGAACTGGACACAGGATTATTCCAGGTGAGGCCTGACCAAAGCAGAATAGAGTGGCACTATTACTTCTCTTAATCTAGACACTACTTTTATTGATGCAGCCTAAAATTGCATTGGCCTTTTTAGCTGCTGCATCACACTGTTGACTCATGTTCAACTTATGGTCTACCTGGACTCCTAGATCCTTTCACATGTAGTCTCATGGTGTCCCCCATCGTATATCTATGCTTTTCGTTTTTCTACCCTAAGTGCAGTATCTTAACATTTCTCCATGTTGAATTTCATTTTGTTAGCTTTGGCTCACAAAATGAAATTCAACACGGAGAAATGTAAGGTACTGCACTTAGGGCGGAAAAATAAAAAGCACAGATATACAATGGGGGACACCCATCATGACAAGGAATCAGCTAGCCCATTGTCCTAGCCAGGGATGAATTTAAGAGTGAAATTATACTTGTAAAAGTCTTTAGCTCATCTACGCTGTTTGGGCGTTAACTTGCGAGGGACCTGCAAAGCCTCTAGGCTACGGTGGTCTGTCCACACCTCAAATGGATGGAGAGCTCCTTCTAAATGTTGTCTCCAATTTTGGAGGGCCCATTTTACAGCAAATGCTTCTTTCTCCCAAATCGGTTGCGACAGCTCCCCCTGCTGGAATTTTCTAGAAAGGAAGGCACACGGACGGAGGGCACCCTCCCCATCCCTTTGCATAAGCGCAGCGCCAACTGCAAAGTCTTAGCATCCACTTGGACTACAAAAGGAACGTCTGGATCTGGATGTTTCAGGATGGGTTCTGAGCTAAATAACTGTTTCAACTTTGAAAAGCTTCTTGGCACTGAGGGGTCCAAGCTACTTTGGCAGGGGGATTTGGCTTTTCCCTCTCCCCCTTTTTATTTTTTTGCTTCCTCTATGAGTTCCCCCAGATACAGTTCTCAGCAAATTAGTAATTGGTAAAGCAATCTTTGCAAAGTTGGGGATGAATTGTCTATAGAAATTGGCAAAGCCCAGGAATTTCTGTACTTGCCATCTTGTTCGGGGTGGGGGCCACTCCATGACAGTTTGTCCTTTGTAGGGTCCATTTCAATGCCGCATACAAATACTCTGTACCCCAAAAAGTCTAATTCTTTGGTGTGGAAGTGGCATTTGGAAAGTTTAACATACAATTGATTGTCCAGCAGCCTTTTCAACACCTCCCTCACTAATCTAACATGTGATTCCAAATTTTCAGAATAAATTAGTACATCATCCAAATAAACAAGAACACCTTCCAAGAGCAGATCGTGCAGAACTTCATTTACCAAACGCATAAAACATCCGGGCCTTCCCGATAAACCAAAAGGAAGGACCAAATATTCAAAAGCTCCCAGAGGGCAATTGAAAGCAGTTTAATATTCATCCCCTTCTCGGATGCAAACTCAGAAGTAGGCATCCCTCAAGTCAAACTTAGTAAAGATTTTACCAGTGGCCAGCCTCCCCAACATATCTTTCATCAATGGCAAGGGGTACTTGTTGGTGATGTTAATGGCATTGAGATTTTTGTAATTGGTTACCAACCGCAGAGAGCCATCTTTTTCCCCCCTGAATAACACCGGCACCGCAAAAGTGGAGGTGGAGGGTCTAATGAATCCCCTTGCCAGTTTTTTTCTATGAATTCTTTTAAAGTTTTCATTTCCAGGGGAGTCATAGAATACAATTTAGGCTTTGGGGGTACTGATCCTGGCACCAGTTCAATTGCGCAGTCAGTCTCTCTGTGAGGTGGCAATTGGTCACTCTCCTTCTCCTCAAAGACCTCTTTTAGGTCTTCATATTCTGGTGGGTAGGCAGGGAGGATTTCCTCCGTCGCTTTTCCATCTCCCTCTTGCCCCTCGGGGAAAGGCTGAGTGAGGGTCATAGTTTCAGTGTTCAAAGTCTTTACTATCTCGTGGCTAATTAGACATCTGGTGCATCCAGAGTCCAGAGCTGCATTTAGCTCCACACTGAGCCCCTTTTTTGGCTGGAAAAGTCTTACTTTTATTACACATATTGGAACTCCCTCACTCACCAAATGTCTGCGGCTGTCCCGACTCTCAGCCTGTCTTCCACTGCATCCTAAGACAGGCTCAAAAAGTTTCCCGAAGGCTGTGCTGCATTCTCTTCATCGCTGTCTGTCCATGCCTCCCCCATTTCCTTCAGGGTCGGCTCTGCCACTTGGCCTGCTTTTCCGCCAGCTCTCCCTGGGGCCCCACCTCTGCCTTCCTTGGGCGCAGATGCTCCCTTCTTTGCTCCCTTCTTTGCTGTCTTGTCCTGGCTTGATCCACTGCCATCAGCTGGCAATTCTGTGGCCCTTCTTGCCACACTGCAAACACAGGCCAACACTTTTTCTACGTTGATTGTTTGTCTCACCGGCCGGCTTGCCTCGTCCCATCGGTTGTGGTCGCTGGGTCTTAGTGTCTCCCATCCCTGCACCATTGCCACTCGCTGCTTCGCGAGTCTAACCAACTCACGGGCCATCTCTGCTTCCTCCGCCAGTCAAATCCACTCCCTCAATGTAGTAACATTCTCTCTATTCATGGCACATTCAAGAATCTCTGGGCAAAGGCCATCCCGGAAATACTGGATTTGCATAGGCTCTGTCCAATCTGGGATCATGGCCACCAAATTTCTGTATTCTAATGCATATTCAGCCAGAGACCTTGGCCCTTGCATCAAGGTGGTTAGCTTGGCTCTAGCCTTCTCAGCTCTCATCGGGTCCTCATATCTTGACCTCAGAGCCACCATCAACTCTTGCAGATTCTGCAGCTCCGCGGCCCCACTATCATATAACTGTACCACCCATTCTGCAGCTTCTCCCTCCAAATGTCCTGCCACACATCTGACCTTAGAGGCTTCTGTGGCGAAAGAGTGGCCCCACTCATGCATATGGCCGGCCACTGTGGTCAAAAAATAAGGGAGTCCCTGGGGTTTACCATTAAACGTCACCCCCAAGTTCCTAGCTGCTGGGTCTTGGAACATCACCACCGGAGGCGTCTGTGCTACTGGTGAGACTCTCACCTGTGCCGCTGGAGCCGGTGGTGGCTGAGGTGCTTCCCTCCTCGGTGCTGCTGCCGCCACCTGGTCCCTTTGCACAAAGTCCATCTTCTCTGAAGTTCTGCGCCAGTTCGTCCAGCTTTCCCTGCATCTCCTTCATTTCTCCATGCACCTGATCCATTTCCTCCTCGAGGTCCTCTCAGGGATCCACTGGTTTCTCTACAGCAGGGGTAGGCAACCTTTCCCCTTTAAGGGCCGAGGGACTTCAGCTCCCAGAAGCCTCAGCCATGTTGGCCAATAGTCCCATGTTGGCCAATAGCTCCTGGGATTTTGGGAGCTGAGGTCCCTCGGCCCTTAAAGGGGAAAGGATGCCTACCCCTGCTCTACAGGGTACCCACACCAACATCCCAGGCGGATACTCTTCCAGCCCTCTGATGCTCACGCGCACATCCTTGGGAAGGGGCCCTCGAGTGAAACCACTTGTCTTCAGCTGTGCGTACCAGAGTATCTCCAAAAGTCCATTCCCACTCCTTGAGTCGTGCCCATTCCATTGGCTGCTGCTCCTTCTCCTCGGCCTGCGCTGGTGTTGGCAGGGTAACAGCCTCCTCAGTCTGCGGTAGAGGACTGTCATCCTGGCTTGAATCCATCACCCCAGGATTACAGGGAGTTCTGGCTTACTGTCAGGTTCAGCAAAATCAGAACTCTGTGGCATCAGTAAACCAGCCAATTGCAGTAATTAGGAGTTTATTGAGCACACGAAGTCAGCATTTCACTACACCGCATTTAAGCCAGAACTGACCCCTCAACATTACAGCACCTAATTAAATCCACCACAATCTTCACTCTTCCCCCTAGCCTCTTGGTGCGCAAATCCCATCTCCACCTACAATTCCCACAGTTTCAACTCTCTAGCTCAGGGGTAGGCAACCTAAGACCTCGGGGGGGGGGGGGCGGATGCGGCCCCCTGCAGCCTTTGGACCGTCCCCAGGCCGGTCCTGCCACCACCACCGCCGCCGCCTACCATGATGATTACTGTTATTATTACTTGTTCTTGGGATTTACTTGGCAAAATCTCCACAGGGGTTTTGCCATGGTTTTTCTGGGGCTGAGAGAGTGTGCATACACAATTTTTTATTTTTTTAATATTTATTTATTTGTTTGTTTGTTTGTTTGTTTGTTTGTTTATTTATTTATTTTTGGTGCTTCTGCCCCCCAATTGTCTGAGGGACAGCAACCCAGCCCCCGGCTCAAAAAGGTTGCCTACCCCTGCTCTAGCTCCTTAGCGCCCACCTTTGGATCACCCCCACCAACAATTCTGAGGAGTGCCATCCTTCCTTCCAGTTCTCTGCATTCCAGAGAGTCCCTTATCAAAACAACCTCGCAGCTGCTCACCTCCCATCCCCCCGTATCTTCCAACCGTGTTCTTTCAACACTTAACCAATGCCCACTTCATTCCCATATCCATCATCCCCTATCACTGGCAGAACCTGAGGCCACAGCCACCAGGTTCTGACATATGTGCTGAAATAAGGGGAGAAGAAACCCAAAACTATGAGTTGCTCAAAGAGATGGTAAACCAGAGATTTGGGTTAACTCCAGAACACCATTGAAGAGAATTTAGAAGTCTGAAGAAAAGAGGGGATGAAACCTATGCTCAATTAGGATATAGATTAGATTATTAAAAAGTTGGATAAATGGGTCTAAAGTAAATTCTAAAGAAACCTTGAAATGCAAGCATACTACTCAAAAAGAGATACATAGTTGTAATTAGGTACTGCACTTGAGCAGAAAAAATGAAATGCACAAATATAAGATTGGGGGAGCCTGGCTTGACAAGACTATATGGGAAAGGGATCTAGGAGTCCTTTTATGTGATGCGGCAGCTAAAAAGGCCAATGCCATTCTAGGCCGCACCACTATCTAGATCAGGGGTAGGCAACCTTTCCCCTTTCCCCTGAAGCCAAGGGACTTCAGCTCCCAGAATCCCAGGAGCTATTGGCCAACATGGGACTATTGGCCAACATGGCTGAGGCTTCTGGGAGCTGAAGTCCCTCGGTCCTTAAATGGGAAAAGTTGCCTACCCCTGATCTAGATCAAGGGAAGTAATAATGCCACTCCTCTTTGGTCAGGCCTCAGCTGGAATAATTGTGTGTCAATTCTAGGCACCACAATTCAAAAAGGACGTAGAGAAGCTGGAGTGTGCCCACATGAGGGTGACTTGTTGGTTATAGTAAAGCAATAGTATATTTTTCAACTGAGTAAGGCATGGCAGACTAAAAACAAACTGTGAAAGAAACGGGAGGTTTTAGTTAATCTGAGTAAAAAGCTGAATCCTCAGGAAACCGCTCTCGAAAGGGCTTGTGTGTTAAACCCAAAAGCTTGGGAGCACACACAGGAGGAGCACAAGTAGAGCAGCACAAGCTCAGTGCAAAAGGCAGCAAAACTCAGCAGGAAAGTATTGCTGGAAGAGTATTTTCTTGAAAGCTCAAATTTAGAAGGTACGCTGTGATGTTTTGATTATATGCTGAAAAAGAAGAGTGATGACCGAATTAAGCCATGAAGGACTATATTTGTTTTTCATTTCTAACCAAGCCTGAAGGACAGTTAGGCTCAAGGACTAAATATATGCAGCTTATCTGAAAATAAATATTGGCTGCTCATTATTTCTGTATATAGAAGCCTACTGAGGCAAATCTTTTCACCTGCAAACCTTGTGTGGCAACTCTGTTTTCCAAACAGAGGATTGGAGGTGGATTCTTCTGTGTAAACTGCAATAGACTCTACTATAAAACCTTAACACAACTGAAATGGTGAAGGGTCTGGAAACCATGAAGGCCTCTGAGGAGAGACTTCGGGAGCTAGGTATGTTTCGCCTGGGGAAGAGGAGGCTAAGATCTGATATGATAACCTTGCTTAAATGTTTGAAGGGATGTCATAGTGAGGATGGAGCAAACTTGTTTTCTGCTGTTCCAGAAAATAGGACATTGAACACTGGATGCAAACTCCAGGAAAAGATTCCACCTCAACATTAGGAGGAACTTTCTGTGGGTAATTGCTGTTTGACAGTGGGACACACTCTCTTAATGGAGATTTTGGTGGAGTCTCTTTCCTTGGAGGTTTTTAAACAGAGGCTGGATGGCCATCTGTCAGGATTGCTTTGATTGTGTATTCCTGCATGGCAGAATGGGGACGGACTGGATGGCCCTTGGCAACTCTATGATTCTGTGAATTGACATTGATTCTTAACCAGCTCCATGGTTTGTGTGCTTGGCTCCTAATTGGATCTCCTTTTTCCTCAAGCAGGTATTGAGCAGCAGAGTGAGAACTATGAGGAGCCACCTGGGACATCAAGGGAAACTATGGAGACTTTCATAGAAAAAGAGGAGTTTGGAAAAGCAAAGGAACTGAAAAGAAAAAGGGAAAACCAAATGAAGAATGAGAACAACTCTGCCTCTCAAAGTACTGAACATTCTGAATGTCTGACTTCATGGTCAAATCAAGTAGAGTGTCTTGTCTGTGGGAGAATATGCAAATGTAAATCACAATTAAACACACCCTTCAGCGTTCCCATGGGGGAGAAACCATATAAATGCATGGAATGTGGAAAGACCTTCTCTCATAGTCATAATCTACATTTACATCAAAGAACCCACACAGGGGAGAAACCATATAAATGCATGGAATGTGGGAAGAGCTTCAGTCGGAGTGAATCTCTACGTTCACATGAAAGAACCCACACAGGGGAGAAACCATTTCAGTGCATGGAATGTGGAAAGTGCTTCAGTCTGAATGGATCTCTAACTTTACATCAAAGAACCCACACAGGGGAAAGACCATATAAATGCATAGAATGTGGAAAGAGCTTCTCTTATCCTCAGCATTTACGTTACCATCACAGAACCCACACAGGGGAGAAACCATATGAATGCATGGAATGTGGGAAGAACTTCGGTCGGAGTGAACATCTGCGTTCACATGAAAGAACACACACAGGGGAAAAACCATATAAATGCATGGAATGTGGGAAGAGCTTCACTGAGAATACAAATCTACGTTCACATCAAAAAACACACACAGGGGAGAAACCATATAAATGCATAGCATGTGGGAAGAGCTTCAGTCACAGTTCAGCCCTATGTTTACATCAAAGAACCCACACAGGGGAGAAACCATATAAATGTATGGAATGTGGGAAGAACTTCAATCAGAGTGGATCTCTATGTTCACATGAAAGAACCCACACAGGGGAAAGACCATACAAGTGCACAGAATGTGGGAAGAGCTTCTCTTATCGTCAGTATTTACTTTACCATCAAAGAATCCACACAGGGGAGAAACCATATGAATGCATGGAATGTGGGAAGAGCTTCAGTCAGAGTGGACATCTGCGTTTACATCAAAGAATCCACACAGGGGAGAAACCATATAAATGCATGGAATGTGGGAAGAGCTTCAGTGAGAGTGGGACTCTACGTTCACATCAAAGAACCCACACAGGAGAGAAACCATATAAATGCATGGAATGTGGGAAGAGCTTCAGTCAGAGTGGAAATCTACGTTTACATGAAAGAACACACACAGGGGAGAAACCATTTAAATGCATGGAATGTGGGAAGAGCTTCAGTCAGAGTGGAAATCTACGTTTACATGAAAGAACCCACACAGGGGAGAAACCATATAAATGCATGGAATGTGGGAAGAGCTTCAGCTCGGATGGACAACTACATTCACATCAAAGATCCTACACAGGGGAGAAACCATATGAATGCTTGGAATGTAGGAAGAGCTCTTCTAATCAACATTTACGTTCCCATCAAAGAACCCACACAGGGGAAAAACCATACAAGTGCACAGAATGTGAGAAGAGCTTCTGTTGGAGTGTAAGTCTGCGTTCCCATCAAAAATCCCACACAGGGGAAAAACCATATAAATGCATGGAATGTGGGAAGAGCTTCAGTCACAGTGGACCTCTGTGTTTACATCAAAGAACCCACACAGGGGAGAAACCATATAAGTGCATGGAATGTGGGAAGAGCTTCAGCTCAAATGGACAACTACATTCACACCAAAGATCCCACACAGGGGAGAAACCATATGAATGCTTAGAATGTGGGAAGAGCTTTACTTCGAGTTCTAATCTACATTCACATGAAAGAACCCATACAGGGGAGAAGCCATATACATGCATAGAATGTGGGAAGAGCTTCAGTCGAAGTGATCATCTGCGTTCACATGAAAAAACCCACACTGGAGAGAAACCATATGAATGCATGGAATGTGGGAAGAGCTTCTCTTATAATCACCATTTACGTTCCCATCAAAGAACCCACACAGGGGAAAAACCATATAAATGCATGGAATGTGGGAAGAGCTTCAGTCTGAGTGGAAGTCTACGTTCCCATCAAAGAACCCACACAGGAGAAAAACCATACAAGTGCACAGAATGTGGGAAGAGTTTCAGTTGGAGTGGAAGTCTGCGTTCCCATCAAAGATCCCACACGGGAGAAACCATATGAATGCATAGAATGTGGGAAGAGCTTCAGTCACAGTGCAGCTTTACGTTCACATGAAAGAAACCACACAGGGGGAAAACCATATAAATGTGTGGCATGTGGGAAGAGCTTCTGTCACAATGCAAAACTATGTTCACATCAAAGAACCCACACAGGGGAGAAACCATATAAGTGCATGGAATGTGGGAAGAGGTTCACTCAGCGTGGGACTCTACATTTACATCAAAGAACCCACATGGGGGAAAACTAGTAAAATGTATGAAATACAGGAAGAACTTTAATCAAGAAAAATGAAGAGTTACGGCCTTTACAGACTGCCAGAAATAATGCAGCTTGAGGCCACTTTAACTGTCCTCGCTCAGTGCTAGGGAATCATGGGAACTGTATTTTTTTTTCTGGGACATTGAGCCTTCTCTGTCAGAGAGCTCTATTGCCACAATAAACTACAGTTCCCATGATTTCTTAGCACTGAGCCAGGATAGTGGCACCCCCCACAATGAGAGCAATGAGGCAGGCTTGCAGTGGAGGGGGGGGCAAAGTCCCATTGATCCCAATGGTGGCACTGCCGTGTGGCCTCATCACCATTGAGGGCAATGGGGCATGAGCATCTGCTGTTTTGGCATCCGTGGTGGGATCAGGAATGGATCCCCTGTGGATACTGAGTGCCGACTGTAAAAACATTCAAAATACATGTATTGATGTTTCATTCAAAATACATGTATTGATATTGACTAAAACACATAAAGGTCAGGTATTCTCCATTGTCCAGTTGTGTCTGACCGTATCAGGCGGTGCTCATCTCCGTTCCTAAGCCAAAGATCCAGCATTGTCCAAGGTCTGCTCCGTGATCATGACTGTAAAGAACGCTGTTTACCTTCTCACTGAAGTGGTACCTATTTATCTCCTTGCCTTTGTATGCTTTCAAACTGCTAATTTGGCAGAAGCTTGGACCAGTGACCGAAACTCACTCCATTATGCGGTCCTTGGGCCTCGAACTCCCAACCTCCCAATCTTGCAATCCAGAGTTAGCGCCTTCACCGCTTCCCTTAATTTAATCATCCATTCATCTATTGTTGGGATTCTATTAGTTTTCCAAAACTGCGTGTACAATATTCTCGCTTTTGTGAACATATATAGTAGCTTTCTGGAATGAGTTTTTTTTAACATCCTCTTCTAATATATTTGTCACATTTAACAGAAATTTTTTGGATATAATGCGATTCTTATCTTAAGTGTTTCATTTATAGTATCTGCTATCATTGTCCAGTAGCGCTTAGCTTCCTGGCATCGCCACCACATATGCATAAAACTTGCTTTTGACATTTCTAACATTGTGTGTTTCTTGTTTTATATAGTTTATTCAGTTTCGCTGGAGACATGTTCGCTGGAGATAAAACATTTTATAATAATTTTCTATATAGTTCTGGCACAAAGTAAATTTGTTTGTCATCCTCCAAGATTTTTCCCAACATTCTAAATCTATCGGTTTTCCAATGTCTTGTGCGCACTTTACCACCCTGTGTTTAACTTTTTCATTCTCCAGATCTCTATTTTTCAGTAACTTATATTTTGTAATGAAGGGGTAGGCAACCTAAGGCCTGGGGGCCAAATGCGCCCCCCTGAGGCCTTTGGACCGGCCCCAGGCCGGTCCTGCCGCCGCCACCCCCCACCGCCACCCCCTGCCATGATGATATATTGTTATTACTTGTTCTTGGGGTTTTATTGGCAAAATCTCCACAGGGGTTTTGCCATGGCTTTTCTGGGGCTGAGAGAGTGCGTACATATTTTTAATTTCTTAAAAAATATATTTTTTATTTATTTATTTAAGGTGCTTTCGGCCTCCCCAATTGTTGAGGGACAGCAACCTGGCCCCCACATCAAAAAGGTTGCCTACCCCTGTTGTAACAGCTGTCTCTAATACTCATAAATCTTTCTCCTAACCAACAAACTGCTCTGCCAACCACCATCCACAACAAACCCACACAGAAGACAATTCCCATCTCCTTTTTATAAGCAGTTAACAATGCCTATTACATCAGGCATCTCAGGTGTGTATATTTTCAATTACTAACCCACACACACTTGCCCATGGAGCTGAGCTGCTTGCATTTCTTATCCTACAACTCCACCTTGTGGCCACATCCATGTCATTTTCCTGACATTCCCCTCCAAATGACATGTGATGTGTACCATGTGTCATTTACACTTATTTTTATATACTGTGACCTTAACCTCTAATACCTAAGCTGTTAACCAATTTCGTGTGCCTTTCTACTGGTAAAGGTTTCGTGACAATGTCTGCTACATTGTCCTCTGTGCCAACATATTGTAGCTTCAGTGTTCCACTTTGTACATCTTCTCTCACGTTTTGATACCTCACTGCGATGTACTTTGTCCTGCATTTTAAATTTTCTGACTCTGCCATGCTGATGCATGCTTGCGAGCCCTCATTCACTATTGTTGCTCTGCTGCATTCCTCTCTTAGGTCTTTTAACAATTGTCTAGCCCACTGAATTTCATTTGCTAATGCTGATAATGCAGCAAACTCTGCCTCTGTTGTACTTAGTGCTATACATCCTTGTTTTCTGGACCTCCAAATGACCAGGCTACCACCATAGCTGACTGTCAAACCAGTTACCGATTTTCTATCAGCTGTTTCCGATGCAAATTAACTATCAGCAAAACCTTCTAGTTCTGAAGTTCCTCCTGTTATTAATAAGCATCTGTCTCTTGTGCCCTTTAAATATCGCACCACTCGTTTCAATGCCATCCAGTCTATTTGTCTAGGATTTGCAGCTCTTCTGCTGAGCAACCCTACTGCAAAGCTAACGTCTGGTCTCATGTTATTTGCCAAAAACAACAAACTCCCAATCGCTGAATGATATATATCCGGCCTCTCAAACATCTCCTTTGATTCCAGATTTTGGTAATCAGGCGTCATTGGGCTTCCTACAACTTTAGCTTCACTTAAACCAATTTTTTCCACTAGTTTATCTATTTTTCTCCTCTGGCACAACCTGAAACCACCACTCTGGTCTCTCTATACCTAGGTAGCTTTTTAGATGACCAAGGTCCTTGAGTTTAAACTTCTGTGCTAACTCATTCTGCACCAGTCTAATCTCTTCTTCGTCCCTTGCCGCAACACACAGGTCATTAACATAGATTACTAAAATTCTACTATCTTTTGTATATACACATGCATCGGCCACACTTCACTGATAACCTAACTTCACTAATTCCTCGTGTATACACCTATTCCAGCATCTGGTGCTTTGCTTAAGTCCATACAGCGCTTTCCTCAGCCTATAGACCTTGTTACTGCCTTCAAACTCATATCCAGGAGGTTGTTCCATGAATACAATCTCTTCTAGATTGGCATTAAGATATGCTGTCTCAAAATCGAAATGATGGACCACTAACTTCCTTTTTGCAGCTACAGCAAGCACTGTTCTGAGACTCTCTGCCTTGGCTGTCGGCGAGAATGTTTTATCATAATTCTCAAACTGTCTCTATGAGTAACCTTTTGCTACTATTCTAGCTTTATACTTCACAGTCCCATCAGGCATGTCCTTTTCCCTGTAGATCCATCTATAGCCAACTACTTTCTGCTCTTTAGGCCTGTCAACCACATTAAGCACTTCCCTATCCACCAATGCACTGATCTCCTGATCCATAGCCATATTCCACTTTTCCTGTTCGGTTATTGGATACCTGAGCATGTCCTTATAATCATCAGGCTCCTCTACCACAACAGTCCAAGCTCATGCCTCTTTCACCACAAACCTTTCTGGGGTCTCCTGACTCATTGTGTCCTTCGTGGAATGATGACTTTGGCTCTGCCATGCTCATCCTCAGTGTCACTGCTACTACTCTGACTAGCCTGTCTGTGTGCTGGCTCTTGCCTTGATGTTTGT